>OY728163.1:1309481433-1310132342 GCA_963277665.1 Viscum album | reverse complement strand
TATCTAGGTTTATTATCAATTTAAAATTACACATCTCTTTCATGAGGAGGTCCAAGGATATTTTTGGAAACAAATCAATATATTCTATCACAATGGACATTTCTTCATGTATGATATTTCTTTAGCCTCAAACATTTAGGAAATATTCACATGCATATAGTGAAATAATATCCATTCGTGGGATGGTGGTACCAAATAATATTCATCCAAATCCTTGTACATTTATACAATTTAAGGGGGATTCATGACATAAAAGGTGATTTCATTAACTCAGGATTTTATGTTTGATTTAGAAAAGGAAATCCAATGTATATCAGGAAGAGTATTGAATTCCACTAATGGGAGTATTACAAAGTTATATGGTAAGATCATCCCAATTATGTGGATTGATGATGATTTATATACTTGAAATGTAATAATTCCACCATTTCCAATTTGCAAAAATATATTTTATTCTATTCTTTTTGGTGGTGTATGGATAGTTCTACTAGAAATAAAAGAAAAAAAATTCATAAAACCAAAAAAAGTAAATTCACTATTTTTTATTTATTAACTATAATACCTATAACTACAACATTTTCAGGATCCACATCTAGGGTTATGCAAACATATGTTCTCCATTTCTACCATGGATTTTATTAGCATTTACTATATTCAAAAAGAATTTTCTTAACAAAGTTATTTGTATAGTTTCCTAATTCTTTGTTATTGAAAAATTAGAAAAGTGTATGAGGGTTGACAAGATTATTTATATATTCTATCACATTGGTGGGTTTCACCCAATAGAAATCACAAAATAAATTCCCTTCCTTTCCAAACCTAAAGCATTTTTCCATCCCCATTATGTAATTTCTGTCATGTCTCTTCCAACACATTCAATAAGTGGGATGTTGTAATTTCATTCAACCAATATATTTCTCCATCACAACAATAAGATTAATATCCACATTCATATTTTTATCCTCATGAGATCATTAAGATTTGATGTTCTATATTTCGACTTTGAGGGAACATCAGACAGTTTCCTTATAATAGTCAATGTCTTGAATTGACAAGGATTTTCATAGACTTGGATTCATTCCATTATAGAATTTTCAAAATTATATTCAGGGGGAATTTCATATCAAGAGGTTTATCATACATGTCTTGTGAATTCATCTTCATATGAACTGATAGATTCATCATCCATTTTCATGAGACTAATGAATTTCTACACCATTTTCAGTCAAAGAGTGTGGGGAAAATGTTTGTTGAAATATAATTTTAGGAATTTCTTCCACTAAATAGATAATATGTTCTCCCCATGCATCATTTTATTTACCAATATCCACCATTAATATGATTTTAATTTAATATGTAAAAATCTTGTATGAATTTCTTTAATCATAGAATTCAAGGATGAAGAATATATTTTCAATTTAGTTAATCCATTTTTCCACAATTAAGGGTTTAGAAGATCCCCAGAATGTTGGAGGCCTTTTCACACGATGATATCAATTGAAAATATCTATTTATTGGGGGGGGGGTCCTCTTAATTCATGTTTTAATTCAAAACATGATTCATTTGAGATTCTATAGTCACATTTTTATTGATTCTTACCCCATATGATTAGTAATCTCATTTGAGAAGTCATATCTTTTCCCCACATATTGGCTACTGAATTGATTCCTCTTATTTCTGGCCACCGACTAGAAAAAAGGAAGATTAGGGTTAACAATATCTAAATTCTTAAAAATATAAAAGGGAAAATATGAAAACAAATGGGTTAATTATTAAATGAAATATCTTCCTTAACTTATGAATTTTTAATATTCAATCTATGTTATCCATGATTTATTTCAAAACATAAAATCAGATATGCATCATTTGTTCCCTTAATAATGATAAATATTGATCTTCTAAATTTACTAAAGAATATCCCATATGAGTTTCAAACTATGTGAAAGATGAGGACCATTTTCATTTACTAATTCTTGATCTATTTAATATTAATATATTATTTTTTCTCTAGGTACATCTATTCTAGAGCCACATCAACTTATTGTATATATATAAGAAATAATTATGATGAAAGCTAATCACTTTATACTTTACCAAAATTTATGATAGATTTTCATAAGTTAATTATAATCTGTAGGTATTTCTCCATAGTTTAATTATGATAATCCCAAAATAATTAAATCATCCTTTAAAACCATTTATAATAACCCATATCTATAATACACAATAATTAAGGATTTTTTTAATAAATCCCAAAATGAATCGAACACGATAATTTTCCTAGTGACTTTGGGAGATTATGTAATTAACATAACTTCATAAAACTGATATATAATGAATTTATATAAAACTTACCTAACTTGCACTAATAAAATTATTTTAAGAAAATATAAATTATATTTACTATTCATGAATTCTTGATAAGGGATTTCTTAATTGAAATTGCCTATTAGCCAAAAATTCAATTTAAGTTTTTCATATGGAAATTAAATTTTATAAAACCAATAATTTAATAATTTATAAATTAAAATTAATAGACAATAAATATAATCATTATTTCATATAATATAATATATATTCATTATATTACGGCCAAAATACATATCCATTTATTACACCAGCAAAATCCCTAAAATAATTGTGTGCCATAATGATATTTTATTTGGGTGGTTTGAAAAAAAAGTTTTTTATCATGATGTATATATTCTTGAAAATTTCAAATAAATGGTTTAATTCAGGATTTATTTGTTGAATATTTTCATAGGAGTAGTCAATAGAAAATTCATGAGATGTTATCTTGCTCAAAATCATGGATAAATAGGCTTTATAGGGTAATATCCAACTAATTGATGTCATCACTTCCTCTATCAATATCAATCACAGTCTTCATACATCTTAATATACACAAATGATATGATAAATATTCAATGGATATATTATCAAATATTATGGTTCTTAATTTTCTTTTAAAGATGATTTTACTTGTAATAGTACAAAATGAAAAATGTATTTCCGGTTTTTTCCAGATCCACATAACATATATATGGAATCAATTTTAATCACATAGGTAATTTAATTTATAAATGTTCAGGTCATTAAAACTAGATTTTAGTAGTGGGATTTTGTTATAAGAAGATTCCATGTCGACGGACATCAAGAAGGGCTGAATTGATATTTTAAATCACGATCATAAGTTATTTTTAGCAGTTTAGAATGCATTAGTATTCATGGTCATGGTGTAAGAGGCATACTCAGCTCTTAACTCAAACACATAGACTGATGGAATAGGGTATACCAAACAGATATACTAATCTTGGATATAGGGGATGCTTTTATTATGACATGAAAGGTCAAAAGTATAATTATTTCAAAAATCTACATGAAACAGATCATAAACAGTTAGTGGATGGTCCACCAAGGTAAAGGAAGATCCATGATCAGGGTTATATTAAGTATGTTATGGGTTTCCCTAGAGAGGTAATTCTAATAGAGGAGTGGTTGGACATCCAAAGTTATGAGAAGATGGTGTAGGATGATACTACATGATATATCTACCACTATCACTTGGTGTCCCACACAAGGATCAATGGGTTGGTAGTCAAGGGTATGGACCATTATAGGATAGGAAGGGAAATGAGCGAGATTCTTATGAGATGATTCGAGTAATAATCTAGTTTTATATACTCTTGATATATCATATAAAGATATATTTCCCATTAATTCTATTATATCAATTTCCTCCATGATAGAGCTAGATATTCCCATTGATTCTATAGCTTAGTGGTTATTCTTAGAGGTTTATAGAGGGAATTATTCATATATATAGCACATATACCAGAAGTATATGTTAGTTTTTGGTGTGGATAGTCTCTAATGATACATAATATGAATTTTCATTAAACGTTATGATATCATATTTTGTATGGTATGTTTGTCCATAGTGTGCGTATAAATATAGTTTAATCTTAAGATAGTTTTATTTCAAGGAATAGATTGTAATATACTCTAATTTATGGGAAATAGGGATCGTATCACTTAGTAAGTTCATCATGCATATTGAAATTTCCAAATTATTTTCTATCATATGGAATTTTTATCACATGGTTCTATGGGATCTTTAAGAATATGGGTTCTTTTAATAGTGCTGGGTTATATAGATGAGTTTCCAAATGATGTTATGAGACAACCTATGGGGTGTTATATTCGATTATTCATCAACATAAACTATATTAACACACTGATAACTTTTAAATAAAATATGATAACTCTCACCAGGCTTTATGATATGAGTGTTTAGTTAGAGGACCTCTGAGATAATGGTATTATTAGACTCTACATATCCCCCCTTGGTGGCTCTATTTTTTTCATAAAAAATAGAGGATTGGTGTTTGGGTAATTTAAATGATTATTGTCTCATGAATAAGGTAAAGATAAATAATAAGTACCCTTATCAAGGATTTATAACAAATTTTACCAGTTCAAATGTGCATGTTGGTTTTCAATGATCGATCCAATGTCTAATAACCATCAGTTAGGTGATCATGAGTATAATATTCATAACATGATATTTTGGTATCACTACAGAAACTTTGAGTTACCGGTGATTCCTTTGATGGTTTCTGTATGACCCTTCCATGTTAATGAATCTTATGAACCAGATCCTATGACATGAGATAGATTGTCTTTAGATATAATAATCAATGATTTTTTTACTTTTCATTTGAGTAGGATCCTGAAGAGAATTTAAGGATGATCCTTGACATCTTCTTGGATAATTGAATTTATGGTAAGCTCTCAAAGTGTAATTTTTTTGGATTTGAGAGGTTTACTTTTTAAGGATTTTCATCTCTAAGAATGAATTAGTTATGGATATGTTTAATATTATTGAAATTATTTATTGTGAACTATCTAATAGATTTTCATATGTGTAGAGTTTTCTATGTTTTGATTGTACTACCATGGGTTTGTGGTAGAATTTTCCTATATTTTAGCCCATATAAATACCGTGACATGGAATGGGAATCTGTTTACCAATACTGAAAAGAATTAGAGATCCCTTGATGGGATAAGGTAGAGTCTGACATGTGAACCTATTTTAAGCCTACTAGAGGAGGTTGTCAAGTACATAGTGTTTTCTGATGCCTTTAGAGGTGGGCTTGAATGTTTATTAATGTAGTGTCTTGTAGTGATTTCTTATCGGTCAAAGTAGTTGATTACCAATGAGAAAATTTAGGAGAATTATGAATTAGATTTAGTGGTGGTGTTATTCTTCTTAAATACGTGGATGTGTTGCTTTCTAGGAT
This sequence comes from Viscum album, assembly GCA_963277665.1. Classification (NCBI taxonomy): domain Eukaryota; kingdom Viridiplantae; phylum Streptophyta; class Magnoliopsida; order Santalales; family Viscaceae; genus Viscum; species Viscum album. The sequence goes on along the minus strand of OY728163.1, from coordinate 1,310,127,038 downwards.
ATTCTTTCATTTTTTACTAATACTACCATAGTTTCAGTTAGAACATTAATCAATGAGATTATATCTTGAGAGAGAATAATTTGGTAGAGTTCCTATAGGATTATCACTTTGATTTATTATACACTCTAGTTATGGAAAACATGGTGGTAGATTCCATTAATATGAAATTATGTTATCACATTATGGTGGAGGTGTTTGAGTAGTTATTTTTGATGTAACTGACCCTAGTGGATGAGAGGGGTGAAACATATATTATGTAAATAATGGTGACTTTAACCCTCCTTTATCTTTTGAGGGAGGACCATTTAGTATACATCAACTATGAGGTTTTACTTGGCCAAATATCTTTAAGATATATATTAGATGCTCATTCTAAAAGAGGTGGTGACATCATTATTTTCTATGGGAATACGATAGTTCCAATAAATTTTCCATGGGAGGTGTATAGATTGTTTCATACCTATCCCATGAATATACATATGGGTGTGGTAAAGATGTATAATGACCGTTACTGGATTTATTTTGGATGGAATGTGTTGGAAAATATATATATTTCATTATTAGTGTCTCACATGTCAGTTGCTAAAGGATAAACATCATGTTCCATTAAGTTTTGTTCAACCTCTATATATCCAAAAATTAAAGTGTTATGGAATATAAATTTATTTTGTGATGGGTAATCTATGGAAATTGAGAGTCGACAATGTTATTTGGGTGATTTTCAACCAACTCACCAAGTCAACCACTTTCTTCCAATCACAGATCAGAGGTTGGTACAATTTTTTTAGTAGTTAAATAAACGTGAGATTTTCTAAATTAATCAGGTACCCATGAAGATCATCTTTTATCTTGATTCGTTGTTCATGTACTGTTTTTTAATGGAAATTCGAGAGGTTTTTGGGATCCAGTTACGGATGAATAAAAAATTTCACCCCCACAGAGATTGGCAGACTGAGTCAACCTTGATGGTGATGAATGATATTCTATGAGCACGTGTCTTTAAAATTAAATAAATATGGTAGGATCTAATTCTAATGGAATATTTTTCATATAATAATATATATCTTTCTAATTTTGGAATTATTCTATTCCAGGCCCTATATGGGAGTCCCTATAGGATATCCTTGTTCTGGAATGGGATTAGAGATATTTATCTTGTAGAGATATAGTTAGTTTATGAAATAATAGATATATTTTATGTTATCCTTGAGAGTATTTGGACGTCCTATTTGAAGTATAAAACTTAAATGTATCAAAATGTTATGAAATAATAGTTAAAGTAGAGTGACATTGATTTCCTCTGAGTCTCACTAATATGGGGATTATATATATTTGGTTGTGGAAGAAATGTATCCATGATGTTCATTGGGATATTCATGATCCTACAATGGGTCTGTGATGTTTCATACAACTTGTCCTTTCCCCAATAGTTGGATTGAATACATGAAATCATCCATGTGTAACTACTGAGGAGATATGTGAATGACCTACCACCCACTATTAACAGCGGTGACATACATGTCAAGGTTGGAGCCAAAATTTTAGACTACATAGGGGTGATTTAAAATAAAAAGGAGATGTTCTTTCTTGGATGTACCATTCCATTGGGTCAAGGGATTTAGAATTATGGGTGTGTGTTAGAAAAATACTAGGTGAGATAGAGAGTCATATTCAGGCTCAGTACCTCCACCATGATGTGTTGCTGGTTCTTTTCATGGAAACAATTCCAGAAAGGTGGAGCAAATGTAATAACATGGGTTTTTATAGATAGTTCTTTTGGATATTTCGAAATATATACGTAGTTATTTTATTCATCATCGGAAATATTTTTGTGTGTCACAGGACCCCAAAATTAATATATTAAAAATATTATTATATATTAAGGCATGATCATTATTATATTTGGAAAAAATGGTTTCCATATTGATGGGACCTCATAAGGGAAATCAGAGTCTGTTTTTTTTTTAATACTAGTTTTACCGTAGGTGTGTTATAAATTTTGTTATTTTAAAGTGTTTGGATGAAGGAAACTATTGGTGTGTTCATTGGTTGAATTAACTAATTAATTTTATTCATTTTTTAATTTTGTAGACATAGTGATGTCTATATATATACATGAAATTATTGGAAATTCCTAGGGTTTGATGAATAACTCTGAGGGATAAGAGAGAGTGGGGAGGATTGCTCAATTTCCATTAATGAATTGAGAATGTGGATTGAAAAAAAAATCATGGGGAATCATAAGAAAAATAATGAAAACAATGATTTCAACACCATATTTCATAGATAAATGTTATAATCCAATGATTAATCTATCATTTAGATAGGTCATGTTATTTCACAAATTTCCTCCTTTTGAATAAATTTTCAAGTAATGATATCATCATCTACTATTTCTTTCTATTATTTTTCATTATTCACCTGTGAGCTTATTTAATTCGCGTTGTTGAACAAAATTATTTATTTATTTATCTATTTCAAATGATTTCCACACATGGATTTCATAAATTTATGTTCTTTAAGAAGACCACATTATATTATGATGAAATTACTTTACTATTATACTTTTCCACCATTTTTCTTTGTTATTGTCCCATAGGGTTATACTTATACATTATTTTTCTAGATTAGAGTGTGATTAATCCATGATATTAATGGAAGATACATGAATGGAATAAATTTATATATTTTTGGATTAATTGATGTGTGATGGAAGATGAGGTGATGGAATCTTTGTTGGAGACCCTAAACGGTGATGGGAGGTGCCACAAATACCCCACGAGCAATCATTGTTATGTTTTCCAGAAACTAGAGGATATGAATTGATTATCATAATATCACTCATTGATTTCTGTAGATTTAAGGTGAAAAAAATGATGTGGAAGGTAGATAAATAGGAAAAATAGGAATTAGGGTGATTTTTTTGGAAATTCTAAAGTACATGAAAATTAGGTTAGATGAACACAAATCACATGGAAGCTTGTACTAAGGGTTAGGGTTTTATGGAAAAAATATCACATGAAAGGTGCCCCGACTAAACCCAATGTGATTTTATTTGTTTGGATTGAATTATACTATATAGGTACATGGGAAGAAGAAGGAACAATTACGCAACATGACCTATTACATAGGCATAGCCAGAGTACAATGACATGACTAGAGTATACGAGAATAATCCAATGTTCATGGGAATGTGTCATTGTACATGAGAATAACTCATATAGAAGAGACACCCAGTGTATAACCAATACTCTTGGTGTGATTTTTTATAGAGACTTACACTATGAATATATTCATTTTCAATGACCTATAATGGGTCTAAAAATAGGATATATCATGTGGTATTCTACATAAGGTGTACTGGTAGCCATCATTTTGGAATCATATCTATGAAAATTGGTGTTTTGAGTGGAAAAAATCCTTCAATGACACATTTTCAATTCTAGTAGTGGAGTTTTCTCATCAGAGAGATTTTAGGGTCTGTTCACCATTTTCAAAGTAGGGTGTGGGCCCCATTATCTTTAAATAGGTAGAGTCAGCACTCCCCCATACTAAAGTTTGTGAAAGTTGTTTATATATAGATTGGTACTCCATTTTCAGTAAGCATCGGTGGGAAAAAGCTCATCCATGAGAGGTTGTTATACCCTAGATATAGATTATTGTTGTGAGGAGAAACCCCTCAACTATGATTTTTGTGAAGTTTTTTTTTTAAAGGTTGGGGCCGAAGCCTCATTTTTATTAATAAACCAAAGCAAAGACCTCTGTCATATTATGATATTTTAATTTTATGTGTTTTGTATAGGATATTGCATGAATGTATTACACTCTAGATGTTTCATTATTTTACCATATATATACATCATTTCATTTATCTATTTAGGTCTGTGCATAATGTTTCTATGTTTGATTCATCCCATTTCAGTGTTATATTTACACATCAATACTGTCCAACACATAACCAATTTTATTCAAGATTGATGTGTCAAACTCTACTTACTGCTACCCATGTGGGGTCCTGGTGGGTCATGTGGGGGAAGATCATTTAAATCATACATAGACATATATATATCATTTTAAGGTGATATGAACATTAAACAGAAATTTATTCACATGTGTAAATAATTGGTTAGCTTTTTACACAATCCAACCACATGAGGTCACAGATTGCGATACCTTTACAAATCACAGTACATAAAGTTAAATCCTTTTTGAAATAAAATTTCTAAAAGAACACTAATCTATTTTTTATGTTTCTACTTCATTTAATGAATTATTTAATAACATTGAATGTGAACCTCTTCTGATACAACAAGTGGTTTTTTAAAGACTCTAATAACAATTATCAGGTCAATAAAAAGTGATTAAAACCCATGTATGATGATAAATATGCAAGATAATATAAATCAATGTAAAATGCTAATATTAATTAATATTTAAATGGTGTACCTTACACTAGATAAGAAGTGGCACCAAACTTGTACACCTTCGAACATGCTTGGTAACGAAAAAAAAGATGAGGTAAAATGTCATCCCACATCCATTATCATCCAAGGGTTACGTAAAACCATATGATATTTTGATGGGATCCAACTACTCTCCATTTTATGCTAGTTCCTCGATATACAAATATGGTAGATAATGAGAGATACAGGTCTCAGATAGTTTTAGCCAAGTGTGATGAAATAAAAAATCCTACAAACATCATTTGAAATTATAATTTAAAAGCCTAAAGAATTATATTTTGACTAAATAAATTATTAATTCATCCAAAAAAATTAACAAATTCCATGGAAAAAATTAATTCGGCGCATGAATTTACACACAGATGTTTCTTCAAATGAAACAATACATTAAACAATTATCTTTTTTTAGCCAAACTATAAAAATGATAAAAATTATTTTAAGAAGTGTAATTAACATTACCATTCCAAAATTAAAATCATTATTTTTATGAAACCCATCACATATATATACATATATAATACGTATTGGGGAATATCTCTATCAAACCTATAGATCCTGATTTCTTGGTTCATAAATACTTCTAGTGTTGGTTTCTTGACAGGAACATTATCTACAAAACTATGTGGTTGAGTCATGTATAAACACTAGTCCCAATGAAGGAAGTTTTGGTGTTATGGGATGTTATTTATTTTATTTTTTATTTTCATTTATTAATATGATTTTTTTTATAAAAGAATTTTTTTTTTGGTTTTTGAAATTGATATAGGGAATTTTTAATGAGAAATTAGTTTTAATGAGAACCATTGAGATTTGGGAATGGGTTTTCTAGAAAAGATTAAAATGGGTGTTGTGATTAATTATTAGTGTATTTTTCATTACATTAAATTTAAGGATATTGTAATTGTTCCCAATAAAGGATACACTATTTTAAAATTATAATATGTTATTTGAAATTATTTAAATGGTGAATGTAATTTTTGACTATATTTTGGGGGTTTTATAACCTGTAATTTCTTTATGAATGGATTATGTTGGTATTATATTTTGAAAAAAAATGATTTTATGTGAAGCAAATATTTTGTCAAATAATTTATGATAAATTATAAAAATATTAAAAGGATTGTTTCAAGAAATTTATAAATGTTTTCATAAAATTGATTTCAGAGCTTAAAATGGGTTTTCAAGTGATGATATAATATTTCAGAAATTATTTAAATGACCCAAAAATGTTTAATGGGTATATTTTTGACCTTCTCTATTTTATAATTCCCTTAGGTGGTGACTTTGAATCATTATCCTTAATATTTTATTTTATATTGGGATGTGATATGGTATATGGGTGTGTTTTTATTTGATTGATATTGATCTGATGTTATATTCTATTAATTATCAATAGTAAAACTACCAAATGTTTCTTGTGAATTTTTTTGTCTAACAGATCATGACAAATGGGTTTTTAATAAATTTTATCTTGGTGTTTTTTTGGTCATGTGTGCTTCCATATGATTCCTACCAATAGTTTCATATAGTCATGTTTCTTTGAGGATTCCATCATCCCATGTTGATGTGAATGAAACATCTGAGTGTTTATAATGGTTATGGTAATAATGAGATTTATATCGGTCACTTTGGCTATGGTTAGATCCTTGGGTGTTTTTATTGGGTGACTAAGAATAATGTTGAAGTAGTTAATATTACACACTAGTTTTTGTTAGTATGAGTTTTTTGTCTTACAATGTCTTGTATATCATGATTTAGGTCATAGGTTACACATCTTTGTTCATTAACCTAATGATAGAGCTAGATTTATTTAATGGGTAAAGCCAATGGTTGATGTGTCATCGTATTTAAATAATTGTTGGTGGGTGTCGATTCTTGGCTTCATAGTCCATTCAATGGTATTTTGTAGTGCTCCTATGGTTTTTTATTTGTGATCCAAAACACATTTTGCATATTTGGTGTGTAATCCCTTGTTTTTATGAATATTATAAGTTCAATGGTTGTGTCTTTTATCATGAGTCATTTTAAATATGGTTTTGGGAAAATATTAGGGTTTTGATTAGGGAGATTGTTTTTCATATAGAGCATATTTTTATAGAGATATTTGTCATTATTATAATTAAAATTTGTTTCTTAATTAGGTTATCTAATTGACGTATTTTTATTGGAGCCTCATGTAGTGTTTTGTAGTTGAAAACTCATGTGAATTTCCATGAAAAAATCTGTACGGTTAAATAACTAAATATTGATGAGACACATTATAGGACTCGGCATTCTGGTTCCTCAGTAAATTTTTTTGGGTGTGAGTTTTTGAATTAAGATTATTTCATTATGGTGTATCTTATATTTGTTTGGATCTCTTTAGAGGATAACAGTTTGGATGTTCAATTTTGTTAGGTTAAGAGTTCTCACCACTTTTATCCATTTTGGATTCGGCAACATTTCAGGGTAAAAAGGGAATGGTGGGATGATTTTTCACCCCTTGACCATACCATAATATGTATTTTAGATATTTACTTTGTTTCATCATTTCTATCATTTTTCAAATAGTATAAAATTATTCATTATAATCAGAGATTGATCATCTATTTGTTTTAAAATTTATGTTAAAAGTGATGTGAAAATATTTTCGACATCAGTTTTATATAAAAATAATGTTAATAGTATTTTAAAAAACCATTTTCCATGAATATCCCCTCATTTGGCCAATGTTTTCATTCTATAACCCTTATCTTATCAAACTTTTATGGCACCCCAAAATGCTTGATCTTCAATTTCATTTGGGTTTCATACTATGTTTAAATTTTTTCTTCTAAATCATTCATCAATCATCATTTTTCTATGACCATCCACATTTTTCAGCACCTAGAAACCCTAATCCAATCAACCCACAACCATAGTCCATGGTTTTTTTCATTCTTCATTCTACTTCATTTTTTAAAACTTTTCTATTAAATCTTATAGTGTTCACCCAATTAACACTACTTTTGAGTGAGTTTATCAAAATCAAGGATGTATTTTCCTTTTTAGATATCTAAATTTTTTAGGTTAATTTTTATTTTTTAAAGATAAATTAATTATAAATTAATTATAAATTTTATTCACATATTCATTTCTTTCTATGCATCTTGTAACACCCGATACTTTTATGAGAAATATTTTGTTTTTAAATCATCAAAGAAATCTTTCACTACACACATCACTAGATTGGATTGCTTTAATTGAAATCTTGGCCTTCCTCGATAGCTTGCGTCGTACGCAATACCGAGTTTCACTAAATAATGATATGCTAATAAAATATTATTAAAACTAACTGTTATGAATAGTAATAACCAAATTTTAAAATTTTATAAATTTTATTTTTCAAAATGGACTTCATTTTTGGATTCAGAATATCGAAATTAGCCTAGGGTGAAATTTTGGTATTTTTATGAAAACTTTCATTTTTTGATGAATAGTGAAACCACTAAGTGGTAGTTAAAAAAATTGAATTTTTCATAAACCTTAATTTTACCACTTCTGTGAGTGGAATTTCAAAAATACGAGAGACAAGGTTAATATCATGGACTAAAATTTGGTTCAATGGGATGAAAATAATTTTTGGTGAATAGTAACGTTTTACTTTTTTTACCACGGTTAAAAGTAAATAGAGTTATTAAGGGTAAAAGTGTTATTATTACCCTAACACATGTCTTAATTCTATTGGATAAGTGTAATTCGACCAAAAACAACCTTAGGAATAAATTATGACCATTTAGGCCCACTTGGATTAGATTAGGACATTTATTATTAATTTATTTAAAGAAGGGTTAAAATAGTTAAAATCAATGTTTAATAACTAAATCATTTTTAATATATAGATATACATAAGATAAATAAGACTATAAATATTCATTAGAAATCTAAATTTGTTTCCAAAATAATGGAATTTTACTTGTAAATTTTAGACTTAAAATAATTTAATTTATTTATGATACAATGATGATGCAATAATTATCTTATTAATGAAATATTGACATTATTGATGTTATAAATACCAAAATAAATGTAATTTGAGACTTTTTATAAATTACAAAAATTTTCTATGTTAATATGACATGTTAATATTGATTTAATTAATTTTTTCGAACTAATCATTCTGTTATGATTTTCACAAAAATCAATTACCAAATAGTGTTAAAAATGACATAAAATAGTTTTTAAAACAAATATTATATTACTAATTGTTATTATATTTCTAAAAATCAAAGGACCGGAAAAATGACTTAGATAAGGTTATATATATTAATAATAAACATCTTGGGGTTCTTTTGGCTTGATTTAGTATGTTTATTAACCTTATAGTGTAAGAACACAAGAAGACACGGTAAAAGTAAAATTATTTAACTTAATGTTAAATCTAAATGATAATGTTAAAATAGGAACCTAAACTTGTCTAAAGTCTATTGGATGAGAGGATTTCGACCCATACACACCTTAGTATCGAAATAAATCAATTTTGAGCTATTCAAAAACCGAATTTGGATTTATAATAAAATAATATTTTTAGTTTTTCCAAAGGATCCCCTCTCCTCACTTATAAAAGGGAACCTCCTCCCTCTCTTCCTCACACCACTTTGAGCCTTCAATCTCGGATAAGCCCTGACAATTTCTCCTCTATACTTCCCTAGAGAAATCCTAGAGGTCCTGGTTTTCTTCAAAGACCAATTTTAGTGCCCTAAAAGGAGGTCTCAAAGAAGCACTTCAAAGAAGAGGTAATGTCCGTTACCGATTCTTTCATCTTTATTTCTTCTTCCCCTTCTTCTTCTTTAGTTGTTTCATTATGAAGTAATAACATCAGTATCACTCATATACTGATATGTTATTATAATTATGAAACAATCCTATTTCACCATATATCCATCCTACAGAAAATAAAATCACCGCGCGTGCGTACATACGAAATACCATCTCCACGGTGTGGTGTAATCTATTTTACACCACCACCTTACTTGGATGGGTATAATGGTGTAAATAATTAATATATATGATATTTGTAAATTTATATTGATTATGAAATAGTATACATACACTCCAATACAATTCCATGATCATGGGAACGATATCATCGATCGTGCGTATATACGGAATACTGTCTCCACGATGTGATGCGACTTGTTCTACATGATCTTCATTGCATAATGATTATATAAATTAATTTAATGAATGAATATGATATATATTACACTAATACCATTCTGTAAATGTGGTATCTATAACCTAAAAAGAGGAATAAGAATTTATTTGACAAAACACGTATAAGAACAAAAAGTAATAAACACCCGAATAACAAGTAAAAATGAAATATTACTAATAATAAGCCAATAATATGACCATATATGATATCATAACAATGAGTATGATTCTAGAATAAGTAAATGACATTATTTAAATCATTATACAAGAGGTTCGGCCACTTATGAAGCAAATCAGACCTAAGGTAAGGGAAAAATATCACAATCTCATATTTATCCGAGATTGTTTATACTTTGGTATTTACTGGGGTGTATTTCATCATCCACATACATGTTTCTTCAATATGTAATATTATTTACATCCACCTACAAGTTTTTAAATCCAATTTTACCCTTCGGTGAGATTTTAGTAAAAGATATGAAAGGAATCTTTTATCATTTTTCGTACGAGGTACTTTTTGACTTTTCTGACAAAAGTACGGGAAGAATGTTTTTTTAACTTATACTGAATGAATGGATTTTTAAAACATTATTTCCAAGAATCTTAATTTACAAGTTTTCACGTTTATTTTTAATCAACTTCTTTTAGTTTAAAATTTTATGACATGTTATGAAAGGAAAATGTTTTTGAAGTAGAAAGTATATTTTCCTCAAGAATGGAGTTCAAGTGTTTTATCAAAATTATTTTCCATCTAAGATAATATAGGGTTATGTTTCTATCCCTATTATTACATTGATTTTATTATGTTGTGATGGAATTATTTTTATGAATTCCGTTATCTTATATGAATTGTTTTATGATGTCATGTTGTTTAAGAATCCCATTTTTATTAATGGGTTATGCAATGATGTATGATTTATGATGTTGGGGAAGACATATGAATGGTATCATTATGAGATGGGTGGGACCTATATCTACCTCCAATGCATTGGGTAAAGATTTTATATCTCATGAGATAGACATGACTGGAACGGCAGGTTAAACCGGTTCAGTGAAACAGGACTGAAATGAGGAGTGAACTCTGTTCAAAAATGGACTTTGTCCGCTAAGATAGTCTTGGAAATGAGTCTTGACTACTAAGAAATGATTCTCTATGATTATGTGTGTATGACACAAAGTTTCATGTATTAAGTTATGATTATTGGGATTACATTTCATTACTAATATTTATCCCATGTTATGAAATTATGATCTCTTTTGTAGGTTAAGATTTCCAAAAGTTATGTTCTTATGAATATGATGTGATTGATATTTCTTTTGTTTACCCTTACTGAGAATTTGAGCTCACCCTTTTGTATGTTTTCTTTCCCTAGGCCAGGAAGAAGGTTATTAAGTAACATATTCCAAAATCGACTATAGATATAATGAAATAAAAGGGAGACAATGTAGATGCTTTATGAACCAGTTACTTATGTTTCCCAGTTTCTAAAGACACTAGACCTATACGGCCATTTCCTTATTTTGTTATATATTGTAATAAGTGTTCTTCAATTTTGAAGTAATAACAATGTATGTAAAGTATGGGTATTTATAGTTGGTATCAGAGGAAAGGTATAGTCAACCTTCGGAAACTAGGATGTGAAAGCCTTAGTAAGAACCCTAAGGATAAGTCTAAGCATAGAACAAAATCTTAGTGTTTTAGAAATGTCCATGAATAACCTATGATAATACCTTAAGTGTGAAATTTTATTCTTGATTATGTGGTTTTCCTATTATAATTAGTGTTGATCACACTATTCCTCTTGGTTTTAGTCAATGGCTGGGACCCGAAAGAACCGTGTTAATGCGGAATGCGACGGGTAATGCAATGATTTTCCCCCTGAGCAACCAAACATTTTGGGAGCAGGAATGAAAAATCTTGTAGCCATGATCACATAGCTTTCTCAAGCTATGAATCATGCAGGACTTCCAAACGAGAAAAGAAAGGAGTAACATTCTGTTGAATCCTTCATGAGGCAGCATCCACCTTCTTTCAGCGGGTCTACTGATCTATTAGTTTCTGAACAATGGATTAGTACTATTGAAAAGATATTTTCAGTTCATCAATGTTCTGAAGATGATAAAGTCATCCTAGCAGTGTATCGTTTGGAAGGAGATGCTGATCAATGGTGGAATCTTATCAAGAATACGAGGCAAAGAGATGAAATTGAGTCCATGGAATGGGACGAGTTCAAGAACTTATTTTTCAATAAGTACTTACCTCGTATTCTCTGAACAAAGATGGATAAAGAGTCTCTTGAACTGAAGCAAAAGGATGATGAATCTGTTGGTGCCTATGAAGCAAATTTTACAAGACTTTCAAGGTACGCTTCTGGTATTATTATCCAACCTGAGAGTAAGATCGATCGATTCTTTAGTGGCTTAAAACCAAGTCTTCTAAGGGACTTAGCCATAAGGGACTTCAACAGCTATGAGGAAATCGTTCGATGTGCTCTCAAAGTTGAGATGGATATTGGAGTAACCGATCAGTCATATGGGTTTGATAAGAAGAGGAAACTAGAATTCAAAGGAAAATCTAAAGAGCACACTGAAAAGAAGTTGAGCTTTCCCTTATGCTCAAAGTGTGGAAAGAAACATGGTGGGAGCTGTCTTAAAGGGACAAGTGAATGTTTCAAATGTGGAAAAGAAGGTCATCGGGCATTTGAAAGCCGCAATGATGGGAAGATGATTTTTAATGATGCAAACAAAGGACGGGATACACAGAATGAACCTACTACACTTCAATGTTTCATGTGCAAGGAGATGGGGCATTATGCCAATCAATGACCAAATCCAATGGTTGATGATGATTGTTGATGTCAACAAACTCTTAAGGCTAAAGATAAAGGAAAGCCACATGCAATTTCTATCAGCGATGTGGAGTATGATAACAATGTGGTGAAAGGTACACATACCATCCACTCTAAAGTATAAAATGTTTTATTTTATTCTGGATCCACCCACTCTTTTATTTCTGAATATTTTTCTAAGGGTATCACCGTATTACCTCAACAATTAGATGTTGAGTTAGCTGTGACAACACCTAATGGTACAACAGTCGCATCAAAAGTTTATAATTCTTCTCCGATTGAAGTTTGTGGGAAAGTGCTTCCTGTAAATCTTGTGATCCTTCCTATAGTGGAATTTGATGCGATTCTTGGCATGGATTGGATTTATTTATATAGAGATCATTTAAATTGCCAATGAAGGGAAGTCACATTTGATATTCCAGATCAATCTATGATCGTCTATCGATGCAAGGATGAACATAACCTTCCAGTGTAAATTTCATCCATCTTATGGGTCTTGATTCCACTAAATGAAGGTTATTTATCTCAAATGGTTGGTGAGAAACTCACGATTAAGAAAATGCCCATTGTACGGGAGTTTGACGATGTCTTTCCGGAGGTATTGCCGGGTCTTCCACCAAATCGTGAAGTTGAGTTTTCAATAGAACTCGTACCAGATGATTTAACTATTTCAAAGACACCTTATAGAATGGCCCCAATTGAGTTGAAGGAATTGAAGAAGCAACTCCCAGAGAATCTTGATAAGGGGTTCATACAACCTAGTGCATCACCCTGGGGAGCACCTGTTCTGTTTTTTAAGAATAAAGATGGATCAATGAGACTCTGCATTGATTATCGAGAACTTAACAAGATCACTATGAAGAACAAATATCCTCTCCCACGCATTGATGACTTATTTGACCAACTACGTGGACCTCAATTCTTTTCCAAGATTGATCATCATTTAGGGTATCATCAATTAAGGGTGAAAAGGAAGGATTTACCAAAGACGTGTTTCCGTACAAGGCTTGGACACTATGAATTTATAGTGATGCCATTTGGTCTTACTAATGCCCTTGCTATCTTCATGGATCTGATGAATAGAGTCTTTAGAGACTATCTTGATCAATTTGTGGTAGTCTTTATAGATGATATTCTTTTCTATTAAAAGAGCAAGGAAGAACATGAAGATCACTTGAGAATTATATTTAAGACCCTGATAAAGGTGAATATTTATGCCAAATTTACCAAGTGTGAATTTTGGCTTAAAAAAGTTTCATTTTTGGGTCACATAATCTCAAAAGAGGGGATATCTGTGGATCCAGCAAAAACAGAGGTTATAGAAAGATGGTTGAGACCAACAATAGTAACTGAGATCCGAAGTTTTCTTGGTTTGGCTGGATATAATCAATGTTTTGTGAAAGATTTTTCACAATTATCTAATCCACTCACCAGGTTGACTCAGAAAGGAGTTAAGTTTATTTGGATAATGGAATGTGAAGAGAATTTCAAGGAGTTGAAAAGAAGGTTATCCAGTGCACCTGTGCTCACACTGCCTTGTAGTGGAGAAAGGTTTGTGATCTACAGTGATGTATCCAATAAGGTATTGGGGTGTGTTCTTATGCAAAATGATATGGTGAAAGCTTATGCCTCACGATAGTTGAAAATCCATCACCAAAATTACCCAAGACATGATTTGGAGTTAGCTGCAGTAATCTTTGCATTAAAGATTTGGAGGAATTATCTTTATGGAGAAAGGTGTGACATTTATACTAATCATAAAAGTTTAAAGTATATTTTCACACAAAAGGAGCTGAATATGCGCCATAGAAGATGGTTAGAGCTGATTAAGGAGTACGACTGCCCAATCCATTACCACCCTGGGAAAGCAAACAAGGTGGCAGATGCATTAAGTTGACAAGACCATGCCAGTTTATCCATGATGAGGATCACAAAATATCAAATATTTATGGATTTACAAAGGATGGATCTTGGAATTATAATGGAAAGGAAAAAATATACTCTTTCTCAAATGAATGTTCAACCATATATACATGTGAAGATTAAATAGACACAGAAAAAAGATGTTGAGTTACAAAAGAAGGTGAGAAATGTTCCTGAATTCAACCTTGATTGTGATGGGATAATAATGTTTAGGAATCAGGTTTGTGTTCCTCCCATCCCTGAATTAAAGGAGATGCTGGATGAGGCTCATAGTTCTTCATTCTCTATTCATCCTGGAAGCACAAAGATGTATAGGGACCTGAAAGAGTACTTCTGGTGGGATGGAATGAAAAAGAGATGTTGCTGAATATGTCTCTCGATGCTTGGTTTGTCAGCAAGTTAAAGCTGAGAGACAGAAGTCCAAGGGGATGTTACAACCATTACCCATACCCGAATGGAAATGGGAAAAAATCACTATGGACTTTGTCATAGGAATTCCTAAAACATCCAAAGGCAATAATGCTATCAAGGTCATAGTTGATCATCTTACAAAGTCCGCACACTTCATCGCTATTAGAGAGGATTTCTCTCTAGATCAGTTTGCTAGGATATATGTGAAGAAAGTGGTAAGATTTTATGGGGTACCACTTTCTATTATAAATGATCGGGATCCGAGATTTACCTTGATGTTCTGGTGAAGTCTTCAGCATACTCTGGATATAGAGTTGAGTTTCAGCACTGCTTATCATCCTCAGACAGACGGTCAGTCTGAGAGAACAATTGAAACTCTAGAAGATATGTTGAGAGCTTGATCTATGGATTTCAAAGGTGGTTGGGATCAACACCTACCTTTGGTTAAATTTTATTATAATAACAGCTTTCACTCCAGTATTCAGATGGCTCTTTATGAATCTCTCTATGGAAAGAAATGCTGGACTCCAACTTTCTGGGATGAAGTTGGGGAAAGAAACCTATTAGGACCTGATCTTGTTGATGAGATGGAAGAAAATGTCCGATATATTCAACAACACATAAGAGTAGCTCAGAGTCGACAGAAAAGTTATGCCGACAACTGAAGAAAAGACCTAGAGTTTGAAGTGGGTGATAAAGTGTTCTTACGAATATCTCAATGGAAGAGGGGCACGAGATTTGGAAAGAAGGGGAAGTTGAGCCCTAGATATATCGGTCCTTTCGAAATACTGGATCGTGTTGGGATGGTAGTTTACTGATTGGCACTTCCACCGAATCTCTCTCATGTTCATGATGTGTTCCATGTATCTCTCTTGAGAAAGTACATACCCGATCCTTCACATGTACTTATCTTAGAAGTCGTACCGCTGGAGCAGGATCTTTCTTATGAAGAAAAACCGATAGAGATTCTGGATCATAGCGAAAAAGTCATACGAAACAAGACCACTCACTTGGTGAAAGTTTTATGGAGGAACCACCAATTAGAAGAAGCTACATGGGAGCTTGAGGATATGATGAGGGAGAGGTATCCTCATATGTTTGTTACAAAGTGACGAATATCGAGGGAGAAATTCATTTTAAGAAGTGTAGAATGTAACACCCGATACTTTTATGAGAAATATTTTGTTTTTAAATAATAAAAGGAATATTTCAATACACACAACACTAGATTGTCTTGCTTTACACACAATCATGGCCTTCATCGATAGCTTCCGTCGTACGCAATACCGAGTTTCACTAAACAATGATATGCTATTAAAATATTATTAAAACTATCTGCTATGAATAGTAATAACCACTTTTTGAAATTTTATAAATTTTATTTTTCAAAATGTACTTCATTTTTGGATTTAGAATATCAAAATTAGCCTAGGTTGAAATTTTGGTATTTTTCTGAAAACTTTCAATTTATGATGAATAGTGAATCCACTAAGTGGTAGTTAAAAAAATTGATTTTTTCATAAAACTTAATTTTAACGCTTCTGTGAGTGGAATTTTGAAAATCCGAGAGACACGGTTAATATTAAAGACTAAAATGTGGTTTAATGAGATAAAAATAATTTTTGGTGAATAGTAACTTTTTACTTTTTTTTACCACGGTTAAAAGTAAATATGGTAATTAAGGGTAAAAGTGTTATTATTACCCTCACACATGTCCTAATTCAATTGGATAAGTGTAATTCGACAAATAAACCTTAGGAATAAAATATGACTATTTAGGCCCACTTAGATTAGATTAGGACATTTATTATCAATTTATTTAAAGAAGGGTTAAAACAGTTAAAATCAATGTTTAATAACTAAATCATTTTTAATATAGGGTTATACATAAGAAAAATTCGACTATAAATATTCATTGGAAATATAAAAATATTTCCAACATAATGGTATTTTATTTCTAATTTTTAGTCTTAAAATAATTTAATTTATTTATGATACAATGATGATGCAGTAATTATCTTATTAATGAAATATTGAGAAAATTGATGTTATAAATACCCAAATAAATGTAATTTGAGACTTTTTATAAATTCCAATAATTCTATATGTTAAAATGACATGTTAATATTGATTTAATTAATTTTTTTCGAACTAATCATTCTCTTATGATTTTCAAAAAAATCAATTACCAAATACTGACAAAATTGACATAAAATAGTTTTTTTTTAAAAAAATATTATATTATTAATTATTATTATATTCATAAAAATATAAAGTTATTCCAAATGACTTATATAAGGTTATATATATTAATAATAAACAACATTGTGGTTTTTTTGGCTTGTTATAGTAAGATTATTAACCTTATAGTGTAAGAACACAAGAAGACACGGTAAAAGTAAAATTATTTAACATAATGTTAAATCTAAATGATAAGATTAAAATAGGAACCTAAACTTGTCTAAATTATATTTTATGAGAGGATTGCGACCCATCCACACCATAGCATCGAAATAAATCAATTTGGAGCTATTCAAAACCGAATTTGGCTTTATAATAAAATAATATTTTTAGTTTTTCCAAAGGAGCCCATCTCCTCCCTTATAAAAGGGCACCTCCTCCCTCTCTTCCTCACACCACTTTGATCCTTCAGGCTCGGCCAACACCTAACAATTCCTTCTCTCCACTTACATATAGACATGCTAGAGGTCCTGGTATTCTTCAAAGACCAATGTTTGTGCCCTAAAAGGAGGTCTCAAAGAAGCGCTTCAAAGAAGAGGTAATGTCAATTACCGATTCTTTCATCTTTATTTCTTCTTCCACTTATTCTTCTTTAGTTGTTTAATTATGAAGTAATAACATCAATATAACTCATACACTGATATGTTATTATAAGTATGAAACAACCCTATTTCACCATCTATCCATCCTACGGAAAATGAAATCATCGCGTGTGTGTACGTATGGAATATCGTCTCCACGCCGTGGTGTAACCTATTTTCCACCACCACCTTACTTGGATGGGTATAATGGTGTAAATAATGAATATATATGATTATTTTATATTTATATTGATTCTGAAGTAGTATAAAAACACTCCAATACAATTCCACGATCATGGGAACGATATCATCGCTCATGCGTACGTACGGAATACCGTTTCCAAGATGTGATGCGACTCGTTCTACAAGATCTCAATTGCCTAATGATTATATAAATAAATTGAATGAATGAATATGATATATATTACACTAATACCATTATGTAAATGAGGTATCTATAACCTAAAAAGAAGAATAATAATTTATTCGACAAAACACGCATAATAAGAAAAAGTAATAAACACTCGAATAACAAGTAGCAATGAAATATTACTAATAATAAGCTAAGAATATGACCATATATGATATCATAACAATGATTATGATTCTGGAATTAGTCAATGACATTATTCAAATCATTATACAGGAGGTTCATACACTTACGAAGAAAATCAGAATTAAGGTAAGGGAAAAATATCACAATCTCATTTTTATCCAAGATTGTTTATACTTTGGTATTTACTAGGGTGTATTTCATCATCAACATCCTTGTTTCCTAAATATTTAATATTATTTCCATCCACCTACAAGTGTTTAAATCCAATTTTACCTTTCAGTGAGATTTTAGTAAAAGATATGAAAGGAATCTTTTGTCATTTTTCGTACGAGGTACTTTTTGACTTTTCTGACAAAAGTACGAGAAGAATGTTTTTTTAACTTATACGGAATTAATGGATTTTTAAAACATTATTTCCAAGAATCATACTTTACAAATTTTCAAGTTTATTTTTAATCAACTTCTTTTAGTTTAAAATTGTATGACATGTTAAGAAAGGAAAATGTTTTTGAAGTAGAAATGATATTTTCCTTAAGAATGGAGTTCAAGTGTTTTATAAAAATTATTTTCCATTTATGATAATATAGGGTTCTGTTTCTATCCCTATTATTACATTGATTTGATTATGTTGTGATGGAATTATTTTTATGAATTACTTTATCTTAAATGATTTTTTTATGATTTCATGTTGTTTAAGAATCCCATTTTTATTACATGGGATATGCAATGATGTATGATTTATGATGTTGTGGCACACATATGAATGGTATTATTATGAGATGGGTGGGACCTATATCTCCCTCCAATGCATTGGGTAATGATTTTATATCTCATGAGATAGACATGGCTAGAACGGCAGGTTAAACTGGTTCAGTGAAACAAGACTGAAACGAGGAGTGAACTCGGTTCAGAAATAGACTTTGTCCGCTAAGATAGTCTTGGAAATGAGTCTTAACTACTAAGAAATGATTCTCTATGATTATGTGTGTATGCCACAGAGTTTCATGTTTTATGTTATGATTATTGGGATTAAATTTCACTACTATGATTTTTACCATGTTATGAAATTATGATCTCTTTTGCAGGTTAAGATTTCCAAATGTTATGTTCTTATGAATATGATGTGATTGATATTTCTTTTTTTTACCCTTACTGAGCATTTGAGCTCACCCTTTTGTATGTTTTTTCCCAGGTCAGGAAGAAGGTTATTAAGTAAGATATTCCAAAAGGGACAATAGATATGATGAAATAAATGGGAGACAGTGTAGACGCTTTATGAACTATTTGCTTATGTTTCCCAGTTTCTAAAAATACTATACCTATACGGTCCTTTCCTGGTTTTGTTATATGTTTTAATAAGTGTGCTTCAATTCTGATGTAATAAAAGTGTATGTAAAGTATGGGTCGTTATGCATCTTATTATTAATTATAATTCTTCTTTTTATAGAATTTTTTAATGTTATAAATTTTAGTTAATTATCATTCTATGTGGATGGAATTGATTATTTCATAAATTATTTTTCTTTTATATTTTTTTATTATAATTAATTTTGATTGTATATTCATTTTGGTAACTTTGTTTCATTTCAAATTTTGTTTATGATATAATTATCTGACAAAACATTTATGCATTTCTATATATATATACCTATTTTTTAAATGTATTTTTTATATATATGTATAAATATTTTTATATATTGATATATAAAATTATTATATTATTAATTTTTATATAATTAATGGATCTTAATTCTATAAATGTGTGAACAAGTATTCATGAATATGATAAAGGGTTAATCGATTTTTGGAATATTCTGAATGAATTTATTAAAACAAATATATGATTCTCTAACAATTTGTGAAATGATTGAATTTGATTAAATTAGTGAATTGATAATTGAAAGGCCATATTATTTTATACGTTTTTAGTCATAATTATACATAATATATCTGGAATTGATAAATCTAAAACATGACATGATATAATGATGATGACGATATTTTTCATGGTATAAAGGATCACCTTGAAGAATTAATTCCTCATAATGGTATTGAATCTATTGAAAAAATGTTTTTAACAACTATACAAAGATGATAATATACAACTATTCATAGGTTGAAGTAAACTTATTGTGTTATCTATAGGGATGAGATTAGTTATCTTGAAACAAATATATGATTATATATATAAAATATACATTGAATATTTTGTAAATTTTAATGAAAATCTTTTAGAATATAGAAGTATTCCAGAATTAAAATATAAGGTAAAAAATGGTATGTCAAATGGAATTGGGGTACAAAAAGTGACATGATATCCCAAAAGGTTGTATTTTGTATAATATGGAATATGAAATTTTATCATAATGTCCTAAATGTGGTGCATAGTGATATAAAATAGAGGATAAATACAACCTTGATTCATTTTCAATATCATGATCCAAAACACCCACTAACAAAAAATGATATCTTCCAATTGTTCATCATCTGTTGTATCTAATTTCATATTAAAATTATTCAATGAGGAAAATAAGGAATATTGATGGCCACATCTTTGATAAAAACTAACAAAATCTAGATGATTCAACACAATAGAATATTTTTGGACAAATTTTTTTGGCTTTTGGAAATGATGTTAGAAATATTTAAATTGGTCTATGGAAGGATAGAATTAATGCTTATCGATTTCTCAGTAGCTAAAAAAATTTATTGCCTATTTTTATAGTTTATAAATTTTCCCCATATATATAAATGAAGTTGAAATTTTTAATGAAAAGTATTATCATTTATGGAATGAAATATCATAGAAACGATATTGATGATTACATATCACCATTGAATGATGATTTGAAATTCATTTGGTATATATGTGTTATAGTATTTAACGAATTCCAAAAAGTGTATATTATTTCTCAAGATATAGAATCCTTCGCTAGAAATTATTTCATTTTTTATGGAAACATGTTTTCATATAGTGTTATAGGGTATAAATATTGTCTAATTTTTTAGAGGGGACTTCATATCATCAAATTTGGAATGGAAGGAAAAGGTATATGAGGAATATAAGATTTTTTTGAATGGATGATTCTTATTAAACAATTGAAAACAAATTTATTGATTTTTAATAGTATGAATTGTAATGACAACCATTTCTTGATGAATAATATTACAACATGATGGAAAAAATAATATAACATTTGGAAAGATATAATGTTCTCATTGTTGAACAAATAAATTGAAGAAACAGTCCTTTTTATTAAAGAAACCATATTGGAATGTTTTAGGCACAAGGAATTATAATGACGTTACTCATTTTCAAAAAAAATTGATATTATAGTTGTTTCACTATTAAATATAAAATTAAAGGAATGTTTTTTAACCAAAATTCTAGTGTCCAGTCAAATCTGACACTAAAAAAATTATTAAAAAAGGATAGATAATTCAAGCATACAATGGACTATCACATAAATGAGAATACATTACACCACAGATTTCCACCTCCACAGTTGGAGTGTAGCAACATGGGGCTGTAAAGGACCACATCATAGTCTTATCCATGATTTTATTCTTTGCCAAATCATCTGCAACTTAGTTTTCTTCCCTATATCCTTGTGAGATTACCATATTGAGGTGAGTGGACATATTAAGGCACTCAATCCAATGAGGTTGAACTCTCCATAGAATATCCCATGTTCTTGTTTTCAAGGATTTCACTCCAATATGAGAATCTGATTCAATCTATACATAGTTCCATTTAAATTGAACAGTTTACATGACTGCATACACCATAGCACATAATTTAGCTTCATTGGACACCCCATCATCAGTTTAATGATAAATTCATCCCTTCAAAAAACAATGATATGTGCAAAATAAACATCCACATACAGAAGGCCTGGAATTCTAGAATAATTCCCATCAATATTTACATTGACCTATTGTCACGACCCGTCCTCGGGGCCCGTGCCGTGACTACCCCAAGCCCGCCTTCCATAGGCCAGGGGCTGGCGACTAGCACCAAGGCGTAAAATCCCAGTAAACAGGGAAGGCATTGCCTTTATAAGTAACAACCACACAGAGTCAGCAAGCGGAAAGTAAGTGCAGAAAGGTAAAGGGGCCGGAAATACAAGCCCAACTGTAAAGTACAACTGAAAAGTAAAGAACAGCAACTGAAGAAAAGACAGCGGCCTCGTGTCGTCCACTGGCAATCCCACCTGAAGGGTGGGTATAGATAGCCTCCAGGCACCTCGGGTCCCACGTCCGCTCCGAGCACGTCCCGCCCAGTGGTCCACCTCCAGGTACCGTCCTGCTCCACGCCCCAACCGTGATCAGCGCTGTCCGTCGTCTGCAACCAACACAACAAGGTGCGGGCATAGCTCGTGCAGGGGTGAGTACAAGCTACTCAGTAAGGACCGCGAGACCCCCGAAGGTCTCCCGAAATCCACAAAGGATATAGCACAAAAGAAAGATGCAATCACGAAGTAACATCTGACTCGACTTAGGTATATGCCCATACATATACCTAAGTCCCCAATTCTAGCTCTGCTCACGAGCTCAAGAACAACTCAATCCACAAAGGAAAGCAAGACTCAAATCCACAAGGAGAGTAAACAGTAAATCCACATAGGATAGTTCAACACAATCCACGAAGGAGAGTAACATAAGATTCAGCTCAACCAGGTATACTTTTTCAGATGACGTCAAAGATGATCACTGATCCATCTAAGTCGTCGGACCCACGAAGGATCGATAGGTACTAACCCCCGCAAAAGACCCACGTAGGATCGGGCTCACACAGAACCTGTAGGTAGTGGCTCACACAGAACCGGTAGTAAGGACCCACATAGGATCGGGCTCACACAGAACCTGTAGCACTGATCCACGTAGGATCGCTGAGTGCAGTAGTCGACGCAGTCCACTGAGGATCTCTGCACAGTCGTCGCCGCAGTCCACGAAGGTTCTCTGCTCTGCCGTCGTCGCAGTCCACGGAGGATCTCTGCTCTGCCGTCGTCGCAGTCCACGGAGGATCTCTGCTCTGTCGTCGAAGTCACAGCCAGCGCTAGGGTTCCCGCACAAAGCGAGCTCGTTTAGGAGGGTCCGCTCCACGAGCCGAGAGGCTGATACATCAACTGACACGTAGTCCGAAGTTGATGTATCCAAAAGTTCCGTATCGACAACAGGATCTCAACGCAACAGACGGCGCGTCAATCGGACGCCCGGTCTGAGAGTTATTGGCATCTTCGTCCCAGGGGCCCGGTTGGTTTTTAGGGCAAAACCGACCCGACCGTACTCCGCCTGTATCCGATCCTCGGGCGGAGTATGCCAAAAGTTCCGTCTCACTTAGAGGAAACTACCACAGCTGACGGTACGTCGATCGGACGTCCGTAGCTCAAGTTATGAGCGTTTCCGCTCCGAGGGCCCGGTTGGTTTCGTGTACGAACCAACCCGGCCGAACCCAAAGTCTTCCGAAACCTTGAGTATAATATACCGAAACGACCGTCTCGATCCAAGGATCGCGTAGCCGCTGACGGTTTGTCAATCGGAGGTCCCAGGACCAAGATATGGGCGAAAGACCGAAGAGGGCCCGAAACGGGGGTTCCGGGCCCGGGGCGACCCGGCCCGAACCCCCCCCTGGGGTCGGCCGAACCGGGTCGGCCCGACCCGGCCCGAACCGGCTAGGCTGGGTCCGGTCCGGCCTGGGCGCGGCCCGGCCGACCGGACCGGCCGGCTCGGCTTCGGCCGAGCGGCCGAATGAGAGTCGCCGTGGGTTTGACCCGCGGCTTTGAGGAAACGCGGCCCCCGCGGGGGGCCGCCTGTCACGCGGACGCGGCCGGGCCGCCGCGTCCGATTCCGGTTCCGCGCGGCCGCGGAACCGGCCGCTGCCGCCGCCGCGGCTTCAGCCGCGGCGGAAGATTTCCACGGCGGCGCGCCTGGCGCCGCCGCCTCCGGTCGCCGGCGCCGCCGCGCCGGCGACCCGCGCCGCCGCCTCCTTCCGCGGGCCGCCGGAGTTGCTCCGGTGGCCCGTTTTACCTCCCGTCTGCGCCATTGCTCCTCCCAGGGGCCGACCTTCACTGCAGGATCAACAGATCGCCCCTGCCGCGCGGTTCGTCGTCGTCCGCCATATCCGCACAACAAAAGAGATCGGCGGAGGGTTGCCGGGTCTTGTTCGTTAGACCCGCACCCTCCGCGTTAGTCATAATCCACGGGAGGAAAAATCAACAACAATTTTAAATAAATTAAAATTGTCGGAGATCATGTTCTTCACTTTAAAAGAATAAACACGGGGGAAATAAGATAAAATAATCCAACATCCCTTACCTTGTCGTCGTCGTCGGACGAGAGGTCGTCGCGGAATCGCTCGTCGCGGAAGAAAGAGATCGTCGCGTCGTCGCGGTATCCGGCGTCGCGTCGCCAATCTCCGGATCAAGATCAAACGGATTTAATTAATTTAAATCCACTGATATCGAATTATAAAAAGGAGAGAATTAGAAGATTCGATTCTCACCTTTGTTGTCGAACGAGGATCGGCCGCGGAAGAAAGACGTCGCCGAAGAACGTCGCGGGTAGGGCTCTTCGACGTCGCAGATCACGGCGTGCGTCGTCGAATTCCGGTCGCCGGCGTTCTTCGCGTTCTTCGCGTTCTTCGCGTTCTTCGCGTTCTTCGCGTTCTTCGCGGGGAGATGAAGGAATGAAGATTCTCTCAAATCCTTTCCAAGGATTTTTAGGTTGGTCTTATTTTATAAACATGCCAACACACGAAACCGGTTAAGAAACGATCCATCAATTCAAAAGAAACGACCCATTTAATTCACGAAAGAAACAGCCCATTTAATTCACGAAATAAACCGCCCAATTAAATGGTCTGTTAAGAATTAAAGAAAACGCGTCGGTTGACTTTTCAGTTACTTTGACGGGTTTTCGCGGGTGCGTTACTTAGCGAAAGAAACGGCGGGGCTCGTGCGGGCCCCACCGCACAAATATCCTACCAAGGGGGTAGGATATTTCTGGATAGCATCCTATCCAGTTCAACTCAGTTCAAGCCGTCTTTAAGTGGCTTCAAGTGGCTTCCAACAGCTTAAGTGAAATAAAATAAAGTTGTCGCACAAACTTTATTTTATTTCTGACTTAAAGCCGCAAAATTTAAAAACCACGTCTGAGCAAACGCAACTCCGGAAGAGGCGTTTCTAAGCAAATACCGGCGCTGCGATTTCATCGGTGCCCTCAGAATTTGATTCCGGGCACCGGTTCAAAAGATAGAAAAACCCGCTCGTCCGTTCACTGAACGTACCCGAGCCAAACTTCGGAAATTGATTCCGGGCACACCGGGCCTCGGATTCAGGTGCCGTCTGAAGCTGCGCTCTTGTAAAATTCCAAAGAAAATTAAGAAAAAAATTTCCTTGAAATTTTCGGGTCTTTACATTACTCCCACCTCAGGGCTTTACGTCCCCGTAAAGATACATCAAAAACTAGGGGAACAAATGGGGGTACTGAGCACGCATCTGAGCCTCCCGCTCCCAAGTGCTCTCCTGGAGGTTCCCGTGCTGCCATCTGACGCGCACAAGAGGAATCGACCGCCCACGTAGGACCCGCTCCTGTCGATCCTCGATCTCCACTGGGACCTCCGCAAAAGTCGCCCCATCGTCCACGTCCAGCTCCCCAAAGTCGATGATGTGCGTCGGGTCGTGCGCGTATCTCCTCAGCTGAGACACGTGGAAGACGTCGTGCACCCGGTGCAACTGAGGTGGTAGAGCCAGGCGATAAGCCACCTCTCCTATCCTGCTGAGGACCTGGAAAGGCCCGATGAAGCGTGGAGACAACTTGCCGCCTCGGCCAAATCTCCGTAAACCACGTCGAGGTGAGACACGCAAAAAGACGTGGTCGCCATCCTTGAACTCTAGTGGCCTCCGCCTCCTGTCAGCATATGACTTCTGCCGGCTCTGAGCTGTCCTCATCCTCTCCTGGATGATCTGGACCTTCTCTGTCGTGGCTCGGACCATCTCTGGTCCCACGAGTGCTGACTCCCCAGGGTCTGTCCAGCACAACGGTGATCTGCAGGGTCTGCCGTACAACGCCTCGTATGGTGCCATCCCGATGGTGGAGTGGTAGCTGTTGTTGTACGCAAACTCCACCAAGGGTAGGTGGTCCTCCCAGCTGTGACCAAAGTTGAGAACACATGCACGGAGCATGTCCTCGAGTGTCTGTATGGTCCTCTCCGTCTGACCATCCGTCTGAGGGTGGAAGGCTGTGCTCAGATGGAGCCGCGTCCCGAACGCCTCCTGCAACCCCTTCCAAAGCCGGGAAGTGAAACGAGCATCTCGATCGGAGACGATAGATGATGGCACACCGTGAAGCCGTACGATCTCCTGGACGTAAAGACGTCCCAAGCTCTCCACTGAGCCCTGCTCTCTGATGGGTAAGAAGTGTGCCGACTTGGTGAGTCGGTCGACAATCACCCAAATGGAGTCGTGACCTCTGGAAGTGCGTGGAAGTCCAGTCACGAAGTCCATAGATATGCTATCCCACTTCCACTCCGGGACCTCCAAGGGCTGTACCAAGCCTGCTGGTACCTGATGCTCTGCCTTCACCTGCTGGCAGGTGAGGCATCGTGAAACGAACTCTGCCACAGCTTTCTTCATGCCTGGCCACCAGTGCTGTCGTCTGAGGTCCTGGTACATCTTCGCCACTCCGGGATGTACCGCCGAGGGAGAAGTGTGAAACTCTCTCAGCACCTCCTCTCGTAGAGCGACTGGTACGAAGGTACGCCCTCTGAAAAGGATGTCGTGCTCTGCTCCAAGGGAGAAACCATCAGGCGCCTGACCTGAGGATATCTGTGCACGCCGGGTCTCACAGTCAGCGTCCTCACGCTGAGCCTCTCTGACCCGCTGTAGAAGTGGAGGAGAGACTGTGAGAGACTGAAGAAAGGCTGCTCCGTCTCTATCCACGAAGGATATCTGCAAGGAGGCTAGCTGCTCCGTCGCCTCCTCAAGCAGCTGAATGCCCGTCCTCCTGCTGAGGGCATCGGCTACCATGTTCCCCTTCCCAGGAGTATAGACTATCTCAAAGTCATAGTCCTGGAGGAACTCAAGCCATCTCCGCTGTCTCAGGTTCAGGTCCTTCTGAGAGAAGATATACCTGAGACTCTGGTGGTCAGAAAAGACTGTGAAGCGCTCGCCCATCAGATAGTGCCGCCAAGTCTTCAGAGCGAAGACCACTGCTGCTAACTCCAGGTCATGAGTGGCGTAGTTCTGCTCATGCGGCCTCAACTGACGTGATCCGTAGGCGATCACGGCCCGCTCCTGCATCAGGACGCACCCGAGTCCAGTCCCTGATGCGTCGCAGTAAACTACGTATCCAACTCCCTCCTCAGGCAACCTCAAGATAGGTGCGCTGGTCAATCTCTGTCTCAGCTCCTGGAAGCTCTGCTGACATCTGTCTGACCACACAAAGGGTTTCCCCTTCTTCGTCAAGGCTGAGAGTGGTGCCACAACTCTGGAGAAGTCTGGCACGAATCTCCGATAGTATCCCGCTAGGCCCAAGAAGCTCCGCACCTCTGTCACGCTCTTGGGTGGCTCCCAAGCTAGCACTGCCTCGATCTTCGCGGGATCCACTGCAACTCCCGCCTCAGAAATGACGTGCCCCAAGAAATGGACCTCACGTAACCAGAACTGGCATTTTGAGAGCTTGCCATAAAGCTGGTGCTCTCGAAGTGTGTCTAGCACAACTCGCAGGTGGTAGGCATGCTCCTCCTCAGTCGTCGAGTATACCAAAATGTCGTCAATGAAGACAACGACAAATCGGTCGAGGTATGGCTGGAAGATCCTGTTCATGAGGCTCATGAACACTGCTGGAGCATTGGTTACGCCGAACGGCATAACCAAGAACTCATAATGGCCATACCGACACCTAAAGGCCGTCTTCTGTACGTCCTCGTCTCGAACTCTGAGCTGATGATAGCCTGACCGGAGGTCTATCTTCGAGAACCACCGCGTTCCCTTGAGCTGATCGAAGAGGTCATCAATCCGTGGCAGCGGATACTTGTTCCTCACTGTCACCTGGTTCAGGCGACGATAGTCGACACATAGTCGCAAGCTCCCGTCCGCCTTCTTGGTGAACAAAATCGGGGAAGCCCAGGGTGAAACACTGGGTCGGATAAACCCCTTGCTCTGCAAGTCCTCCAACTGTACCCGCAGCTCCCGAAGCTCGGTGGGGGCCATCCGATAAGCTGGAGTAGATATCGGGGCTGTCCCGGGGTACAAGTCGATGTAAAAGTCTACCTCTCTACGAGGAGGTAGACCTGGAACGTCGTCGGGAAAGACGTCCACGTACTAGTCCACCACTGCAGGAAAAGCCGGACTCCGCACGTCCACTGCTCCTAGGATGAGGCTAGCCAACTGATGAGAGATGGGCTGCACTCTCCTCCGCGGAAGTCCATCCTGTGCTGCAAAGGTTCACTTCTCGCCGGTGAAGGTAAACCTGCTCCCGTCGGTGCGAACACATCGCACCTTGCTCCTAAAACAGTCGGTCTGGGCATGAACCGTGGATAGCCAATCCATGCCCAAGATGACGTCGTAAGGCCTCGACGCCGCTACAAGGAGATCCCAGCCGAAGCTCTCGCCTCCTAGAGTAAGCTCACACTGCCGGCACCAATGCGTAATCGTCGAGTCTGCTCCCGTAGGAGTCTCTAGCCGTAAGGATCGAGCCAACGGCTCAGTCGGAATCTCCGAGCTCCGAACAAGGGCAGAGGCTATGAAAGAGTGACTCGCTCCTGTGTCTATAAGTACTGCAGCAAGGGTGGAATAGACACAGATCGTACCTCGAATCATCTCTGGCATGTCGGGGTCGTAGGCCTCCACTGCCTGGAGCTGGGCCTGTCCCTGCCCGCCAGCTCCCTGTGGTCGAGGTGGCCCTCCTGGTGGTGGTGGGGGTAGAGCCTGGAAGCGTCGCCCACCACCCGCTGCTCGGCCAGCTCCTCTGCCTCGTCCGCCTCCTCCCTACGGACTGCCACGGTCGACCCTCTGCCTCTGCCTGGGTGGCCCCTCCACCGTCTGCTGCTCCTCTGATCGGCGAGTCGGGCAGTCACGAGCCATGTGACCCTGCCCGCCGCAAGAGTAGCACAGCCTGCCTCTCGAAAGGCTGGCACTCCGCTGTGTGCCTCGTACTGCTGAGCCGGTGTCCTGAGGCCGTCTGCGTGGGGGTCTGGTCTGCCTGGACCCGTGAGTCATCCGTCGGCTACCTGCTGCCGAAGACTCAGCTACCTGCCGCCCTGCGCTAGGTCTCGCCGCTGAAGAAGGCTCTGCCAGGAAGCTCTCGATCAGGAGGGCTCGCTCCAGCACTCCCGCCTGGGTCGGAATGCTGAGGGAGATCAGCGACGCCCGAATCTCCTGTCGCAAGCCCTGCTCGAAGGTCCGGGCCCGGAAGAAGGGGTCCCGTACCATGTCGGTCGAGTAGCGAGATAGGTCCGTGAACCTCGCCGCGTACTGAGCGACCGTCATGCTGCCCTGGCGCAGCTGGAGAAGCTCCTGGATGCGCACTGCTCGGAGGGTGGACGGGACGAACTCATAGCGGAAGAGGCTCTCGAAGTCCGTCCAGAGCAGGGATGCCTCATCGTGAACCTGGAGCATCGGGCTCCACCATCGTCCTGTCGCCGCCTGCAGGAGGCTCGCCGCGAGAATCACCATGAGATCCGATGGTGTCCTCACTAGCCTAAAGATTCGTACCACCGCCTCTAGCCAGTCCTCGGCGGCCTGGGGGTCCGCCTCACCGCGAAACCTGGGCGGTCGCTGGCTCTGAAACTCATGCAGTGCCCTGAGGCGACGTGCATCGTCAGCGTCTGGTACTGGTAGCATCGGTGGCTCGGCGGGTAAAGCTACCGCCGGTGCCACAGCTGGCAAAGGGCCCTGCACCGAGGCCTCGCCGCTCGGTGGGCTGCCGTCGCGCCCTACACTCGGAACCCTAGCTGGCAGTCGTCGCGGGGCCATCCTGAAAAGGAGAACAAGAGAACCACAGTCAGAACAGTATACCTGGTGAGCTGGCACAAGTAATCACAAGGAAAACTTGAGACTTTCATAAGCAGATCAGTATACCTGGTGAGCTGACACAAGTAATCACAAAGAAACTTGAAACACACACGCAATCAATGTTTTCATGCATTAAGTCGGAAATCAGGAGTCAGGGTCCTGGTGTACGGATACGTCGGCCGCCGCACCAACACTGGGCTCCCTGAACTGATAACCACACTCAATACACTAAACACTATTGCTTCACATAGAAAGGAAGGACGATCAGAGTCTGCGGTAGAACCGACCACCTCTGATACCAATTTGTCACGACCCGTCCTCGGGGCCCGTGCCGTGACTACCCCAAGCCCGCCTTCCATAGGCCAGGGGCTGGCGACTAGCACCAAGGCGTAAAATCCCAGTAAACAGGGAAGGCATTGCCTTTATAAGTAACAACCACACAGAGTCAGCAAGCGGAAAGTAAGTGCAGAAAGGTAAAGGGGCCGGAAATACAAGCCCAACTGTAAAGTACAACTGAAAAGTAAAGAACAGCAACTGAAGAAAAGACGGCGGCCTCGTGTCGTCCACTGGCAATCCCACCTGAAGGGTGGGTACAGATAGCCTCCAGGCACCTCGGGTCCCACGTCCGCTCCGAGCACGTCCCGCCCAGTGGTCCACCTCCAGGTACCGTCCTGCTCCACGCCCCAACCGTGATCAGCGCTGTCCGTCGTCTGCAACCAACACAACAAGGTGCGGGCATAGCCCGTGCAGGGGTGAGTACAAGCTACTCAGTAAGGACCCCGAGACCCCCGAAGGTCTCCCGAAATCCACAAAGGATATAGCACAAAAGAAAGATGCAATCACGAAGTAACATCTGACTCGACTTAGGTATATGCCCATACATATACCTAAGTCCCCAATTCTAGCTCTGCTCACGAGCTCAAGAACAACTCAATCCACAAAGGAAAGCAAGACTCAAATCCACAAGGAGAGTAAACAGTAAAT
The DNA here is from genome assembly GCA_963277665.1 of Viscum album. Taxonomy (NCBI): domain Eukaryota; kingdom Viridiplantae; phylum Streptophyta; class Magnoliopsida; order Santalales; family Viscaceae; genus Viscum; species Viscum album. Next base: position 1,310,095,837 of record OY728163.1, on the reverse strand, counting down.
CCACATAGGATAGTTCAACACAATCCACGAAGGAGAGTAACATAAGATTCAGCTCAACCAGGTATACTTTTTCAGATGACGTCAAAGATGATCACTGATCCATCTAAGTCGTCGGACCCACGAAGGATCGATAGGTACTAACCCCCGCAAAAGACCCACGTAGGATCGGGCTCACACAGAACCTGTAGGCAGTGGCTCACACAGAACCGGTAGTAAGGACCCACATAGGATCGGGCTCACACAGAACCTGTAGCACTGATCCACGTAGGATCGCTGAGTGCAGTAGTCGACGCAGTCCACTGAGGATCTCTGCACAGTCGTCGCCGCAGTCCACGAAGGTTCTCTGCTCTGCCGTCGTCGCAGTCCACGGAGGATCTCTGCTCTGCCGTCGTCGCAGTCCACGGAGGATCTCTGCTCTGTCGTCGAAGTCACAGCCAGCGCTAGGGTTCCCGCACAAAGCGAGCTCGTTTAGGAGGGTCCGCTCCACGAGCCGAGAGGCTGATACATCAACTAACACGTAGTCCGAAGTTGATGTATCCAAAAGTTCCGTATCGACAACAGGATCTCAACGCAACAGACGGCGCGTCAATCGGACGCCCGGTCTGAGAGTTATTGGCATTTTCGTCCCAGGGGCCCGGTTGGTTTTTAGGGCAAAACCGACCCGACCGTACTCCGCCTGTATCCGATCCTCGGGCGGAGTATGCCAAAAGTTCCGTCTCACTTAGAGGAAACTACCACAGCTGACGGTACGTCGATCGGACGTCCGTAGCTCAAGTTATGAGCGTTTCCGCTCCGAGGGCCCGGTTGGTTTCGTGTACGAACCAACCCGGCCGAACCCAAAGTCTTCCGAAACCTTGAGTATAATATACCGAAACGACCGTCTCGATCCAAGGATCGCGTAGCCGCTGACGGTTCGTCAATCGGAGGTCCCAGGCCCAAGATATGGGCGAAAGACCGAAGAGGGCCCGAAACGGGGGTTCCGGGCCCGGGGCGACCCGGCCCGAACCCCCCCTGGGGTCGGCCGAACCGGGTCGGCCCGAACCGGGTCGGCCCGACCCGGCACGAACCGGCTAGGCTGGGTCCGGTCCGGCCTGGGCGCGGCCCGGCCGACCGGACCGGCCGGCTCGGCTTCGGCCGAGCGGCCGAATGAGAGCCGCCGCGGGTTTGACCCGCGGCTTTGAGGAAACGCGGCCCCCGCGGGGGGCCGCCTGTCACGCGGACGCGGCCGGGCCGCCGCGTCCGATTCCGGTTCCGCGCGGCCGCGGAACCGGCCGCCGCCGCCGCCGCGGCTTCAGCCGCGGCGGAAGATTTCCACGGCGGCGCGCCTGGCGCCGCCGCCTCCTTCCGCGGGCCGCCGGAGTTGCTCCGGTGGCCCGTTTTACCTCCCGTCTGCGCCATTGCTCCTCCCGGGGGCCGACCTTCACTGCAGGATCAACAGATCGCCCCTGCCGCGCGGTTCGTCGTCGTCCGCCATATCCGCACAACAAAAGAGATCGGCGGAGGGTTGCCGGGTCTTGTTCGTTAGACCCGCACCCTCCGCGTTAGTCATAATCCACGGGAGGAAAAATCAACAACAATTTTAAATAAATTAAAATTGTCGGAGATCATGTTCTTCACTTTAAAAGAATAAACACGGGGGAAATAAGATAAAATAATCCAACATCCCTTACCTTGTCGTCGTCGTCGGACGAGAGGTCGTCGCGGAATCGCTCGTCGCGGAAGAAAGAGATCGTCGCGTCGTCGCGGTATCCGGCGTCGCGTCGCCAATCTCCGGATCAAGATCAAACGGATTTAATTAATTTAAATCCGCTGATATCGAATTATAAAAAGGAGAGAATTAGAAGATTCGATTCTCACCTTTGTTGTCGAACGAGGATCGGCCGCGGAAGAAAGACGTCGCCGAAGAACGTCGCGGGTAGGGCTCGTCAACGTCGCAGATCACGGCGTGCGTCGTCGAATTCCGGTCGCCGGCGTTCTTCGCGTTCTTCGCGTTCTTCGCGTTCTTCGCGTTCTTCGCGGGGAGATGAAGGAATGAAGATTCTCTCAAATCCTTTCCAAGGATTTTTAGGTTGGTCTTATTTTATAAACATGCCAACACACGAAACCGGTTAAGAAACGATCCATCAATTCGAAAGAAACGACCCATTTAATTCACGAAAGAAACAGCCCATTTAATTCACGAAATAAACCGCCCAATTAAATGGTCTGTTAAGAATTAAAGAAAACGCGTCGGTTGACTTTTCAGTTACTTTGACGGGTTTTCGCGGGTGCGTTACTTAGCGAAAGAAACGGCGGGGCTCGTGCGGGCCCCACCGCACAAATATCCTACCAAGGGGGTAGGATATTTCTGGATAGCATCCTATCCAGTTCAACTCAGTTCAAGCCGTCTTTAAGTGGCTTCAAGTGGCTTCCAACAGCTTAAGTGAAATAAAATAAAGTTGTCGCACAAACTTTATTTTATTTCTGACTTAAAGCCGCAAAATTTAAAAACCACGTCTGAGCAAACGCAACTCCGGAAGAGGCGTTTCTAAGCAAATACCGGCGCTGCGATTTCATCGGTGCCCTCAGAATTTGATTCCGGGCACCGGTTCAAAAGATAGAAAAACCCGCTCGTCCGTTCACTGAACGTACCCGAGCCAAACTTCGGAAATTGATTCCGGGCACACCGGGCCTCGGATTCAGGTGCCGTCTGAAGCTGCGCTCTTGTAAAATTCCAAAGAAAATTAAGAAAAAAATTTCCTTGAAATTTGCGGGTCTTTACATTACTCCCACCTCAGGGCTTTACGTCCCCGTAAAGATACATCAAAAACTAGGGGAACAAATGGGGGTACTGAGCACGCATCTGAGCCTCCCGCTCCCAAGTGCTCTCCTGGAGGTTCCCGTGCTGCCATCTGACGCGCACAAGAGGAATCGACCGCCCACGTAGGACCCACTCCTGTCGATCCTCGATCTCCACTGGGACCTCCGCAAAAGTCGCCCCATCGTCCACGTCCAGCTCCCCAAAGTCGATGATGTGCGTCGGGTCGTGCGCGTATCTCCTCAGCTGAGACACGTGGAAGACGTCGTGCACCCGGTGCAACTGAGGTGGTAGAGCCAGGCGATAAGCCACCTCTCCTATCCTGCTGAGGACCTGGAAGGGCCCGATGAAGCGTGGAGACAACTTGCCGCCTCGGCCAAATCTCCGTAAACCACGTCGAGGTGAGACACGCAAAAAGACGTGGTCGCCATCCTCGAACTCCAGTGGCCTCCGCCTCCTGTCAGCATATGACTTCTGCCGGCTCTGAGCTGTCCTCATCCTCTCCTGGATGATCTGGACCTTCTCTGTCGTGGCTCGGACCATCTCTGGTCCCACGAGTGCTGACTCCCCAGGGTCTGTCCAGCACAACGGTGATCTGCAGGGTCTGCCGTACAACGCCTCGTATGGTGCCATCCCGATGGTGGAGTGGTAGCTGTTGTTGTACGCAAACTCCACCAAGGGTAGGTGGTCCTCCCAGCTGTGACCAAAGTCGAGAACACATGCACGGAGCATGTCCTCGAGTGTCTGTATGGTCCTCTCCGTCTGACCATCCGTCTGAGGGTGGAAGGCTGTGCTCAGATGGAGCCGCGTCCCGAACGCCTCCTGCAACCCCTTCCAAAGCCGGGAAGTGAAACGAGCATCTCGATCGGAGACGATAGATGATGGCACACCGTGAAGCCGTACGATCTCCTGGACGTAAAGACGTCCCAATCTCTCCACTGAGCCCTGCTCTCTGATGGGTAAGAAGTGTGCCGACTTGGTGAGTCGGTCGACAATCACCCAAATGGAGTCGTGACCTCTGGAAGTGCGTGGAAGTCCAGTCACGAAGTCCATAGATATGCTATCCCACTTCCACTCCGGGACCTCCAAGGGCTGTACCAAGCCTGCTGGTACCTGATGCTCTGCCTTCACCTGCTGGCAGGTGAGGCATCGTGAAACGAACTCTGCCACAACTTTCTTCATGCCCGGCCACCAGTGCTGTCGTCTGAGGTCCTGGTACATCTTCGCCACTCTGGGATGTACCGCCAAGGGAGAAGTGTGAAACTCTCTCAGCACCTCCTCTCGTAGAGCGACTGGTACGAAGGTACGCCCTCTGAAAAGGATGTCGTGCTCTGCTCCAAGGGAGAAACCATCAGGCGCCTGACCTGAGGATATCTGTGCACGCCGGGTCTCACAGTCAGCGTCCTCACGCTGAGCCTCTCTGACCCGCTGTAGAAGTGGAGGAGAGACTGTGAGAGACTGAAGAAAGGCTGCTCTGTCTATATCCACGAAGGATATCTGCAAGGAGGCTAGCTGCTCCGTCGCCTCCTCAAGCAGCTGAATGCCCGTCCTCCTGCTGAGGGCATCGGCTACCACGTTCCCCTTCCCAGGAGTATAGACTATCTCAAAGTCATAGTCCTGGAGGAACTCAAGCCATCTCCGCTGTCTCAGGTTCAGGTCCTTCTGATAGAAGATATACCTGAGACTCTGGTGGTCAGAAAAGACTGTGAAGCGCTCGCCCATCAGATAGTGCCGCCAAGTCTTCAGAGCGAAGACCACTGCTGCTAACTCCAGGTCATGAGTGGCGTAGTTCTGCTCATGCGGCCTCAACTGACGTGATCCGTAGGCGATCACGGCCCGCTCCTGCATCAGGACGCACCCGAGTCCAGTCCCTGATGCGTCGCAGTAAACTACGTATCCAACTCCCTCCTCAGGCAACCTCAAGATAGGTGCGCTGGTCAATCTCTGTCTCAGCTCCTGGAAGCTCTGCTGACATCTGTCTGACCACACAAAGGGTTTCCCCTTCTTCGTCAAGGCTGAGAGTGGTGCCGCAACTCTGGAGAAGTCTGGCACGAATCTCCGATAGTATCCCGCTAGGCCCAAGAAGCTCCGCACCTCTGTCACGCTCTTGGGTGGCTCCCAAGCTAGCACTACCTCGATCTTCGCGGGATCCACTGCAACTCCCGCCTCAGAAATGACGTGCCCCAAGAAATGGACCTCACGTAACCAGAACTGGCATTTTGAGAGCTTGCCATAAAGCTGGTGCTCTCGAAGTGTGTCTAGCACAACTCGCAGGTGGTAGGCATGCTCCTCCTCAGTCGTCGAGTATACCAAAATGTCGTCAATGAAGACAACGACAAATCGGTCGAGGTATGGCTGGAAGATCCTGTTCATGAGGCTCATGAACACTGCTGGAGCATTGGTTACGCCGAACGGCATAACCAAGAACTCATAATGGCCATACCGACACCTGAAGGTCGTCTTCTGTACGTCCTCGTCTCGAACTCTGAGCTGATGATAGCCTGACCGGAGGCCTATCTTCGAGAACCACCGCGTTCCCTTGAGCTGATCGAAGAGGTCATCAATCCGTGGCAGCGGATACTTGTTCCTCACTGTCACCTGGTTCAGGCGACGATAGTCGACACATAGTCGCAAGCTCCCGTCCGCCTTCTTGGCGAACAAAATCGGGGAAGCCCAGGGTGAAACACTGGGTCGGATAAACCCCTTGCTCTGCAAGTCCTCCAACTGTACCCGCAGCTCCCGAAGCTCGGTGGGGGCCATCCGATATGCTGGAGTAGATATCGGGGCTGTCCCGGGGTACAAGTCGATGTAAAAGTCTACCTCTCTACGAGGAGGTAGCCCTGGAACGTCGTCGGGAAAGACGTCCACGTACTGGTCCACCCCTGCAGGAAAAGCCGGACTCCGCACGTCCACTGCTCCTAGGATGAGGCTAGCCAACTGATGAGAGATGGGCTGCACTCTCCTCCGCGGAAGTCCATCCTGTGCTGCAAAGGTTCCCTTCTCGCCGGTGAAGGTAAACCTGCTCCCGTCGGTGCGAACACATCGCACCTTGCGCCTAAAACAGTCGATCTGGGCATGAACCGTGGATAGCCAATCCATGCCCAAGATGACGTCGTAAGGCCTCGACGCCGCTACAAGGAGATCCCAGCCGAAGCTCTCGCCTCCTAGAGTAAGCTCACACTGCCGGCACCAGTGCGTAATCGTCGAGTCTGCTCCCGTAGGAGTCTCTAGCCGTAAGGATCGAGCCAACGGCTCAGTCGGAATCTCCGAGCTCCGAACAAGGGCAGAGGCTATGAAAGAGTGACTCGCTCCTGTGTCTATAAGTACTGCAGCAAGGGTGGAATAGACACAGATCGTACCTCGAATCATCTCTGGCATGTCGGGGTCGTAGGCCTCCACTGCCTGGAGCTGGGCCTGTCCCTGCCCGCCAGCTCCCTGTGGTCGAGGTGGCCCTCCTGGTGGTGGTGGGGGTAGAGCCTGGAAGCGTCGCCCACCACCCGCTGCTCGGCCAGCTCCTCTGCCTCGTCCGCCTCCTCCCTGCGGACTGCCACGGTCGACCCTCTGCCTCTGCCTGGGTGGCCCCCTCCACCGTCTGCTGCTCCTCTGATCGGCGAGTCGGGCAGTCACGAGCCATGTGACCCTGCCCGCCGCAAGAGTAGCACAACCTGCCTCTCGAAAGGCTGGCACTCCGCTGTGTGCCTCGTACTGCTGAGCCGGTGTCCTGAGGCCGTCTGCGTGGGGGTCTGGTCTGCCTGGACCCGTGAGTCATCCGTCGGCTACCTGCTGCCGAAGACTCAGCTACCTGCCGCCCTGCGCTAGGTCTCGCCGCTGAAGAAGGCTCTGCCAGGAAGCTCTCGATCAGGAGGGCTCGCTCCAGCACTCCCGCCTGGGTCGAAATGCTGAGGGAGATCAGCGACGCCCGAATCTCCTGTCGCAAGCCCTGCTCGAAGGTCCGGGCCCGGAAGAAGGGGTCCCGTACCATGTCGGTCGAGTAGCGAGATAGGTCCGTGAACCTCGCCGCGTACTGAGCGACCGTCATGCTGCCCTGGCGCAGCTGGAGAAGCTCCTGGATGCGCACTACTCGGAGGGTGGACGGGACGAACTCAGAGCGGAAGAGGCTCTCGAAGTCCGTCCAGAGCAGGGATGCCTCATCGTGAACCTGGAGCATCAGGCTCCACCATCGTCCTGCCGCCGCCTGCAGGAGGCTCGCCGCGAGAATCACCATGAGATCCGCTGGTGTCCTCACTAGCCTAAAGATTCGTACCACCGCCTCTAGCCAGTCCTCGGCGGCCTGGGGGTCCGCCTCACCGCGAAACCTGGGCGGTCGCTGGCTCTGAAACTCATGCAGTGCCCTGAGGCGACGTGCATCGTCAGCGTCTGGTACTGGTAGCATCGGTGGCTCGGCGGGTAAAGCTACCGCCGGTGCCACAGCTGGCAAAGGGCCCTGCACCGAGGCCTCGCCGCTCGGTGGGCTGCCGTCGCGCCCTACACTCGGAACCCTAGCTGGCAGTCGTCGCGGGGCCATCCTGAAAAGGAGAACAAGAGCACCACAGTCAGAACAGTATACCTGGTGAGCTGGCACAAGTAATCACAAGGAAAACTTGAGACTTTCATAAGCAGATCAGTATACCCGGTGAGCTGACACAAGTAATCACAAAGAAACTTGAAACACACACGCAATCAATGTTTTCATGCATTAAGTCGGAAATCAGGAGTCAGGGTCCTGGTGTACGGATACGTCGGCCGCCGCACCAACACTGGGCTCCCTGAACTGATAACCACACTCAATACACTAAACACTATTGCTTCACATAGAAAGGAAGGACGATCAGAGTCTGCGGTAGAACCGACCACCTCTGATACCAATTTGTCACGACCCGTCCTCGGGGCCCGTGCCGTGACTACCCCAAGCCCGCCTTCCATAGGCCAGGGGCTGGCGACTAGCACCAAGGCGTAAAATCCCAGTAAACAGGGAAGGCATTGCCTTTATAAGTAACAACCACACAGAGTCAGCAAGCGGAAAGTAAGTGCAGAAAGGTAAAGGGGCCGGAAATACAAGCCCAACTGTAAAGTACAACTGAAAAGTAAAGAACAGCAACTGAAGAAAAGACGGCGGCCTCGTGTCGTCCACTGGCAATCCCACCTGAAGGGTGGGTACAGATAGCCTCCAGGCACCTCGGGTCCCACGTCCGCTCCGAGCACGTCCCGCCCAGTGGTCCACCTCCAGGTACCGTCCTGCTCCACGCCCCAACCGTGATCAGCGCTGTCCGTCGTCTGCAACCAACACAACAAGGTGCGGGCATAGCCCGTGCAGGGGTGAGTACAAGCTACTCAGTAAGGACCCCGAGACCCCCGAAGGTCTCCCGAAATCCACAAAGGATATAACACAAAAGAAAGATGCAATCACGAAGTAACATCTGACTCGACTTAGGTATATGCCCATACATATACCTAAGTCCCCAATTCTAGCTCTGCTCACGAGCTCAAGAACAACTCAATCCACAAAGGAAAGCAAGACTCAAATCCACAAGGAGAGTAAACAGTAAATCCACATAGGATAGTTCAACACAATCCACGAAGGAGAGTAACATAAGATTCAGCTCAACCAGGTATACTTTTTCAGATGACGTCAAAGATGATCACTGATCCATCTAAGTCGTCGGACCCACGAAAGATCGATAGGTACTAACCCCCGCAAATGACCCACGTAGGATCGGGCTCACACAGAACCTGTAGGCAGTGGCTCACACAGAACCGGTAGTAAGGACCCACATAGGATCGGGCTCACACAGAACCTGTAGCACTGATCCACGTTGGATCGCTGAGTGCAGTAGTCGACGCAGTCCACTGAGGATCTCTGCACAGTCGTCGCCGCAGTCCACGAAGGTTCTCTGCTCTGCCGTCGTCGCAGTCCACGGAGGATCTCTGCTCTGCCGTCGTCGCAGTCCACGGAGGATCTCTGCTCTGTCGTCGAAGTCACAACCAGCGCTAGGGTTCCCGCACAAAGCGAGCTCGTTTAGGAGGGTCCGCTCCACGAGCCGAGAGGCTGATACATCAACTGACACGTAGTCCGAAGTTGATATATCCAAAAGTTCCGTATCGACAACAGGATCTCAACGCAACAGACGGCGCGTCAATCGGACGCCCGGTCTGAGAGTTATTGACATTTTCGTCCCAGGGGCCCGGTTGGTTTTTAGGGCAAAACCGACCCGACCGTACTCCGCCTGTATCCGATCCTCGGGCGGAGTATGCCAAAAGTTCCGTCTCACTTAGAGGAAACTACCACAGCTGACGGTACGTCGATCGGACGTCCGTAGCTCAAGTTATGAGCGTTTCCGCTCCGAGGGCCCGGTTGGTTTCGTGTACGAACCAACCCGGCCGAACCCAAAGTCTTCCGAAACCTTGAGTATAATATACCGAAACGACCGTCTCGATCCAAGGATCGCGTAGCCGCTGACGGTTCGTCAATCGGAGGTCCCAGGCCCAAGATATGGGCGAAAGACCGAAGAGGGCCCGAAACGGGGGTTCCGGGCCCGGGGCGACCCGGCCCGAACCCCCCCATGGGGTCGGCCCGAACCGGGTCGGCCCGACCCGGCCCGAACCGGCTAGGCCGGGTCCGGTCCGGCCTGGGCGCGGCCCGGCCGACCGGACCGGCCGGCTCGGCTTCGGCCGAGCGGCCGAATGAGAGCCGCCGCGGGTTTGACCCGCGGCTTTGAGGAAACGCGGCCCCCGCGGGGGGCCGCCTGTCACGCGGACGCGGCCGGGCCGCCGCGTCCGATTCCGGTTCCGCGCGGCCGCGGAACCGGCCGCCGCAGCCGCCGCGGCTTTAGCCGCGGCAGAAGATTTCCACGGCGGCGCGCCTGGCGCCGCCGCCTCCGGTCGCCGGCGCCGCCGCGCCGGCGACCCGCGCCGGCGCCTCCTTCCGCGGGCCGCCGGAGTTGCTCCGGTGGCCCGTTTTACCTCCCGTCTGCGCCATTGCTCCTCCCGGGGGCCGACCTTCACTGCGGGATCAACAGATCGCCCCTGCCGCGCGGTTCGTCGTCGTCCGCCATATCCGCACAACAAAAGAGATCGGCGGAGGGTTGCCGGGTCTTGTTCGTTAGACCCGCACCCTCCGCGTTAGTCATAATCCACGGGAGGAAAAATCAACAACAATTCTAAATAAATTAAAATTGTTGGAGATCATGTTCTTCACTTTAAAATAATAAACACGGGGGAAATAAGATAAAATAATCCAACATCCCTTACCTTGTCGTCGTCGTCGGACGAGAGGTCGTCGCGGAATCGCTCGTCGTGGAAGAAAGAGATCGTCGCGTCGTCGCGGTATCCGGCGTCGCGTCGCCAATCTCCGGATCAAGATCAAACGGATTTAATTAATTTAAATCCGCTGATATCGAATTATAAAAAGGAGAGAATTAGAAGATTCGATTCTCACCTTTGTTGTCGAACGAGGATCGGCCGCGGAAGAAAGACGTCGCCGAAGAACGTCGCGGGTAGGGCTCGTCGACGTCGCAGATCACGGCGTGCGTCGTCGAATTCCGGTCGCCGGCGTTCTTCGCGTTCTTCGCGTTCTTCGCGTTCTTCGCGTTCTTCGCGTTCTTCGCGGGGAGATGAAGGAATGAAGATTCTCTCAAATCCTTTCCAAGGATTTTTAGGTTGGTCTTATTTTATAAACATGCCAACACACGAAACCGGTTAAGAAACGATCCATCAATTCGAAAGAAACGACCCATTTAATTCAAGAAAGAAACAGCCCATTTAATTCACGAAATAAACCGCCCAATTAAATGGTCTGTTAAGAATTAAAGAAAACGCGTCGGTTGACTTTTCAGTTACTTTGACGGGTTTTCGCGGGTGCGTTACTTAGCGAAAGAAACGGCGGGGCTCGTGCGGGCCCCACCGCACAAATATCCTACCAAGGGGGGTAGGATATTTCTGGATAGCATCCTATCCAGTTCAACTCAGTTCAAGCCGTCTTTAAGTGGCTTCAAGTGGCTTCCAACAGCTTAAGTGAAATAAAATAAAGTTGTCGCACAAACTTTATTTTATTTCTGACTTAAAGCCGCAAAATTTAAAAACCACGTCTGAGCAAACGCAACTCCGGAAGAGGCGTTTCTAAGCAAATACCGGCGCTGCGATTTCATCGGTGCCCTCAGAATTTGATTCCGGGCACCGGTTCAAAAGATAGAAAAACCCGCTCGTCCGTTCACTGAACGTACCCGAGCCAAACTTCGGAAATTGATTCCGGGCACACCGGGCCTCGGATTCAGGTGCCGTCTGAAGCTGCGCTCTTGTAAAATTCCAAAGAAAATTAAGAAAAAAATTTCCTTGAAATTTGCGGGTCTTTACACCTATGGTCCTATCAGAGGTATCCATCGAATGTATTTGAGAGTTTCGGGTCTCCGAGAGAGACCAATCAAACCTAACAGCCTAAGGATCTGTATATCAACAATATTGTTACTTATCCCACCTGTTTCAATCATAGAAGTTTCATAAACGTACCTATATAAGGAAAACATTCTGGTATGTACAAGAATCTACTAGTTATCAAACAGAATAGAGTTTTAGGCATTCCATACAGCCAATAGAATTCCAGCACCATCCACCAAAATGAGGTACTGTATCCGCTCATTGTGTCCAGTATTGGACATCATTGAAAGAAGATCATGTACATGCATGGTTGAGCCTAGATCCAACCTAAATAGGGAACCTGCATAAGTCTAAAGTTGTGGTTCTTACATATACTCCAAAAAAATATATTTTTATTTTCCCAATGCACATACATAGGTAACAGGCTGAAACAAGGTAATGTCCAGCCGCATAAGAAGATCCTGGGTGGGGAGTCTATTTTTCCAAATTCTCTAGATTAGGATGAATCTAGATGGTTGAATGAAGGATGCTCAAAAATACATAATCCAAGCCAGAATGTGATTATATCCTCCACATTCCATCTTATATAACTCATTGATATTAAAACTACCATGTCAGTTCGGTTTCCATATTAGAGTGTCAAAATCCATGAATGTGTGTGTTTGGATATCTAGACCAAAATGAGAGGGGACCATACTGCCAAAGATTTTATATTATGATATAAAATCACTAATGGAAAACTTCATTATTTTAGAGTGACTGGTCGTGCTGTCCTGCAGAATCCTACCAAGCCATCTGCTATTCCAGAAATTGATATTAGAGTTCCAACACACCAACCTATATATATCATGAATATTTTTACAGAAGACATGATTTATGGATTCCCACACAGTTGAACCTATATTATAATTATATAAATTCAGCATATTCCATTTAAATATTTTTTTCCAAAAGTCATTAGAGGCATCATTGAAAATCAGACTCCATGTGAATTTTCCAATGAGACCATCATTAATAATCCTTATATCTTTAACCCCAATGCCTCCAAGATCAACTGGATTGATACAATCCTTCCTAAATATATTTAAAAACATCTATTCATAGAAGAAACTGGTACATATATAATTACATACCATGATTTGGAGATCCTTGATAAGAACATTGGGCCATCTATACAACGGGAATGAATAAAAAAACTTAAATGTAATCCCGGAGTTAACAAGACATTCCCTCCAAGCCAGAGTCATAGCCTTTCATTTCCAAATATAATGTTTATTAAAAATTCTAGAGTAAATACCTTTTAGATAATGATTTTTAAATTCTCCCCAAAATAGAGGAACACAAAGATATTAGAATATAGGAGTCCCTTTTTCCACTTCAAGACTTAGAATTATCTTATTTTTCTTTCCAACCCTGTTTACATTACCAAAAAACAATGTAGGTTTTTTTCAAACTAATTGCCTATCCGGCCACCTTTTAATAATGTGCAAATAATTCCCTGATAAAGGAAATTATTTTCTAAGAAGCATGTAAAAACAAAAGGATGTCATCACCATATAGTAAGTGTGATGGAGATAAGTTATTTTTTCTGACCCTAATTTGTTTGTAAAGATAAGACTGAGTATGGTCATTTATGCACCTCCTCATATAATCCTCAGTATTAGGGGATAACAATTCTGAGAGCCGATCCCCTTGCACACACATCTAGTACTCTAGAAGAATCTTCCAGGTACTCTATTTATAAGAATGGACAACCTTGATGAGATGATTATTATTTTGATCAACATGATAAACTCATTCGATAATCCATACCATTTGAGGAAATCAAAAAATAATCTCAATATTAATGTATCAAATGCCTTAGATATTTCAATTCTGAGGGAAAAATTACCTTCTTTGACTTTCCTCGTCATTAGGTTAACACTCCCCATGGATGCAAAGAGACAAATTTTAATGTTTCTTCGATGAAAAAATTCAAAATAAAAAGAAATAGAACATAATTTCTACTGGGTTGTTTGAAATTAAGTAGGAGTGAGAAGATAAGTTTTTCCAATACCTATATATTATTAAAGTACCCGGTGGATTTTAATATAATGTGAAAATTTGGTGTCATTAAAGGATTAAATTTTAATAGATATAGTATTTCATGACTATCATATAATCATACAATAATTACAACCCATTTTATAGAGTGGAATAATTCCAATACCTATATGAAATTATATAACAAGAATGTGTTATACTTTCAATTCAAGTTTCATTAATGTAATAAATCTATAATATTTAGACATGATAGGGAATATTGCTTTTGTCATACTTTTTCTACAAGATATTTATTTTCCAGCATTATTTTTTTATATAATTTTTCATACGTTGATTTATATTATTTGAGATATAAGAATATGTTTCCTAATTTAATTGCATTAGATGTATCCTTTTGAATAAATTTGGAAAATTTTGAAGGGATATTTTAAGATCCTGCATAAATTAGAGGCCTATATTGTTCAAAAATATATATAAAATGAGGTAATTGATTTTTGTACTGATAATTTGTCTCATGTGGAGAATAATAATCTCCCAATATCTCACCATTTGATATTTGATAGTTACGTTAAAAGAATTAATAGTCTAGAGGTAAATATAATTCATTATGAATATGTAATTCATACACAGTTATATATTTTGAATAGTATAGGGAATCTTTAACCATATATATCATCATAAATTTCATTATTTTAGGTATGATATCATTGAGAAAATTAAAATTGGTTGATTAATTAAAATAAATGGACATTGGATTAATGGATTAAAGACAATATAAAAATTTATTTACAAAAAATAGAAACATTATAATGAATAAAAGGAAAACGTATTGTAAATGTGATCACACGATCTAGTTTTGATATGAGTAGATACCCATATTTCACAAAAGAAACTAGATTAAAAGAGTACATTTTTAAATAAATATGTATTGGTTGTTTATGAAGAAATGCATTTTTTAATTCCAAAGTTAAAAACTTATTTTTTACATCAACATATTAATTTATAGTTTTGATGATATATGGAAGAATGACTGTAATAAATTTTGGGTAACGGTATTTTTCTATTACTATGATGAGAATTACTATTGTGTGAAACTTGATTAGTATAGATTTATATTAGTTGATTAAAAATGGGTTAGTCGCAAAGAGGAAACTTTTATCATGTTGACACATTAAACAAATATTTTAGGATTTTGAACCATAATTTGATCAATATTATGTTGTCTTTACAGGGAAAAATTCATTTGGTTGATGAAAATTTGATTATGTTGTTGTATTATATATGATATATCCATCATTTATATGACTAGATGATGATAAAAATGAATGTGGTGTGTAAATTTTCCCAGCATCAAGAAACTATCATGTAGAAGGGATATGAAAAAACAGTCTATTACTATCCAAATAAATCATGTATTCAATTTTGTTTTTGGGAAAATAAAAATTATAAAAATTTATTTTTTATCTTTTAAATTTAAATATATAGATGTTTATAATTCCTTCCATTTTTGAAATATTTTTTTATATTAATTTGATTCAGATATCCAATTTTTGGTTTAATTTTTTTAGTTTGTCAATTTTTTAGACTAGATTCATTATAATATTGATATTTACGTATATTCTTATATTTAATAAAATATTTATAATTTTATTCGTATTTTCAATTATTATATTTTTAATGTTAATATTAATTTATTTCTAAAAAATACTATTATATATCATAACATATTATTAAATAATAATAATTTCTTCCATTTTTGTTCTTATTTTAATTATACACTGGTTAAGATACCCCTTTTTTGGATAAAAAATATGACATTAAATGTTTATTTTATATAATTAATATATTTATTTTTTATTTATTATAGTTATTTTATTTAAATAAAATAAATATACAGATACTTTTGTTAAAGAAGCATAAATATTTCTAAATGACATACATTGAGGCTGGGGATCCAAGGGTTTACATTTTTTCATAAAAATATAAATCTATTACAATTAAATAATTAGATTAAAATAAAATTATATTTATGAAAATAATTTTTATATGTTAGAAATATCTAAATATGATGGAATCTAAATATTGTATTCATGATATTACACATTTATCAAAACACCCACTCACATTTGATGATTATCTACAGATAATTATTTATGATGAGAACAACCACAAAATATGGCCACATGCCATGTAAAATATGTAAAACCCAAAGAATTTGAATGAATAATATATTATTTGATCATTTAAATTACAAAAAAATAAGTTTAAACATTAATTTCACATAACAATTAGTTTATCTTTCACTATACGCAACCCTAATATTTTTATGTTCGATAGTTAATTCAACATGGAACACATTACTTAAATGATACCTGATATATATTACCAGTATATCAGAGAATATAGAGTGGTGTTAATGAAGATGATTAAGTGAATTATGAAAAAATAGTTTACACATTTATATATAATGTATTGTTTTGTGACCAATTATTAAGAAATTAAAATAAATCTTGATTGAAAATAAAATGAAAATATTATTTGAAAATTATTTGAATTCACAAAGTGTATTTTATACCAATAAAATAAAAAACACTTATTGGGGTATATTAATTTAATTTATATATAATATATTTAATATAATGTTTATCATTAATCATATGTGTTTTTAGACATTATATAAAAACAATTAAAATTTTTTGCATAGAACAATATATATATTTTTTAAAAAGTTTGTCTCCTTTTTATTTTATACTTATTATAAAATAAATTTTCAAAAACATTACAATTTTTTTTAAAATAAAAATCAATTTTTTGAGTGTAATATCAAAATTTCCTTTTGGTGAAAATTTGGGATATTTTGGAAATTATTAATTTTTTGATGAATAGTGAAAAATAATTATTTCAGTAACAAAGTATTTTTTTCAATTAATTTCATAATTTAAAAATCTCATTATGTTTTAATGTTATTTAATGTAACCTATATTATATTTAATCAAATTTTTTAATTTTAATCAACTTAATATTTATTGTTAGTATGTGTTTGTTTTTGGGTTTACAAACTTGTTTTCCAAAAATTGTTTTAAAATGAAAAATGTATCCTTAATTTAGAAAATTAACATAATCCCCAGTGGGGAATGTTATAAATGAAATGTATAGAATATATTTTAATAAATATTAATTAATCTTTCATAAATTTTTATTATTATTTATTACGATAAAATTAAATCATGTTTTTCTTAAAAAAATCTTATGAAAAACATGTTGCCTCATAGAATCCACTGGATTAATATTAAATAATATTTTTACACATATGTGAATTGAATTTTTTAAAATGGATTCAATATTTTAAATTATAATAATTTATAAGATATAATATTTACAACATAAATTTTTTATCAAATTTATTAGTGAAAATAGTAAAATATTAATTATAGTGGTTAAGGTTAAAAAGAGTTTACTTATGAGGTAAACATTTATACGAAGGGGCCAAATGACTATAAATATGTAATGAATCCATTTAATGGAAAAATTTAGACATTATTAATTCCATTTTATATTTTTTTGAATTATTATATCCACTTTAATTGGATAAAATTTAACACCCCAAGATTTCATAGTATGTTTTCTCTTCAATGCATTTCAATAACTTGTGTTATGTGCAACACTGAGTTCGAGCGCATCACGACTAACAAAACTATCCATTAAAAAAAGAGGTTATTAATAGTATTAACCACATTTTAAATTTTATATATCCTATATAATTTTAACATTCATATTTTTTTCTTAGATATAATATAAGAAAAATTCAATTTTTATGATTAAAGATGTATCTTTCAAAAAATACAGTTTTATGCCTTTCAAAACGGAACCATTTTTAAATAAAATATTTGAAACTTTAATATATTAAATTTATTGAAATTTAATTAATATTTATAAACGGGACATAAAAATTTATTTTTGGATAATTTTTTTGTACTTTTCTTATAACATTCATATTTTGATGAATAGTGAAAAGGTACTAAATTTTAATTAAAAACAACTTTTAAAATAAAAATAATTTATAGTGATAAATTATAAACATCAAGGGTTTTTAAGTATAATTTGATTATGTTATTATCATTTAATATAATTCAGGTCATTGGATGTAATTTCACATTTAAATTGGAAATAAACATGTGTCAATCCGTTGATATTTATTATTTCTTAAAAACACGCTTTCTGTTTTGACAACAAAAATTAATTTCAAATTAATTTCTTCCACTTCTGTATTTTGAATTTGGAAAAACAGGTTCCATATTTTGAATCTGATGGCCCAAATTTTGTAAATATGTAACTTTTATTTTTTGACATTATGAATTTTTTCTTCAGTAAATATTTTATTTACCATGGTTAAAGGAAAAATATGGTAAATAAGGGTAAATAAATATTGTTATAATAATATTAAATTACCCTACCATGTGTCATATTCCTATTTTTTGATTCATGTCCAACAATTGGATTCCTTGGGTCAATTTTGGGTCCACTTGGATCCACTTGAGAGTGGTAATGACACTTTATATTAATTAATTTAATGTGACGGCAAAAATGACCTTAATATATATCTTTTAGTAAAACAATTTTTTCAAGGTGTTATACATGTTATCTTTTCTAATATAAATATTACATAGAAATATAAAACTATTAAATACATAATTATATTTTATTTATAATTTTTAGACATTATATAATTAAATTTATTTATGACCTAATAAATATGTAGTATTATCTTTGTTAGTAAACTATTCTAATAAATGATATTTTAAATAATAAAATAAATATAATTTGACCATTTTTATTCCATAAAATAATTTTTTATTTGAATATGAAATTTTATTACTGATTCAATGTATTTGTTTCTAAGTAGTAAAGTTCAATGACTTTCACAAAAACCAAATATTAAATATTGTCAAAATTGACAGAAATTAGTTTTTAAAATAATTAGTATATTAATTGTTGATATAATATTCCAATATACCTGAGGTTAGTCCAAAAAGAATAAATGAAATTATATATTTCATTAAATAATAACTTGAGGTTCTCTTGGATGTTTATAGTATGTTTATTAACCATATAGTGTAAGAATAAAAGAAGACACAGTAAAAGTAAAACTCTTTAACTAAGTGTTAAACTTAAAAGATAAGGTTAAAATTTTAACTAAAACCTATCTAAAACCTATTGATTGAGATTATTTCAACCCATAACTACCTATTTCTGTAAATAAATTCATTTTGATCCATTATAAACAGAATATGATTGTATAATAAACTAATATATTAATCTTTTCTTAAAGTGACCCTCACCCCCTTATAAAAGGGCACATCCGCTTCTCTTAATTTCACACCTCCAAAGCCATTTGGATCTGCCAAAACCTACCCAAATACCATCTAAACTATACTCCCATAAATATTAAGGCCTTACATTGATAATAAATACAACCTATCGAGCCCTTCTGATCAACTCAAAAGGAAGCACCCGAAGAATATGTAATAATTTCACCACCATCTTTCATGTTCTTTTCTTATTCCACTTCCTCTTTCATTGCTGTTTTCATACTAAAATAATAACTCAAGTAACTTATATATAATATGACTTTATTATAAATATGGTAAACCATATTATTTATTCTATCCCCCCTATAATGACAATGTCCCCAAACATTCATACGTACGAATTGCCGTCTCCACGTCGTGGTGTAGTTTTCTTATTGAAACACTTCATTATTTCGATGAGTATAATAATGAGTATAAGTGATGTAAATAATAAATATAAGATGTTAATTATTCTCTATATATTATATAACATACAATTACATAAGATTTCACAATCAATATAATGATATTGTCGCTCATACAAACATACAGATTATAGTCTCCACGACGCGATGAGATTCATTTCCACGTTCACCATTCAAAGAGTATTATAAAAATATATATTATTAATAATTATGTAATATATGAAATAATAATTATATAGGAGATATATATATATATTTACATATATCTTACTCACTTACTTTTGTTCAATACTATATGAAAACGGAAACAACTTTTATGTGTACATAAGGCCTACCGTCTCCATAAACGGTGCCTCTCATTTCATATATCTATCTATTATATATATTTATATTCTAAATATATATGATATATAAATCAAATTTTTTATTATGGAAGTATTTAAATCATTATCTAAATGATATGATCAAGAATAACTTGTTAAAATACATATGATGAAGAAAGAGATTATTACCGTAAATGTTAATTTAACATGGAAATCATTATTAAATCGGTAGTATAAAGTTATAAATGAATAATTTATGATATAATATATATGAATATGGTTCTGTCATAATTTAATAACATACTACGGTGATTATATAGGTGGTTAAATGTACCCTCGACCAACGTAAAGTGTAGGGTAACGGTTAATTCTACAATCTCGTCATTATCCGAGGTTGTTTTTTTACAAGAGTATATACTGAGAATAATTTATCATCAAAATCATTGTCTCATAAATATATTTTCAAAAGATAAATTTTAATGTTTTATGGATGTGAATCTTTAACTAGATCTTTATTTTAAATGGTTTAAATATTTATTCTTCTAAATCATTCTCATTAATGACCAAGATTTCAAAATGGGTTCTAATGATTTATTTATATGGACATGAATGTTTTAAAAATTTTAATTACTTTGAAAAGTTTCAAAGTGGTATGGGACCAATTGATTCAATAATTTCTTTAAATGTGTTCCTTAATAAATTTTGTGACATTTAAATGTTTTAATGAAAAAGATCTATTTCTCTAAAAGAGTTTTAAAAAAAATTCATCTATGTCAACATCCTTTGATAGATTTTAAACATGTTTGAATTTGATTTATTATGATAAAAATATTCCATATTGTATTAAAGGTTTTGTGATATGTTTGAATGTGGATGTGTAATTTTTATAACATTCATGGTTTATCGATAAAAATTGACATTTCGTATGGTAGTTTTAATACGAATTCTCATGTTATGTTTAAACCTTTTCATGTGAGGAATGCATTAGACTTAGTAAGTAACTGGTGGAGCCCACTATAGCTCGTAAATGCATCAGTAGGTCTCATGAGAGAAAGTAGTGTCTTAGCACAAGTCCTTGACAAAATATTATTTGTAGTTTTGGCACAAGTCCTTGACTATGTGGTTATGAAGTCTAGCATTATGCATTCAAACATTGTGAAATTAAATATTGATATTACATGTGATTATTCGATTAGTAAAATATTCATTTGAATAAGTAAATGGATTTATTTGATTTATCTTTTCTATATTATGCTAATGTTTAATTTTAAAAGTCTTTTGTTTTATTCTTATACATTTCATTAAATGTTTATGTTTATTTATGAAATTTTCTGCTATATTGTTATCCTTACTGAGCATATGAGCTCACCCATTTCTATTTTTTTCTCAGGATTCCAAGAAGTGTATTATGATTGATAATCAGGGTTAAGCTACGGGATTAATGGGATTCTCAATGGATCATTTATGTTGTGTTTTATTCTCTAATGTCTAATGAAATGTTCAGGTATGTAATCTATTATCAAATTCTGCTAAACTGATCGGTCTTTTGGGACTTGATTCCTTGTAATCTTGCCAATGTATTAAAATAATGCACTAAATTTGGGATTCTGGGGTAGGGGAGTTATAGTTGTTATCAAAAGAAGTTTAGTAACAAAATTGGAAATATATTTAGATAAACACTGATTAGAAACCATTACACTAAGATAGTATTTGAGTATTAGTATAGATGAACTTCCTAAAATTTTGGTAGTGTATGGATTTTCTGTATTTTCTAAATAATAAATCCCTATCTGAATATAAGCTGGTAGAGGCGTCTCTGGAATAGATGTACCATGTAGTGAAAACTCTCACAAAGAGTTTCCGGCTTGACCCGGGGTATCCCAGTACACAACAACGGTTCTTGCTGCACTCTTGGTTATGAAACTCCTTGGGGATATGCTTAGGATAATTCATATTTTCATTACAAGACATTATGAATCATTTAGGAGTAATACTTCCTCAATGAAAACATGTTATGATTATATATTATATGTAGATTTTTTCCAATTTATGTTATGTATTTTACAAGTTTGGAATTATGAATTGTGATTCATAATCTAACCTACTGTATTCCATTGTTTAGAAATTGTGCATGGTAGAAGGAATGATAACTCTAGCAATATGCTTCATCCCAAGAGTAAGAACGATCCTATCTTTCATTATATTAATCCATATTTTAGAAGGGAATTTTTCTTTCTCTTCTTATAATCAGATGAAGAAATAATATCATGTGTTAATAAGATGAGTAATGAATTCTTTGAGTCCTATGGCTTTAAATGGAAGCTAGAGAATAAAATTATAGTAGAGAGAAAGATGAATAAAATGAATAAGGGAAAGAATAATTTTCCTATATCTGATAATTGTGGAATGAATCACCTTAGAAATTGCTTGAAGGGAATGCGAGTTTGTTATAAGTGTGTAGGAAATGTATACCAAGTACATGATTTCAATGTTAAAAAATTGTTACAAATGTACAATGGTTCATATACAAGGAGTTTGGGCACTATGCGAATCAATGTCTAAATCATCAGAGTATACCCCAAATGATGCTATTGGATATTAATCAAGTTATAACACTACCGAAGATGAAGAGGAATGATTAGAGTTCTTCTGTTGTTATTAATGTATTGTGTCATTTGAGTATTGTATTAATGATGTACATGTTATAAGAATTATAGTGTATATAAGGATTGTACTGCACTACTATTTTATTAAAGACGTGATATTGTGTGGATCCAATAAAGGTGACTCAATAGCAGGTTAAATATTTTTGGAAAATATATGGTTGAGAGATAGATAAACCAAAATATGGTTCAGATAATGAGGTAGTGATTTTTGAATAATATATGATTAATTTGGGTAAATTATATTGCATATTATTGAATACCGTGAAACTGATTAATGATTTGTATATTCCATCATTTTTGGAGTTTAGAATATTTTTGGATATAAGAAGTATATCTAGTATTTAATATGGAATAAGGAAGCATGAATGTAATCAACATGGATTTATGGTAATTCAGAGAATTACTGTGTTTTAAAGGAATACATGATTAAGGTATTCCATGTTATTACGTGGAAAAAAATATTTATTATGTTTACCTTCCATATAAATTGTGGACTGTGAATTTGGAAATAAGTATTTTGGGTAATTTCAAATATTGGAATGGATTAATTTTGACATTTGATACTATTATTAAGGTTGAATCATTTCTTAAGATTATTTTTTGATTGTAATAAAAAGGACAACCCAGAGGTTGGGCAACAACCTGTCACGTCTGACAAGTCAGCAATACTTGAACCAGCTACTGAAGGGTGAAAAGGGTGGATCACCTACCACTGACATTCATGATGTCCTGGTTTTTATAATGACATTTTTTTAAAATAGTCTGACAAATGAATTTTAAATTCATTATTTTTGGAACCCTATACTATTAGGATAAATTGAATATTTTAGAATTTTATTATCATTTAGAGTGGAATATGAGTTCGTGGTAGGAATTAGTTGAAGGATGAAACTCTACTTCTCAAGTATATTTTTTTCATATTATTATATGAATAAATCAATTTTTAAACTTTACAAAAGGGATCTAAAAACACAAAATGTGTTATCCTAATACCTTATGTTTTATTGAACCAACGATATCTTAAATCATCATAGATTGATGGATTTGAGGTCCCCAAATTGACACTTGTTAATAATTGATGACCTCAATTAATCCATATAAATATTTATGTTTTTTACTCTAATTATGTGTCTCTAATTTCCACCAATGTTCTTATAATTGAGATCTTAATTTTGTGGTGAATTTTTCATTTTCATTTCCCTCTTATTAAGACTAAATTTTATTAACCCAATTTTTGATGAGGGTTTTCCCCAAAGGTATTTTTCTATTTTAACCTTTTATTTAAAGAAAATTAAATTGTGAGGACTCAATTTATTGAAGGAGGGGAGAATGTAACACCCCAAGATTTCATAGATTGTTATCTTTTCAATGTATTTCAATAACTTTCACTACACGCAACACCAAGTTTGAGCACACCACTACATACCAAAATAACCAATCAAAAAATAGGTTATGAATAGTATTAAACACATTTTAAATTTTATATATCCTACATAATCGTAACAATAATATTTTGTGTTTATTAGACATAATATGAAGAAAAATTCAATTTTAATGATAAAATAGGTATTTTAAAAAATGTAACTTTATGCCTTTTAATGGAAACCCCTTTTTAAATCCAATATTTGAAACTTTTATATATTAAATATAGTGAAATTAAATTCATCTTTAAAATATGGACATAAAAATTTTGTTTGTATAAATTTTTAGTACTTTTTTGATAACTTTAAAATTTTGATGAATTGTGAAAAAATACTAAATTTTAATTAAAAATAACATTTTTAATAAAAATAATTTATAGTTTTAAATTATAAATCTGAATGGGTTTTAAGTATCATTAGATTATATTTTTATCATTTAATATAATTTTGGCCATTTTATGTAATTTCACATTTAAATTGGACATAAACAAGTGTCAATTTTTTTATAGTTATTATTACTTAAAAACACGCCTTTTGTTTTGAAAACAGTATTTAACTTTAAATTAATTTCATCCACTTCTGTGTTTTTAAATTGGAAAATAGGATTCCATATTTGGAATTAGGATTTCCAAATTCTGTAAATATATATCTTTTATTTTTAAACATTATGAATATTTATTTCAGTAAATATTTTGTTTAGCAAGGTTAATCGGTTTATCTGGTAAATTAGGGTAAATAAATGTTATTATAATAATATTAAATTACACTAACAAGTGTAGTATTCCAAATTTTTGACAGATTTATGACTATGGTCATCCTTGGGTCGATATTGGGACCAGTTTGAACAACATGAGAGTGATAATGGCACATTATATTAGTTAATTCAAAGTACAGACAAAGATGACATAAACATATATCTTTTAGTAAAACCATTTTTACAAGATGTTATATAAGTAATATTTTAGACTATAAATATTAATTAAAAATATAATAATATTTCCTAAAAATTGTATTTTATTAATAATTTTTAGACATTATATAATTAAATTTATTTAGGACACAATAATGATGCAGTATTTTCATTATTAATAAATTAATTAAATAAATGATATTGTAAATTATAAAATAAATATAATATTAATGTTTTTATGCCATAAAAAAAATTTCTAGGAGAATCTGACATGTCAGTATTGATTAAATGTATTTGGTTCAAAGTAATCAAGTTTTGATGACTTTTATAAAAAACAAATACGACATAGTTTCAAAATTGACATAAATTAGTTTTTAAAATAAATAATATATTATTGGTTGATATAATAAATCCAAAAATCTAATTTTAGTCCAAAGGGATTAAATATGATTATATATTTCATTAAAGAACCACTTGGGGTTCTCTTGGATGTTTAGAGTGTGTTTATTTACCATATATTGAAAGAATACAAGAAGACATGGTAAAAGTTAACTATTTAACTAAGAGTTAAATCTAAAAGATATAGTTAAAATATAAAACTAAAATTGTCTATAACCTTTTGGATGAAAGTATTTAGAGCCCTAAATACCTGATTCTCGAAATAATTTCATTTGGATCCATTATAAACCGAACATGACTGTATAATTAATTAATATTTTAATATTTTCATAAAGTGACCCTCACCCCTTATAAAAGGGAACTCCCCCTTATCTTAATTTCACACCTCCAAATCCATATAGCTCGGCCAAACCCCACCCAAATACCTTCCAAATATAATCCCTTAAACCTAGAGGCATTACATTTATCAGAAATCCAACCTATATATCCCTTTTGATCAACTCAAAAGGAAACACCTAAATAAGAGGTAATAATTTCACCACCCACTTTCATGTTCTTTTCATCTTTCACTTCCTCTATCATTGTTGTCTACAAAATAAAATTATAACTCTATCACCTTATATATAGTATTATTTTATTATAAATATGGTATAATGGTATTCGTTATTCTATCCATCCTATAATGAAAAAGTCACCTTACATACGTACGTACGACTTACCGTCTCCACGTCGTGGTGTAGTTTGTTATTCAAACACTTAATTATTTGGATGGGTATAATAATGAGTATAAACGATGTAAATAAAAAATATAACATTTTAATGATTCTATATATATTATATACTATCTAATTACATATGATTCTACCATCAATATAATGACATTGTCACTCGTGCGTATATACAGATAAACGTCTCTACGATGCGATGAGATTCATTTCCACGTTCACCATTCAATGTTGATTATAAAAATTTATATTATTAATAAGTATGTAATTTAAAAATAATAATTCTACTGGATATATATATATATATATAATTATATATGTTTTTCACTTACTTTCGTTCAAAACGATATGAAAACGGAAAAAACGTTTATGCATACGTACGACCTACCGTCCCCAAAAACGTTTCCTCCCATTTCATATATCTATCTATTATAATTATTTATATTATAAATATATATGATATATAAATAAAATTTTATATTATGGTAGTATTTAAATCATTATATAAATGATACAATCAAGAATGACAAGTTTAAACACGTACGATAAGGAAAGTAATTATTACCAGAATTGTTAATTTAACATGGAAATCATTATTAAATTTGTAGTATAAACTAATAAATGAATCATCTATGATATAATAAATATTAATATGGTTCTGGTCCCTTTTTAGTCTAAGGACTAGATGTTGTGGAACCATATCTATAGGTGACAACTCGTCAGTGTGGGTTTATCCTGACCGCTACAGATTTATTCTCCAAATGGGCGGAGTTTGTTCCAATCAAGGGGGACAAGGCATATTCTATCGTTGAATTTGTGAGCTCCAATATCATATACTAATTTGGAGTCCCTCAACCAATGCTCACAGATAATGGCACCGACTTCCGAGAAGCCATGTTGAAGAAATTGTACTCCAAGTACAACATCCATTCTAACCAAACCTTCCTCTATCAAACAAAAGAATATGGGATGATAGAGGTGTTAAAAAAGATCCTTATTAACATTTTTCAGAAAATGTTTGGTCAGAACAAGAAGAGTTGGTCAAAAATGCTCCCCAACACCTTATGGGCTTATAGAACAACGACTAGTAATTCCACACAGGTGACCCCATATTCCCTAGTGTATGCAATAGAATCTATCCTGCCTATCGAGATTCAGTTTCCTTAGTTACGCACAATGGTCTGCAACTAGAAGTCACTAGATAAGGTTCCTGAAATTAACCTAGCCGAGTTTGATGCACTTGATGAAAATTGACTTTGTTCCTTGTATAATATGGAAAGGCATCAAAATAATATAGTTAGAGAATTCAACAAAAAGGTTCGCATCTTCTCTTCCATGCAAGGTGATTTGGTTTTGGCCCTCTAGAAACCAATGATACCTGGTAGGAAACCACCCATGTTGGAGCCCAAATGGAAAAGATATTTTGTTGTTCACAAGGTTTACCCCAATGGTGTGTACTCATTGGTGACCATGGATGGTGAGCGTATAACTCCTCCCACCAATACCATGTTACACAAGAAATACTTTTCTTGAGTCCAGGGTCCCACATGACCATAAACATTATGGTCCTACAAAACCTTAAACTGGATGGTCTTGCACAATCCTAAACTGCATGATGGTACTTCATTACCCTATACTGTTGGGTCTGGAATAACCCTAAACAGCCCGGACCAACATTACTTTAAACTGTAAAATGTCTCGCATGAAGTTAAACTATATGTAATCCTTCAAGATGTTAAACAGCACCATTAGAACTATGTATGTATCGATTCCCATCCACATGGGATATTTAGGAATGGTAAATCATTTAATCTTGATCTCAGCCCCTGAACATTCTTATTTGACTATCCCCATGGGGGTAGATCTCTGGGAGGATACTTACATGACATAGTGAAGGCTTCTTTGGTCCCCGTATGTGTCAGGATTACGAGGGTAACACCATTTCATCCCTCCCTTCACTTCTATCGACTCACTTCCTCACCACACGACATAAAAATGGATGGCCTTTAGAACTATGTGTGTCTTGATTCCCATCCTCATGGGATCTATAGGAACACTCAGACATTTCATCTGTTGGTCCAGCCCCAAACTCTGGAATCTACACTCGGGTCAAGACATGTGGTGTGGTGCTGATTATGTTCTTATTCACGTCGGGCTATTTCACCATTCCAGACATATCCCATTGAGATATCCCTTCCTTCATTTATCATCTATTCTGCGAGCACATGCCCTTCCATGCATGACATGATGCATCATTTGGGTTTTCGTCAACCTCTCTATTCAGAATGGACCCTGAATGGCATGGATTCTCAGCCCAAGGGCTCTCCTACCATCCTGGGTTAACATCCATGAGGATTGTGGTAGAAAAGTTTATGCAAGTTCTATGTTGCGAATATGGTCAATGATCAACGATCAATTTTTCTCCCCCTTTGGATCACACAAGGATGGATTTTGTGTTTCAAAACTAGTCAATTTTTGTCCTCAATAATAATTTCTACTTTTTGGTCGTCCATAAGCATGATAAATTGACCATTCGGTTCCATGCATATGACATTAAACTAGGAATAGACTGTCCGAGTTATATGACCCAAAACTAAGATCACCTTTATCCTCACTACAAGACGTTAAACAACAGACTGGACAGGATTTTTCGTCCACGACCCAGCCTCAGGCCCCTTGGCCTTTTTGAGAATCTGGCCAAAGTTCTCACTTAGGGTTGTACGATGCGGTGTGGGGTCTTGTCCTCATTCGCGTCGGGTTGATTGTCATGCCGTACACATCCCTGAACAAGACGCCTTACCCCTTTCTTCTTCCTCACTGCATGACTTTAAACTGCAAGCTGGCCAGGACATTCCGTCTGAGGCCCAGCCTCATGCCCCTGGCCTTCTCGGGACCATGTCTTAAGTTCTCACTTAGGGTTGTATGGTGTGGTGTGGGATTAAGTCTACATTTAGGTCGGGTTAATCGCCGAGCCATACACCTCTTTCGTGTGGGGTATCTTACCCATTTTCATCCTTATTGAATGATAGTAAACTACACATTAACCTCTTGTAGAACTACGTATGGCTTGATTCCCATCCAAATGGGATATGTAGGCCCACCCGAACATTTATACAATAGGTCCAACCCCATCTCTTAGAAATCTCTCCTTCACCTTGGCCCCATGGCCTGCACTTTCCCAGGGAGAGGGGTATATGGTGTGGTGTGGGATTATGTCCTCATTTACATCGGGTTTGTAACAACCACGCCATGTACCGCTTTCTCCTGAGAGTTATCTATCCCCTTGTTCTATACTCATCTTTTCATATATGCCACTCTCAAGTTGAGCCTCCTCAACCCTCTTTGGTGATTCACCAATGTTCTCAAGGGTAACCTGGTTCTGCGTCTTGAGTGTCAGATTTTATCTGGGCATGCTTTCCCCCATTTTTCAGGCTTCATGTTCCCCTTCATTTGGTTATTCAATAATATTTCACATATGAAGGGACCCCCAAATGGCATGGATTCTCAGACCAAGGGCCCTCCTACCATTATGGGCCGACATCCTCGAGGGTTTCAAACAACATATTGATACAGGTCCCACGTTGTGAATACGGTCAACGGTTGATGCTCATTTGTTGTTCCCATTCTAGCCGTATGTGATATGGATGCTGTGTTTCAAACACAGTAAATAGTTATCCTCCATCTTTACACCAGCCCCTTCATGCCTTGAATGTTCGTTACATGATTCACATTATTCTCCACCCCATCATGTCCAAAATGAATTTCGACACTCCTCTCACTATCCCTTAGTGCACATTTTCACCTTAGGAGGAACAAATCCATGGTATGGGCGTCATTCGGGGATCTGCACCGATTTCCCTTTGGCATGCGTTCCAGGAATTACAACAAACCTCTTCCACCCTTGTTTTCCACAACGAGTTTTACTCCTATGGTCTTAGGTATCGGGTTGAGGTCCACACTTTCTTGAATGATTTTCACTCCCCTATGGTCTGAGATCTAAGACCATAAACTAAGATCTCTTTTAAGAACTACGTATAGCTTGATTCTTATTCCCATGGGATATGTACGAACTCCTAGACATATTTTCTTTGGGTATAGATCAAGCTCCACTAATTTATCTCATATGTTTTTCCATTGGGGCTCTAACTCTTACAAGACAATGTGTCCTGGTATGTACTTCTTTCCTCATTCACATCGGGTTTGCATTAGCTGCACCATGTATGACCCTTTCATGGAGTATCCCCCCTACTTCCTATTCCACATGACATTAAACTGTATGTTGTCCTACACAACACTGAAAGGAACATTCAAGAACTGTGTGTGTCGTGTTTCCCATTCTCATGGGATATCTAGGAACACCTAGACATCTCGTCTTCGAGTCCAGCTCAATTAGGAGATAGTTTATCCTACCCCATATCCTATAATCTTTTTTGGCCCCTCGGCCCGAGGTTTATTTCCAAGAATCGCGCACAGTATGGTATGGACTTCCTGGTCATATGAATTTAATCTATGATTCATAGTCCAACATGACATTAAATTATTTTATCTATCCTGCACAATGTTAAAAATTCATGGTTGGTCTCATCACATGACCCTAAACTATGACATTATCATCCTTTCCACATGACAAAAAATAGAATTGCACCGTAATATCCTCACTCGAGGATGCATCAAGTATGGCATCATTCATCTAGTTTTCCATTTTTCACAACCTGTGCATGGCTTGATTTTTGTGGTAATGCCTCTACTTTCTATCCTAGGGCCATCTCTACACAAAAAAACACTCATTCATCCTAAAGGACAAAAAATATCTATTAAATACCGCTTCTTTTTGTGTATGGTTCAGACCCGCACAACCTTATTATACTTGTCACTGGTTTCCCACCGTGCCATCTTAAGAACATCATATAGTGTGATCATCACCCTCATGGGGTACATAGGAATTCCCATTACCTTTTCCACAGGCCCATATTAATTTTCATTTTTGGTACCTCGACCTAAAACCTCCCCAAGGAACACATGGTGTTCGGAACCCCAGGTTCCCATTCACGTCCGGTTTTATAATTACCATGCCATGTGTCTCCCATGTTTCCTACCATCCACGGTCCGAGCTCTATGACCATAAACTTCGACCACTCTACTTCCTTTTCATAAGACGTTAAACTACACGATATCATCCAGAACTACATATGGCTTGATTCCCATACTCATTGGATACGAAGGAATGACCATACATTTTTTGTCACTAAAACAATCCCCAGGAATCTACAAATCCTGTCCCTTCTTTTTCGGCCCCTTGGCCCAAACTCATTTGGGAATATGTGGTGTGTTGAGTACCTCTTAGGTTCTCGTTCATGTATAGTTTTTCAATTGCTGCACCATGTGCTTCCCGTATCTTTTCCCAATGTGGTCCGAGTTCTATGATCCAAAACTATGATCTCTTTATGGGAAATGAACGTGATGTTTGGATATTTTGCCACCTTGCACACAACCCATTACATAAATCCCCCCTTAATGGTCCACCATAGGACATTATGTTGAATGTGTAAGACCCCAGGTCCCTTGTACTTGGGATGGGACTTAACTCCCTCTATCGGATGAATCTCATTGTTGCATTGGGATGTGTTCTGACAAAGAACCCGAAGTGTGGAATTTTCATGGGGACAATCCTCTTGTTCCATGTCCAAGCTTCATGAGCCTATTATTTATATCCTAACCCTCTTACAAATCTGAAGGGACCCCCTTCATGGCCTGGTCTCATGCCACCTTGGCTCACCTACTATTTCGGGCCAACGTCCCTAAAGATATCGAGTGACATTTGGGACATGTCCTATGTTACAAACATGGTCAGCGGTAGACCCTCATTTGTCTGTCCCAATTATAGGATAATGCGATATGGATACTTTGTTTCAGACATGGTCAACAGCTATCCATTATCGCCACACCACCATCATTATGGTTCAAAACTCGAGCATCTTGATTCACATATTTCCACTTCATTACGCTCAGATGGAATTGAAACATACTTGGCAATACCCCTCCGCACATCTATGTGCGCAATATTGGCAGGTCAGCATCAGTGGGACGTCCTTCACCTAGTGTCCCATTATCCCTAACTTGTGCCTCCCTGTTCTAGGAAAGTACCAATACTACTACTTGTTTCACACATCGAGCATGACTCACGTGGTATTAGTAGTTCTTGCAGGACGTGTAATAGTGTAGTCATGCCACATGTACCTTTCCTCATCCCACATGACGTTAAACTGCTCTCTTAGAACTACGTATGGCGTGATTTTCATCCTCATGAGGTACATGGGAATGATTTACCAATTTTATTTGGGACCAGCATAATTTTCACTCTTGGTCCCCTGACCTGAAGAGATTCCTCCTGGGATATGTGGCGTGATCTAGACCAATCCCTCATTCACTTCGGGTTTATAGCTACCACACAACAAACTCCATTCATAAGATATTCCCTTTCACTCTATGTCCCATTGTATGACGTTAAACTGCACGAGTCCATATGTCCTCAATGCATGACACTAAACTATGGTTATACCTTGAACAAGTTCAGGATGGCTTATGTTAATCATGTAATGTGTCAATTTACAGAGAGGATTCTCCCTACCAGTGTTGGTCTTTGACCAGATCGTGCCCCAAAAACTATGTTTGTCTTGATTCCCATTGTCATGGGATACATAAGAACCCCCAGACATCCTATATCTGGGTTCATCCCCAGGAATCATGATCCTCGTTCCCCCCTCTTTTTCCAGTCCCTTGACTTGAGCTTTTTTGGGGAACCATGAAATTGCAGGTTTACCCTGAACATGTTCGGTATTACCCATGATAATTTTGTGAGGCAACAATTTCTTCATTAGAGAAGTCCTATTTGGAAGTATGTTTGATCCCATATTAGACCTATGTACCCACCCAATGCATTTTCACCATGGTGGAAGAATTTCAAGATTTTTGGACTCTAGTCGAACAAAACCGTCACTCCACACTCCACGTTTGGGTGCCCTTTATTCTAATCCTCGCCCTCTTTCACTACTTAAGGAACCCCCTAACAGTATGGATGATCTGCCTATGGCTCGTCTACTACATTGGGATAACGTTTCATAAGACCTAATGGATAACATTTCGAATCAGGCCCGGTGTTTCGAACATGGTCAATGGTAGGCCCTCATTTATTATCCCCATTTCAGGCTATTGCAATAAGGATACTATGTTTCGAATGCAGTAAAAAATTATACTTCATTGTCACACCACCCCCATAGTGTTCATAATTTTGGGTATCATGATTCACACCATCCACTCCTCTATGATCAGATTAATTCTAACACCCCTGGAGTTACCCTACTAATGCACCAAAGAACGGTGGGAGAAGCATGTCAGCTATCCAGAGAGCCATGTTCTCCAACCATGACCCCTCTCTCATTTAGGATTCCCCCAAATGGTTATCGATGTCCCATTTTGATCCCATCACACCTTCCATTGTTTAGAACTCTCATACAAAAGCTCCTATTATCTCTTGTTTCCCGCACTGAGTATGACACACGTTTCCTTAGAGATTTATTTGACTATCTATTCAATATGATCAAGATACAATGAATCCCAATGCATGTGTTTTCATCAGTCGTTTCCTCAGAATGCGGTCTGCCTCGCCATCCTCATCCTCATTGGACCCCATTATTAGGGGGGGGGGGATTTGTTGGAACTAAAAAATGCATTAATGTAATTTTTCAAATGCTCCCGTAAATGATCCAAGGTCGTAGCTCATTTCATAATATTCTATTTTATAGGTCATAGATCCTGAAAGATGTTATGGATTAAGAGTTATGGACATTGGATGTAGGGGTCAAAATCTGGTTCGTGAAGCCCATTTGTGAAGCCCCCTCTATGATCGTGGTGCGCTACCACCAAGTAAGGAAGTGAGATGCTCCACAAACCCCTTTGACGTTCACGAACGCGCCGTGAAGAAATGAGGTGGGGTGATTTTTGAACACCTTGGACATTTGCAAACATTCCATGAATCAAGGAGGTGGGATGCTCCGCAAACCCATTTGACATTCATGAACTAGCCACAAAGCAAGGAGGTGGGATACCTCGTGAACAATTTCGGTGTTCGTGATCCACCGCAGAACTAACTCCATCTTCGTGCAATGCGATCTCTACTTCATGGAGCCTTTGTCCTATAAATAAAGGTCTCCCCTCAAGCCCAAAAAATGGATCATCTGACCTTTCACCTTCTATGATCTCAAATCATGAAACACCTCTTTCTCTACGGACCATGAGTTCTTCAAGGTACTTCTTTTTTGCGAAGTGCCTCTCCCTTAGCATCAATTGTACCCCTCTTCTAAGAGGAATTCCTTTCATGAATCCCAATGGCCTTGCCTATGGCAGGAGACCCCCATAGGGACTCGGGTTTTCATGAAATGTTTATGATTCGTGAAAAAACCACCATAACCACATGAACTGTACTCTAATTCATGGAAACAGTGATTCACAAAGAACATTACTTCACGACGCCCTGTTTCGTGAGGCACCCCTACTTCACTAGGAATTACTTCGTGAGTACCATTCCACTTCGTGAAGCTCCTCCCATATGAACCTATGGCATATGCCTAGCCTAGGAAACTTCACTTCATGAAGCGCATCCTTTCATGAAGCCCCTCCAACTCATGGAGCAAATGAGCATCACTAGGCTTCTACTTATGTCCCCTTTTTATCTACAACTCCTTTTCCTATGCATCCCTTCAGGTTTTCAAATAGAAATTTCAATGTCCCTAAGAATATACCACCCGTTTCATTGGTTTGCCACATTCTTCTTTGCATAGGCACACTTACAGCTATTTCTTTTTCACATAGCCACGCTAACGTGGACCCCCTATGAGATCACCTCACAACACCCCTTAGTCACGACATTTCCAGTCAATTTGCATTACCAAGGTGTAGAGGGTGACTGTCATGCATGTCCTAGGGGTGCGAAGTACACCCACCTCATCTGAGCTATAGGATGTTAAACTTCCAAGCACCTTCCTCCTCATCAGATGATGTGAAAATGTGGCCTCACCCCATGAATCAAACTCGGGGTACCCGACTTTGGACATTATCTACACCACTGGTCTCCCTAGGGATGAAATAATTTCTCATATGGAATGAGATCCTCTTTATAAGAGTGGCGTCTATCTACGGGGAAAGGGATATCACCATGGTGTAAGCCCCTATCATTTCTTGAAATAGGTAGTATCACTACTCCTACTCTCTTCCTAGGTGCCAAATCCCTCTCCCGCTGGGTTTTTTCACCACCCGATCCTCCATGCTAGAGTAAGTCCCAATATCTATCTCCCTAGGCTGATAACCACTCGTAAGCCCCTCTTTCCTCTTTGGGACTCCAAATACGTGTAAGCCCCACTCAATTTCCCATATACTCACCTTTCGTGATGTGATCATCACGTCTTTGTTGTCTCTTGTTTCTCACATCGAGCATTAATCACTTGGGGATTTGATCAAGCATCATCCACGACGTCCTCTATGGGAATCCTAGAGTGTAATCCCTACACCCATCATGAACTACATGGTCTTTGATCCTTGCCGAGGCAGGGTACATAGGAATCCTCAATGAGGATCAAGCCCACCATCCACCAGTTATCCCAACCATCTTCATGTCAGTTCACCAAACACCCCTTATGATCTATGAAGTATCTGATCATTACCAAGGAAGGGTACATAGGAAGCCTTCATAAGGTTCAAGACAACCATCCATTGGTCTCGAACATCCTCACGTTGGATCACCACCTCCTTCTGAATTATTGGTTCATTGATCCTTGTCGAAGCAGGGTACATAGGAAGCCTACATGAAGTTCAAGTCCACCACCCTGGTCATTCTGACCATATTCATGACAGTTCACCAATACATTGGAAATCCTAGAGTGTAATCCCCACACCCATCTTTAACTACATCATCTTTGATCCTTGTCATGACAATGTACGTAAGAAGCCTCCATGAGGTTCAATCCCACAATCTACCAGGGACCCAGTTTCTTTTTCACATCGGTTCACCCCTGTCCTACATGACATTAAACTGTGAACCTCAATTAGTGGTAAGTTGTTATCTCCCCCAATTAGTGGTAAGATGTTTTGAATCCATTCAAAGGTAAACCACCGTCAACTCTACCCAACGGTAAGCCATTTTGACTCCATTCGGTGGTAAGTTGTTGTCAAATCCATCAATCGGTAAGCTGTTGTGATCCCATTCAGTGGTATGCCATCAACATCCCCATTCAATGGTAAGAAATTGAAATACTTAATTGGTGGTAATACATCATCAGATGAACTACGCAGACATTGATTCCCTTCCATGGGGATATGTAGGAAGTCTCCTCGAGACTCATGCCCGACATCATCATTATCCTCATGGGAATTCCACCCCATTCATCATTCACTTCATTCAAATACTCCATCATACATCTTAATTATTACTCAGGACGCCACATCCCGGTGAGGTCATGACAACCCCCCAACATCAATCTTCGCTCCAGAGGTTGCACCCATCTGATCCACTTTAATTAGTGTTCTGATCAGTCTGATCTGTCTCTACTGGACGTCAAACTCACGGAATACCCTGTTTTAAACATTGGAAGTTGAGGAAAACCTCAGATAAATGCCCATGGAATATGATACCACACGTTCAATGTGGGATGCCTCAGTCTCCCATGCCCTTGAGATGCACTATAATAAGGGGAAGAAACCTAGACATGTCTGTTTCCAAGTGTCCAGACACGCTAGTGATGTCCAACGTGACTACTCCCCTGACCGAAGGTTGCTGCTATGACTGGACCCTTTGCAATGTCTTGATAGAAGTTGTGTAACTAACTAGTGTCCATAAAGATATAGAACTAGGAAGAGTTTCATAAACATCATCTTAAATCTATAACAGAGACCTAGACTAGGTGACGAGTTCTGAGGAGGAATCCTCGGATGGAAGAACAGACATCCCATCATCCCATTTCGATCAAGGAGTAAACTTCCCTGAATAAGAAATGGATGTCACCTGCCTTTGGATAGTGATAATGTGGGGAAATAGCTACACGTCCTCTACAAACAGATTTGTGTGCCCCAGAGAATGCGTTAAAATCACATTATTATTTAATTAAAGTTAATACAGTTTAATATGAAATTTCATAATTAATTGTGTTCACATTGGATGTTTTGACAATATCCAGTTAATTTGTAAAAAGTTAATTTAGTTTGTTGACTATGGTAAAAGTGGTAATTATTTTATAATATATAAAATAATAATCAGGAAATAATTATTAATTTTATATATAATTTTTAATCATTGAACCAGCCATTAAATATGGTTTTAAAGAAGGGTATTTGCTTCAATAATCCATAGGGTAGGTCATTTGTATAAGTAACATTTCCATTTTTCTAAGATCATTATGGAATGAAATCATGTATGATATTATCATTAAATAATGAATATTTTATAATTAATTCTATATTATTTCTTTAATTAAACACATTTTTATCATCCTTGTGATCCCTTGACAAAAAATAAATCAAATAGTTTCATAGAGGTGGTAGTGAACACGTACGCATGAAAGAGGCAATAATTTTTTTGTTAATGAGATGGTAAGAAATTATATTATACATTATATACTAATAATGATAAATATATCCGGAAAATAATATATATATTTATATATAACATAAATTTATTATTACAGTCATCCAATAGAGTAAGTGATGGAAAACAAACTACACCTGTTTGCGAGGCACTACTCCTCTATACAGACAAACAACAATTTCATTCCCCACTTGATTTTATAAGAGATATAACTATGTTATTCCATTAGAATAATAAAATATTAGTATATTTAGTATTATGGTATTATTAATTCCTAAATTAAGAATTATACCTGATGTTTTTATAATAAGAAATAATAGAAAAATGCTTCGTAGAGAACTATACCACTTCGTCAGACAACCTCAAATGGATTAAATCAAAAGTATTCATAGTATTTTTTCTGATAAAACGAAGGTATGTAAAATGTGAAAATGTTTTTAATGATAGTATTTTGGTATGGTAAAAAACCCAAAGTCTTATAATATGTGTAGAAAAGAGGAATGTCAATTTAATTTTATAATACAGGGTTAAAGAAATATTGGAAATTTAAAAATTAATACACTAATATATATATTTTTTCATGTAAAAATTGACCAAAATTTAAATTTTGATAATATAATAATTTTTGAGTCTAAATAATCATATATAGTAAAAATTGATAAATTTATATAAAAGTTTTACCCTTATCTATTTCATTTAACCCTATACTAACCCTTTTGGAAATTATAGTGATATCAATGTTTTTTTACAATTACAGGGTTAAGAAAGATACTATAAAATGATAAGTGGGACATGTTTTATATTTTAAACCATATAAAAATACTTTTCCCAACATATGATTTTTCTTTTGATTTAATTAGTTTTAAAAAATATTATTCAATAAATAAGAATAATAATGACAATTTTTGAACTATTCATTTTGTTTTATGTTTTTTAACTACTAGATAACAATGTAATTAGAATCTATTGAATTAAAACATTTATAATATCTTATTATTATAAAAAATCATATAACATAATAAATAGTTAAAATAATAATATTTTTAACACTTATAAAATCATTTTTATTTTTTTCCTATTAATTGAATTCTTACATTGTAAGCGTGGTGTAGTAATTTAAGGAAATAATTTCACCACTAAAAATTAGAAATAAATAAAAATTAAAAAGAATAAATAATTTTTCATTAAGATTAATATTTATAACAAAACATACCTTATATTTATCTCTATGTCAAAAATATAAAAGTAATAGAAAAGAGTACCACTATTTACTCTTCATTATATAAATATTATAATGATCAAAATGCTTTCTATATTTCTAAAAAAATAAAATATTCATAAAATTTAAATATTATTGACAAAATATACACATAAAATAAATATATAGAATATTTTAGGGTTACTTTATTATCGTTATCACATTATTTGTATCCTTAATTAACTCATTTTGGTTATTCCACGATAAATTTGTTTACTAGGATTACAATTCATAACAAGTAAAAATAAAAGAAAATTATTAATAAAATTATTCCATATTTATTTAAATAATATAATATACTTTTTAATATTAAATCCACATATTTTTTAACTTTTAGTTTAATATGAAACATGAAAACTGTCGTGAAAAATAGTTTTTTTAGTAAAATACCTTTTTAAGTAATAACACATTTTTATAAAAAATACATGTATAAAATTTATTCCAAAGACTATAATTTGATTTTTATTAATCTTAAAGAAATGATTAAATATTAAAAAATATCCAAAAATGGAATTTGACCATGTAGACCCTTTAAAATAAAATAAAATTTCAATAAAAATCATTATATTTTACAATTTATTAAAAATTAAACATTTTAGAAAATTCAAAAAAATAGATCCGAAGATACATTTTAAATTTTTTAATAAAAAAAATAAAATAATTTTTTCAAATTAATACATTATTAGTTTCATTTATGTCTTTCAAATATAACCAAGAAATTCAGGAAAAACAAATTTTGTTTGAAATAAAACATTATTCCTTTTAGATGATAATTATATATAATATTTATAATGACATTAAATTAGTAAAATATAATTAATCAAAATAAGAAAAATATATATGAATATTAATTAATTTGATAATTTATTCCTCATTTTAGAAATTGTTCCGTCACAATTTAATGCATCACATAAATGATTTTAGATATTTTGATCTTAGGTCATTTTAGGATCTCTATGTTACTTTTTCAAACAAATGGATTTTCCACAAAAAATAAAATTGATGATATAAAGACCCTTAAATTTCAAGGATTTTTTTTTCTTAAATACTTGGGAATATTACGATCTGTGGCTTTTTACGGCACTTGATTTCGAGGCCCGGTGTGCCTGGAATCAATTTATGAAGTTTAGATTGAGTATGTTCAGTAAACGAACGAGTGGTGTTTTCTATCTTTTAAACTGGTGCTCGGAATCTAAATCTGAGGGCACCAATGAACTCACAACGCCTATAATTTCTTTTGGGGACCTTTGTCGTAGTTGTGTTTTCATAGGAGGAGAAGTTAATTATTGGGGTTTAATTAAGAAGTAAATAAAATTGTTGGGGTAATTTTATTTTATATCTAAGGAGGTTAATTCCTCCCATGGGATGTTGTTGGTGGGGCCCACACCAACCCAACTTCCAATGTGTGTATATTTGAGAGGTGGGGCCCACACGAGCCCCAACCTTTCATTTTCCCCAAACCCCTTAAACTCTTTTCTTTAATTTTGCAAACTCCTCTTAAATGTGGAATCTTCCTCTCCCTCACTCTCCCTATTTAATTCATGCCAACACATGATAATTAAAGATTTAAACCTCTTTAAATAATTAAATGAGTTGTTTGAATTTTAAAATTATAATTTATTTTGTTAAAAAAATAATAGTTATAGCCTATTATTTTATTTTGGAACATGTTGGGTTGGGGAAGATTGGAGAGAACACTTGTCTGATGAAGAAGAGAAATTCTCTCACGATGAAGAACGAAAAATCTTTAACGAAGAACGCCGGATCCACAAAGAACGACGACGCACGCCGATGTCGTCTATGAAACCTCACCCCGCAATGTCCTCTTCTGCGGCGCCCGACGTATGACATCAATTATTGAGGTTGCGGTGTGTTCTGATTGGATCAACCTAGAATCTTCTTTCCTTCTTGTTTTGTTCTCTTTAACCACATGCAACCGAACTAATGCAGAGAGACCGGGCCAAACTAACATGGTCCAAATCCTCCGCCATTATTGTGATTGTTTTTGGTTCTTCGTGTTCTTCATGGGTGATGAACAATAGATCGTTACGAGTTCGTTAAGTGATGCAACGATCCGAAAAATTATAAACTCAATATCATGGAAACCTAGCGGAGGTGCGATGACAATAGCGGGGGATGGTTCGGACCGGAACGGGATGGACCATTCCTTAACCTTTCTTCGAGCGAGAATTCAAAACGTGTTCTCAGAGCCGATCAGAAGCCCAAAAACTCCCGAATCGACATCGGGACAACAGGTCGACGTAGAGTCAGAAGTTTCATAACGAACGAACCATCAGAATTAAGATCCAGGTTCAAGTGAGGTGTGCTGGCTAGAGGCATCGTTTTTTTGGAAAATTCCAGACTACACGACGTGTACTCCTGGAGAACATGCCCTGTAGTGCAGGAATTCTGCGGCTATGGTTTCAGATGTCAGACGGCTAACACATGGCATGTGACCTCTGCCACACTGTGTTTACTTTCCACACAGCAAGGAGGTGGAGGCTACGTGAGACTCGGCATGTATTTTGGGAAATACACGGACACAGACAAAAGAACATGTCCAAGAGGCACGACGTGTACTCTCTACGTATAATGGCAGAAACATCTTAGCGAGAATCGGCTTGTAGCCCAGGGATACACAGACATGGTGTTGAGTACACATGCATGTACTCTATCACACGACCAGACATTTCCAGTGGTACAGTTTAACCTGTGTACCAATTACACGTGTTGGAGAACACGGGTTGAGGCCGTGTGCGGGCACAGGGCCAGCGTACACGGAGCTGATCCCAGATGTTTGGACATGGTTTGTAACCATACCACATGTCGTGTACATACTTTTTAAATTAAACCCCTTTGGAAAGGGCTATGGTACATGGGCAATACCCGAGGTCTGAAGACATGACGTGTAACCATACCAACATGCCATGTACTTTTTGGAAAATTGCTTGGTCATATTGTACTCAGTTTATTAGACACGGTATGTTTGGTTTATCCATCTATGATATGGAGGACATTCAGGATACGTCAACTCAAGAGTTCATGATAGTTTATTTATCGACGCCCCTTTACTTGAGGAGCAGACCCTCATGAAATCGAGTATGCTGTGTTCGAGAACCCTAGAGCTAGCTGAGACTGTGACATCTACCGTGCTAGGATTCTCCGTGGGTTCGACGATGAAGATGACTAGACATGGATCTTACGTGGGTTTGGTAGAGAGGACGACTGTACTTGGATCCTCCGTGGGATCGACTATGATGATGATTGTACTCATATCCTATGTGGGTTCAGCAGCGATGGTTACTGTACTTGGATGCTATGTGGGTTCGAAAGAGGAGATGATTCAGAGGCTACATCTATTCATCTTCACCCCTATTTGTGAGTAGTATACCTCTGTGAGTTGAGTCTTGTCTTTCAATTATTGTCATTGGTATGATTTACTTCTTTCCGGTGTGGACTGGATTGTGCTTGGGCTCGGAAGTTGCAGCCGAACTGAGATTGATGACTTAGGAATATGTATGGGAATATATCTAATTAGAGTTGGTCGATACTTCTTGTTTGTATCGTTCCTTTGTGGATTATCCTTTCCAGATTATAGGAGACCTTCGGGGGTCTTGAGGTCCCTACTAAGTATCATATACTCACCCCTGCACGGGCTATGCCCGCACTACGTTGTGATGGATGCAGACGATGTACAACACTGATCGAGGTGGAGGCTTGTTGAGCTGGATGGTACCCGGAGGTGGACCACTAGACGAGATGTAAATGGAGCAGATGACCGGACCCGGGGAGATGAGGAGAACGTCTATAACCACCCACCAGGAGGAATATCTAGAGGACGACTCAGTGGTTTCCATTTTACTTCACTGGTGTTGTACTTTCTTTCTCAGTTGTATTGTACTTTTAGTTGGGTTTGTATTCTGGACCATTTACTTTTTAGCACTTACTTTTGTACTTATTTATTACTTAGTTCTTGCTTCATTTGTGCACTATGTTTTGTATTTTTAATTATATTAAGGCTATTCCTTCCCTTTTTATCAGGATTTATGCATTTGGTGCTAGTCTCCAGCCCCTGGCCTATGAAAGGCGGGATTGGGGTAGTCACAGCACGGGCCCTGAGGACGGGTCGTGACTAATTGGTATCAGAGGTTTCGGTTCTACTGCAGAACTCAGGACTCTGATATTTCTTCTCTATGAAGCAATACTGTTAAGTGTATTGAGTGTGTTTTTCAGTTCATGGAGTCCAGTGTTGGTGCGATGGCTGCCGTATCCATACACCATAACCTTGACTTCTGATTTCTGACTCTGTGCTCGAAAACATTGATTGCATGTGTGTTTCAAGTGTTTTCTTTGTGATTACTTTGTGTCAGCTTACCAGGTATACTGTATCAAAAATGGCGCACCTGTTTCTTTCAGAATGGCCCCACAAAGGCATCCAGCCAAGGTTCCTCGTTACTTCTGAGATTGAAGCCCACCGAGCGACGAGGCCTCGGTGCAGGGCCCTATTACAGTGGAGGCACCAGAGGTACCACTACCCGCTGAGCCACCGATGCCACCAGCCCCAGCAGCAGCGAGTGCACATTGCCTGAGTGTGTTTCATGAGTTTCAACGACAGAGGCTGCCCAGGTTCCATAGAGAGACGGACCCTCAGTCTGCTGAGGATTGGCTAGAGTCTATCATCAGAGTCTTCAGATTTGTAGGGAAACCAGCAAACCTTATGTTTATCCTTTCCCCGAGTCTCCTGCACGCACCAGTAGGTAGATGGTGGATATTGATGCTCCAGGTGGACGATGAGGCATCTCTACTTTGGACACACATCGAGGGCCTCTTCTTCTCGGAGTTTGTTCCAGCCACCCTCCAGGCGGTATACATCCTGGAGTTACTACAACTGCGGTTGGGCATCATGACAGTAGCCTAGTACATGGCTATATTTATTGACC
Source organism: Viscum album (assembly GCA_963277665.1). Classification (NCBI taxonomy): domain Eukaryota; kingdom Viridiplantae; phylum Streptophyta; class Magnoliopsida; order Santalales; family Viscaceae; genus Viscum; species Viscum album. The sequence goes on along the minus strand of OY728163.1, from coordinate 1,310,052,580 downwards.
TCTCACTGTACTCCACAGACATGGTACGAGACCCATTCTTCAGGGCTCGGAGCTTTGAGAAGGGAATGAGGCATGAGATCAGGGTTTCAATGATCCCCTTCAGCATTCTGAAGTAGGGAAGAGTACTGAAGTGAGCCCTTCTTGTGGAGAGATTTCTTGCTGAGCCGACGCCAGTAGCGAGATCACCGCAGGGTGACACGTAGCAGAGCCTTCTGTAGCCTGCAGTAGACAAATGTCGCAGAGGTCCAAGCAGACCAGGCTATCAGGAGGGTGACCTTAGGATACTGGTTCGGATGTGCGGTGCACACGGAGCTGATCCATCCATACGAGGGGAAGGTAGTGCTATGCATGTGTCTAGTAGGGCCACATGGCTCGTTACAGCCCGACCCGCCATGCAGTGGAGAAACAGAAGGTAGAGGGACCTCCCAGGAAGAGGTAGAGGTTCGACTATGGCGGTCTGTAGGGAGTAGGCGGACGAGGCAGAGGAGCTGGCCGAGCAGCAGGTGGTGGACGACGCTCCGAGGCTCTACCACCACCACAACTAGGGGGACCACCCCAACCACTGGGAGTGGGCAGACAGGGGCACGCTCACCTCCAGGTGGTCGAGGCCTACGACCACGGCTCATCTAAGATGATTCAAGGTACTATCTGTGTCTACTCCACTATTTTTTCAGTTCTTATAGACACAGGAGCGAGTCATTTTTTTATTACTGCTACCCTTGTTCGGAGCACGGATATTCTGAAGGAGTCGTTGGCTCTATCCTTATGGCTAGAGACTCCTACGGGAGGTGACTCGATGATTATGCACTGGTTCTGGTAGTGTGAGTTTACTCTAGGAGGAGATAGATTCAGTTGGGATCTTCTTGTAGCGGCGTCGAGTCCATAAAATGTCATCTTGGGTATGGATTGGGTATCTACAGTCCATGCCCAGATCAACTGTATTAGTCACAAAGTGTGTTGTGTCTGCACAGATGTGACCTGGTTCACCTTCATCGGTGAGATGGGATCCTTTGCAGTGCAGGACAAACTTATGAAGAGGAGAGGGAAGCTGACCACTCATCAGTTGTCTAGTCTCATCCTAGGAGCGGTTGATGTGTAGAGTCTGAGTTTTCTTGTTGTGGTGGATCAGTATGCGGACATTTTTCCTAACGATGTTCCATGACTACATCCTCGCATAAAGGTAGTTTTTTACATTTACCTGTACCTTGGGACAACACCGATATCCACTCCAGCATATTGAATGGCTCCCACCATGCTTTGTGAGCTGCGGGTACAGATGGAGGACTTGTAACGAAATGGATTCATCCGACCCAGTGTTTCACCATGGAATTCTATGATTTTATTTTCCAAGAAGGTGTATGGGAGCTTACGTCTATGTGTCGACTACCATCTCCTGAATGAAGTGACCATAAAGAACATGTACCAACTCCTAAGGATTTACGACCACTTTGATCAGCTCATGGGGGAACGATGGTTCTTGAAGATAGACCTCAGATCAGGCTAGGATCAGCTCAGAGTTCGAGATGATGATGTGCAGAAGACGAACTTCAGGTGTCGGTATGGCCACTAAGAGTTCTTGGTTATGACCTATGGCATAACCAATGAACCAGTAGTGTTCATGAATCTCATGAACATGATCTTCCAGACTTACCTCGATCGTTTTGTTGTAGTCTTCATCAACGACATAATGATTAACTCGAATACTGAGGAGGTGCACGCCTACCACTTGCAGGCTGTACTGGGAACACTCCGAGAGCACCCGCTTTATGGTAAACTCTCTAAGTGCCAGTTCTGGATTCGATAGGTTCACTTATTAGGGAACGTCATTTAGGAGGTGGGAGTTGTTGTGGATACTGTGAAGATAGAGGCAGTACATTCTTGGGAGACACCTAGGAGCATGACGGAGGTGCGGAGTTTCCTAGGTCTGGCTAGGTACTATCAGATATTTTTTCATGACTTCTCCAGATTTTCCTCCCAGCTTTCAGCATTGACGAAGAAGGGGAATCCCTTCGTGTGGTTAGATAGTTTCCAGAAGAGATTCCAGGAGCAGAGACAGAGATTGACCAGGGCACCCATCTTGCGTCTACCAGAGGACGACATAGGGTACATAGTTTACGGCGATGCATCAGGGACCAGAATCGGGTGTGTCCTCATGCAGGAGTGGGTAGTGATCGCCTATGGTTCATGATACTTGAGGCAACATGAGAAGATCTATGCTACCCATGACTTGGAGTTAGTAGTAGTGGTCTTCACCTTGAATATGTGGCGGCACTATCTGATGGGCGAGCGCTTTATAGTCTACTCTGACCACCAGAGTCTCAGGTAAATCTTCTCGTAGAAGGAGATGAACCTGAGACAAGGGAGATGGATTGATTCCCTCCAGTACCATGACTTTGAGATAGTCTATACTCTTAGTAATGGGAACGTTGTGGCTGATTCTCTCAGCAGGAGATCAGGAATTTAGCTACTTGGAGAGGCGACGGAGAAGTTAGCCGCTTTGCAGATATCCTTCATGGATAGAGATGGGGAAGCCTTTTTACATTCCCTCACAATCACACCTCCACTACTTCAGTAGGTGAGAGAGGGACAACATGGGGATGTTGACTATGATACGTGACGTTCTCATATTTCCACAGGGTAGGCACCTGATGGAATTTATGAAGGAGAGCAGGTCATCCACTCAGGGGACGTACCATTCTACCAGTTTCACTTTAGGAGGATGTGCTGAGGGAGTTTCACACTCCTCCTCTAGCGGTACATCTAGGAGTGGCGAAGATGTACCAGGACCTCAGACGATAGATCTAGTGGCCATGTATGGCGAAGGCTATAGCAGAGTTCGTTTCACGATGCCTCACTTGACAGAAAGTGAAGGCAGAGCACCAGGTACTAGAAGGTTTTGTACATCCCCAGGAGGTTCCGAAGTGGATGTGGGACCGGATATCCATGGATTTTGTGACGGGGCTTCCACGTACATCCAGGGGACATGACTCTATCTGGGTGATCGTCGACCGACTCACCAAGTCGGCCCACTTCCTTCCGATCATAGAGCAGGGGTCAGTAGAGATATTGGGACACCTCTACGTTCAGGTGATCATAGTGTTTCATGGTGTTCCATCATCTATCATCTCAGATCAAGATGCTCACTTTACATCCCGGGTTTGAAAGGGGTTTCATGAGGCATTTGGGACGCTGCTATGCTTGAGCACTACCTTTCATCCTCATACGAATGGCCAGATGGAGATGACCATTCAGACACTCGATGACATGATTTGTGCATTTTTCCTTTACTTTGGTTGCATCTGGGAGGATCACCTACCCTTGGTGTAGTTTGCGTACAACAACAACTACCACTCACCATCGGGACGACACCATACGCGGAACTGTACGGCCGACCTTGCAGATCACCTATGTGAAGGACTAACCATGTGGAGTCAGCACTTGTAGGACTAGAGATGGTTTAGGCTATGATGGAGATGGTGCAGATCATCCAAGAGCGGATGAGGACTGCACAGAGCAAACATAAGACCTATGATGAGGGGAGACAGAGACCACTGGAGTTCGAGGATGGCGACCATGTTTTCATATGGGTCTCACCTCGACGTGGATTATGAAGATTTGGTCGTCGAGAAAAGATTTCTCCGAGCTTCATCGGACCATTACTGGTCCTCAGCAGGGTAGGTGAGGTGGATTAATGCTTGGCCCTTCCACCTCAGTTGCACCGGGTGCACGACGTCTTCCATGTATCTCAACTGAGGAGATACGTGCACGACCCGACCCACATCATTGATCATGGGGAGTTGGACATTGATGATGGGGAAACATTTACGGAGGTCATGATGGATATCGAGGGTCGATAGGAGCAGGTCCTGAATGGATGGTTGATTCCTCTAGTGCGAATTTGTTGGCAGCACGAGGACCTCCAGGAGGGCACTTGGGAGAGGAAGGCTCAGATACTTGCCCAGTACCCCCATATGTTTTCCTAGTTTTTGTTGTAACTTTACGGGGACATAAATCCATGAGGTGGGAGTTATGTAAAGACCTAGAAATTTGAAGGGATATTGTTTCTAAAATAATTTGGAAATATACGAGTCTATGGCTTCTGACGACACTTGATTTCGAGCCCCAGTGTGCCAGAAATCAATTTATGAATTTTAGCTCAGGTATGTTTAGTAAACAAACAAGTGGGTTTTATTAACTATTGAACCGGTGCTCGGAATCAAAATCCGAGGGCACCGATGAACTCGCAACGCCGGTAATTGCATAAGGTGACCTTTAACATAGTTGTGTTTTCATGAGAGGAGAAGTTAATTATTGGGGTTTAATTAATAAGTAAATAAAATTGTTGGGGCAATTTTATTTTATATTAATGGAGGTTAATTACTTTCATGGGAAGTTGTTGGTGGGGCCCACACCCACCCAACTTCCCATGTGTGGATATATGAGAGATGGGGCCCACATGAGCCCCAACCATTCATTTTTCCCAGTCCCCCTTAAACTCCCTTCATTAATTTTGTAAAATCCTCTTAAATGTGGACTCTTACTCTCCCTCAGTCTCCCTCTTTAATTCATCCCAACAACTGATAATTTACGAATTCACCCTCTTCAATTAATTAAAAGAGTGGTTTGAATTTTGAAATAATAATTGGTTGTGTTAATAAAATAATAGTTTAGCCTATTATTTTATTTTGGAACACGTTGGGTTGGGGAAGATTAGAGAGAACACTTGTGTGAAGAAGAAGATAACTCCTATCTCGACAAAGAACGACATCTCTTCAATGAAGAACACCAGATCTACGAAGAACGATGATGCACACTAAAGTTATCTACGAAACCTCACCCCGCGAGGTCATCTTCTGCGGTGCCCGACGTACGGAATCAATTATTGTGGTAGGGGTGTGTTTTGATATGATCAAAATTAAATCTTGTTTCCTTCTTGTTTTGTTCTCTTTAACCGCCTGCTACCGTACTAAGGCGGAGTGACCGAAAAAATCTAACATGGTTTGAATCCTCTGCCATTATTGTGATTGTTGATGATTCTTCATGCTCTTCATGGGGGTCAAACAATGGATCGTTAAGAGTTCATTAAGCGATGAAACGATCCCAAAAATTGAAGAGTCAACATCATGGAAACCTAGCGGAGGTGCGCCGATGATTGTAGGTGATGGTTCAGACCGGAACGGGATGGACCATTCCACAACCGTTCTTCTAGAAAGAATTCAAAAACTGATTTTGGAGAAAATCGGAAGCCCAAAAACACTGGAATCAACTTTGAGACAATGGGGAGACCCAGATTTTGAAGTTTCGTGATGAACGAACTATTGGAACGAAGAACCGGCTTCAAGGGAGTCGTGCTGGCCATAGGCTTCATTTCTGGAAAATATCAAACTACACAGCGTGTACTCCTGGAGAACACGCCATGTAGTGCGGGTATTCTGTAGCTAGGGTTTTAGATGTCAGATGGCTAACACACGGTGTGTGACCTTGGTCACACGGCCGGTACTTTCGACACTACAATGAGGTGGCGGTTACGCGAGACTGAGAGTGTATTTTTGGAAATACACGGACACAGACAGAAGTTCACGACCAAGAGGCACGACATGTACTCTCTACACAGAATGGTAGAAACAGCTTTGCGAGACTCGGTGTGTATCCCAGGGATACACGGACATGGTGTGGAGTACAAGGTAATGTACTCTATCAGACGGCCAGACATGGCCAGTGGTATGGGCTAACCGGTGTACCAATTCCATAGGTTGGAGAACATGAGTTGAGGCAGTGTGCGGGCACATGGCCATCATACACGGAGCCGACCCCTGATTTTTGGACATGGTGTGTAACCATACAACACACTGTGTATAAACTTTTTACATGAACATCCCTTCGGCACAGGTTGTGGTACACGTGCAGTACCCGAGGTCTGAAGACACGACATGTATCCATCCCAACACGCTGTGTACTTTTTGGAAACTGGCTTGGTCATCTTGTACTCACTGTCCTGGACAAGTTTTGTTTGGTTTATCCCCCTATGACATGGCATAACTTCAGAATACATCAACTCTGGAATTAGTGATAGTTGATGTATCGACCCCCCTTTACTCGAAGAGATGACCCTCCCGAAATTGAGTACAATGTGTGCGGGAACCCTAGAGCAGGCTGCGACAGTGACGACTATCGTGCTGGGATCCATTGTGGGTTCGACGACAAAGACAAATGTACTTGGATCCTACATGGGTTCGGCACCAAGGAAAATTTTACTTGGATCCTCCTTGGTTTTGGCAGTGATGATGATTGTACTTGGATCCTACGTGGGTTTGGCAGTAATGGTTACTGTACTTGGATCCTACGTGGGTTCGGCAGTGATGACTTATATACTTCGATCATACGTGGGTTTAGCAGAGGAGATGATTTAGAGGCTACATCTAATCATCTTCACCCCTCTTCATGAGTATTATACCTATGTGAGCTTAGTCTTGTCTTTTAATCATTATCATTAGTATGATTGAATTCTTTTCTGTGTGGACTGGATTGTGTTTGGGTTCGGATGTTGGAGCCGAACTGAGATTGATGACTTAGGTATCTGTATGGGCATATACCTAAGTAGAGTTGTTTGATACTTTGTGTTTGTATCTTTACTTTGTGGTTTATCCTTCATGTATTTTGGGAGACCATCGGGGGTCTCAGGGTCTCTACCGAGTATCGTATACTCACCGTTGCTTGGGCTATGCCCGCATTATATTGTGTTTGATGTAGACGACAGACAACACTGATCGTGGTGGAGGCGTATGGAGCTGGATTGTAGCTGGAGGTGGACCACTAGACGAGACATACATGGAGCGGACGACCAAACCTGGGGAGCTGAGGAGACTATCTGTACCCACCCTTCAGGTGGAATATCCGAAGGATGACTCAGTGGTTTCCGTTTTACATTACTACTGTTGTACATTCTTTCTCAGTTGTACTAAACTTTTAGTTGTGTTTGTATACTAGACCATTTACTTTTCATCACTTACTTTTGTACTTAGTTATTACGTAGTGCTTGCTTCACTTGTGTACTCTGTTGTGTATGTTTACTTATAAAAAGTCAATGTCATCCCTTTTTATTGGGATTTTCGCCTTTGGTGCTAGTCACCATCCCCTTGCCTATAGAAGGCAGGCTTGGGGTAGTCACGGAACGGGCCATGAGAACGGGTAGTGATAATTTAATTACACTATTACATAACACTTTCTCTCTCTGGTCAATATAATGAAATATATATTCCTCGTAATATAGGTTATCGTCAAAATAAACTACTTCAGGAATTAATGCATTTGATGATTACTAAACATGTTTTGATGAAATAAAAATATGATATATATTATGTACCAGGGATAAACATGGTGGAAAGGGCATAAGGTAAGAAAATGATCCCAAAAACACTAACTTATTATATGAATTTAATAACTATCTACTTTTCTTCTTCATTTCATAAAAATCATTACAATTTTCTATGAAGAAACCTTAAGAAAAACATGATATCCAACCTCAAAATAAGTATCTCCCCTCTAGTTTTCCATATATATTTTCTTCAAACTCTGAGTCCTTCTCATATTTCATTGAATCATATTTACCTTCTCAATCATTTGTTATACCAATTAATATCCCATGGAAACTATTTATCTTAATACATCCCATAAATCCTAGATTACGACACTACTTTCTATATAGTTCCCCAAAATGATCCATCTATATACTAGAAATGAAATTGATATTTTAGGAAAACTCATGTAACTAAATATAACTATCATATTATCCCATGTAATATATTGAACAAGAACGAATCATTTCTTATGTGGTCTATATCAATTTCTAGGATTATTAATCATATAGAGTATGAGAAAATGTACTGAAATTTTATTCAGTACCCAATGATGCTAGAATTTAATAAAAGGTAATATATACATAGGATAATGGTAAGATAAAATAGATAGTAGAATTTTATGTTATATAAAATATCCCTGAGGAACATTCATGAACTGTGAACGGAAGACATAATATCTTGAATGGTAAAGACATTTGAATATTTAGTTAATATGTTAAAAATGATCCAAATCACATTATTACCATGAGAAATATTTTTAATTCCCCCATAAAATACATTGATATGTTTTCCCATTTTCACTCTCGTATTAGAAATGGTTAAAATATACAATTTAGTAATTATCATTCTCCTTCAACCTAATAATAAGTTAAACATTTCATGGTAAAGTCATAAATATATATTTTTATTCCATCCAACTAATAATAACCCTTTTTGTCTCTATATAACTTATTTCTTCTAGGATTAATTGAAAATAGTTATATATGAGCATTAATCAACAATTATCTATTGAACTAAGAATCACGAGGCACATAAAATATTTTTTTCAAAATATAATATTGCATTATTCATCAATGTTAAACTCATGAAACATAACCTTATTAATATTTATTACATTTTCGTGTAATACATTTCTATCCTTCTAATCTATCATAATTAATTATAACAGTGACAATTTCAATGAATCTTGAAATAAAACTAAGTACATACACATGTATTTTCTAGTAAAAAATATATCATATTATCACCCAAAGGGATATCTTCAAAAAAAAATATCATTAATTCATCCTAATTATTTAAATTCATATAATTTGGTACATTTTCAATTTTCTAGGTTAACAATAAATTCTATATTAATAATTATAAATCAGTTCTAGACATATTTTCCCCCTCTTTTGCAAATCTTTCTAAGTAAATATATACTTTATTCTTTTGCGATACATATATATTTCACATTTTAATCCATAAAAATGATGCCTAAAAATTAATAAAGAAAAACACATAAGCTAAATGGTGATCTTTTTTAAGATAATTAAACTCATTATGTTTCTCTTTCCATGAAGCATAGGAAATTACTTGATCATTCTGTATCCAGCTTCAACCCATACCCTTCGATGAAATATCATTTAGGATAAAAAGTTCGTCATTTCTAGATCACAAAGAAAAACTAGATCATTAATCAATATTATTTTAATTATTTAAACCAATCATTCCATTCTTTCCAAAAGATGAGTTTAATTCCGTATTGAGTGTATTTAGATAGTGGGTGGACAAATGGGAAAATTTTCCAACAAACCATCAGTAGAAAGATGATGAACCAAGAAAATTAGGAATCTTTATGATATTTTAAGTCATGGAAAATCATCAATATCTTTAGTTATATCAAGGATAGAAGTTATTCCATCATTAGAAAAAATATATTCATGAAATTTATTATTAAGAAAAAAATTCACATTTATGAAATTTTAAAAATATATTATTTTCATTTAATTATTATAAAAATATCCTTAGGTGTCATTCATGATCCTTAATTATTTTATAAAATAAAAATATTTCATAAATACTCACAAAAAATATATGTATAAATAGTCATGAAATACTCCACTCATAAGAATTATAAATACAAATTCTGTATTTAGAATAGAAAGGGAATAACTAAAAACCCACATTACTCATATCTAGTGCAAAATATGGTCTGTTGAATAAATTCCTCCTTCAACATCAACTGATGATACACCAAATAGGGTTAAAACATTTGAATGTACTATGCTCCATTTGGATAATCAAATAAATAATTTAAATTAGGAAATATGTACTGTTTCCTAATAGTGATGTTGTTAAAAGATCTATAATAAATTAAATGTATCTCCGAACCATAATTTTATTAAAAAATAAAACATGTGAACCCTAAGGTTAAGTAATAATATAGATATATAATTTATCTAATAAAAAATTAAATTATTTTTTCAATTCTAAATGTTTCACATGGGCTATTCGATAAAGTGGATATTAAATAATATTAGAATTTGGAACATAGTCTATAATAAATTAAATATCTCATTCAGTAATGAAACATGGAAGAAATAGGGAAATAAATCTATATATTCATTTACTACTAGGTCTTCACTAATCTACAAAATTCCATTCATTTAAAAAACAGTATATAAGTAACCTTCACAACCATCTTAATTAATTTCTCTACTTCTATCTAGGTTATCATTGGTAAAAATTCATTGAAAAAATTATGTGCCCTTCAATCTATTTTAGCATGATAAACAGAAATCAAATCCAATCCAAAAGTGAAATTATACTATACTCTAGGTAATTTAGTAATATTTATATCAAATTCTACCCCACTATTAACAACTATAAGATTGAAATAAATCTTGGGTTCTTTAATATTTCCACAATGATAATTCCACAAAATTTTTATATTCTTTTCATGAAGTCATTTTCCAATTTTATTTAATATTTTCTCATAAATTAATGAATTCAATGAAGTAGAGTAAAACTGATTGTTGGATTAATATTTATAAACATGTAACAAACATATCACTACATCATTATATTTATTAGCTTAAACCATATTTTTATAAAATTATTTCCTTACACCTTTTATTCTATTATTCTTCATGAATTAAACCATTGGTAACTATATTTAGAAAAAGGTTCACATAATTTCCCATCTCATTTCAATTAATACAACTTATCCACAACATTTCATTATTTTTACGATAAATTTTTTCATAATATCATGTTGCATGACAAAAATTAAAACATACAAAAACAACTCGGGCCATTTTATATACTATCTATGATTATTTTTACCACATATCTCAAGAATTAAACTCTATTTTTTGCCTATTGATTTCACTGATGAATTTCTTCCCACTGACAGCCATATAAATGTATCATTCATCTTATTTTACTAGATTACATGATCACTAATATAATATATTTTTATATTATTAAAATTGTGAACAAGTTTCTAATATATTGTTTATTTATGGGAAGACAATTCCAATAGATATCTTGGTTTTAATCATAATTAATACCTATTAATTATACTAAAAATACCCATGATAAAATTAATGAAAAAATGATCTAATTGGGCGATGTTAGATTCATACATATCCACAAAGTATTCTTCCTTTTACATTAATTATATGTACTATTTTTTATCCTATTTTGAATATATTTAGTAAAATATTTCTCTTGGAAAATATTCTTTAATTTATCCAATTCCATGACATTAACTCTTATCTTTATTTGACATTTTTAATCATTGACTACCATGGGTCAGCTTCACCATCAAAAAAATATAAAGGTTCACATTTTTATGATATGAACAACCCATGATTTAAAGTAATATATTAAAGGATTTAGTCCACCCTTCATAAATCACATGTCTAGATGATTCATTGAATGCTGGTGTGTCTTATTTCATTAAAGAATGCACTATTGAAATTTTCTTTTTTTAGGAAGATAGTTTCTCTCTTACATGGAAAACATCATAATTTATATCTTATTTGAACTGATCTTTCACTAAAAAAAACTACTATATTTGAATTACAACCACTCTATTTTTTGTATTGGTAATTTTATCATCCCCTTATTGAGTTCCAAATTTACCATCCATGTTTCCGATTTGAAAAACTATTTCAAATAGACACAATTCCGATAAATAAACATAGATATATTCCATTCCAATATCAAGTAAACATAACTATAAAGTAATATATTTTATGGGTAAATTATAAAAATTTCCCTAATAGTTAATGTTATCTAAAACTTTCACTAATACAAATTTTAAGGTACCTGTCTAAAACAATCATTATTAGACTATTTTTAGACTAGAATTCTAAAATAGTTATTCCCAAGGATCATTATATTTTATAGTTATTTATTGTTATGACATAAAGCATTCATAAAAAACATATTTTATAATGCAGAAACGTCACACTAGTATCCATTTTCCAAAAAAAACTAATTAAAAAAGAAACATATTTTCTTTTCAAGAAAATTCATTATGAATTTCATCCAAACATTTAATTTGTTCTTTCACATCCTTAAACCCTATAAAAGAATTTTCAAATTTGAGATGAACATAAAAATTTCAGTAAGGGATATATAAAGAAAAAAAAAAGGATAGTATATCCCTAAGATAGAAAGTATGTTTTACATTAACATAATATACCTCGATCCCACATAATTATTTTATTAGACATGAAAATAGATTTTCTACAAATTTATTGGATAATAATTTATTATACAACATAATACTAAAATCCTAATCTTAAGGGTTTCTTAGAAAACATCGGACCCCATTAAATGAATTTTCATTAAATCAAACCATTATACTCTAAAAAATAATAATCATTCATTTAAACAAAGTATTATTATCTTGAATTTAGGAATTATTTCTTCACCAAAATTAATAGAAATAATAAAAATGTTTTGGTAGGTCCCTTTGAATATCATATTCATCATATAACCCTTACATAACACTTATAATTGGAACAATCATACATCTATCTTCTAGAATAACTATCCATAGAGAATAGTCATTACCCAATGCATTGGAATGCTATCTATGCGAATAAATCATATAAGATATATCATCCCCATTCATCATCATGATCTATAGTATGATCACACATTATCATAAAAAATTTACAATGACTATATCATGAATAAAAAAATTTCTTCTTTCATATTTTTACCATAACACCCCTAAAATATTCTTTTAAAATAACATTTAAACACTTTTGGATATCAAAATATGAAATCCTTTTAAAAGATCATTTTTAATACCAAAATATCTATATAAAAAAGAGTTAGGTCCTTTCTTTAATAAAATACTTGTATCCTATAATGGAATCCCAAAATAAAATAATGGAATAGTGGGAAAATAAATTTTCATTTTATACATTAAAATAAAATATTCCTTTTGATATTATTTGAATAATGTTAAAACATTATATAAAAATATTTCCCTTGAAAAATATTGAATGATACTTAAAAGCGAAATAATAAATTTTTAATATTATTTTTTTCCATTATAAATGAATCAATATTTTTTTTATAAACATGGACATTGATTATAATGTGTTATTAGTGAGACATTAAAATATGATTTTTAAATGAATTTCCTATACCATGACTCTAAGTCATCACATATGTTATTTATCATCCTCAATAAACAGTTATTGATATTATTTACTTCATTAAAATAATTTTCCTTTTCAGCAAACTTTTATTTTATTTAATAACATTTCATACATAATTTTTTTAACCAATTATGTTCACATGATATGTTTTGTTGATATACATCACATATGTCAAAAATTAATTAGTAGTTTTATTATGGCATAAGATGAAATTATTAAATCATCCATTGAATAATAATTATTAAAAACTATAATTTTTATAAATCAATTATAAAATTTTCAATAATTTGTCAAATATGTATAAAAACTGAACATCACTACAATCATAGAGACGTTAGTTCATAAACACACAAGAGAAACATTTCCATTTTTAAATGATAAATGTGGAAAGTAGAAAAGTGTTATTTTATCATTAGATTATTATAAATATAAATATAATACCATATTTGTTTAATAAACATATATATATATATATAAAGTTCTTAGGATTATTTGATGAAAAATGAATCAGAACGCTTCGTGGATGTTTTAGTCCATACATATGCACGAACAAAGATATCATTTTTATTGAATAGAATAGTATGAAATTAAATGATATATTATCTTTTAAAAATTATAGATATATCATTAATTTCATATATATACATTAAATATGCCTTCACAATCATCCATGAGAGGCGGTGATGGAAAACTAATTACACATGTTCATTATGCAGTAGTCTGCTGTAAACACAAATGATGTTTTTACCGATTTGATGGGGGAAAATATAGATGTTAGTGATTCCATTAACAAAATAAAATCTATATATATTTATCTTACTATCTTTTTTTATTTCATAATAATTAAATAATATTTTCATCCATCGTAAGATGAAATAAAATTAATGTTCTTGGTTAAGAACTATACCTCTTTTTCGGACAGCCTCTTGAGGATTACACAAAAGGACTACTAGAAAAGTTTTGTATCACACCAAGACCCCTAAGACGTGATTTTGTGTATAATTTAATAACATGGTAAGGTTTTGGAATAAATATTGTATTTTTGATTGAATTAATGAGGAGTGTAGGTGCCTTATTATATTATAGGGGTGGTGAAATCATTGAATATATTAATGGGTTAAATTAATATAAATTAAATACCATGATTGAATGAAAAAAATTAAATTATTAAAATAGAATATTATTAAGAGTCTAAATAATCTCATAATAGAACATTTATTCAATGTTATATTAAATTTATACACTTAAATTGATGTTTTAACCCACCATTTACCATTTCAATGTTATGGTGATATCAACGTTCTTCACTATTTACTGGTCACCAAAGATACTATAAAATTTTTATTGGACCATAAATGTATTATGGGTGATATTTAAAATCATATCCCATTAAATTTACCAAATATATGATTTTTTATATTTTCTAATCATTTAATTATATATTATTTATAATAAGTAACATTAATTTAAATTTTGGAAATATTCATTTAATTTGAAGTTTTAAAACAAACATAAAAATAGTTTTCAAATATAATTATTTATTACCTCTCTAATACTTCTATTATAAATATAAAAATAGTAGAACAAAAAAATTAATTCCAATCATATTACTTTTAAAATTTAAAAAATCACTTTTTCTTATTAGTTGAAAAAATACTTCACTGGTGTTGGGTAAGAGTTTAAAGTTATTATTTTGTAAATAAGAAAATTAAAAATAAATCAAAATGATTAATTAAAATCATATATATTTTTAATGAATATTTATAACTAAACATAGAAAAATAGTATCCCAATTTAAAAATTTAATGTTAATAAAACAATGAGAATGGAACTTTTGATTTTTCATTAATGAAAATATTACAATGGTAAAAATAATTTAAAAATGAAAACAAGGTAATATATCAATAGTTTGGATAATTAAATATGACATATACTATTATATAAATTAAATTCAAGAGTTATAGTAAATTAATAGTCTTTATCTTGTTATTTTTAAACTTAATTAACCCATTATGCCTTTACAATTGTAACAAAATTTACTTTAACTACAATTCATAATAAATAAATGTAAAAGAAATAGATTTATAAAATTTAAAACACCAGATCAAATTTATGAAATAAATTTTCATGATTAAATTCACTAATGTGTAATAATTTAATTTAAATATATAATCTTCAAATGATGATGAAAAATATTTTTTCATAAAATATTTTTTTTATGTACGAAAATAATTTTTATAATAAATCAAATAGAACAAATCAATTCGAAGATTGTTATTTGATTATTAATAATTAAAAAGAAACTAATTAAATATTTAAGGTGATACAAAATTTAATTTTACTTTATAAATTATCTAACAAATATATATTGTTCAATGATTTTTTTTCACAATTCATTTAAAAATAAGTCTTTTTAAAAAATAATAAGAAATTATTCTTATGACACATTTTAAATGATGGATACAAAAGATAAATTTATTTTTTTAAAATTGTCAAATATTATATTTGGAAATAAATAATTTATATAGAATAATATAATTAATGGAAACATATTTTAATTAGGAATAAGGATTTTTCCATTTGATTGAAATTTTTGTAATAATAGTGTAATGAATTCATGTAAAAAAATATAAACAATATATAAAAAAATTATTTAACCAAATTGTGCATCAAATTTTTTATTAGGTTTTCAAATTACCTATCAACATTCAAAAAGTCATTCAATGAGACTTTAATTGTGCATTTCATAAGAAATGACGCAACAACCTATTTGAAACCATCAAAAAATTATTTGACACCCCTATAATATTTTGAAATGGAATTGAAATAAATATGTTTTTATTAGAAAATCGTTACAAGTTTAAACCCATAGAATAAATTTGTACATTGTAATTTTTTTTTCATAAAAGTGATTACCCTTCATAAAATTTCATTACTTATAATTATAATGAATTTTTTTTAAAGGGGTGTTTGTAGTATAGGGGTTTACGGAGGTGGGAATAACATATTTACATGGATTATGTTGAACTTTTGTTGATATATTATATGAAATTACTACATTTCCCCCCATTATTATCATCATGGGGATCCTATAAGTCATAGTGATGGATTAGTTATAGTTACTATATAGTCTTGATTAGTTGTTATATATCTTGTATGGAGTCATAGTATAGAGAGGAGTTCCACTAGTGGGGCTAGTTTAGGGACGTCAATTAGGTATAGACATCAAACTTCAAAGATATTCTTTGGGATGTTTCCAACCCAAGTGCTTCTGGGGTCTCCTCATGATATATTTAAGAATTTTCAATAATCTCATATTCTATGTGTAACTTCTTTGTTCATTCATTGTAGTTCTTAATTTATTTCTTTTATTTACCATAATCTATTTTGATAAGATATGATTTTTATATTTTCTACTCAGTCATTATTGTTTATGTATATATATATATAGTTATTATTTATATTAGTTATTTTCTAAGACATTCATATGGGTATTGATTTAAAAGTGAATTTCATAAAATTGGGATTTCAAAAGACTATTTTCAAAAGGTGTTTCTAAAGAGAAATTATTAAAATAATGAGTTTTTTTTGTAAAATTGTAAATCCCAATTTACAACTTATATTTTTAAACTAGCATGAAAGGCTTGTTTAAAAAATATATATAGATTTTATTGTGATTAACTAATAAACTATTTTATTCTCACACTCTAATTATGTCCCTTAGTATGGGTAATCCCTATTATATTTTCCTTGCATAGGTTAAACATTTTGAAGAGTCATAGATCAAGATAATATCATGGGAGGTCAGTGAGAATAAATCAACATGTGGATCATAGTTAAGGTATTTTAGTATATATTGAGCCTTTATTTTTTTATTATAGTTACATTCGACAATTCCATATACTCATTGAATATTGTATCTTTGTTTCAGTTTATTTTATTTGTGTTATATTGGATGTCTATTTTTGATATGTCTAGTTTGGTTGTGCCATAATTTTTTTTCAACATATGTGTGTGGTATGGGTTAAATGAATAGTATCTTTATGTTTGAATTATTTTAAAATCCATTTCTAAATGAATGTTATTTTTTTGAACAATTCATCCCCAATGATTTCATTAAATTCCCTAGAATTTTTATCTACCCATGTTGATTACGGCACCCCTTAAGTATGTTATATGATTTCTTGGGCCCCATTCAGAGGTGGACCAGAGTTGGTTTATGACATGATTCACTGGAAAATGTCATATCATATTAATTCTGTGAATTGTCCCAGGAAAATATGAAAATATATTATTGAATTCTAGGGATTTATACTAATAATGATAAATTATTGAATTATAGTATGATCAATGAATAATAAAACAACATAATAAATACTATCATAATACCGCCACTATCAAGACATTCATTCAAATAGGCACTCCCAACTCTAAACCTATGAAAATCATCACCATAAAATCAAATTATAATCTAGAAAATTAGGAAATCATAACTCATAATTACTGTCCATTATCCCATCCTTATCACATCATTATATCTATAACCAAATCATCACCACTACCAACAAGTCACCACTATATCCCCACATCTTCACACCATGACCTCATCAGCTACTTCTATAACCTTGAGGCATTAAAATCAAAATATAAGATAAATTTAATCTCCCATACCTTTATGGAATTGAGTACATGTTTTATTGAAATCCATTACTATGCATAAGTAATATCACAGGTCGAACCCTCAAGCCATTAAATCTCACATATATATACCTACAGTTCACCTAAATCTATTAAAACCCATGTAACTATATTAATATAGTCATAAATATTATCCACTAAAACCCATAAAGGAACAATAAAGGCAATTACCAAGACCCACTATAGCCTGAATATAGGGTCACTATGGTACAATCCATTACAACCCATTCAAGCATATACATAATAAAAAATTATTATAGTTTGTATGTATAGAGTTGGAAGGAAATTCAATAATGAATAAAAAACATAAAAAAAGAAATTCTAAATATCTATAAAAAAATAATACACATTACATAAAAAATACTGACATTATAAGGTGAAAAATTGAATTATATTATTTTAATATTCCCATTAATTTTATGGTCACTTTATTTTAGTTCAAATTATGAATAAACTAACCTAACCCAATAATTTTCTTACTAAATTATTATTGAGTGGAATCATACCTAATACATTTATAATCATGAAACTATATTTTCCAAACTAGTCATAATAATCTACATACTCAACCAAATCCACATAACACCTAAGTTTCATATCTTAAAATATCTATCACATTATTTAATATTATATTCTAGGATACCTTCATATTCATACTCGTTATTAAGTTCTCTCCATTATAGGATAATTTATTATATATATATATATATACATATTCAACAAGATCATTAATTATTATTTAAGTATAATATCCTTCATTCACATTACACTATACACACGATTCAAAAAGATAGAATATGAAGGTCCATAAAAAATTTTACATTAACTTTTTCAATTCCCAATTTATTATAATCCTAATATTACTCTTCGATTACTTCTTACTTGGTAATTTAATTTATTAGTATCATTAACATAATGGAAAATATTCTTTACAATAATTTATTTCATAATATCAAAATATAATAGAATATTTTTAATATTCAACCGATAAATAAAAAAATAACTATGAAATAATATTCACCCTCTATGTTTTATTTTTTTCTATATTTCTCATTTCCACTTCCATTCAAAAAATAATTCCCATTATGTCCGAGAATATATCATAGTAGTAGCCTGCATATGTTAAAAAATTTCCTAAGAATTTAGTAAGATATCATATAAAAAATTAGCGATTTAAATAAATGAAAGGAATAACCAAACATCTATACAATTTGAAACTAAATAATGATGAATTTAATTAAAACTTAATATAAGTTCCCTGCTGCTCAAACCAAAATAGTATAATTGATCCTGAGAGATATGTATTGTAAAAAAAATTCATCAATAAATAAAAACTACACCCTTAGAACAAATCACCACCATAGATCCTTAAGAGTAAGTATATACTTACCTTACACTATTGAGATTATCCATTGTTGATTCAATACTGTTATTGTGATATGAGATATCAGGGATAATTGAACATAATGGGAGAGTTTCAAAATTGAAGAATGAATAAATCTCTTATATCTCAGTTTAAGGGGCCTAATAATGAAATTTTAATGAAAATGTTTTTAGTCATTTAATTATAGGGGTTGAAAATTAAGGATAAATGCTCAAAAAAGACATAGAGGGTTACACAAAACATATAGTACATATATTTATGAAGTTAAATAATTGAAAAAATACCATACTTTATTATGTCAATCTTGATGGTTTATTGTGTTATGTCTATGTATATTACATGGAATTTTCATCACTACAAAATACTCTATAGAAAAGTCTCCCATTATACATGTTAATGAAATTGAAGAAGCGAAGGGAGAAAATGTATATTTTAGAAAAATCATGAAATATGATAGAAACCACATGTATTTATTATTGAAATAAAATCCCCAATATTAATTCTAGAGAACAATTTATATAAAATAAATAACATATAAAATGAAAAAGCTATTTAAATTTTTTTAATGATTGCATTTTTTAGAGAACACATAGACACACATATATATATACAAATTTGTGTATAGATATATATATATTCATGATGCTATTATTTTAATTTTTATTAACTATAATATATTTTTGTTAAAGTATTGTGTTATATTTTTCATTTATATCACATTTTTAGTTATTATTTTTTATTATTTTTTATTTTATTATTAGTTTTTTAACACATCATTCATTCTATGATTCATTTTTTTGTTTTCCATTCCTCAAGTTAGTCAACCCTCAAATTTGAAATTCTCTCAATTTTTTTGAATACATATAATAATCCATGAATTATACCCAATTCCACATTTTAGTTTCAAATTAGTTTTCATTATATTATTTTAAACTTCAATTTAATATATTGAAAACCCTTTATTTATTATCATAAAAATATAATGAACTCGCTCCACTCTTAATTAAATAAATAATTCATCCAAATTTACCATGAGAATAAAATAATAAAAATTATATACAAGAAAAAAATGAAATATATATTTTGGATTTATTTAGGTTGGATTTTTTTAATATTTTAATTCAATGAATTTGAATTCTTTAGAAATAAACAAACCTAGTTAAAATAGTCAAGTCTCCCCATAAGATCCACCATAAAGAGATAACCATTAATAAAACATGCCACATATATAACCTAAAGAATCTATAATGTACAAATGGGAAAAAAGAGTTAAAAAACAAGAGACATTAAACATTGATTAAAAGGGTAAATTTGAAATAAAATCAGAACATCCCAACATACAGATTCCATGTGATATACTTCACCACTATATGATCTTGTTAAACAAAAGTGATGACAGTCAAGAGAAATTGATGAACTATTGGATTCCCTACACTTTAACATTTTCATGAAAAACACATCTAAAAATTTCCAAAGGAAAAAAGTAGGGTATAATAACAAATCCCAGTAGTATTTCACCAATGAATCTATACAAAGAATTATAAAAAGATAAAATTAGTTATAGTTTTAAAACAAATATAGTTTATAAATCATTTTGAAAAAATAAAAACCATTCTATAAAACACCCCATGGTTTCATAAAATGAATATTTGTATTATCATAATAAAATAATATGACATGTTTGTATGAAAATAGGTGATCATAAAAAAAAAATCCATGGATACACAATATGATAAATATGTAATAAAATAACCATGAATTATGCCATTATACATAAAAATAATTAATATAAAAGTATATTATTGGGCTCTAATCTATTGGATTATTTACTAGACCTAAAAAACAATTCCCAAATATAAGAATAATGTAATTAAAACCAATATTTTTCCTATATAAAGTTTATATATATCATCATTTTTAGTGTTGTTAACACACAATAATTATTCATGTCAATTTCCTGATTCCCCCAAGGTTCCCAGTGTGCTATGACATTCAAAAAAATTGAAAATATTTATCACAATTTATAAATCATTTTCATATTGAATAATGACCACAACCATTTTGAATAGTCCAATTTCAAAATGAAACCCACCATTAAGTAATTACACAAATAATTTTTCATTGCAAATATTTACTAATTCATTACATGAAACTCATTTTTGAATCAATTCATTTTAAAAACAAAAACAATTTAAAAAATAAAGAAATCTAGAAGTAAATATTCCTTGATATAAAATCCATCATTTTCATTATAAATAAAAATAATTTAAATATGATCATCATGTTATTGAATAATTAGAACCCTTTTATGGAGACAACTACCACAATAACAGTGTGAATGCACTATAAATTTATCTCCCAATTCTATGGGATGTTTTGAATAAAAGGATATATTGTAGGTTTTCATAACTCTCCCTTGAGTGCCTAGAGTAAAAGATAAAAAGACCAAACAAGAGGTGGTTCAGAGGAGTGTTTCAGTATTTATAACCATATAATAAAACAAAACACCATTGAAAAGGCTCAATAACTACACTATTGGGACATCAAAACTAGGCTGAAGAGCCCCTGTCCATGACGCAATCACCTGTGGAAAAAAATCTAAAAATCCCACCACATACCACACCTAGTTGTACTTATCCATGGTGAATGTTACATCATAGAAAAATACACCACACCACATGGGTTTTGGTTTTGGTATAACCAACCAAAACACTCCAACATGTATCCATGTCATGACCTCAACCTCTACACTACATGGATCATATTGTTAGATGGGATATAATTCATCTTTGATCCAGAGTGTAATAGAACCAAAATTTGAAGTATCCTAAAAAATAATCATTCGAGGACCTGATATTTTAGACTAATGGTCCACACCATCAACAGAATCACCATGCAATAACATATATCCTATATGGTGAAGCCCATGCTATATTCTAGATTTTTTTCTAGAAAATTGATGAACTTCCCCAAAACGTCTATGACTCATACGACTCACTCTTAAACATCAAAAGGGATATTACCCCAACCAATATGGTTTCATAATTTTCATAACATGAAAATATTTGTTTCACTAAAAATTAATCGAGACTTTAGACACACAAAAAGTGAAGATTACTACTTATTCATCAATGATTCTAACTGTAATGTCTAATGGATATCCAATAAACACTTCCACAGTTTACAAACTAAATTAATTATTTTATAGAACACTAAATTATACCAAGGATCAACAATATGAATTTTTTTCTCAATAATAAAGGTTTGGATCTCAACATTAGTGTTATCCCAAGCAACCACATGAGAAGGTTCAGGTTGATACCCCCTAAACTGGGAAAAATGAAACCCATCATTAATCTACGTGGTTTGAGACAGAATTTACAACTGATAAGAAAATTTTTCAATTAAGTCAACTATCTCAAAGAGGATAAAAAGACTATATGAAAATATACCAAGCTTAAAAAACCCAATAGTGTCCCATTAGATTTGAAACCTAAAGAAAAATCTGATAACTAACCTCAAATTCTAGAGTATTATCTTAATAGTACATATATGATTTTTGATAATTTAGACTTATGACCAACCTATTTTAGATCAAATCCACCTTTCCATCATATTTGAAGTAATTTTTGGTCCAAAAAATGATTTCTTTGCCAAATAGTTCCAACAAAAGGGAGACATATATGGATTACCAAAATATTTTTTAATTGGTATAATATAAACTTAATCTATAAAATTATTGTTATAGTAAAATTAGACATGAGGAAGATTATTTTCCAAAGAACAACAAAAATATTGCATGTATGCCAGCAGAATATCCTAAAAACATGAACATCCCACTATTTTTTCCAATACACATATTGATAATATGTATGGATTAATTTAAACTCCAAACCAATCACTATATGTAAACCTCAGTAAATAATATATGGGATCCTTTGGATGCTATCGAAAAAATCATAGCAGGAATCTGATCAGTTCTCAAAACCACTATGAAATATAAGTTCCCAAATGTTCCAATTTAATCATCTCCATGATTGGGATAAAATTGTAAAATATTAAACATTAATTAATGGAAACCCATATTGCATCCTTATCACTAGGAGTCCATAGTAAACCAATGGCTAATCCCTTGGAAATATAATCAAACATCCACATTGATATGTCTAAATCATCTTACAAACTAGTAGGTATCAAGTGTTCCACCATAGTCTGTTGATAGGTCAGGCATCATGAAAAAAATTATAATCGACCATATTATCCCTATCAACTACTAATGATTTTTCAAGTCTTGAAACATCTTGGTATTCCATTATTTCATGGACAAACAAGAACTAATTTTATTTCTCATTAAATCATTGATCAAACAAGTAGGAACCATAATCATTCCTTTATAGAACAAGTCTCCAATGAGTAATTGAGACATCAATTATTAGGTATCCAAATAATTTATAAATATACTAAATTATTGGAAACCATTTTTGACACTTTAGATAAACCCAATTATTAAATAATGAGTCTAAATTCACTAATACTAAGAATAAATTCCCACTTTCATCTTCATATCCCTAGTTTATCTGAGTCAAAAAACTCATCCAATACCACCCCCCAATAATTCATTGAAGGATTACATCCTTAATTTAATTTTCAACACATAAGTGACCTTGTTCTTATTCCTAGGTGGGTAATAAATTTGAAAATAATTTTTTGGATACTCAACCCAATGTCTCTAACGTAAATTATTATCCCACATAGTGAAATAATACTTCAGTCAGTTGTGATAAAAATATATCATAATCCACTCTCCAAAGAAATAGTGATTTCTCATTAAAATAGAATTTAAATGTTCATCGAATATAGGATAATGGGATGGAAATTTCCTCTCACGAGGGTGTAAATATAAAGATTCAAAGGCCAGCAACTACTTCCACTATATAAACAAAAAACCAATATAATACTAGAGGCATCATTAACTCCCCATATTGTAAACATGGTTTTGGATGTATCAAAAATAGAGATAAATCCATCATGGAATAAAGTTACTCAATTTTTTGCTAAAATTTAACACCCACTCAAACATTACATCAGTAATCATTAAAGATCACATCATAGAAGAAGGATTGAAAAATTCAAAAATAAACCACTTTTAGTAACCAACTAATCACAAGAAACTACATATATTAATAAAATTTATAGGTTATTCCTAATACATAGGCACCTATATCATTTCAATATCTACTAATATTTCTCTCTCAGATATGACATTCCCCTAAAACATCAATTACTGGATCCAAAATTCTCACAGAGAATGATTTATTTATAAGAAATGTTATTTTAATGTAATAAAGATGATATCGATATGATCTTAGTTCTTTTTATCTATCTTTTATTAAACCAAAATATAATAAAAAAAATATGAAAATATAAATGTTTGAACACTAATATATGTTTCTATTAAAAAAATCCATAAATATCATAGGAGAATTCGTTAGACCAAATTTTATTACTAGAAAATCAAAATGGCCATAAAAAATACAAAATTCTATCTTAAGTATGTATTATTCCAATAACATAAACTAGTGGTTTCTTGAGTATTAGTGAATCCTAGAAAACCAAAAATACTCTATTAGTTGATCAAACATACCATCAATTTTTTTAAGGGACAATTATTTTTATGGTCACTAGATTTAGCTTATTATAATTAATAGTAATGTTTGAGGCACCTATCCTCCTATTTAGAAAATAGGACATATGAATCCAAACAAGGTAGTTGAGTATGAATAAATACGTCATCTAGAACATCTGCAAGATGAACATTAAGTTCAATTCATTGAATACATTCAATAAGATAATATGAATTTCTAATGGGAATCATACCATGGATTAGGTCAACAGTCAAGTCAACCATCCTCTTTGTTGGTAACCCAGTAAAATCATCATGAAAGACCTTGAGTATGAATCCACCAAAATACGAATAATACTCCTAAAATAATAGATAATGACATCATAGAACATACCTGATTACTAGAATGAGATTACTCCAACATAAGGAACAACATGAACCACTTTCATAGATCTAGAATCCCACTCACCATATAATACATGAGTGACTCCTTCAAGAGATATAAGCTAAAATGGAGGAGGATAACAAAAATACAGTACATTACATTGAACATCCAGTGAATTACATTTATTAGGTGAAATATATCAAGACTATGAAATAAGAAATAAAACATCACTTTGGTGTCAGGATTCGTCCCCTTATATGTAAAACATTGGAATTATTATTTGGACATCATTCTCAAGGGAGTGGAAGAATGCAACAAGAATGAAATTTGTTTGGAATTTAATCCAACCAATTTATCCATCCTTAATGATATTAAATAGTGAGTAGTTCTTATATGGAAGAAACAAAATACTATATAGGATGAAATCCAAATTTTACCTATAACATTATCCTTCCATGCCTCATATTACGCTAGAGTGCACTCTAATGCGTAGAGATGTCTTGAATCAAATCTAACATAAGATTACATAGCCACATGGATGCTCCCCTTATTGTAAGTATGTAGAAAACCACCATTGAATATTTTATAATAATCTTTATAACCATTGGTGGAAGTGGATCTATCCATTTTACCTTAGTACATCCTTCAATAAAAATTCTTAAGATGACTAGATTTACACAATGTTGAAAATTCCAGAGTGATTCCAAATAATTAGTCTTAGTATATATAGTAATAAAAACTAATAGACAATAACATACTACTGTCATGATAAATCCCCTAAAACTGGTCTTGAAGAAAAATGGTCACCCTTTCATTTACATTTTTTACCAGATGATACACATTGGCTAACAGCTACATTATCCAAAGCTCCACCCCAACCCAATATGCTATATATATATCTCCCTCTTCCATATCATTATTATTTCCCACTTATAAAAAGTTCAAAAAATATTAATATTTTCAATATTAACTTAAATTAAACCTTCAAACACATATGTAACCTTTGATACTTTAGGTAATCATTTCTAACAGGCATGGGAGATATGTTCACTATGTCTGTGAAACAATTGTTATACTATAAAGACATATTCTCTCATTTCAATAATATTAACAATTCACTAGTCTTCACCATATAGAATATATGAGGATAAAATAGTTGATTTATTATCTTCATTATTTAATCCTAGGTGAGAAACATGTGAATCTTTGGTTTTATGATAGAGTCACACCCTTCCCTTTTCGGTCCCTTATTAATGTATCTTGAAAAATTTTCCTTAGTGTTATAAATAGTTTTATGTAAATGGAATTTGATTTCAATTAGCTGATGTTACTCATAATATTCATCGGGAATATATTCAACATTGAATATAGGTGGTTTCTTTTGAGTGAATTATGATCCATAATCCACCTCTCACCCAGATTTCCCAAAACCCACATTCCTCATAGCATAAAATATGTGGATTATTGCTTCATAATAATGAAAATATATCACAATAATTTTCTATGAAACTTTTCAAGAAGATTCATCTATTAAATTTGTAAGTGATATTCCATAAATAATTTTTGAATAACCACAATATAATAACCAATCAACTTATGAGGAAATCTGAAATAATAATAGCAACATCCAGAGTCCATATTAATTCCTTAAAATAAAATGAATTTATAGAAATCATTGATTCTATACATGAATAATTAAACACTTAAAATTAATAGTTATATTTAAATAAACTATAATTAATATTTATTAAAACAACCCTAGGAACTAATTGTATAGTTTGATATAAATTTAAGACCACCAATGGGACTCTAGATTAAACATGGATGTCAGCTACCATAGCACCATCCTGATCATACATTCTAAAACCTGATGGTTGTAAATCTTCACAACAAAATAATATAAATCCATACCAGAAAGTTTCATAACCCTTGAGCTTGGTGTTCCCCTTTTACACTATCATGAATTGATATAAGGTAGGTGATAAAGGAATGTGAACCAATAATTCCTGTCAGAAGTTGATCATCCTCAAAACAACCAAAAAATGTCTCATTTATAACATAAAGAGAAAAAAATTACACACAAAAAGAATGTGTAAATTAACATGAGAAATATAATGTCAATCCAACGAGCCAAAACAAAAATAAATAATACCACTATAATAATCCGCCTCTATGTTACTATCCATCACCACCAAAATATCAGGCTAATTGAATTCAAAATCACACATGAGAAGTTAGAAAACAATAGGATTCCATTTACATGACCAATATCATATAAATCCACATCTACAAATAACAAAAAAATAACGTAGGGTGTGATAAAATATCACAACAAGATTTCACCAAATAATAATGAAATATTTAATATCAAGAGAAAATTATTTTTAGATATAAAAAATCTTTCTTATAAATAATTTTTATTAAATAAAACAATTTTTAAATCACTTAAATGTTTCCTATAATCTATTTCCATATACTCATAATCAAGTAATATGAAAATAATGTAAGAAAAAAGGTGAAAAAAATCTAAATTGTACATGGTTACACCATAATATAAAATTATTGGAAACCAACCATGAACTATATCTTCATGCATAAACTGAAACATAACTGAAAAGTAAAAAATATTAGGATCTATCCTATTGGAATTTTTACTGGCCAAAAGAAGAAAAAATTAAGCTATGAATAATATGAATCCAACCAATATTGAGTCTAAATATAGCCTATCAATATCAACTAATCTAGTGGTGTTACACATAAAATAATGTTACATGTCTATGTCATGACATACCCAAGGTTCCCAATATGAAATTCCTTTTAAAAACCATTTTAAAAACTTGATCAAAATTTTTAAATCATCTTCACAGTGTATAATTACTATCATAATCATGAAAAAAAAAATTAAAACCAATTTTATAGAATTTAATAAATATTTTTTCATATATATGAAATACTGCTTCTAGGCTTGAGAACCCCTTCTTTAATTGAAACCATTTTTTATAAAAAACCCATAAAAAACATAGATCTCGTGAATATAATTTATGATTGATATAAAATAATTCCTTTTAATAAATCAAAACAAGTAATTTAACATGAACGTCGAGATATTATAGAGATAGAACCATTGAATAGATACAATTTATTAAGGAATAAAGTGGAAACTCCAGTAATAAATCTCCAAATACCCGAGGTTGTTCCGGATCAAAGAGGGACTTTTAGTCCTTAAAAATCATGTCATGAAACCTATGTTTTAGGAGAAAAATATGGAAAATGAATTAGTTTATAGGGGTGTATGAGTATTAATACATAGACTATAAAACATAAAATTGTGATGCAACCTAAAGGACCATGCCACAAGTCCCTCCAGACTAGTCCTTAGAGCCCCAATCAAGATGCAATCACCCTTGGTCAATAAAGTTCAAAAAACTACACCATATGACATTCCAATATCAATTTCTCTTGTAGTAATTATATGGACCCATCCTAAAAACTTACATAATCTTGAGTTAGATCAAGAATTATCATTGATGATATTTTTAGGTTTAGTGTTTTATAGAATTAGGCAATAAATATTACAAGTCAATTATTACAAAGTAGACACTTAAAATTTATCTAATTTTTTCACAACAATAAAAATCCTCAAATAAAAAAATTATTATTTTCTTGATATAAATATTTTGGAATTATTACATTCTACTAACCTTCCTTAAACCTGGTGAAAAACATTTCAAAAACATGGGATGATCATAAAAATCATTGTAAGAAATATGAAATAATGGAATAAAACATTATTCCATGAATTCATACTAATCAATGAAATCATACTTTTTAGTCACAAAAAATATGACCATTGACATACCTCATGAAATGATAATAATTTATAAATAACTAATAGAAATCATAAATTTAACTTGTGGAATCCATAACATACTTACTTTGTCACTTTCACAGCTACATAGGGAGTAACATTCATGGTTATGTCTAAAATACCCATCAAATTATATTCCATAAATCTATTTGGAGAAACCTTAATATTTAACTCTATTGTATTACCCAATTCATTTGAGAGATATCATGCACTCACCCAACTTTAGTTTATTATGGATCCACCCAAATACATAACTAATGCCAATGAACCATAGCTAAATCATAACACACAAAACAAGAATAAAGTAAAGATAAAATGTCAACATTACAATCACAATATATCATTTGAATATATTTTTATAATCAATCCTCTTTAAGAACAAATTTCAATACCAAAATACATAAAAGGGAATATGGTATTTATATTCCTTTTAAAACATCATGGCTTGTTGTGGAAATCAAATATCAAATAATGTTTTCAGTAACAGAAAGTTCATTATCATCGTGTACATTAAAAAACATTATATTTATCATTTAGTAAAATGATTCATTGAAAAAGATTCCAATCGAAAATATTTTTATTAAATTAATTGAAAATTGGTATAATTATACACCATATAAAATAAAGAGATGTATATTATTAAAATATGCCTCAATGAATGGAGATTTAGGTGAAGTCTCGTACAAAGACTGTATCATTAGATTAAGGTAAAATTAATAACATAACTATGTGTGACAAATATAAATACACCCAATGTAAGTGGATATTATTTTTAAAATAATAAGTGATTATTCACACATTTCTTGGAATAAATCCAATGACATGGATATTTAACTCAATGAATGGTGATTGAGTTACGATTTCCCCTACAATGTTCGTATAAATGACATAAGAATTTATCAATGGGGTCATTATGTGTAGAAAAAATAAATACAAAAAAAGGAAGTGTAAATTAATACATAAATAATCATATAGTTATTACACACTTAATTTATCAATAATATAATCAATGAATTACGCATAAAACCCAAATAGTGGAAATTCAGTTTAGAAATTCCCATACAATGATAATTTTGTAAATAAAATAGATCGATTATGTTTATTCAATATAAGTACACATAAATAATATTTAAATACAATATATTACATAAAAATTTATTTGTTAAATAATCGTAGCTGGATATAATCAAGAATTAGATGATAAACCCAAATAATGGAAATTGGGTTAAGAATTTCCCTTAAATTGTGTGTGACTTGTCTTTTTTGTTCATTATCTCCCTAAACAATAAACATAAGTTAATTTATAAAATTAAGATAAACTATTTCAGGTTGATTATTTCTTCTATATCTCCTATTACATTGTTATAATAATCGTATAATTATTCATTTTCATATCAGTTGTTTTGTTGATATTCGGTACTTGAGTCAAAAGTGAACTTTTTATAATTACAAATTGTCCATGTGGTAAAAATTAACTTATCTCAATAATATTATTAATTATTTAAATATAATATATATATCTATTATATAATTTTATTTATAGAAGTATTTAACAATTGAAGATAAGAAATGAAATGCACTGTTCGTGGGGATGGTAGACCATACGTACAAATGAATGCTTCTTTCATTTCATTGTCATATTAATATAATTAAAAATAAATCATACATAGGTATATTATAATTCCATTATAATATCTTTTTTATATATTTTATGTAATTTCATTAATTTCAATCTTTAAATGTTCCATCTATGGAATGAACGGGTCATATCACTTTGATGGGGAAGTTGCCCGCAGATTCTCAAATGATGTAAATAAAACATAAAGAATAATTGAGAAAATATAAGTATAATATACATCATATATAAATATAGATCCATCATAATTTCAACCATGAGATGTGGTAGGAGAATATTGAACCATCATCACTTTTTGAGTCAGTAGTTCACCGTACATAGAAACAGTATATTCGTATCCATTAGAAAGAGGTGTGTGTATGTTTAGTTCAAATAATTATCATAATAAAATCCTAGTATTTCTAGGATAATAATGATGTTATTTAACCAATGAATAAGAAGATAATAGGTAGTAGAGAAGGAAAATAAATGAAATGAACTTGAGAGAAGACGTTACCTCTAAAGAGGTTAAATTTTTGTAATTTGAGCAAAAAGGCTTTCATGAAATTCCTTTTCCCCAAGTTAAGTCTTCTAAGAGGAATTTAGGGATTTTTGGAGATTATTTGGGCAAGATTTGGAAGATCTAGGGTTCTTGAGAGGTGAATTTATGTGGGAATAGGTGGTAGCGTTTATAAGAGGGAGTGGGTCACTCTAGGAAAGTCAAGAAATATTAATTTATTATAAATTATGTTTCGATTAAAAATGGTAAAAAAACTCATTTAATTCAAATATATGATGATTTTGGTTCAAATAACCATTACCAAATAATTTTTAAACCAGTTTGGAATATTGTTTATCCCTATCTTTTTTTTCACCCTTATTTAAACATTTTTAATCTTATAGTGATATCATGTTATTTACACATTCTGGGTTAAGGTAATCACCATATCATGTCAAATGACCAAAAAAATCATTTATAAAATATTTGACCTTTTCATATCAATTTGGTAGATTATAATATCATTATGGATTTAAAATCATTTAATAAACTATTTTATGTTTTTATTTATAAATTATATCAATTTTGTACAATATTCACCATTAAATTTTTCAAAAATTTAAAACATCAAAATTACATTGATGAAAAGGAATAAAATCAAAGATAATTTGTAAATATAATCCAAGAAATTCATATATGTAATCAAAATATTAAAATTTTATTTATTTTAATTTTTATAATATAATTAATTTGAATCATTTATTTATGTATCAATCACTTCATCATCATTGTGTCATAATTAAATTTATTTATATAATGTATAATAATTATAAATAAAATACCTTGATGTGGGATATAATTTTATACTTCCATGGACTATTTATATTCAAAGAGATAACTTAAATAATTCCATATTAAATATTTTTTGCAAAAGATACATGTTTTTGTTATATTTATCTATAAATTAAATTAATTCTTATAAAATGTCATTTTGACATCCAATTGTCTCCATGGGGTCCAAAAATTGACCCAAGTAAACCCATGGATAGAGACATCTAATTCAATAGAATAAAAAAATGTGTTATGGTAGTTTAATATCATTATAATATTATTTTTACCCTTATTTACCTATTTTACCCTTTTTCCATGGTAAATAAATATAATTCTTGAAGTTATTATTCATAATTTCTAAAAATAAAAGGTAACTATTAAAAAGAAATTAATTTATGATCCCAAATATGTAATACATTTTTCCAAACACAAAACAATAAACGTTTAGTAATTAATTGAAAATTAATTCAAGTTGTTAAAACCAAAATAAGGATTTTTTAGAAGTAATAACTATCAAATTATTGACATGTGTCTATGTCCAATTTTAATGATAAATTACTTAAATGACAAAAAATGGATTAAATTATAAAAACATAATTCAATTAAACATTCAAAATAATTTAAAGAAGAGTCTATCTATATTATATAAATTTGATGAAAAGAAAATTTTGATTTAGAATGCAGTATTTTTCACTATTCATTAAAAAATAATGATTATCAAAAAATTATCAAAAACATAAAGAAAGTAAATTTTGGTCCCCTTATTATATATAAAAGCTTAGTTTTTAAAATATTACATATAAAAGTGCAAAAACTGAATTTTAAAAGGGTTATCTATCAAAAGTTGGTAATACTTCTTTTTATGGAAAATATATCTTTTATCCAAAAATTGATTTTGTTCTCATATAATAACTTGAAAACATATAACATGTATTAAAATTTTTTTATTGAATATATAACATATATTTTTTCATAAATAAAAATCCATAAAGAGTGATGTGATTTTAAAAACACAATTAATCTCTTTTTAAATAGGTTTTTTATAAAAAACACAACTATTATATTAAATTAGTTTTTATTTACATTTAAATTTTTTTGTAATAAATTAATCCTTATTTAAACTTGTGTAAACAATATTTCAAAAGTCTATTGATACTATTCATTCCATCCATTACAATAACTATGTGTTAACTTCCATTTAAAATATCAATTAAATTATTTTATTAGTTTTTAGTATAACAAAAAGTTGTTTGCAACGTAAGATATCAGAGAAACCTGTTATTGTGTGTCATGTACACTATCGAAGAAAGAGTCCCCTTTAATGTAAAATTAATACATTATTCATAAACATTAAGAGGAAAAAATAAATACTCATGAAATATGTAGTTCATTATATAAATACTATGGTGTTGCCAATGGCACTACACTGTAGGGGTGCCACTTTTGGTAGAACTGACAATCTCACCCCTATAGGGGTCAGTGTCATAGCCCCTACCACCAAATAATAATGATCACCATATATATGGGATATTTAGTAACCCATACTCCATGGGGTAGTTCTGCTGAATTTGGCATTATCCCAAAAAACCATCTTTCTTTAACCCTATAATGAACTCTAATGGACCACCAATAGCATGTAACCTTCATTGTTCAACCCTAAAAGTAATCCATTTTTCACTTGAAAACTCAAAATATACCCCAAAACATCTAGGACACATACTACAAACTCAGAAATCCTAACTTAGAGTGTACCAAATCTAAGAGGGAGTCACAAATTTCATTGTAATTTTCAAATATAATTATGAGAATTATGAAATATAAACGAATAGTATATCACACATAATTATTAAAAAAACATATTTTAATTCCAAAAACAATCAAAAAATAAAAACCATTTTAAAACCATTTTATTACTATAAAACAATTAAACACACAGTTATTAAATAATTAAATTTCACTTATTTAAATACATAGAAAAAATTATGACAAATATTTTTTTTAATAATTATAAATAATAAATAACCTAAAATAAAAAGTTTTAGATTATCTTAAAAAAAATAATTTTCATATTTGAATGATTATATAATTATTTTGTGTTGAAACCCAACCTTAGACAAATGTTTTTTTAAAAATTTCATAAAAATCAATTCATTAATATTTTTGAAATGCGTAATATATTTCCAAATATTCATAATATATTTTCCTTTTAATGAAATTTATGGTGTTAGATTTTTCTAATACATAATAAAATTTTATTTTGTTAAAATATATGATTGAAAATAAAAAATTATAAATAAAAAATATTAATTTTTATATACAATTACCATACCACTTTTTTCAAATGTGTGGGATCATCCACTTAAAAAATGTACGTGAATAAAAAATAAGGCTTATGAAAATTTAGGAAATCATATTTTATCCAAAAAAATCTAAAATTTCCATTCTACTTAATTATAAAACAATTATTAAAATTTAAAAAACATATGAATATGATTTTTTGGATCTATATTAATGTATCAAAGTAATAGACTATAATGTTTTGACACATTAAAAAAAATTATTTAGACACATGAAATAATATTTAATTCAAATATTTATTTTAAAATTATATATAAGAAAATTAGAAATATACGAAATAAAATTATACAAAATTATATTGTAATAATGAACTTTAGAAAATCTTATCTAATTACACAATAATATATTTATTGATTTTTTTAAATAATTATTTCCCATAATTTAATAAAAATATTTACAGATTTAAACTATAGAAAAAATATAATAAAAAAAGAAATAACTATAAAAAAAATTAAAATGACTCATAAAACGAAATACGGAAATATTTTTTAAAATACTCAAATATTTATATAAATATAGTATTCTTTTTCATCATACTATCTTCACATTTCATAAGAAATATTAATAATTATTATTTTATGAAAATCATTATTGATACATAATATTATTTTTTTATTTCTATTCAAAACTAACAATTAATAAATTTTCAATTACCTCATTTTATGTTCCAATGAATAATTATTTATATAAACAAACATTAAAATATAAATAATTTTTACAAAAAAATCCAAAATAATGTTTGAAAATAAGAAAATTATTACACATCCCATATTCCTATGTTTTTATTATTTGGAATATATTTGAATATTATATTTCATTTAATATTCATAATGAAGACTTATTTTATTATAGTGGTACATTATTAATAATATTATTAATCAATTTTTTGGAAATGTGAAATAAATATCACGACCCATCCCTCGGGGCCCATATCGTGACTACCCCAAGCCCACCTTCCATAGGCCAGGGGCTGGCGACTAGCACCAAATGTTAAAATCCCTAAACTGGGAAGGCATTCAGTTTATAACAGTAATCAAACACAAAAGAGTTCGCAAATGGAAGTAAAATGCTAAGTAAAACTGTATACAAAAGAGTGCGTGGAATGTAAAGGTGTCAGAAATACAATCCCAACAGTAAGATACAATGCAACTGAAATGCTAGTACAATGGATGAAAGGAATTAAAGTAGCTACTGGGTCGTCTCCGGCATTCCCAACTGAAGGGTGGGTAAAGATGGCCTCCTCAGCACCCCAAGTTCGTCTGTCCGCTCTGTGTACGTCACACTGAGTGGTCCACCTCCAGGTAACATCCAGTTCTGCTCCTCTCTGCCATGATCAGTGTTGTCCATCAACTGCAACCAACACAACGAGGTGCGGGCTTATCCCGTGCAAGGGTTAGTATAATGATACTCATTAGGGACCTCGGGACCCTCAAGGTCTCACAAAATAAAATAAGGATAACCACAAAGTATGGAATCAACATATAACCCTTACTTAGGAATATTCCCATACATATACCTAAGTAATTTAGTAACCCATCTAAATCACGAGGAAAACATGAAATTCATTAAATCAGCTTAAACCAAGATTTTAATTATTGAAACCACGGCTGCTAGAAAAGTCCTCCTCTCTCGAGAACAATGTGTCTGTCACGACACCAAAGCACATGTCACTAACCTTGGACTCCTCAGGTACTTCTCTTATCGAGTACCATGGGTCTGTTGCCAACTACCAGGCACTCCTCCGCTCTAGTTCTGTCGTCAACTACCAGGAGCTCCGCCTAAGAGCCTGGAGAGGATCTCCTCCTATCGAATACCGTAGGTCTACCACCAACTACCAGGTACTCCTCCACCATGGGTCTACCACGAACTACCAGACTCTCCCTACTAGTCTAGTCGAATTGGTCAAGAGTCATCAGGTCTATCAGCTACTAGGTCTCCGCACACTGTCTGCTCGTCACTGGAAGGATCCACTACCCGAGCAACTGGGAAAACACCAACTTCCACGAAGTCTCACGTAGAAGTATCTCAATGGTCCATCTCGTCAATGGGATCTCAATCCATCAAACGACGCATCAATCAGACGCCCGTTCTGTAAGTTATTTTCATTTCTGTTCCAGGGGCCCGATTGTTTTTTTAGGTTCTAACCAACCTGACCATAACACAACTGTATCCAAACCACAAGTGGGGTATACCAAAGGAACTTTATCACTCTCATAATTCCGTCACCGCAATAGGTTCTTCGATCGGACACCCGTAGTCCAAGATGCTGGCTAAAAGGTCTAAACGGGCTATAGTGAGTTCGGGTCCAGTCCGACCCCATCGGACTGGACTGGCTTGACCCAGTCCGAAGAAGGGTCTGACCAGGTCCACGGGTCCAACCTGGTCAAAGGGGGCCGCCCATCCCGAGGGCAGCCTGACCCGAGGCGGCCCGACCCGAGGAGGCCTGGACCGAGTCGGCTTGGCTGATGGCGGCCCAGCCGCCCCGTGGCAGCCCGGCTAGCCAGCCTACGTGGCCTGTCTGGCAACGCGTGGGAGGGGATCCTACGCCCTTGTTTTTTTATCCGAACCAGTGCTGGGTGCCAGTTCAGTTTCTCTGCAGGACCCTTCGGGTCCCACCTGTACCGCGAACCAGCGGTCGGCACACTCGGTCACCCTGGTTTGTCAAACACGTCACGACGACACTACTGTTTATCTGGTCTCCGCGCGGCATGACAACACCGTACCACCTTCGCCGTGGCCCGTCCTGGACGTGGCCTCCCGCTCCTCTACAAAGCGCGACGACACCGTGCTCATCGTCTGACCACCGCAGCCCTTCCTCCCGACGTGGTGCGACAACACCCCGCCCCTCCGGCACCGCCACAGACCGCCTGGTCACAGCTCGGTTCTTAGCCTAGAATGGCAGCGTCGTGCCCTTGTGGCGACCCGACGACCTTGTTCTGCCGACATTCATCATGTCTGGCTTGTTGTTGGTCGATGCGTGTACTGCCTCCATCGTCATCAAACAAGATCCAACTAAAGTCTAGGGTGAGGCCATGTTCGGGCAGTCCGAATGCTCCTCGTTATGGTGATATCATTCAGTTCTCAAAGTACACAACATACGACAGTGTACGGAGGGTAATATTCAATCGTAAAGTAACCCCTACCTCAAGTTTGGTGTCCGTTGAAGAAGTCACGGTAAGACGGGCATCGTTCCGTTGACGTCGGAGGAGGAAGAGTTTTGAGAAGACGAGTCGAGAAGACGTCGTCAGTGTTCCTTGTGGGCGGCGACGCTTCCCTTACTTTCCCCAGTTAAAGAAGGAAGAAGACGGTATTCTTCGTTCTTCGGTTGTTCTTCTTTGGAGTGAAATGGCTCCACCA
This sequence comes from Viscum album, assembly GCA_963277665.1. Classification (NCBI taxonomy): domain Eukaryota; kingdom Viridiplantae; phylum Streptophyta; class Magnoliopsida; order Santalales; family Viscaceae; genus Viscum; species Viscum album. The sequence goes on along the minus strand of OY728163.1, from coordinate 1,310,014,935 downwards.
AGTTCTTTCCTCTCATTATTTCTTGCAACAAAATTTATTCCAACCCCTAATAATAAAATATAACTTCTTATTATAATGGTGGCATAAATAATTAAAAATGATTCAAATTAATTAAGTTAATTCACGTAATTAAATAGGTGGAGTTGGCTCATTAATTGGAGGGGGAAGGTGACGAGGCGCCCCACTTAATTGGGGGTTCCGAGGAGTTTAAGGGGGTTAGAGGAGTTATGGAGCTTAGGTGTGCCCCAACTAATAACATCCTCCAATGAGAAGTTTTTCTCAGGTGGGCCCCACCAGCATAAACTCTCATGGGAGGTTAGGGTGTGGTGGCCCCCACCTCCAGCCTCTCCTTGGAGGTTTTAACAACCAACAAATAAAAATAAGTTATGTCTTATTTTTATTTAAACAGTATTAAAAAACCACAAAAACTATCTTCCACTCTCATCAGAATGATACTACGATGAAGGTCTCATTGAGTAATCACCGACGCCGCGATTTCAACGGTGCCCTCAGATTTCAGTTCTGAGCACCAGTTCAAAAGTTACAAAATATCACTCGCGTGTTTATTGACCATACCCAAAAACGTTCATAAAATTATTATCAGTCACCCTTGACCCGAGCCAGTCGAGGTTAGGCTCTACCTAGGTGAAACACATTCCAGAAAACAAAACGGTACTCTTGGATTTTCAATCTGAGTTACCATTTCCAAGTTATGAATTATAAAATAAAGTAATTGTTACTTAATTCTTTTATTTTCAGCCAAAAAACTAACATTCTATGGTGGCCCTCACCTACCTAAGTTATTATCTGCATAAAGAAAGCCTACCCTCACGAGTTCAGCGACGGTCTCATATTTTTAATCTGATTTACTTTTTGTGATTATAAGCATTTGAAAAATAAAATAATTTATTTAATTATTTTGTTTATGATTATGCCATTTTTGGGTTTTGTCAAAAGAGGGCCACGCCGACTAAACATAAGTTGCGCTTAAGGTAATCCTGCCATTATAAGTGTAATGATGGCCTCACATTTCTGATCCAAGTAACTGTTTAAGAGTTATTCCATTTTTTCAGGAAAAACTCTTATACACATTAATTTAAGCATAAAAAAACATGGACGGGTCATTCCGGGCTCTCCGAGCCTCAGAATCACGCGCCATCAGATTTCACTGACTCGTTAAAATCCAATGAATTTATGAAAAACAATTACATGGAAATTTTCGGGTCTTTAAATTCTCTTCACCTCAGGGCTTTACATCCCCATAAGCTAAAACTCACACTAAGGGAAGAAATGGGGGTACTAAGCATGGATCTGAGCCTCCCACTCCCATGTGATCTCCTAGAGGTTCCCGTGCTACCAAAGAATGTGCACTAGAGGTATCGACTATCCCGGAAGTAACCGCTTCTATCGATCCTAAATCTCCACTAGAACCTCCGTGAAAGTCTCCCTATCATCGATTCCAAGCTCCTCGTGGTTGATGATATGGGATAGGTCATGCACGTACCTCCTCAACTGTGATTGTGGAAGATGTCATGCAACTGAGGTGGAAGATCTAAGAGGTAAGACATCTTTCCTACTCTACTGAGGACTTGTAAAGGGTCGATGAATCATGGAGATAACTTGCTGCCTCGGACGAATATCCAGAGACATTTTCGAGGTAAGACCTGTAGAAAGACATGGTCGCCTTCCACGAACACCAGAGGTCTCTGTCTCCTGTCAGCATACAACTTATGCCTATTCTGTGCAGTATTTATTCGCTCTTGGATGACCTCCACCTTCTCCATGATAGCTCGTGCAATCTCTGCTCAGTAGGTAGTGGACCGACATGGTGAGTCGATCGATTATCACCCAATTAGAGTCATGTCTTATGGATGTATGTCGAAGACCCATCACGAAGTCCATGAATATCTCATTCCTATTTATCATTTGGACATTTAATGGCTGAACCAATCTGTCTAGTACCTGATGCTCCGCCTTCACTTGCTGACATGTGAGGCATCAAAATACAAACTCCACTACTACCTTAACCATACTTGGCCACCAGTGCTGTCATCGAAGGTCTTAGTACATCTTCACCACACCTGGATGTACCGCTAGAGGGAATGTGTGGAAATCTCTCAACACTTCCTCCGGAAGTGCTCATGGTACCATAGTACATCCTCTGAATAGAAGGACGTGATCCCCACCTTTAGAAAATCCATTAGGTGCCTGCCCTATGGATATCTGGGCACGTCGTATCTCGCAGTCAGTGTCTCAACACTACACCTCCCTGAATCACTTATGAAATGGGGGAGTTACATTAAGAGACTGAAGATAGGATCCTACGTCTCTATCCAAAAAGGATATCTGTATGGTAGCTACCTGCTCTATCAAGTCTCCTAGTAGCTGAATGCTTGGTCTCCTGCTGAGAGCATCTGCAACTACGTTCCCTTACCTAGGAGTATAGTCTATCTCAATGTCATAGTCCTAGAGGAAATAAAGCCAATGATGATGTCTCAATTTCATGTCCTTCTGAGAGAATATATACCTAAGACTCATGTGATCATAATACATAGAAAAATGTTCACCCATCAGATAGTTCCACAGCATCTTCAAGGAGAAGACCACTACTGCTAACTCCAGGTCATGGGTAGCGTAGTTCTGCTCTTGCTATCTCAACTTCCAAGAACCATAGGTGATCACATCTTTCTCTTACATGAGGAAACACCTAATTCCGGTCCCTGATGCATCGTAGTAGACTACATACCATACGACTTTCCCTGGAAGCCTCACAATGGGGGCACTAGTCAGCCTCTGCCTCGAATCCTAAAAGATCTACTGGTATCTCTCTAATCACATGAAGGGTTTCCCCATATTTTTCAAGGATGATAGTGGTTCTACAACTCTATTGATGTCTGGAACGAACCTCCATCAGTATCCAGACCAAGAAGATATTCCTCCCCATTTGGGTGGGTAATCCTGGAAACATATTTTGAAAAGATTTTCCCATGTTATGTCACTCATGTTTGGAACTGAAAACTCAAAACACATGCTGCCACAACGGTAAGGCTGGCCGACTCATGAGTGATCAGTTGCACCCTCATATGCATGAGTTTAAACTGTGCTTCTTGGGTTCCCTTTTTCTCCGACTAAGGAAAACCTCATCCTAACGTTTTAGATAAACCATAAACTTTTTTCTCTAATATAGTCAATCTTTTTATGAACTGTGGTTTCCCAATCCATACCCAAACTAACATCGTAAGACCTCAATGCTGGCACCAAGGGGTTTCAACCAAAACTCTGCCTCTATGGTAAGATCACACTTTTGGAATAAGTGTTATTATCGAGTCTCCTCTCAAAGGTATCTCTAAATGCGAGGGTCAAGTTCACAGTTTATCCGAAAACTCTAGGTCTTGGACAAGATTCATGTAATGAAGTAATGATTGATACCTATGTCTATTGATACAGCAGTTAGTAGTAGACACAGTCCACACCTCGAATCATTCCTAGAGCCCTTCGGTCACACTCCTTGACAACATGAAACTACTCTCTTCCCCTAACTTCTAGCTCCCTGAGAGTTACGGGGAATAAAAAGGTGGGTGATTGTAACATGTCCAAATCTACACCACCTCATGATTCTCTCCTAGCTCTAATTCCATGTCTACTAACCTGCAGATTTATCTGTACATGTCACATCCACTTCCCAAAACATCTTGAATGCCCAAGTCTCTGAGACTGGCACCTGTTTTCTGCTTTCCGATTGCTAACATTCACTGGCTGTATCCGATCATACAAAGAACATTCAACTACAAAGGTTCTCTCTAGCATCCTAACATAGGTAGGAATGCACAGATGGAAAAGTGCTGGCTCGGATGTCCCGAAACACACCTCACTCAGAGGTCCAAGCTCCAAAGCACTTATTGTATAATATTCATCGAGTACCAGGAACGATCAGTATGCCTTGACGAATACTCATCTGTAAACATGTCATCCTTCCAATGCTGTAGAAGTTCTAGAGAACTCTCATCCACTTCCTCAGGCCTGTCCTCAGCTGCCTATAAGTCGAGATCGCCATGGAATCGGAGGAGTATCTGATGCTAAAACACATGTAAGGCACTAAGCCTACAACTTTCCACTACCAGTACCACTGGTTGAAACTCCTGACCAATAGACAATGATTTAGCTGACAAACTACCTGAAGGTACAATCTTTGAAAACAAACCAGGTACTGAAACCTCATCATAACGCAGACCATACTCATGGAAACTCACTAAAAAAGACTAGTAGATAAGATCAACATCTTCTATACTAGTGTATCAACTTGGCGGAAAACTCCAGTAGTATCCTCCATCCAGTCCTCTGATGCCCAGTAATATGTCTCCCCTCAAATCCTCAGAGGCATCTACCGCTGGAACTATTGCAACGCGCTCAGTCGTCATGCACTGTCCTCCAATGCGGCTTGATGCATCTACTTCCCAATTGGTGGTGGTGCTGCTGGTACACCACCTGAAGGTGCCAACATAGTAAGAGGGCCTTTCACTAGATCCTCGTCGCTCGGTGGGCCATCATCATGTACTCTCTCAGAACTCTAACTGGTTGTCTGTGTGGAGGCATCTGAATTAGATGCGACACTGTCAAAATATTCTGACTGGTGAGTTGACATGGTTGAGTTTACTTAAATAAAACTTTTGAAACACACAATCAATTAGTGTTTTCATGCACTAAGTCAGAAATCAGTATTTAGGGTTCTGGTGTACGGATACGTCGGCCGCCACACCAACACTATACACTCTGAACTGAAAATCACACTCAATACCCTTAACACTATTTATTCACAAAAATGAAATAATAGAGTCCTTTGTAATGTCTTAGAACCAACTCCTTTGGTACCAATTTGTCACGACCCATCCCCCGGGGCCCATATAGTGACTACCCCAAGCCTGCCTTCCATATGCCAGGGGCTGCCAACTAGTACCAAAGGTGAAAATACCTAAACTGGGAAGACATTGCATTTATAATTGTAATAATACACAATAGAGTATGCAAATGGAATGTAAAACACTAAGTAAAACTATATACAAAAGAGTGTGATGAAAGTAAAGGGGCCAGAAATACAAGTCGAATAGTAAAGTACAATACAACATAAATGCTAGTACAACTGAAGAAATGAAGTGAAGAAGCTACTGGGCCATACTTTGGCATTCCCACCTGAAGGGTGGGTAAAAATGTCCTCCTCAGCACCCCATGTTCTTTTGTATTCTCCGTGTATATCACACCGAGTGGTCCACCACTATGTACCGTCCAGTTCTGCTACATCTTCCCCGATCAGCAGTGTTCATCATCTACAACCTACACAATGAGGTACAGGCATAACCCATGCAGGGGAGAGTATAATGATAATCAGTAGGGATCCCGAGACCCTCAAGGTCATAAAAAATCCAACAAGGATAACCAAAAATTATGGAATCAACAGATAACCCTTACTTAGGTATATGCCCATACATATACCTAAGTTATTTAGTAACCCATCTCAATCATGAGGAAAACACGAAAGACATTGACTCAGCTCAAACTAGGGTTTTCATTATAGAAACCACATCTTCTGGAGAACTCCTCTTATATCGAGAATAGTGGGCCTGTGGCGACACTAAGGTGCTTCCCACTAACCTTGGATTGCTGAGGTACTCATCCTGTCAAGTACCATGGGTCTGCTGCCAACTACCAGGCCCTCCTCCACAGTTGGTCTACCGCTAACTACCAGGAGCTCCCCCTAATAGCCTGTAGAGGTACTCCTCTTATCGAGTACCGTGGGTCTGCCGCCAACTACCAGGGGCTTCTCCTCCATGGGTCTACCACAAACTAGCATGCACTCCCCACTGGGCTAGTCGAATCGGTCAATCAGTCATCAGTTCTGTCAGCTACTAGGTCTCCGCAATTTGTCTTCTCGTCACTGGAAGGATCTGCTTCCTGAGCTACTGGTAAAAACTCCAACTAACGTGAAGTCTCACAAAAAAGTATCTCAAATGTCCATCTCATAAATGGTATCTCAATGCAACAAATGGCGCGTCAATCAGATGCCCGGTCTGTAAGTTATTAGCATTTCCGTTCCAGGGGCTCAGATGGTTTTTAGGTTCAAACCAACCTGACCATACACCAAATGTATCCAAACCTCAAGTGGGTTATGCCAATGGAACCTTCTCGCTCTCAGCTTTTCGTTGCAGTAGATGGTTCATCGACCAGACACCCATAGCATAAGATGTGGGCTAAAAGGTGTAGACGGGCCATAGCGGGTCCGGATCCGGTCCGACCAAGTCATAACGACCCTTACCGACCCGGTCCAAACCCGGGTCTGACCTGGTGCACGGGTTTGCCCAGGTCCAAGGGGGCGGCCCGACCCAAGGTGACCGGGCTGGTGGTGGGTCGGCTGGCCAGCCTGCATGGCCTGGCAGGCCACACATGGGAGGAGGGTGTTGCACCCCCTGTTTCCAATCTAAACCGGAACTGGGTGCCATTTATGTTTCTCTGTAGGAACCTTGAGTTCCCACATGTATCGTGCACCAGTGGCCGGCTTATCCGACCGCCCCGGTTTTTCAACCGCAGCGCGATGAATTCGTAGTTTTTCTAGTCTCCACGCGGCGCGACATCGTCGCTCCACCTCCACCGCATCTTGGCATGGTTTCGGCCTCCCTCTCCTCCGCGTGGCACGACAGTGCTGCACTCATCGTCTGACCGCCACGACCCTCCGAGCTGCGACCCTTCATCCTGGCACAGTGCTATGTCACCACGCCCCTCCGGTACCACCGCAACCCGCCTGGCCACAGCTTGGTTCTCATCATGGCATGGCGGTGCCGCACCCATGTGATGACCCGTCAGCCTTGCGATACCGTCTTTCTATGCTACCAGCTCGTTGTCGGTCGCCAAGTGTACCACCTCCGTCTTCATCAAACAAGAGCCAAAAAAATTGGATGGTCGGGCCGTGTTCAGGCAGTCTGAACCCTCCTCGTTACAGTGATATAATTTGGTTCTCAAAGAACACAACATATGACGGGGTATGGAGGGTAATATTGAATCGTAAAATAACCCCTACCTCTAGTTCAGTGACCGTTGATGAAGTCATGTTAAGGAGGACGTTGTTCGGTTGACATTGGAGGAGGAAGAATTTGGAGAAGACGAGTCGAGATGACGTTGTTGGCGTTCTTCGTGGGCAGCGATGCTTCCCTTCCTTGCCCTGGTTGAAGAAGGAAGAAGATGGTGTTCTTCATTCTTTGGTGGTTCTTCGTTGGAGAGAAAGGGATCCACCAAGTTCTTTCCTCTCCTTAATCCTCCAAAAAAAATTATTCCAACCCCCAATAATAAAATATAACATCTTATAATAATGGTGGCATAACGAATTCAAAATTATTCAAATTAATTATGTTAATTTACTTAATTAAATGTGTGGAGTTGGCTCATTAATTTGAGGGGGAAGGTGAAAAGGATCCCCCCCTTAATTGGGGGTTCCAAAGAGTTTAAGGGGGTTAGAGTAGTTAAGGAGATCGGGTGTGCCCCACCTAATAACATCCTCCCAAAGGAGGTTATGATCATGTCAGACCCACCACCATAACCTCCCATGGGAGGTTCGGGTGTGGTGGACCCCACCTCTAACCTCCTTATATAGGTTTTAACCACCAAGAAATAATAATATGTTAAGTATTATTTTTATATAATTTTTTTTAAAAACCCCAGAAACTATTTCCCCTATCGTCAGAACGCAACTGCGATGAAGGTCTCACTAAGAAATCACCCATGCTGCGACGTCAACGATGCCCTCAGATTTTAGCTCTGAGCACCGGTTCAAAAGTGACAAAACGCCGCTTGTGCGTTTAGTGAACGTACCCAAAAAAAATTCTGAAAATTATTATCAGTCACCCTTGACCCACATCGGTCGAGGTTAGGCTATTCCTGGGTGAAAAACATCCCAAAGAACCGAACGATACTCTTGTATTTTCAATTCTAGTTATCTTTTAGATGTTATGAATTTTTTATAAAAATAATTTTCACTTAATTATTTTATTTGCGGCAAAAAACTAACATTCTCTGGTGGCCCTCGTCGACCCAAGTTAGTATCTTCATAAATAAAGCCTAACCTCCGGAGTTTAGTGGTGGTATCATATTTAATCTGAGTTACCGTTTGTGAGTTATATCTATTTGAAAAATAAAATAATTTATTTAATTATTTTATTTACGATTATTCCATTTTTGAGTTTTGTCACAGGAGGCCACGCCGACTAAACATAAGTGGTGCCTAAGGTAAACCCTCCATACTGAGTGTAAAAGTAGCCCCAGATTTCTGATCCTTATAACCGTATAAGAGTTATTCCACTTTTTCAAGAAAACTGCTTACCCGCATTAATTTAAGCTTAAAAAAGTTTAATAGATCATTCCAGGCACTCCGACCCTCGGAATTGCACGCTGTCAGATTTTGCGGACTCGTAAAAATGCCATTAATTTATGAAAAATTTCTCTATAGAATTTACGGGTCTTTACAATAAATAAATATAATTTTTTAGTCTAATGCCCATATAAGTGGTTAAAAAATGTTGAAAAATGTAATACTAACAATGGTGAATTATTTTGACATAATTAGGACTATCCAATAACCTCAACATAATAATAACATGAACCATTATATAATAATGGATTAAAAACATAAGAAAAAAAATATCATAACCTTATGTGAAATCACATCACCAAGTTATCATACCATAATGTGATCAACTCACTATAAATGATCTATACATAGTATGTATAGATATAAAAAATTAGGTAATGAAATGAAAGGCCTCTAATTAATTGGTTACCTTGTAAAAAAAATTTAGAGGGTAAAATGTTTTTTAAATAGATGATAATTATACATTAAATTAAAAATTAATTTGATGTTATAATACATATCCCATTTGGAAAGTTAAGCCAATTAAAAAAATTATTAATATTTTATGTTATAAAGACAATTAAAATGATGGTTGTAAAAAAGTTGAAGATAACCAATAAAATTATATAAACATTATTAATAAATTTTGATGTAATATATATTTAAAATGATATTTCAGTGATATAATAAAATTACCACAATGAGAAGATAGTAAATCAAAAGGAGGATTGAAAGAAACTTTTGAATATATTTGAGAGTGAATCCCAATATCATTGTTTATAAAATGATAGATCCAAGTCTATGTCCAAAATCAAATGAATATTTTTTTTAGTTACCAACCATATAACCTCAAAATATACATTTCATGTTTTTATTTACCATTTTTATCTACTATTATATATTAAATAATTAATATCGACATAATACCGGAATAAGATATACATTTAAATGTTCTATAGTTATTTTTGTCGTGATATATCAATTTGTATTAATTTTAATTCATATTTAGCTGGAATAATTGTATGTGAAATTGATAAAAAAGGTATTATATGTATTAATTTTCCCTAAAAATAGTAAAATTGATAAATATTGTTTCCACATTGATACAATAAAATGTTTGTAGTTTATGTTTACAAAATAATACAATATATTTTCGTTCAAAAAGAGTATAAAAATTAAAAATATATCACTCAAATTATTTAAAAATTATATATATATATATAATAATTACCAAATGGTTATATGATTCTATCAAAATATTAATTTCTTAATGATTATAGTGATTTTATAAATATCACTATTTTGATAAAAATAGATAGAGAGGGGTAATAAGTGTCAAAATTCACACTGTAACATTGTCTCTTTAAATATAAATTTATAATGATAATATAAACAATAATACATTCATGTATTTTCAGGAATATCATTCAAAAAATTAATCAATATTGAAGAAATTGATATTTCATTTTTCACCCAATAATAGAGATGGGATAATCCAAAATGTAATCATGATAAATCACCACAATTTAAGAATAAAAAATACCACGTTTGTGATGATAAGATTTATCATTGTTTAATTATTGATTTTAAGGGCCACTACATCTTCTTATCCCCTCACTCAATACATTAGAAACAGTATGAAACAAGAATTTTGATGCCCAACCCATGTACTTGTGAATGATTAATTAAGAAAAACACACATACAAAGAGTTCAATTGGTTTTTATGCGTTAAATGTGGCTCATTTCATCTAAATAATGATATTAATTACAATAAAATCAAATTAATGTGACATCATGGCCACCAAATTACAACCATATAAAAATAGAATCAATAACAAACTATTTTTATGTCTATATATCATGTTCTATGGACCACCACTACATCCCTAGTATTTTATAATCCTCAATTTCTTATGATACTAGTATATAATAGGCTTCCCATCTATGTCATGTAAATGTTCTTTCCTTTGGGTGTTATATCACTTCAATTTCATGTGTAGGGTAATTGTATAATTGACCCCACCTGTAGATGGAACCATAATTAAATCACTCTATGAATGAATATGACCAGTTCTTGTCTAGAAATAACATCAAGTGGAAACCCCCATATAGGTTCACATAAATATTAATTTATATAAGGTTCATGATCAACACAAACACTCATAACCACCTTATTATAGGACGATTCACTATCATGATTCAACTCCTTTCTAGAACTTACATACTTCATGGTAGATCTATCCCCATGAAATACCTGAAATTATACCTTTATAGAGGGTAATATTAATGTATGTAAATTTATAGTTGGAATATCACAAGAGGGATTCATGGAAAATATGACAGAAGAGGTATAATCCTCTTAATCAAAATCCCTTATAAGATCATCATTAAACTTTTTGTTTGATTTTTGAGTTGGGAAAAAATAAATTTCAAAACGTATACTATATCTACCTCCAAACCTATCAATTATATCAAGATAAATATTTTAAAAAGTGGAAATATTAATAGATTCCTGAATCATAATGTTTTTGGGATAGGTTTTCCTTTTCTTAGACATGTAACAGGTGACCTACTACCCCTTGTGACCCAATAAATTAGCTGTCTAAAAAGTGAAATGATTACCATTTTATAGTTACGACACCTCCTAATCCTGATGGATTCCACCATTTATAGAATAATATTTTATGTTCTCAATTTGAGTTGCATCGAAAACTCTATAATGGAAAACCTGAGATATAACAAACCCTAAAGACTCTAAATTATTGTCATTAATAAGGGTAAGTGGACCATAAGTGTCAACTCCAAACATTGAGACCTACTGAGAATAAAAAATAGAATACATTATAGGATTCCCTTTCTTGCCTCCAAAAAGTAATCGGGGAAATTGACAAGTCAGAAATTTTTTTCCTATTAATCCATGGATGGTGTCTCTATATTCAATTTGTTTTTATGATATAATATGACATTACAAACTACTAAGGTCGTATCTATTAGTAATGTATTTGGAGAGTCTCTAGAATTTACAATGAAAATATCCTCCCCATATTGATAATTTATATCCTCTATATTTAAATTATTGGAGGTTCCTTTGTCCCCAACAATACTACATTAAAAATACTTGACTTTTTGTACCATTAGCACATAATTTATAAGCCATCACAATTTTTTTAATGAAATGTTATTTAAATACTTTAGAATCCTAATTCACCTTAATAGGAGAATTTGTATTTTTCATTTATGGATAATGAATCATTTCTTCTACAACATAAATTATTTTCCCTTTGTTGAATAATCCCATGATGTGATTCACCATCATTGATACATCTGAAATCCTTTACTATTTTCCATTACTCATAGACAAAATGGGATCTTCCATCCCCTTATAAAACAATTTTATACCATTATTTGAGACATTAAAATATTATTGTATAATAAACATAATTAATTTCAGAATTTTTTCATATAATAAATTCTCATCATATAATTATATATAGATCCCATCATAATTTCAAATTTTAACAAAATATGGATGTTTCTCAAATTATACATCCATATAAATCATGAAATATATGGTAAAAATGATATTTTTTTCAATAAAGTGAATTAGATATCATATAATACAATAAATCAAGAAACTTCTTTTATATTTATTATTAAATCTTGTTATCAAACACAATGGGGTCCCCTACCGTTGAGGTAAAATGCTAAATAGCTCAAATCAATACTTATATAGAAGGATAAAAAATTAAAATATTGAACTTGAATATCATATAATGATAATATTACTATAAATAAAAACTATATCCATATATATTATCATTTTATATCTATATTTCCATGAACCAAAAGATCATCATCCAATGTAATAAAATATTTAATGCATTATAAAGGACTCCTTAATCAATATGAATGGTATTCTGTATAAATCAAGCTATAGTGTCTCAAATAATAAACATTACATGGAATTGTTTTATCAAATACATCCATATATATTTGTAACAATCCTCTAAATCTATTAAGAATATAAAATAGTTTTTAGTGAAATGTATATAACAAATATATGTTACTATATCGTGCATATAATTAATTATTTATCTATGTTATAAATTAGTTAAAAACATGAAATTTTCCTACATATATTAAATGAAATAAATCATTATAAAAAACATTCATCAAATAATTATATAAAATATAAATATATTATTCTATCAGTCAAACAAAATATATAGGCATGTTAAACAATGATCTAATATTTCCTTACGAAAATGTTCTCCATTGAATATAGTATAAAAAATTGTAATAATATAATAATGCTATATCCTTTTTAAAAATTTATTAAATATATATATTTTCACAATAATTTTTTTTTCTATGATATAAATGTTCATCTAGAAAATTTATTTATTTAATAGAAATGAATATATGAAAAAATTAATAACAATTAATATATGTCATTTTAAACTAAATATTTTTTTAGAAATGAATATTTTAATTTAATTTATGAGCATCTAAATGAAAATAATCTATCAAATACCATTTAAATTCTAATGTTTATTTTCATTACTTTTTTTTTGTATGAAAACAATTTAACTCTCCCATTTTGATCCATTCCAAAAATTAATGTTATTCTATTTTTATCTAAAAAAATATAGATCCATCCATTATAACCAGCATGATTTTAATAGATAGATATTTTAAAATATATATTTATTTATATAAATTTAATATCATTGATCTTTTATGTTACACGAAACACTATGTTTAAACGAAGCACGAAATAATAATAAAAAACAATTTTTATAAATTTTACAATTATAACCTAGATGTTAAATTGGATAGTATGAAAATAATTAACCAAATTCTTTAATAAATATATGGTTTATATAAAATAAAAATTTATTTATTATTGATTATGAAATAGGAACTAACTTTTTAGTAATATAAATTATGTCATCACCTATCCCAGTGCGGATAGTGCCGCGACTCCTCAAGACCACCTGTAATAGACTAGGGGTTGGTGAAAAGTGCTTAGTATGCATATCTCTGACATGGGAGACCATATCCTAAGTACCTGTAGACACACCGAGACATCTCCAACCTTATACAGTATTGAAATGTAAAAACAGATCATCCATGAGTAAATACATCTAAATTCCATAACCAGAGTATGATATGATGTAAATGAAAGTAAACAAGTACAAATAAACGACAACCACACAGAGTCTAAAAAAATGCCAACATGAAATTAAGTACTTTGACTACTATTATAAAGCCACATGAACACACCTTGATTTTTCCGGTATTGCTATGCACTATCTAGTCCTGTTTCACCTAGGACTCTACCTAAAGGTCGATCATCTACACAAGACCAGACAGATGTGGGAAAATCCCATGTATGGGTGAGTATAACAAAACATAGTAAGATATCCCAAAAAATATCATACAAAAAATTAAATACAGTCATATTTACACTGGTATACATGTACAAAAAATATAACAAGAATATCTAGATCTAATCAATAAATACACAAATTCGAGATGTAAGTCCCAACCATTGTATACCAACCTAGGATTCTAGCTAGAGGATTCCACAAAAAACACATCTGTGAGAACACACTATTATTTCAGATGTCACTAGAGAAATCCATCATAGAGTTACATCTCATCAGGTCTCATCATGAGAAATAATACACTAATGTTTGAAGAGAATATGATAAAAAAATGAGTATATTGTCCAAGATCATGGGGGGACACCAAAAATTCAATCTAGATTAATCCTCTATATAGTGTATCGACACTATCATAGATTTTTTTCACAAAGATACTAAGAACTCCACCTAGGTAATGAATATAAATAAAGGATCTAACTATAGGTCTCACCGAGGGATTCCAATAGCTCCATCCAATATGTTATTATGAAGGAATCATTGTCCTAGGAGTTGGAAAATTTTTTCTACAAACCATAAACAAAATGAGATGGGTAACACACCCTAACAAAACATGTCAATGATATGAAGGATAAGAGCAATAATACATGTTTAAAAGAGTTCCCAAAGAGTAGTAAGGTTTAAAAATCATTTCCCTTGACCCCAGGTCAAGAATATGAAAAAGGTCAGTTTCATCAACCCATGTTCTTGTTGTACAACACAACATGTATGATGCCTATGTAGTTCACATAGCTTTATCCAATGTACATGTGATCTTCTATGAGTACATGGCCAAGACCATGTACTCATTTTAGACTGTGTCCATGTGGGGGCATATATGACATGATCTAACCCATGTAGTCCACCTCGTATCTATGTAATTACCAAAGTAAATAGTAAGTCACCCAAGAGAGACCAAAAATCATGTAACATGGGTTACATGCTGTGTGATGTTTAAATTTTTCCAGTAGCACCAGTCTCCACTCATAATGTCTCACATGTCATGTAGATCCAAATTTCACACCGTATTTTTCAGGATTTTATATAATCATAGATCTACTCTGGTGTTTGATCTTGTAATTATGACCTTCAATCCAGAAAATTTTTTATTATGATATTGAAGTAAAAAAATCATACAAGCCTTTCTGTTTCCAAAAAATGAATTCCAAAATCAGATCTACCTATAAAATGAATCAAATAATCATTCTTTATTGTGAGCCAAAGAACACTGAAGCACATTAAATCGGGTATCCACCAACATTTGAATCACATGTTCTTCATTTTCACACCTCCATCGTGCCCTTTAAATCCTAGATATATGATATCAGATCATTTAGTCATGAATCAGGTGCACAACAATCAGTTGATCGAGATTTGTTGAGTTACATTCCAAATGAATAACGACCGCAAAAAAACATAGATCTAATGGAGAGATATACATGAAAAATTAGGTGGAACAGTTCTAGAACGATGTTCATATAGATCTCCATTCATTTCTAATAGAATGATTATCAAAATACATAAAATAACATAGATATTCTCCACTTAAACCCCCACTGAACAAACCACCTCACATGATGATTGAACCATGGATCAATCTTTTTGTTTTTTGATTCCGGTTGTTAAATAAATCCAAAACGAGGAATAATAAAATCAAAAAACACAACTTACCTTGATTTGGATTGATCAATGATCAATAATGAAATCGTGTCACATTCGGTAGTGTGATCCTTTTAATTTTATTTATATCCATCATTAATCCATGATCTCATCATCATTTTCCTAACAAAATTCTCTAAATTTCTCTTCAAGGACCCACCACTGTTTCAAGGGTTTATGTGGCTAACCCTAGTCTTCCAACAAAACAATCTATTTAAATATTTTTAATCATTGCATCAAAAAGCTGAAACAAAAAAAATTTATTTATTTAATTTATTCATTTCTGCACCCACAATGAATTTTAAACAAACACCCTACACTGTCTAAATTTAAGTTTCACTTAGGGTAAAACCTATATTATTAACTCAAGAGTGCCCTCAGATTTCTAATATGGGAAGTTTTTTAGAAGTTATTCCACTTTTTCAAGAAAAATATATCCATTTATTATTTAATATATTTCAAAAATTTATTCCAAGAACATTTGGACATCAAATCACACAGTGTCTCAGCTCCGGATCTAAAAAATATTCCACATAATATCAAAAAAATGCATTTAAAAATCCAAGACTTTATAGTTTTATTCTTAATATTTTATTTTCATCAAAAAATGGACTTTATTGATTTTTGTGAGCAAACAACATTAGTAATTTATGTTTATTCTAGAAATATAAATTACTAAAAAAGATATTATTTTTGAAAATATATCAAAATTATAATTGGTTGATTTTTTGGAATTTTTATGAAAAATATTGATTTATTTTGTAAATTGTTAAAATAAAGGATTCTACAAGAAATCCATTTTTTGTAATTGAAAGATACCAAAAAGTTTAGATTATAAATTAATATCAGTCACATATTAGTATAAATAATATTAATAATTATATAGGAATCAATATTGTAATTTATTACGGTATAAGTTAATTTTTAGAGTTAAAAAATAATTTCTTTTAAAAACCATTTCTCGTTGCATTTTATGCATTCATATCACAAGATTTTTTTTATAAATTATAGGAAATATATTTAATTAAAAATAAATAATTTTGTATTTAGTATTTAATTATTTTTAGTATTAATTTATGATATTATTCAGAAGAGGAAAATTTTTTATTAGTAAAAAATTAGTTTTTATTAAATACGGTATGTTTTATGATATCGTCAAGAAATAAATATGATATAGAAACTAATTAAACATATTTTATGAATCATAAAGAAAATATAATAAACTACCATTAAGATATAATTCAATGAATATAAATTAAAATTAGTTTTATGAAAATATAAATATAATTTTCTTTTCTGACGTAGTGCGAACACATCATTGGAAGAGACAATTATTTTACTAAATATATTAATTGATAAATAAAAAGTATATTTAGGAATTTTTTAATAAATATTATGTATCAAATATTATTTTTATTTATATCTTGAAATTTATTTTTATATGTCAATAATTTAATGCAAATTCATAATCAATGCTTGCACAAGGTGTGTCAATTCAAAATAACATATTAAACAAATATTCATGATAGGAATGAGATTATATATCACTTATGAATGAGTATATATAATAAAAATGATGTAAAATATATTTTTTTATTTTATGAATTTATTTTAAAGTTTAATATTATAATAATATTAGAAAACAGTAATGTTGTGATGGGGTTGTGCTTTTGAAAACAATGAGACAATTAAGTAATAATTTTATAAAAAATTAAAAATTTTAGTATTTAGATTATTTTATTTATTTATTAATATATATATATATTATTTATATGTTATGATCTATGATATTATATTCAAAATTTGTTATCTTTATGTTGTTTTCAAAATGAAAAATACTAATAGTTCAAAAAATGACATTATTGATATTATATAATCAAATATATTTATTAAATTATTTTGAATTTATTAAAAATTATTCACCTATATTAATGATATGTTGTTGAAAATAACATCCATATTCCATTTTTTGTTTGTTGTTTCTTTTATGGTAACAATCTTGACCCTTTAATTGTATAAAACATCAGATTTCTGATAATTTTCTAAAGGGTTAGGGGTAAAACTAGAATATAATGGTGGAAACGTAACAAAAACATGTTATGATTTTAATTTTATGATTGTATTTTGAATAATCCTAATATTATGTTTGAATTGTTTCAATTATGATCCATTTGGACCTGAAAAATATTTTACATTAATTATAGGAATAGCCCTCCCCTCACTTATAAAATAAAAACCATTCTCTATTATTCATATGCCACTTGTAGAATACTATGTAAAAAAACACCACCTATTTTCCTCTTAAAAATAATTATCCATGATCAAGTGGTTATGGTTTTCCCAAAATTCTAACCCTAAGTCCCATATGTGGAGATCTAAATAATGCCCAATGAAGAAGAGATAATCATCTTTATTGAATCTTTTTTTATTTATTCAAAATATAATTAATATTAAAGTGTTTAAAACATAATTTAATAATAATTATATTATAATAAATATATTGAGAGTTTATTATGACTATGTTACAACAATTTTACATCTCATTTTTGTGTTATGGAAAACAAAATCATTGCCCAAGTGTATATACAACTTACCAACTCCAAGTAACCATGTAATTTTTTCTCATCACCACATTACATGGATTGTTATATACATTAAAATAATAAATATATATTATATCTAAGAAATAATTATTCTTCAAAAATTATAATATCATATCTACCTTATGTTCATATAATTCGTTGCAAAAAAATAATGTCACTCGTGCGTGCGTTAGGACTACCATCTACACAATACAATGCATTTAATTTATAATTTTCAATTTAAAATGATGGTATTATGGATTTATTTACTATGTATATAAGAATTATATGATATAAAAATGTTTTTTTAAAGGTGAATAATTATTTACCCTTTTTTACGCCATATACTCAAAAGTGAAATCAACATCCCTGAGTATGTACTGCCTACAGTCTACATGATTGTTGTAATTAATTTTTATATATTTATATTTTATGAATGAATATATATATACAATATATATTATTAATATCTTGATTTAAATTATGGATTTTATTTATGTTTGATCACAAATAAAAGAACCAAAAACATCCAAACTAAAACATACATGGTAATCAAAGAAATTATCATTCGAAATAGTCATTTTAATGAAGAATTTTTAATAAATATCTCATAAAAGGTTATTATTATATAATAAATGGTATAATATATATTATTATATTTCTATAACATATATATATATATAATAAGTTTTTGTTTATTATATAGGAGTTTTTACTTGTATAAAATAATTCAATCCAAATATAAAGGGTTTATCAACTCAAATTATTTTATTTGGGATGTATATATTTTTTGAAAATATTATATTTTTTAAAATATAAATACTTACCCTTTTAATATTTATATCATGAATGACCTTATTTTCATGATATTTAATTTTTCATTTAAATTTATTCCTTAATGAGGCCTATGTTTCAAAAGTTACAAATGTTGTAAGAATTTTATGTTATAATCGCTTTGTTTACTAGTATTATTTATAATGATTATTAAAATTGTGAATTTAATGACATACTTATTAAGAATATAAATAATTTTCATCTCATATATTTATTTATCTAAATTCAATATTTTCCTTTTGTTTATTCTATTTATATACTCGATATACTGGACACATGTTTTAATGGAAACTAATTTTTGTTTATAATCAATTGGGAATCCTTATCTTATATATCAATATTATCCATAATGATTCAAAAAATATTTTTTATTATCTCCCATTATTAATTACTATCATTTTTAGTGATTTTTATTTTTTCTAAAACATTTTCAAATGAATATTGATATCATTTTGTGAAAGAGGTACCTTTTGAAATTTTACCAAAAATGTGAAAGAAATATTTGTTTTAACTTATATGTCATCAAAAAAATATCCCTCTATCATGGCGTATAAATATTTTGAAAATTTAATTAAATGTTTTTATATTTATTTTGAATGAAATTTTTTTCCCTAATAATATATATATGTTTAAATGTTGATTTAAAATTGAAAGGTTATATTATTCAAGATTGGATTTAACAATTTTTTATTATTATAAATCATAAACAACAATAAAGTTTTTTTACACTATGGATATTTTTTAGAAATATGATCCTTATACATTATATGGATGGTAGATGATTTGTTTGAATGGTGATATTATTTAAATTATATATGTGATTTCTTCATGTATGAGTAATTATTGATTATGACATGTTAATTATGTTATATTGTTTATTCATATAATAAATGTATTTTAACATACTATGTGGCGGGTGGGGGATATAATTATTTAGCTCATTTATGCATCAGAAGTTGTCATGAGACAAAATTGAATCTATATTTGGATAAGGAATTACACTTTTATGTATATTTCTCAGCATAAGGTTTTACATTATTTGTAGATGCCTAGGAACGAGGCTTCGATTGAATGTTTCACAAGTCCGATAGTATGCATTCCATAATTATGGAATTCGTCATTGAAATCCATATATTATTGAATAGTTGTGATACACATGAATGTGTTCCATGATTATACAATTATTTATATCACATTGTTATATCATCATTTATTCCTTCCATATTATTTATTGGACTTATGTCAGTGGATAATGGAATTTTTTCCAGTAATTTACATTTACATATTGATTATGCCTTATTTACTCATTTTATCATCTTTTGTATATAACCCTTATTGATAATTTGAGATGAACTATATTTTGATACATTTACCATGATGATAGGTAGTGTACTATGAATCATATGCAATTACATTCTACAGATAATAATGTTTTCATAAATTAATGAACATTATAATATTTTATGTTTTCAACTATATGTCATATCAATGTATATAAATATTATTTATTATTACAAATGAACAATTTTATCCTCAAGGATGTGATCAATTTTTTGGAATAAAAATGTAATAAAATAAAAATCTAATCTGTGCTACTATGTTAAATGACTATATAGTTGGTATTAGAGAATGTTTAGTAGAAACCTTGTGATTCATATTTTGGAAAACATAGAATAGATAACATTTCCCAATGACATACATTGACGATATTCTAAAAAACAATAACTAAATGATTCATATTAATATATTTTATGATTTTAATCTACCATCATTGGTTTATAACTCTAATAACTATCATAAATATAAATTCATAGATCCTCTTTCTTTGCTTTTATGTTATTGGAGTACCATGGATAAATTCATTATGATTTATCATATGTTTGAGGTAATTTTAACCAATATTTATAAAATATGATTTTGTGAAAAGGTTATATGAGGAATAATTATTTTATATTTTTTTTATAAAATTTTAATTTAATATATAAAACCTAGGGTTTATATAATAAATGATTATAAGGTAATAATATACAATTAAACATGATTTGTTTTTGAAAAAAATAAGTTGTATAGATTACCTTAGTCATTAAAAAGTTATTTGATTATTAATTTTACCTATGAGGATGTTCATCATATTTTTGAGGAGAATTATAGGAATTAAAAAGAAATATTATTACATAAAGTATAAACCACATGTTTTTCAATGCTGATTTCATTCATAAAGGTCACAAGAATTAAATATATAGCTAAATGAACAGAAGGATTCAATGCCTTCCACTGTCCTACGTGATGTATTGGTTACTGTTACATTTTTTTCATAAATTATTAGAAAAATGATAATTATATTGATTTTGGGAAACATATTTTTGGATCAAATATTTTTTAATTTGTTTGATTTTATGATCATTAAAGTTATTTCAAGATAATAGTTATTTGGTTGCTTTTAGGAAAAACCCCCTCAAGAAAAAAATGTATTATTTTTTGATTGATTATGTTTGATGACAATGAGAGTTTCCAAGATAATTTATGGAGTTCATAGATATTTTTGACATGGTATATTGACAAATATCCAAGACAAAGGAATGGATTCCCACGAGCTGGCTTATAAAATCGTGTACTCAAGGAGACGCCAATTCATAGAGCATTCCAAATCTATTGGGTCAAAAATTATTGATTTTGGATTTCATCGTAGAAATTGTTTTTCTAATAATGCCACATTATATGATGGTAAAATATTGAGTTTGAAAATTTGGGATTCCTAAATAGTGATTCATGTTGGATCAAGGAATTATAATGTTGATCATCGCTAACAATGAAAATCATCACGAACGATGAGGGTTAGAAGCATCATGGGTCTACAATGGTTTTTGATAGAACACCATGTGATTACAAAAAGTATAAAGAAATGTAAAATTTATATGTGGCTTTATAAAAAAGTGTTGCACCACAAAGGAAATTAAAGAGCTTTTTGAAATGGTAATGACACGGGCTGGAAGGATCTGAAATCGGTGGAAAACCTAAAAATAGGCCTATACCATACATTAAATGGAGAAGATATACTTAACAAAGACGTTAAGGCTCTAGAACCATGAATGTGGTTCATGAAGGGTGGTTCACAAGGGTGACATGTGAATTGAGTTTTGAATACTATAAAATCCAAACGAATGTTTTGAGTTTCACGAATGTATGGAAATTCACAAATTCTAAGTAAGAATCATAAAAAGAAGGAGTTTAACAAAGGTTATATGAGATTCACGAAAGAGTTGTGATTTTTGAAGGGTAATTATGCTTTAAAAAAGAGTGGGAGCTTCGAGAACTCTGTTTGAGCTTCGAAAAAGGTGGATCCTTACGAAGGTAGTGTGCATCAAGATAGTGTTTTAAAAGGTATTACATACTAAACAATGATAAATTAGTATTCATCTATTAGATGCATGTAAAAATTTAATAGTACGTCCACCAACAACTAAGGATGTCTGAATTAATGAAAATTAAGGTACCTATATGTCCATCAACTATGAGTAAACCCCTTTAAAGAGTAGTGAGTGAAGGACGAAGAAAAAAAAATCTATCTCACTAATAGTGAGATTGAGAAAGATCCATATGGAGGGGACCACGGGAATTCGGTAAGTATACCATAAAACTAATAAAGGTAGTAATCTTGGGTATAGATGAGATCTATCCTGAATAGTAATTATTGGCAGTGAGGCTTTGTGAATATTGTAAAATTGGACCATCATCATTGTATTCACCTTGGATGTAACCGAGTAAGGGTGAACCAAGTAAAAAATGATATATCCTTAGTCTTTATTTCCTTCATTACATTGACAACATCATCATTAGATAAATAAGGACATAATAATATTAGCATTAACAGTTATTTGCAAACAAAGTGGAACTTATAATAAAGAGGTTAAGATGTATTAGAGAATGAATAATTTAGAAATTAATATCTATACCATGATTCACCTCCCTCTCATGGTATCTATAACCATTTTAAACATAAAAATTGGTATTAGAGGATAGATTTATTTTATGAGATTTTTTTCTCTGACTTTGTTTAGTCAATTGTTGATGTTAATGATTTAGTCTATTATTATCTTGGTGTACCATGGAAAAGGGATGAACTTTAAAGAAGAAGATGAAGTTATGAAGTATTTCTTAGTGTTGAAGTGATTTTTGAAATGGTGTGATTTATTTAATGTAATCAAATAGTTTACTAAAAGAATATTTTGATTGAATAGACATGAAAAAACTATACTCTCTTAATGATTTTGTAGGAATGAGTGAAGAACTTGTCATTCCAGGTGATGTTGAAACATATGATGATGAAGAATTTCCAAGAATTCTAAAAGTGGAATCTATCCATGAAACAAAGGAATTGGATCAAAAAGATGATGAATAAATAAAATATTTAGATATCTAGATCCATGAACTGGGAATTTAGGTTAACAAGAAAAGAGGTTTAAATCAAAGACTTCTTGATGTGGATACTAATCTACGGGAGAAAATTATTCTGAAGTCGAAGAACTAAAAATTATGACTTGAATGATAGAAGAACCAAAGTTGACGAAAATTAAGAGAATAAAATATAGGATGATATTTAGAATCTAAAATCCATAATTTTTGATATTTATATATGGTAGTCTAAACTAGTTCATAAAAATCAATGGCTACAATAAGATAATGAAATCTGTTCTGATTCTATTGATAAAGAAAAATTTATAATAAAGTAGTAAAGTGACATGTTTTATAATATCACATGTGAATTGGAATATGAGATATTTAGACGTATGAATATGAAT
Organism: Viscum album; assembly: GCA_963277665.1. NCBI lineage: Eukaryota > Viridiplantae > Streptophyta > Magnoliopsida > Santalales > Viscaceae > Viscum > Viscum album. The sequence continues at coordinate 1,309,991,245 of OY728163.1, read as the reverse complement.
TAATTAATTAATTTTCAACATGAATAAATGGAGTTAAATAATCAAAAGTTGGGAGAATAGCTAAAAGTAGTGAAGAATGTATTAGAGAACATTAATTCCAAATTCAAACCCAAGTTGAATGATGTAATGCACTTACTATTTGATTATCTATAAGTGAGTGATGATGAAATTTAAAATATATGCTACTTTATAAGTGAACCATAGAATATTATATCATCTCAAATGATTTCTAATTTTGGAAAAACCAATGCTAGATATAATGAACTCACTCTCATGCATGAGAGGAAAAGTTAAATGGAATGTTTTGGAGATAATAAAAATACTATAGGTGTTAGATATAGACCTAAAAGGAATTTTATAGGAAGTAATGATATCCTGTGATATTTTTATAGGACGCATGGTCATATATTATGTTTTTGTTCTGAAGCCTTATAATTTATTTCAAATTATTAAGGAATAAATATTAATTTTTTTTTAAAATAACCAAATACCTATCAAAATGTCTTAAATGAACACCTGTTACAAGAAATAATCCATCATATGCAATTATTGTGGAAGATAGGGACACAAAATTACTAGGTGCCATGAAGCTGAAGGAATTAATCTTATATGAAGAAGAATAAATCTGAAAGCATCAACATCTCCATCAAGAAATGATGGCAGAAGGTTTTTTTTAATGGGAGATGTTTTATTTGTTCTAATAATGAGAATATAGAAAGATATTGTTGTAGGAGGACAGAAGGGAAGGAATAGGAAATCAAAATAAGATCCCCAACTCTGGAAATATACCAAAAAAGGATAATATTGGAAGTCATAATGATAAGATAAAAAAAAGATTCACAACCTCCAGAGAATCATAAAGAGTTCAATAAAAGGTGAATCAATCACCTCATCTATAACACTCACAACAATGCTTTAGGAATTAATGTGAATAAACCAATAAGAAAAATAGAAGGGACACTTCATTTGTGATTAAGAAGAATGTACATTCAGTAACAAACTCACCGATAACTAGAAATAGTTTCATGACTCTATGAAATGATAAAAGAAAAATGAATAAACATTGTCTCCACAATCTCACATATTACACAAGGGGAGAAGTGATTACAGGGAAAAGAGACCTCCAATGGAGTCATAAGAAATAGATGATGGATATAGGAGAGATTCCTTCTCCTAGAAAAATTCATTAAAAATGGAATATTAGTGGAGCATCAAAAAAGGAAATTTATAAAATAGTTAAAACCAAAAATTATGGAAAAAGAATTTCCTATAGAATAAAAATATTAGAAGAGTATTGAGAATGTGGGGAAAAAATGTCAAGTCATTTGGCCATTACATTTGAGGTTGGCTGAGCAGTTTAAATAAGCACAAAAAGATTACAATGGTTTGTAATAAAGTATAAAAGGGATGATCCATCAGGACTAACTAGAATCCTATTATTTAGGATCTTATAGTGTCATCTCTCCCTATTTTTATAAATTCTATTAACTAATGTTCATGTGTTTTAGGCTCATGGGAAGATACAATCCAATGGGAAGTGTCATCAAAATATGCATAATAGTGTTGTGATTTGCTCTAGAATTTCAACTAATTCAATTGACTCACACGTTATGAATTATTAATCTGGAAGAATTCCTTGAAAAAGAGTTAATGATTTCATGATTCCTGAAATGTATGAAAGTAATTGAGAAAATTTATAGTGATTATGTTATTAACATTGTCTATTGTTTATTAAACTGTGTTCTAACTCAATAAGATTAAATTTTTTGATGATGGATAATTAAAATGTGCCACATGGGATTAAAATACAGTGATAAAGAGATAAGTATCTCATGGTGTGTTGAAGTTGAAAACAATGATTCATAAGAAGTTAATGATGATGAGCATGAGGAAACAGATGGAGATGAGATCTGGGTTTAGGCTATGAATGAAGAACTTCACCAAAAAAAGAATCAGTCATGGGAGATTGTTTTGTGACCAACTTATAAGAATGTCATCAAGGATAAATATATTTTGACAACTACATTAAAAACTATGGAACCATGATTGGAGGAAAATATGACTAGTGTAAAAATTGTACTCACAGATAGATAGTATTGATGTTTATGAGACATTTTCACTTATTCCTTGGAGAGAGAAAATCAGATTAATATTTTCCATAACAAGGACAGGAATGTTCAGAATTTTCCAGATGGATATCAAATCAGAATTTTTGAGTGTGGTTCTAGAAGTATAATTGTATATCAAGAAAATAGATTTTTTTTCACATTAATGAAGATCAGAATAAAGAATTTCAGTTGAATAATACATTTTATGGGTTGAAGCAATCATTTAGAGAATGATATTCATGACTAGATCTGTTTTTTAAGAAGATGGGATTTCAGTGTGGTAGAGTTAAATATAATATCTATGTCAATAATGATAGTAAAAATAAGATAAAGGTGATGGATTATGTTGATTAAGAAACATTAATTGGACCAGATGATGCATAATGTTGAGGGTTTTTTGAATACATAAAAAGAGAGTTTGAAATGTCAATAATTGGTGACATGACGTTTTTCCTTAGTTTATAGGTGAAATAAAGAAGAAATGACACATTAATTTCTATATCCGAATATTTCTAAGTGGTTATGATAAGAATTGTAATGGATAATTCTAAGGATATGAAGAAACTAATGGATACCTGAATTAAACAATATCCGGATGATGAAGGAGAAGAGGTCAAGGTCACAAAATATAGGCAGATAATTAGAAGTATGTTTTACTTAATAGCGACACAAATAGATATTGTTTTTTACACATTTAAATAATCACCATATAATAGTAATCCCATATAAATACACATTATTTTAGTGAAAATAGTACTTCTAAATATCAAGGGAATGGCGGATTTCATTTGGATTTTCAGTGAAAATACCACCATGAGTTATTGAGATATAAAGATGAAGATTAGGAAGGTTTATAAAATGATTGGAAATCAATGTTAGGATGTGGTTTCTATATAAGTGGATTTTTTATTTCATTTTTATGAAAGAAAAAAGATTATATTTCATTAAGAACCACATAAGAAAAATACATTGCTACTACTCATGCATGGACACAATTATTGTGGATAAAGAAACAACTTGATGATATGGGAGTTTATGTGAAGACTCTAATCAGAATCCATTGATATAATTCATGTAATATAAATATGAGTGAAAATCTATTCAAACACTCAATGAAAAAGAATATTGAAATAAATAAACATTCTATTAAGGAGAATTTGGAGCAACTACTTGTGAAGTTGGAATATGTTCCTATAGATCTATAGGTTGTAGTCATTCTGTCAGAGGCCATACACAGAGAATCATTTGAGAGGAATTAGCTAGCTATGGGATTTTAGTCAACTCCCTAAACATGAAAAGGTATGTATACAACAAATGAGTGATCTTTTGGTTTTATTAAAAGGGAAATAAATTCTGAATGTGAAAAAAGAGAATATGTCTTCGTTCAGACATGGGGAGAAGCTGATTGGTGGAGCAGTGAGATTGGGGGAGCAATGAGATAGGGGGATTTTTAAATCTAACTATTCTAGATGTGTTCAATCAAAGGATATATATCATGATATTTGGAGTTCATGATAGAATTAGTTGAATGGTTCATAATAAAGTTTTTCATTGATGAACCTTGCACATTACTCTTGTTTCTCACACTAAGAATGGATAATTTTGACTGAGAGTTTGTGTTGATTAATTATTTGATTTCTATATACATCACATGATGTGAATAGTTGTATAAGATGGATTAATACATAACTAGGTATCAAATTATGAAAGTGTTGTCAATAAAACCAAAGGGGGAGGTTGTTCAACAAAAATCCATCAAGGTAACAATGTATTATTATTTTTGGATGATTGTGTTTGTTAAAAAAGAAGGTTTCCAAGGTATGTTGTGGAGTCTATATATATTTTTGACAAGATATGTTGACAAAAATCCAAGACATATGAATGGATTCCTTGGATGTTTTATAGAAAATTTCATACACAAGGTGACACAGTTTCATAGAATTTGATAAACAATTGGGGTACTAAATTTGGAGTAAGGATTTCATGGGGAAAAGTGGATATTGATGAACACCATATTAAAATATGGTAATGGAATTAATTTCATAAAGACGAGATACATGGAGAGTGTTTCACAAAGGATTAAATAAATATGATATTGATCTCCATGAACAACGACTGTCATCACATACGATGAAGGTGAGGATCATCTTATTGTTGTGATTGTTTTTGACATCAAGAAGATTTTTCATGGAACACTACATGATTAATACAAGAATTGAGAATGTGAAATTTATGTGTAGCCTCTCAAAAAGGGGAGCACCGTGAAGGATATGAAGGAACTTTACAAAATTGTGATGTCATGTTCTGAAAGGTTTTAGAATTGGTGGAATGCTTATAAATATTCCACTACCCCCTTCAAAAGAAGTAGTGAGGCATAACAAATATCTTAAGGATCTAGAATCTTGAAGGGGGTTCGCAAAAGTGATATGTGAATATATTTGTGAGGTTTCTAAAGACTAACAAAATGTTCTCAACATTGTGAATGTAAGGAAAATGATGAATTCTATGTAATCTTTGATAAAGTAAATGTCTTTGTGGAGGATAGTTGAGCTTCAAGAATGAGGTTTATTTTGATAAGTCTAAGTGAGCTTCCTGAAAAGATAGGGGAATCATTATGGTATTAAGAGATCTATAATAGGAGGATATTGGTGAAGGAATTATTCATAATGAAAGTGTTTGAGAAGTTATTTCCTAGTGAACTATGGTAAAGTTGTATTCATCTATTGGATGAATGTGGTACTTCAATAGTGAATCCTTCTACAACTGAGTGTGTGTGAATTCATGAGACTTAGGAGACCTAAAATTACATAAACTGTGGTTGAATCCCTTCCAAGAGTAGTGAGTTAAGGAAGAAGAAAACAACGATCATTTCAACTGGTAATGAGCAAGGGATATATCGATAAAAGTGAAACTTGGGAATGTATTGAGTAGAACCTAAATCATTTAAAGCAAGTTAGACCAGGTATAGATGAGATATAGTCAGAAAAATCATTATTGTTTGTGCGCCTTAGTGATTTTTGTACAACTATAACATCTTCATTGTATGCTGCTTGGTTGTATCTCAGTGAGGGTGAACCAACTAAAATTCATTGAATCCTTGGGATGTATTTCCTACATTACATTAAAAGCATCATCATCTGATAAATAAAGATAGAATAATATCATCATTAACACTTAATTTCATACAAATTGAACCTAATAATAATGTGGTCAATATATATTAGGGATGTAAAAATTCAGAAAAGAATATCCATAACCAGATTCCAAGCTCTCTCAGGGTATCTTGGACCATTTTGGACCTAATAGTTTATGTAAATATACTATTTTGGTTTAATGAAAAAATTTATTTAATGTTGTTTTTTTATTTGGGATATATGGTTATGTGTTTAATGTATGATATATGTTAATCCATTGGTTTATTATTGAATTTTAGAGATTAATGTATTATATGATAGTTAATTCATTTTGGGAATTTTTATACATCATGGAATCAATTTTGATTTTTGGAAAGACCTAAAGAATAACTTGTTATTATTTTATGGGTTATTTTATCCATTATATGTTTAATCAATTTATTCATGTTTGAGAAATTGATCTTGAAAAATCATCATCTAGAGAAAAATATGATATTGTAATTGAAATTTATTGAAGGATGAAATTGTGGTTTTCCAATAAGTATATTCTATTATGTTTTTAATTTATATGGAAAAATAATATCTCAACCTTAAGAAAGGGTCTTGAACTATGTATGATACTAAATAACCTTCATTTCTGATAAATTTATGTTCTCTAACCCCTCACTAATGTACACTTTTATGGCTGTTAAAATTCTCATGACCATGTCCTCTATCACTCACTTTCAGGATTTATATTCTAGTTTTGTTATGTGTGTCTATATTTTAGCAACCTACCAATGATCATATTATATTTGAATTTGAAAATGTGATATTTCTTATAACCATTATGTTTCCCACTACCATGTTTCAAATTCATTTTTATTATCCCACTATATGATATTTGGTTGTCAAAAAATGATTAACATCTTATGGTCAAGATAAATTTAATGAATAAAATTTAGTTATGTGGTAATAATTTCTAACCCTATGTTATAGAATATATTTTAATTTGAAAAAATATATGTTCAATAGATTTTGACAAATTCAACACGGTGTTTAAATGAACCACAATATACTATGAAAATATTAATATGTAAATGTTTCAGTAATAACATAAAGTTTAATTTGGATACTATGAATAATATTAACCTTATCATGAAATATATATATTGTTCATACTTAATAAAATATTATTTATTCTTTGTTATAAATTAAGTATTAATTTTTATTAAAGTAATTTTATTCTTCAAAAAATCACATTTTCTCAAAAAATTATTCTTATTATATTTTATGAATAATTGTTTTAATTAATTTATCGATTTTTTAGAAATTTTTTTCCTCAAAATAAAATAACTGTCTAAAACCACATATTGAAATTATCTTAGGCTGATGTGAGGGTATTTTTCTAGAATGATTGATTTCTTGGTGAAAAGTGAAATGACTGATTTCTGTAAAACTTCCACTTCTTTTAATTAAAAAAATATCTATAAAATTTTATCATAAAATAATACAATTCAAATTTAGTGATTGAAAATAAAATTCATCACATTTGAATCATTCATATACTTTATTTCTATGTAAGTTAATTTTTGGGCATAAAGATAAATTTTATTTTCTAAAACCTGTATTCATTGTGTTATATGCGTTTATATTAAAATTAATTTCTATCAATTAAAGGAATTGAATTTAAAAAAAGTTAATATATTTTTTAATATTTAATTTCAATGTTATCTTAGTATTAATTTATTATATTTTTTAAAATAAGATAAATTTTTTGATTAATAATGAAAATATGATTTTATGAAATGAAATATATATTATATTATCACTAATACATAATTATTATATAAAAATCTATTAAATACATGGAATAACTAATCTATTATAATATAAAAAATAAATAATGAAAAAATATTAAAACACAAAAAAAATAATTTATTATGTGATAATTATGAAAATCCATGTCATTAATGACATAGTGGTTTCATTTCCCTAAAAAAGATAAATTTGGTGTCCTCATGATAATAATGGATATATTAAAAGTTTGTTCATGACTTTTTCAAAATTATGAATAAATTTTTATTTTTATTGATTTATTTTAATTTTGTAGTTATATATTAATAATCTTATCCATATACTTGTATAATTCTTTCATACGATGTGAAAATTCAAAATAACATATTAAATATGTTTTTATCATATAAATGAAAAAGTATTTACTCATAATTTAATATAAATAAATTAAATTATTAATAATAATTGTATTAAATTAATAACTTTTCATTAATTTTGAAAATTATTAAATCTTTCTCGAATAGTTACGCGATGATAGTATAATATATATAAAAATTGTAATGAAATTAAATAAATAACTATAGAATGGTAAAAATTATAATATTTACAAGAGTTTCTTACACCATGATTTTATGGATATTTTGGATTTATTAAGGATTATTTACGATATTATATTCAGCATCATTTGTTTTCTTGATGTTTCCAAACTCAAAATAAATGAATAGGTGTAAAAATTACATAAATTTATTTTATAATAATTATATTTTACTTACTTTTTTTAAATTTATAATTATATAATATTATTCCAAATGAATTATATATGGTTGAATCTATTATCCATGGTCATTTTATTGATCATTTTTCCTCTTATTCTACCATTATGGTCTCTTATAGCATATAAAACTTTATTATTGTGGTAATTGTCGAAAGGGATAATGCGGGGGGTGGGCGGGGGTGGTTAAAACTAAATAATAAAAGTGAAAACAATATAAAAACATGTATAAATATTTTTTTTGATATTATTTTAATACATACTTGTATAAAATTTTAATTATATGAATTTTGAGGAATTTGAAAATTAAAAAAAATATGAATTTCAATAATGTCCCTATGATCACAAATAAAAGGACACCACCTGCCTAAATAAATTACACCACATTCAGAAATTTATTTAACAAAAACCCAACGTATTAAATTATATAAATTAATATCCAATTTCTAGAGATATATTTTTACCAAAAAATTAACCCTATGTCCGCTAAGAGGATATCTAAACGAATTCTACAGAAAAAAAAGGTTATTGTAATTATGAATTGTTTCATGTTTATTAGTTGTTCTACATCCTATAAATTTTTAAATACCATCCTAAAATAATATCTATATTATAATAAATATATTATAGTATTATTATTTTTATTTTCAAACCATTTTCTATATCATGTCAATCATTCAAAAAATTAAAATACAGGTCGTGTGTACGTATGACTTGTTATCTAAATGTAGCGGTGAAATTTTTTTTCACCCCCACCATTCATGAATAGTTATAAATATGAGAATAATTTATATATATATATTATATATTTTAAATAATTATTCTTCTAAAATTATAATTTCTTATCTAACTTCTTACCTTCCAATCCCTTATAAGTTGATATTTTCGCTTATGTGTACATGTGGATTACCACCACTAGGAAGCGATGCTATTTTTTCATTTAGGATTTACATGCATTGAAATAAGGAAATATTTCATTAATATATATATATATATATGATATATAAGAGACATATAATGTCAAATTATATTTTCTTTATATTATTCCATCTTTAGAATAGTGAAAGCAAGAATTTTTATGTACTTATGACCTAACGTCTCCATGAATGGTGTAATTCATTTCACCATATCTATATTTTTAGGATGAATATAAATATTTATATAAGGAATAAATATTTTTTATATAATTATTTACATTGTGGATATAATGGAACCGTTATCAATGTAGAAGGACCAAAACTACTGAACCAAAACATATATGAAAAATGAAGTTGTTATCACTTGGAACCATTATTTAAATAAATAATTTTTAAAAAATGGGTGATAAATGGTTGTAATTTTATAATATATATAATTATATTTATGATAATTATTATTTAATATATTTATCAAAAATTAACATTTCATAATGTGTATATAAAAAACATGGAAATTTTATATCAATAATTTAATTATTTTCAAAATATTTAATTACTTTTATAATATTATTATTTCTTGGTTTTCTAAAATTCAAAAGTTATCAAATCTTTAATGTTTTTATGCTACAATCAGTTTTTATATAGAATGATTCTGAAATAGTTTCCAATGATGAATTTCCTATTATATATATCAATAATCTAATGAATTATAATCTATACTATTTATTTCTATAAATTATAACTTTTGATTAAATTTTCTTCTATTTATGTACCCAAGATACCGAAATGATGTTTTCATGGAAAATTGAACTTTATTTTTCAGTAGGTTGGGGATATTTTTCATCCGTAATTGTTTTTTTAATTTTTTTCCAATTATACATTTATTTAATAAGTTCAATTTAGCCATTATTTAGCTATTTTGTAATTTTTTTAAAAGGAATCATCTTGTTGTTCTCCAAAGAAGGTAAAATAGCAATTTTACCAAAATAGTGAAAGGAATTTTTATATTTATATACTAAGAATGAACATAATTTCCCTTCACCATGAATAAAAAATTATTTTAATATTAATTATGAATTCAAATTATCCAATTCAAATAAAAAAAATTTCTTAATATTTTGGAATTGTTTAGATTTTTAATGTGGATATCAAAGGGAAGCATTTTATTTTTCTCATGATTTTTATAATGATAATTTAATTATATTCGTATTCATCAATGAAAAAAAATATTTTATTCCCACATAGAGTTATGATATATTGGTTCTATACTTATTCTTTCTATAATTGATTTATGATTTGTTTAACTGGGGAAATTAGTGAAATTTTATGTCTTAGTTATTCATATAGAGACATTATTTTAGTAAGACTTGTTTATTATGTCTTATTTCTTATTCATTTGATGGATTCATTAGACTTATAATGTTTTGGATGGGGCCTTGGATTAAATAGACCCTCAATACAATCAATGGTCTCATGAGACAAAATATTTCATGTATATGGCCAAGGCCTTAAACATTAATGTAATTTTTTAGAAAACTACCTTGATGGTATATCTAGTTTTATTAGAATATGGCCTTGACTATATGTTTCAAATGTTCGAAATTATGAATTCCATCATTATGAAATCAGTTAGATACATCCATGTGATTATTTGAGTAATTATTATATCCATAGATGAGTTTCAAGATCATTTTATTAATTATATGGAATTATTTAATCTTCAATTATTCATTCCATATTATTTTTAATTCTCATGTTTTTGATTAAATGGAACATGTCTTAGGATATTTAAATTTCTATATGGATTATTATTTATTTAATCCTTATATTGTTGACTATATGAAAACCTTACAATGAATTTGAGTTTACCATTATTTTTTTCCATTCGCAAGTATCTGTAAATGACACTTTGATTGTTAAAAAAGTATATTACGGAGAGAATAATGATGTCCTCATAGAAAATAAATGTTTATATTTTATTATTTAAAATGTATGTGAGACTAAAATATATATATATTCTCCCTAGAATACAAAACATTTCAGTTATATTTGTTGTGATTATTTGAATATAGTACAAATGAAATACTTTAATCCACAAATCTTTGATACTTATGTTGGGTTATTTATAATTAACCTTTCTAATTGTTTTTGGAAGTGTAATCATTTAATAATACAATGTCTCTACCAGTTCCAAAATACCCTTATAATTCCTTCACATTCTAAAATTCCATTTGTAATGTGGAAATCATTTAGATCCATGTGTTAGTGTAAGATATAGATTTTATTATTCCATTTAATTTTTCTTTTTATCTAAATATATTTATCCTTATTTGAAAAAAATTATTAATTTTTTTGATAGTAATTAAGAATGAAAATTATACAGAACCATTCATATTCAATATTGGTTAAAAATTATCCTTTTAAAAAAATGTTTTACCATCCTTTTTATTTAGTTTTGTCGTAAATTAAACAATTTAGAAAAATTTACATTTATATTTCCATAAAAATATCAATCATTGAAAAAACTAATTATAAAATTACTTATATTAATAGTAGTATTACTTGATTCCTATGAAAGTTTTTTAAAAAATTGAATAAAAACATTAGTTATCATATCTACATATTGACACCTATAACCGCCAACAAATAAACTAATTGATATCAATTCACTCATAAATAATTTTTCATTTTATCTATTATTATTATTATATAGATATCCCCCATAAGAAAACATCAATTTAAATTCATACATTTCGATTTATCTATACTGATAAACATTTCATCCTTATAAAACATTAAAAAAATATTTATTTAAACATATGTTGTAAACATGAGAGGCACATTTTACAACTAAATAATATAAATAGAATTTTTTTAGAAAACTCATTTTGTATATGAATGTGTTGAAACTAAAAGATTAAATATATACTTCTAAAATTCATGTTTTAGAAATTTTTTTAAAAATATATTAGTTATAAAATCAATATTTCTAATGTTATCCACCTTGAAAACTATAATCTCTTCATTCACATTTATTAACTAATTAATAGATTCAATATATTTAGTGTAAGAATTACATGGTATAATTTTTATAATATATAGTATGATTTTATTTTTTTATAAAACCAAAATATTTATTTTTACTATAACCTTGAGTTCATAAAACTATTTTTAGTCTAAATCATTTACACCAAATCCATCATTGGAAAAAGTGTATTTTTCATTAGTTATCCCCATATAGGTGCACTTTTTTTTACATAAAATATACAGTTACCTCTAATTAAGAGAAATTTAAAACTATCTCATTTTGCATTGAGTACTTTTTCCATAAAATTTTCATTACCATATTCCATTTATTCGTAATTCTAACTATAATAGCCAAGATAGTTATTAATGTAATTTTGATTTTGATTATATAAATGCGTCATATTTAGAAAATTATTATTATATTAGGCACATGAAATACATGATATCACAAAAATAATTTTATTATATTGACTTGAACATTCGATTTAGTGAGTAAATATATCAATGAGAATTGAAAGTGTAATAGTGGGATAAAAAATAAATAAATAAGATAACCATAATATGAAAACTTAGAAATACTCTATCTGTTAGAAATATCAGTCATACAAACAATAGTATAAAAATATAGCAGAATATTAGTCATGTATTAATAATTATTAAAATTAAAATGTATCTAACATTGAGTGGAAATCGAATTTATTGAATAATTAATGGAATATGTGGTATTTTTAGACTGTCAAAAACTCATATAAACATTTAAAATCGTATAATTGGAAAAATAATCACTCCACTGGAATATTAATTTAAATATTAGGTTTAGTTACATGACCATTATAATAGAAACCACACCTATGTAAAATTAAAATTATACTTATTTATCTTAAGAAAATGAAAATATAAAAAATTTATGTAATTATAGAAATAAATAAATTTTGTAAAATGATAAAATACGTGTTTTTATTTTTATAAAATGTGTATGTTATATTTTAATATTTATTATAAATAAAAAAATTATTTTTTATGTTTATAAAATTTGTTTATGAAATAATATTAATTATCCTTAACACACCAATCTTTTATTTTACACTTCTTCTTAATAAATCAATTGCTTGCGCTACACGAAACACCGAGTTCAAGAGCACCAGGACCTATCAAACTGGATATTAAAAAATGGTTATGAATAAAATTAACAATATTTAGAATTTTATATAGTACATATAATTTTATCATTCATATTAAGTGTCTCTTAGACATAATATTAAGAAAAATTCATTTTTTAGATAAAATAAATATATTTCAAAAAAATAGAGTTTTTACATCCTTTAATAGAAGACCATTTTTAAATCTTATATTTGAAAATTTTATATTTTAAATTTGATGAAATCAAATTCTTCCTCATATGTGGTACATAAAAATTTATTTAGGATAAATATGTGGGTTTTTTGATAAATTTTGTATTTTAATGAATAGTGAAAAATAAAGCATTTTAATTATAATGTGTCTCTTCATTTAAAATATATATATAGTTTTATTATATTTTTAATTGGGTTTAATGTTTAATTAAATTAATTTTTTTTCATTTAATACAATTTTTGTCTTTGGAAGAAATTTTAAACTGAAATTGGACAAAAAAACATGACAATATTTAAATAGTTTTTACTTTTTAAAAAACTACCTTTTGGTTTTGACAATAAGAATTAATTTTATATTATTTTCTTAAAATTTTGTGTTTGGAATTTGGAAAACCAGATTCAATATTTAGAGATAGAAGATCTAAATTTTTTAATGAGGTACCTTTTATTTTTAGTCATTTTGAATAGTAATTTCAGAAAGTATTTTTATTTACCATGGTTAATGGGTAAATCAGGTAAATAAGATTAAAAATAATATTAAAATAATATATAAATACCCTAACACATGTAATAATCCTATTTTATGTTATATGGTTGACCCTGAGAATCCTTTTGTGGATTTTAGGACCCCATGGTTCCACTTGGGTGTGAAAATGACATCTTATATTAATTAATTTAAAGTAAAGAAAAATATAACATAAACATGTATTTTATTAGTAAATAAAATTTAATTTGAGTTGCGTAAGTGATATATCTAACTATAAATATTTTTTAGAAAGTTAAAATGTATTTAAATCATTTTATTTTATTTTTAATTTTTATAAATTATATAATTAAATTTATTTATGACACAATAATGATGCAGTATTCTAATTATTAATGAAAGAATAAATTAAATGATAATATTAATATTAAAATAAATGTAATTTAAATGTTCTTATGCCAAAAAATAATTTTATGGAATGTATAAAATTTAATCTCTGATTTCATGCAATTTTTTAAAGGATTTGTGCTTTTATGACTTGAACAAAATTGAATTACTAAATAGTGTCAAAAATTTACATAAATTACTTTTTAAAACAAATACTATTTTATTATATGATATAAAAATACTAAAATATAATATTCAAAAAAATTAAATAGACAATTTTAAAAAATTTCATTAATTATCCACTTGATGTTCTCTCATAATTTTATAGTAAATATTTTAACCCAATAGAATAAAAATACCAGAAGACACGGTAATAGATAAACATTTTAACTAAGGGTTAATACCAAAAGATAAAGATACTTTCCTGGCCTAAATTATCTAAAAATATTAGACTGAGCCTATTTCTACCTATAATCATTTTATCCATGAAATAAATAACTTTGGAGCTATTAGAAACAAAAATTAATTTTTAATAAATTAGTATTTCATACTTTTTGTAATGTTTCCTTTGCCTTTCTAATAAAAGGGCATTTCTCCTTCTCTTTTATTCACATCTCCAAATCCAATTAGTTCATAAATACCCTTTCAAAAACTCCTCCCAACTTTCTTCAATTCATCCTAGATGCCATAATTTGATTATAAAACCATGTTAAAGAGTCGTTTTGTGAAAATCAAATTGATACACCTAAAGAAGAGGTAATCATTTTATCCCTTCTATAAACAGTTTTTAATCTTCTACTTCATATTCCTATATTGTTACCATAATAAAATAATAATTACAGAATATAATATATGATGATATGTTTTTAGGATTATGATACAACAATATTACACCTCTTACCCATCTTAAGAAAAATAACATCACCATGCGTGCGTGCATATGATATATAGTCTCCACGCCGTGTTTGAAACTGTTTTTCATTTATACTTTCATTCAATGAGTATAATGATGAAAATAAATTACTTAAATAACAAATATAATGTATTATTATTTATTTACAATTCATATTCCATCCAATTCCATATCGTTTTACCATTAAGGAAATGATCTCGTCGCTTCTACATACGTACGGATTACCGTATCGACGATGCGATGAGGCTTATCTTCCACATCCACAATCCAATAATGATTATAAAGAAATAAATATAATATGTGTTATTATGAAATATATGAAATAATAAAGATAATAATATATTTATATGTACATATATTTAATTCACCTACTTTTATTCAATACGAAAAGAAAACATAAACACCGTTCATGCTTACATATGGACTACCGACTCTATCAATGGTGTCTTCCATTTCATATATATATGTTATATATATTTATATTATGAATATACATGATATAAAAAATCATATTTTACATTATATATTTAAGTAAATAATTATGTATGTTATATTGTTATGAATAACAAGTCCAAATACGAATGATAAAAAAAGTGATTATTAACCAAAATGTTGCATTAACATGGAATTTTTAATTAACAAGTAATATAAAGTAATAAAATAATAATATAATTCATCATAAATATTATTATTATTCTGATATAAGTTAATAATATGTTTAATAATTTTATAAAGGAGTTTTAGACACGTACGTAGAGTATCATACCTAAGGTTAGATTTAATTCCGCAGTCTTCTTATTATCCGAGATTGTCTATGTATAGGTATTTGCTGGGAAATAATTATCATCCATGTCCATGTTTCATATAAATGTCTGAAAAATAAATATTTTTTGGTTTTATTTAAGGGAATATTTATCTTGAACATAATTTTAAATGTTTTCAAGGTTTATTTTTCTAAATCATTTTAATTACTGTCCATGTTCGCAAAAGGATTTTATAGATTTATTTATGTAGACATGATTGTTTTAAAATGTTAAGTGATTTCAAAAGATTAAAAGTGGTATGGGACACTTTAATTCAAAAATCTCTTTTAAATGACATCTTTTATAAATTTTGTGGCATTTAAATGATTTCAAGAAAAAGGGATATTTCTCTTAAAGAGATTTATTGATTATTTTCATTTATGTCAACATCTTTTATTGGATTTTATTATGAATATGGGTTGATTTTCTACAATTTATTCTTCCATATTGCAATGAATGAGTTATGATATGTTGGATTGTGGATGTTCTATTTTTATACCATTTATGGTTTATAGTTAAATTGTTAACGTTTCATATTCTAGTTTTTATTTGAATGTTTCTGTAATGTTTCATTTTTTCCATAAGAGTAATGCATTGGACATAGTAAGTGATGGGAATTGACCACTATAGCCCCTAGATGCATCAGTATTTATCATGATACAAACTAGATATAGACTTAGCTGAACCCTTGTCCATTTATTTTTAGATATGGGTTTTCTTGAGGCTATAAGCATTTATTTTTATATTTCTTGGATGATGCCTCGACGATATGTTTTAGATGTCTGACATTATGATTTCCACCATTATGAGATTAGTTATTGATATTTCATATGATTAATCGATAAGTATAATATCAGTGTGAAATTTTAAATGAAATTATTCGATTTATTGTTTACATATCATGCTAAAGATTATGTTTACAAGTCTTATGTTTCAATTTTATACATTACTTTAAAAGTTTATGCTTATTTATGATAGTTTTAGTTATATTATTTGTCCTTACTGAGCATATAAGAACACCTATTTCCCAATTTTTATATTTTTATGATGATATAAAGTGTTTTATAAATGATATTCAGGGTTATGAAAGAGGAATAATGGTGTTCATAAAGGATTATATATGCTTTGTTTTATGTTAGAAATTATAAATTAATGTTCATGTATGTAATCTATTTTCCCAGAGTACTAAACTGACCGGTACATTGGGACTAGATTCCTTGTAAACATGAAAATGTATTAAAATAATGTAGGAGATCTATGATTCTAGGGTTGGGGAATTATAGTTTGTGTCAAATGAATTTTTGAAAGTACCTTGGGAGTAGGTTTAGAAATCCTAGATTAGGGATCATAACCATAAGATAGACTTTGAGAATGAGTATATAAGAACCCCCTATAATTTTGGTAGAGGTAATGGATAACATAAGATTAAACCAAAGATGTTATAGATTGAAAGTACCTTACCTAGATTATTTGGTTTTCTTCAATGATATGTGATTCTCACTGTGTTCTTTCAGGACATAGGTAATTGAGGAAACCTGAATAAGTATGTTAAATAATTTGACCTTTTATGACTTTCATAACACATTTCATAAGAGGAAGATGAAAATTTATAAATGTTCATATTTTATGAAGCATAGAGGAAAGAAGATTCAACTTCCTACATGTCAAGGGGAAGGGAAGGAGAACCTTGAGGAATACCCCAAATTGAGGGGAAGATGTTATATCTGTGGAAAAAAGGGTCTAGAGTGACCAATTGTTATAGAGTAAAATGTATCATCTGTGGAAACCATGGTTTTTACCCATCCTAGAAAAAATAATGTACCATTAAACAATGGATGAAACTATTCCATTCCAACCATTAAATTTGATGGAATGAGGTATTCAGGTATTTAGATCCCAAAATTATGAATGGTGAATTATATAAGGAGTATCTAGTTTACATTTTTCACTATAGGTTTTCAAGAATATGTTGAATAGTTATAATGGGAAGTAAAATTGATTTAATGGTATTATAATATTTACAGAAAACTTGACTAAGGTAATGGTAACCCTAAATATGTTACTTGTGTTTTGATTATGATTTTTGGATAATAATATTTTGGATTTGAATAAGTAAACGTTATGATACTACGTTCTTGACAACTAATTATGGATTTTTCGACATAAGGGTAATGCTATCATGGATGAAGTGTCCAAATTTTTTGGACATAAAAATTAATCCAATATGTTTTGGAACACGGAAACATGGATGTTTTTAATAAGGATATTTGATAATTTAGGTTGTTATCATGACTCAATAGAATACATGATGAAGCTGTTCACATGTATTGAATGTGATAACCAATAAAAACCCTATGAGATGTGGGATATAAATGTAAATATGGTTTGGTTCACCGCTATCCAAAGTTGTATATTTTTAGTTTTTTTGGAAGGATTGTAGGGATACCCGTTTATGGAGAGTAATAGTTATACTCCAGTTGATGTTTTTAGATTAATGTATTATCTCTCTATAAGTGGACTTGTGCATATGTGATAACCTGTGCTAACACTTTTGATGAGATGGATGGAATTACCTATCATTCTATTTATGGATTTTATGATCTTCCAACACTTCAGGAATGACAAATTCAAATAAATTTACTTGAAGAATAGATGATGTTAAAATTGATCATGGCTTGAAAAATGGTGAAGTTGTAATGAAATATAGTAATTATTTATTTCCATGTTATTGAAATTTACGTGAAGAATCTTAGAAAATAAAAAAATATATTTCTAGTACTTTCTTTTGTCTTGAATAAAATAGTCCCTTGAATCATCACATATTAATGGAATTCATATTGTTAAATTTATCATAATAATATTCTCTATCACTCTTAATCAAAACATTATGTTTATATTTTTATTTCATGTCCATGTTCTCAAACATGGAACCCTAGTATCTGTTATTTTCGGTAACCTTAATACTTACCTTTCATTATTTTAAAATAGAGGTCTCATTAATCCATTATTCAATATATGATTTCAACTAGGATATTTTGAAATGTCAAAACAAAAGTTTTCAATATTGAGTTTAAATTTATATGACTAAATTTATTTAAGGATGGGATAATGTAACACCCTAGGATTCACTGATATGCTTCTTCTTAATAATTCAATAGCTTTCGTTACATGCAATATTGAGTTCGAGCGCACCATGACCTATCAACTAGCTTTTTAAAAGGAGGATATGAATATTACTAAACAATTTTTTAATTTTATAAATCTAATATAATTTAAAATTAATATTATGTGTCTATTAGACATAATATATGGGCAAATAGAATTTTTCACATAAAAGATAATTTATTTTAAAAAATATGAACTTTTTACATCATTTAATGAAGAACACATTTAAATTAAGATATTTGAAACTATTATATACTAAATTGGATAAATAAAATTTATTTACAATTGAGATATAAAAATTTAGGTTTGATAAATGTTTTGTTTTTTCTGATAACATTTATATTTTAATGAATAGTTAAAAAATACTGCATTTTAATTCAAAAATGATTTTTCATCTAAAATATTTATATAGTTAGATTATATTTTTAATTATCGTTATAATGTAATTGTATTATGTTTTTATAATTTAATCCAATGTTGGTTATTTGAAGTTATTTCACATTAAAATTGTACATAAGTACTTGTTAATATTTTGAATGTTTTTACTTATTAAAGAACCGCTTTCGGGTTTTGACAAAGAGAATTAAATTGAAATTAATTTCTGTAATTCCATTTTTTTAAAACTTTAAAAATCGATAAAATATATGTAATCAAATAGTATAAATTTTTTAAATAGGTACTTTTCATTTTTGTACATTAGGAATAGTAACTTCAGTAATTATTTATTTTTACCATGATTAAAGGATAAATCAATTAAATAAGGGTAAAAATAATATTATAATAATAATATAAAACCCTAACACATATCCTAATCCTATTTAATTATATATGGATGACCATGAGTATCCTTAGGTATTTTCTGGGACCCCATGGATCCACTTGTGTGTGAATATGACATGTTATAATAATTAATTTAAAGTAATGGGGAATATAACATAATCATGTTTGTTATTACTAAAAAAATATTAATTATAGTTATATAAGTGATATATTCAACTATAAATATTAATTATAAATTTATAAGAATTTAATAAATCATGGTAATTTATTTGTAATTTTTATACATTATAAATTTAAATTTATTTATGACACAATAATGATGGAATTCATTCCTAATTAATGAAGGAATAAAATAAATGAATTTATAAACACTATATTGTATATAATTTGAATGTTTTTTTGACATCCACGAATTTTATGGATTACTATGACATGTTATATTTAATTTAATGCAAATATTTATAAGTAATAATGTTTTTATTACTTTAAAAAATAAATTAAAAAATTGTGTCAATATTGACTGAAATGAGTTTTTTTTAAATTCTAATTTTTTCAATGATATAAAAATAATAGTAATCTATGATTCATCCAAAAGACTCAAAATGTTAAATTTTTAATTTCTGATTCACTTTAGGTTCTCATTTCATTTTATAGTAACTATATAAACCCTATAGTATAAAAATATTGGAAGACATGGTAAGAGTTAAACTGTTTAACTAAGGGTTAATCCCAAATGATATGGTTAATATCCTGATGTAAATATGTCTAAAAGTTATTTTATAACAGTATTTCATCCCATAATAATCTTATAATAGAAATAAATAACATTGGAGATATTTTAAAATAATGTTTAATTTATAATAAATTAATATTTCACGATTTTCAAAAAGTGCCTCTCACCTCTCTTAACAAAAGGCACTTATCCTTCTCTTTTATTCAAACCTAAATAGACCATTGTCTCAGCCAAACCCTACCAAAATATCCTACAATGTTCCCTAAAATTAACATTGAGGCCACCCTTTGGTATGAAATCTAATATAAGGAATATTTGTTTTTTGCAAATCAAAAGGAGACACCAGAAGAAGAGGTAATCATTTTATCCCTTCTTTCAATGTTCTTTTCTTCTTCTACTTCCTCTTCTTAAGTTGATAAAATTATAAAATAATAATTCCAGAATATATTATTTTTTGATATGTTTTTATTATCGTGGGAAAATCATATTTTTCCTTTTCACTATCCTATTTAAAACAATATTACTATGGGTGCGTACGTACAACTCACCGTCTCCATGTTGTGGTGTAAACTATCATCTATAAATTATATCAATGGAAATAATGATGAATATAAATGAATTAAATAATAAATATAACATGATATTATTTCAATCAAATTTATTTTACATCCAATTCTATACCATTTAATAATTAAATAAATTATAACGTCACTCGTTCATACGTACAACTTACCATCTCCACGACGCAATGAGACTCATCATCCACGTCCACCAACAAGGAATAATTATAAAAATATTAATATTATGAATAATTATGAAATATATTGAATAATAAGTATAGAATAATAATATATTTATATATATATGCACATATATGTCATTCACATTATTCCATTCAATACGATAAGAAAACAGAAACAATGTTCATTTGTACGTATGGCCTACTATCTCTATAAACGGTGTATTCCATTTCATATGTATATCATTTTTAGAAATTTTTATGATGAATTCATATGATATAAAAAAATTATACATTCTGGATGTAATTAAATAATTATTAATGTAATATGATCAAGAATAACAAGTCAAAACATGTACGATAATCAAAGAGATTATTACCCGAAGTGTTGAATTAATGTGGAATTGTTAACAAATGTGTAAAATGAAGTCATAAAATAATCATATATGAAATCATAAATATGATTCTGAATCTTATATAACATAATAATATTTTTAAAAATATTATATAAATTTTTTGGACACGTATAGAGAGTATCTTACCTAAGTAAGGGTTAATTCATCAATCCCAATATTATCCTAGATTGTTCAGGTGTTAGTATTTACTAGCAAATATTTATCATCCATGTCAATGTTTCATAAAAATGACTTCAAAAGTATTATTTTATGATTTTTTGGAAGGGAATATTTAACTATAACATCATTTAAAATGTTTTAAATAGTTATTTTTCTAAATATTTTCAATTAATTTAGATGTTTTCAAAATGATTTTAAAGAATTATTTATATGGAAATGATTGTATTAATATTCGCATTACATACAAAATTTTCAAATTAGTATGGGATAGTTTGATTGAAAAAATTTATTTAAATTACCTGTTTTATAAATTGTGTTACATTAAAATAATTTCATGAAAAACGGGATATTTCTCTCTAAAAATTTTACAAATTATTTTCAACAATCTTAGTATCCTTTATTGGATTATATTCTTTATTGAGGTGGGTTTATTGCAATAAAATATTCCATATTGTATTGAATGATTTATGATATTCTTGACTATGTGTGTGCTATTTTAAAAGAATTCATGGTTTATGGTTAATGTATTATCATTTCGTATGATAGTTTTAAAATGAATATTTATGTTATGTTTCACCCTTTTCATAAGAGGAATGAAGTGGACATTGTATGAGACTTGAGGGGCTTGCTACAGCCCCTGAATGCATAGGTATGTCTCTTGAGACAAACTAGATATGTACCTGGCCGATGTCTTCCCCATTTATTTTTAGATATGGATTTGGACTAGGCCATAACCATTTATTTTTAGATGTCATGGTTGAGGCCTCGAAGATATGTTTCAGATGTCCAAACTTATGCATTCCTTTGCTAAGAGATTATTTATTGATGTTTCTTATGATTAATTGATTATTATAATATCCATTTGAAAGATTAATTGGAATTATTTGATTAAATTTTTCACATTAGGTGGATGATTATGTTTAAAAGGATTGTGTTTCAGTTTTATACCTCGACATTAATGTTTATGATTATTTATGATAGCTTCTCCTATATTGTTTATCTTTACTCAGAATCTGAGCCCACCCATTTTGTTGGTCGGAGTAGTTTACTCAAGAGGGGAGGGGTGAATTGAGTAACTATAGAAATTTCTATTACAAAAATATTTTTTCAAAAGAAATAGTTTTCCCTAAAAATAGATAAAGCCTAGTTAATCAAGGTTATACTGTTATAAGAGGTTGAATGTTTAAAAAACTTCTTAAGAAGATGGATTAATTCTCAGTAATCATAATATGTTTTATTAATATTAATTTTGATGTTATCCTACATATGAAAATAATTTATAACTTCTTTCCAAGACTAACTATCAAAGTGAAATTAGTGTTTTCTGGATTATGAAATAATGAAGTAAAATAGAGAAGACTAAATTTAAATAGAATAAAGGATATGAAACAAGTGTTTCGTTCTGAAGCCAAGACCTAATCCGCTCCAATTTCTGATCAACTACCACCAAGAAGTTTTTATAAATAAAAATTGATCCACACCCATGATCGAGGTTAACAACAATACACAGACTATCCAGGTCACAAAGGGACCTATTTCACATTTGTTGTGGGTAAACAAGAGTAAAAAGAGTTTGGTGTATGGATTTAGAAATCCTTCATTTTAGTACAGGAGTCATTGTGTGAATTAAATATACATAGTATACACACTACTCAAAAGTAAGTAAAAGAATCACTAAGAGGGAGTAGATATGAGTTTAAAATTCTCTAGTGATTTGAAGTGCAGCTCTGGACTCCTTCGATTAAACAGAAATGCTTCTGAGTCCTTCTATGGTTATTGTCTTGAAAAATAGAGTGTCGTAATCCATCTTGTGTTCTTCATGATCATTGATAATGTAAAGGCGTTCTCATGATTCCAGTTTACTTTTTATGTTCTTCAGTAGCATCATATTGCATGACTGAGACATGATTTCTTTGAAAATCTTATAATGTGGTCTTCACTGTCGTGCTTAGGCTTGTTTTTTCATTCAGTATCGCGCGCTATGGTTGTTGGGCACTCTCCACTCATTATCTTCTAATGTATCTATTTTAGCTGATAGATTCCATGTGTTTTGTACCTCGTACCTCGTACTATGTCTAGAAAAATAATTTAATTATGTCAGTGCATTAAAGGAATCCAATATAACCATTAAACATTAAATTGAAAGTTGAAAAAATATTTTAAGAAATAGTGTCACAGTATGTTTTGAAAACGGTGTCTCCTTCACACGGTGTCTAATTTTCACAGTCTGAGTTTCATGGTGTTATAGTGTCATGGTCTGAGTGTTACGATGTATTATTTATGGTGTCTTTCTAACGGTGTCTTTCTCACGGTGTCTTGCTTCAGGGTGTATTGCTCATGGTGTCTTGCTGACAGTGTCTTGCTCACGGTGTCTGGCTCACAGTGTCTTGCTCACGGCATCTTGCTCATGGTGTCTTGTACATAGGAAAATAACAGCATTCAGACCTAAACAGTAATATGCATGAAATGTATTGAGCTTAACTATTATAAAGCATGAGTTAAATGGAAACATAAATACATATAATTGGAAATAATATATAAGAGTTAACTAGTTTGAAAAAGATTTATGATCATTAATGATATTTGTGATCGTTGATGAGATTTGTGATCATTAAAACATTATTAATATATGAGGAGTCCAACAATATCCCCCTTTTTTATGATCAAAAATCATGCACGGGTACAGTGTAAATTAGATGCAAATATAGAGAAAATAACATATAGAAACTTCTCCACCTTTTGGGATTATCAAAAAGTTAAAGTAATAGAGGGTAAATAGTTCTCATTCCATTAAGAGTAAATAGTGCAGTACAAAATAAAAAGAGATCCAAAAAAACATGACATCCCCATCAAAAATGAGTAATCAATGGTATTCTTCAAAGATTGGTCTTCTCTTTACCTTTATCCACAACAGAAGAGGAATCCATAGGGGAAGTTGTTGATGTAGACGAGGGTAGAGAGGTGGTGGATAGAGAGGGTAATGGGAGACCTTAAAAGAATGAGGGACCCAAGGTAGGAGCAGTAGAAGATCGAGGTAGTTGCTGATCCAGAATTACAGGCTTGATCAAACTGAGAGATTGGCCAATAGACATGGTAGTTGAGGATAAGGCATCAGTGAAAGTAGGTAGCCTAGGTCTGAGAGGTGCAGTAGCTGGAGCAACAATTTCTGCACTCTGGACATGTCGATAAGGTCTCCAGAGTTTAATGAGGTCTGCAATATTCTCCCCACCATATTTCATGGCCTTTCAAATTCATCTTTGTTTTCCACGAACTTTTACAACAATCGGGTAAACTCGGTTAGCTTCTGGACTTGTGTTTTAAAGGCATTAGTTACATGAGGAATTCACAGATTCTTGACAATGTCTTTGAAGTGATTGGTAATATCAGTTTTGGAGAAAATCTGGTTGAAATATAAATCCACTTTCATAGAAATCTTCTACTGGGTATAATTTGCAATCATGGAGTGAATTTACACATGTTCAAGCACTCTATCACTGTTCTTGACAACTTTAGAGAAATAAGCCACATTAAAGAAACTAAAAGAATTCTTAAGATCTTCTTGGACTATAGATCTAAGAAAATTACAATCCAAGGAAGGTGTAGAGGATCCAATAGAGGTATTAGAAGCTTTTATGGGTGTGGTCAGAAATTTGAGCTGATTCAAAACCATTTGAAGACAAAAAGTGTACTCATCAGTGAGTTTATTAAGGTTCACCATAAGCTCACTCATTTCCTTCAACATTATTTTGTTTCGTTATGAAATCTTCTCATCGAAGGATAACCGTTAAGGGTGAATTTGGGACACAAAACTTTGAGAGAATTGAGAAACAGCGGGTTCTAGGGGAGCAACAGCAGGCTCTGATCTCAAGTGCAACTCTTTCTGCATGTGTTCGACCATGCTTCTCAGGGTTTTGACTTCATTATGAGCAACATATTTTCAACTCATACTTATTGAATTTCATGGAGAATATTAAGTTGTATCTGCAAAATGATCTTCACCAAAAGAAGTGAGGAATTACTCTCACTCAGATTTGTCACAGCATGAGGTTGGGAGTTCATAAGCTTCTCAACTCCAGATAAGAAAGTATCTCCAAAACCCTTCAAATCATCCTTATTGAAAAAGGGAAGTTGTGCAGGTAAAGGTTTCGGTAAAGGTTCAAATGAAGGAATTGGTACAGGGGCAGGTTCTGGTTCTGTTTCCTTCTCCTGGGAAAAGATAGAAACTGACTTCAACTGAAACAGGGAAGAGAGATTAAGTCTAGTTGTAGTAACCTGCTGAGACTCACTCACATCATAAAAATTAGGAAATTTTTATTGAGTGTATACATGACTTGACTCAGTTGAATGTGAGGCTTCATTAGACTCAAGATTTTGTGTTTCCTTCCCCTCAATAGGTGCTTCCTTTTCAGGACTGAGAGGCTTAGGAGCTTGGTCTAAATCCACAGTTTCATTTCTAAGTTCCTCATTCACTTCTTGTCTAGAAATATAAAAGGCTATCTCCATCCTCTCTTCAGTAGAGGGTATTATTTCAGTAACAAGTTTTTCTTGAGGGAGTTCTTCCAAATTTTCTCCTTGCATATCCAGGAGTTATTCTAGATTTACTTCTTTCATAATAGGGAGTTCTTCCAGAACAAGCTCTTCCATGGCTTGCTGCTCAGATTCTGTCGCATCTAATTCTTTTTTATCCTCAGGTTGGATTTCTAGATTGACATCCTCACTAGGGTAGGAACATCTTCTTCAAGAGAAATAGGAGGAACAATAGTCATTTCTTCTTCAACAATAACTTCTTCCCTATGAGGTACTTCAGATTCTTCCTCCTCTTCTTCTAAATACTCAACATGTTCATCTGGTTCCAAACTAGGATCAGAAATGGCTTTCAGTCTTGATGGATAATCCACATGATCAAACTTCTCATAAACCTTATCGTTGTCTTCCACACACTCCTTTTTCCATGGGTTCTAGTTTATCTTCATTCTCCTAATGACAGATTTAAGGAGATAGTACTCACAGTCCATAAGAACTTCTTCATTAGGTTCAACTACACCTTTTATAACAAGCATGGATGATATCAGCCGAGAGTAGAACAGAGAGGTGGACTTTGTTTAACCTTGATCAAATCACACATATGGTGAGTAATATATATTCACAGGTTAATCTTGTATCCATTCTTCATAAGATGAATTAAAAACACATCTTGATAATTTAATACAACAAAGTCACCATTCCTTAGACTAACGATATTTTGAACAAATTTAAATAGACGCCTTGTTTATCCTTCAAGTTTAGCAGTGATGGCCCTTCTCTTTATTCCATTTCCATTTAGGGTTTTCAAATAATCATTAAGATATAAGAAATCAATTATAGGTGGAGGGTCTCTCTGATAATCATCACATAGTCCTTCATGAGGTATCATAATTCATGAAACCCTTAACCTCGATGTGAAGGAGCATCTTTGGCCATTAATACAGCTCCACACAACAAAACATTCACCAGAGTCAAAATAAATTTGTGCATACTCGTATAACTGAGCTACTAATCTGGGATAGATAGTTCTGTTATCCCTTGAGAACCATTCTAAATAGACTTTTTCTTTTAATACTTTCAACAATAGAGATTTTCTAGATAAAATCCGTTTGGGGAAAATTTCTTTCTCAGGAACAACACTGCGATTTACCAGGTTCTGATGCAGAGTCCCTTCGGGTGTCCGCGTGGGTGCTATCTTCTTCTTCATAGGGCGACGCTTCTCAGGTGTGGATGACGATGACCATTTCATTATTGGAATCCACTGAAGGATCGAGAGAGACAGAAAGAGAGAAGGGGTTGCATGGTTTAAAGGGTTCGAAATGAGAGAGAGTCTGAGTGAAGAACCAAGTGAAACTATTTGTTTTATCATTTGGGAATGCCAATCATCACAAAAGTAAAAATTTGGGAAAGTAAAAGAGGTGAAATAGAAATTACAGTGATATGGGTTTATAGAAAATCAAAAATAATATCCACATTGAGACAATAAGTAGTCTTCACTGTGAGATAGTGAGTGAACGTCATGGTGAGACAGTGATCGGTCGTCACGGTGCGACAGTAAGTGGTCATCATGGTGAGACAGTGGGTGAACGTCTGTGAGCGTTATGGTGAGACAGTAAATGTCAGACCATGAGTGAAAAGTTCTAATGGTGAGACCATAAACATGAGAGACAATGACTGAGAGACCATAATCATGAATCAGTAAAGTAAAACATTGAACAGTAAGAAAAGTAAGATATATATTTGAGATTTATCATGCCAAGATCATGTATGATGTAGTCTATTCTTTCAGAATTTAATGGTTTAGTGAATACATCAGCAAGTTGATATTTAGTACCAATAAATTTAAAGGTAATATCACCTTTTTGATAATGATATCTCAAAATGTGATGCCTTACATCGATATGTTTTGTCCTAGAATGTGAAACAAGATTTTTTTAGATGTTAATAGCACTTGTGTTGTCACAATATATTGGTACATGTCTTAATTGATATCCATAGTCTAGTAAAGTGTGTTTCATCCACAAAATTTTTGCACAACAACCACCAACAGCTAGGTATTTAGATTCTACGGTAGATAATGCAATATAATTTTGTTTCTTACTACACCATGATACTAGTGACTTTCCTTAAAGGTTCCATGTTACAAAGGTTCTCTTTCAATCTATCTTACAGCCACTTAAGTCAGCATCAGATTAACTAAATAGTTCAAATTATTTTCCTTTAGGGTAGAGCAGTCCTAGATTGGGTGTATGCTTGAGGTATTTAAATATTCTCTTTACAGCATTTAAATGGTATTCATTAGGATTTTCCTTTAAATGAGTACACATACACACTCTAATCATAATGTCTGGGATGCTAGAAGTTAGGTAGATTAAACTTTGAATCATTTCTCTAAAATTGGTTTGATCAAAAAAATTTCCATGTTAATAAAGATCCAACTTGCCGGTGGTACTCATGGGAGTGTCACTACTTTTAGTGTATCCAATCCAAAACTTTTTAGAATACCATTAGTGTATTTACATTGATTTAAAAAAATTCCATCAGAATTTTAAAATATTTGAAATCCAAGAAAGAATTTTAGTTCACCCATTAAAGAGGGTAGGATCAACTATTCCTTTTGTAAAACCTTTAGAAATAAGAAAAGTACTCAATATATTATACCAAGCTCTTGGATCATGCTTTAAATCAAATACAGTTTTTATAGTTTGAAAACATGGTTAAGAAAATGAGGATTTGTAAATACTAGGTGTTGTTCAAAAAAACATCTTCATCTATATACCCATTTAAGAATGCACTCTTAACATCCATTTGATATATATTAAAATTCAGATGTGCATCATAGGCAAGTAGGATTCTGATTTCTTCAAGTCTGGTTACTGGAGCAAAGGTCTCCTCATAATAAATTCCTTCTTCTTGACTATAGCCTTGGGACACTAATCTATCCTTGTTCTTAAATATACTTCCAGCTTCATCTACCTTGTTTCTAAACAGCCATTTATTGCCTATGATGAAAGTGTCCTTGGGTATTTAAACAAGTTTCAAAACTTTTTTACTTTAAAACTTATTATGTTCTTCTTGCATAGACATTACCCAAAATTCATCGTTGACAGAATCATCAAGGTTTTTAGGTTCATGTTGTGACAAGAAGGATTGATGTTCAACTTGATTTCTAAGAGAAGATCTAGTTTGTGTTCCTTTCTCTAGGTATCCAACAACAGCATCTAAGGGATGGTTTTTAAGGGTTCTTAACTTTCTAGAAAAATAAGAACTAGTGATTTCAGGTTCATAAATAGATTTAGGTTAATTATTACTCAATTTTAGAGAATTTCGAGAATTGGATGTTTTCACAGATTCTTTCACAGAGGAATTTGAGGATTTTGAGTTGATGTTCATATTTGATACATCATCCTCCACACATTCTAGGATGGTTCTAGGGTCATGTGGATCTATTTCATTAAACATGACATGAATAGATTCTTCCACACATTTAGTTCTCTTATTGAATACTCTATAATCTTTGCTTAATATTGAGTAACCTAAGAAAATTCCTTCATCTCTTTTGGATGAAATTTTTTCAATATTATTATTAGTGTTTAGAATAAAAACTTTTCAACCAAAAACTCTAAAGTAATTAAACTTAGGCTTTCTATTGTTCTAGAGTTTATACGGGGTCATTTTGAGAATAGTTCTAATAAAGACTCTATTTATTATATTGCAAGATGTATTAACAACTCCATCCCAAAAGTAAATAGCTAGGTCATATTCACTAAGTGTTGTTCTAGAAATTTCTTGCAGGGTTCATTTTCTTCGTTCTACAGCACCATTCTTCTGAGGTGTTTTAGGGGTAGAGAAATTGTGACTATAACCATTCTGTGAGAAAAAGGATTCAAACTCTTGATTTTCAAACTCGCGACCATGATCACTTCTTAAGATTTAATTTTAAGGCCACTATGATTTTCTACATACATATCACACTTAGTAAAATAAGAGTAGGCTTCTATTTTGTGAGCCATGAAGAAGGTCTAGGTATATCTAGAAAAATCATCTACTAGAACATATACAGAGTCCTTCCGATTTAAACTAGAAACTATAGATGGTCCAAATAAATCTATGTGAACCAACTCGAGAGGTTGAGAATTAGAAACTTATTTATTTTTTTTGAAAGATATTTTGTGTTGTTTTCTATTTTGATAAGGATTACACACTTTGTCATTTGGAAACTCAAGTTTGGGTAAGTCCTTAAAAAGTGCTTCTCTAGTTAGATTTATAAGAGAGTGAACATTAATGTATCCTAATCTCCTATTCCAGAGCCAAGATTCTTTACGAAATACACTCAAGCATGAAACACATTGAGTAGCTAAGGAATCTAAATTAACAGAATAAACATTATCATTCCTTGATGCAGAAAATACTAATTAATATTTAGAATTAAATACATTACATGCATAATTTTCAAATTTAACATGATACCCATCATCACATAATTGATATATACAAAGAAGATTATATTTTATTCCATTAATAAACAGTACTTTAGAAATTAAAATCAAATCAGATTTACCAATCTGGCCTAAGCCAAGGATCTTCCCTTTGGCATTGTCACCAAATGTGACAGGTCCTCCATCTACATTTATCAGGTTCTTGAAGCAGGAGTAGTCTCCTGTCATGTTCCATAAACATCCATTGTCCAAGTACCATAGATTATTGAAGGAGGTCATTAATCATCTTTCCTACAACAAGATCAAGAAAAGATATATTTTTGTACCCATACTTGATTGGGTCCAGTAACATTAGTAATAAGTGCTTTAGGAACCCGTATTTGTCCCATAGGTTTCCTATAATCCTCATGAAAAGTATTTGAAAAATAAATTGTATTTGGTCGACAAAAACATGAAACAGTAGAGTATATATCAATACTTGAGCTAGTAGAGTTGTGTGCAGAACTGGGAACAAAATTATATGTCCTTGATTTTGAAACAAAATCCGTTCCACCAAGGTTTCTTTAACCAGGTTGATAACCAACTCCAGTCTTGTATTTAGGGGAAATTTGTTTTCCAAGAATTTTTGTAGGGGTATTTTTTCCATTAGTAAATTTTTCTAAGTCACTTTTAAATTTCTCATTAGAAAATTTTAATTCATTGTTATCTTTGAGCATTTGAGAATTTTTCTCCTTTTAAGTGGTATGTTCAGATTTAACATTTAAAATGACAACATGTTGTTTCTTTAATGATTTATATTTATCTTTTAATTCATTGAATGTATCTTCAATAATGTTATAGTATTCAAAAATTTCATCATTAGTCATATTTTCATAGTCACTTTCATCTTAATAATAGTATGAATTTTGTACAGAAGAGTTCATTGTTACCTTCGATGAGTTTTTCATAAAACACATATTGGCTTTGTTGGCCGGTTCATCATGTGATGTCTATGAGTCGCTTGAAATATCCTTAAAGGCATTCCAAGTTTCCTTTATTGCCTTTTTGTACTTCTTGTCCTTGTCCTCATAATTCTTATTATACTTATTCTTTGGACAATCAACATTTATATGTCCTTCCATTTACATTCATAACATAAAATTTCATCAGTTTTGTCACTACTTTTCTAGTCCTTTTTCCTGCTTCCTTTTAGATCATACTTTCCCTTGAAGTTAGGCATTATAAAAAAGATGTTCTTTTTGTAAAATTGTTGGAATATTTTGGCCAGTTGAGCCATCTCCTCATCACTATCAGGTGATGATTTTTCAGTGGTGGAACCTTCTACAGAACCTTCCAGTTTCCCTCTTTCTTAGTGCTTCAATATGGTGGTCTTGAATGCTACAGATTTCTTATTTGGTTCATCCTCCTCTTCTTTGTTGACTTTTATCTCTTCCTCATACATCATTAGATTCCCATTGAGTTACTTTTTATGTAGCTTGCTGATGTTGCACAATTATCTAATTGAGGGAGAGGTTCCCCTTCATCTATCGGGTAGACACCTAAGGATTCTCATGATTTGTTATTTGGCAGTGACTTCTCTTCCTAGAGAAATCATTGTGTTGACAATCTCATTGAACCAGAGATACATGTCAGAAATAGGCTTATCAGGTTTCATTTTATGATATCATATTTTATAGTATAAGTATTAAGCCTCATTTCCTTTATACTAGATATGCCTTTATGTGAGAAAGATAAGGTATCCAAAATTTCAGGGGCTGTTTTACAAGTAGAAATCCTATTAAATTATCCATATCCTAAGAAAAAATACAAAGCATTAATGGCTTTGCAATTGCAATTGTAAGAAAGTTTTGTAGGTTCATCCCTTGTAATTGTACCAGTCACAGGATGTTTGTATTCATCTATAATGGATGACCAAATTTCAAAGCTCATACTCTCTAGATGCAATTTAATTTTAATTTTCCATTTAGAATAGTTGGTTCCATTAATGAATGGAGGTCTGTTGGTTGTAGAACCTTCCAATCTATTTTCCATACTAACAAATTACTATAAAAGAGATAGAAATTTATAATTAACATAAAGTTAATGATCCATAATATACAACTACAATCACAGTTGAGTAAGATTACACAGAGTCCTAATAAACAAACCTCTGGTACCAAATGTTGGTCGGAGTAGTTTACTCATGAGGGGAGGGGTGAAATGAGTAACTATAAAAAAAATTTAAAAAAGAAATATTTTAAAAGAAATGGTTTTCCCCAAAAATAGATACAGTCTAGTTGATCAAGGATATACTGTTATAAGAGTTTGAAAGTTTAAACATCTTCATAGAAGATTGATTAATTCTTAGTAATCTTTATATGTATTATTAATATTACTTTTGATGTTATCCTACTATGAAAAATTAGTTATAACTTATTTCCAAGACTAACTATCAAAGTGAGATTTTAGTTTTATGGATTATGCAATAAATTTGTAAAATAGAGAATACTAAATTAAAATAGCACATCGGATATGAAACAAGTGGTTCAGTCTCAATCCGAGACATAATCCACTCCACTTGGTGATCACCTGTCACCAAGAAGTTTATATAAATAAACTTTGATCCACACCCTGGATCGGGGTTAAAAACTGTACACAGACTGTCCGGGTCACACAAGGACCTCTTCAACAATTTTCATGGGTAACCAAAAATAATAACCTGGCCACACAGGGACCTCTTCCACAGCTGTTGTTGGTAAAAAAATATTAAAAATTTTTGGTGTAAGGATTTAGAAATCCATCAGTTTAGCACAGTAGTCAGTGTGTATATGGAATATACAAAGTACACACACTTCTCAAAAGTATGTAAAATAATCACTGAGAGAGAGTATATATGAGTTTAGAATTCTCTAGTGATTTGATTTGTAGCTCTAGACTCCATTGATTAAACATAAATGCTTCTGATTCATTCTCTGGTTTTTTTCTTGAAAAATAGAGTGTCGTAATCAAGCTTGGGTTCTTCACGATCTTTGATAATGTAAAAGTGTTATTTGGATTCCAATGTATATCGTATGTTCTTCAATAGTGTCAGATTGCATGTATGAGACAATGCTATCTTTGATAATCGTGCAATGTGTTCTTTGTGGTCGTGGTCAGGCTTGTTTTTCCATTCAGTATCGCACGCTATGGTTATTAGGAACTCTACACTCTTTATCTTCGAATGCATGTGTTTTAGCCGAAATGTTCCTTATGTTTTGTACCTCATACCTCATAATATTTCTACAAATAAACATTAATTATGTAAGTTCCTTAAAAACATAAATTATTACCGTTAAACATTAAATTGAAAGATGAAAAAATATTTTATGAAATAGTGTGAGAGTATGTTATGAAAATGATGTCTCATTCACACGATGTCTGAGTGTCACGGTCTGAGTTTCATGGGGTCTGAGTGTCACAATCTGAGTGTCACAGTTTCTTCTTTACGGTGTGATTCTCATGGTGCCTTGCCCACGGTGTCTTGCATCACGATGTCTTGTTCACAAAGTCTTGCTCAAATTTTTTTTCTCACGGTGGCTTGATCAAGGTGTCTTGCTCACGGTGTCTTTTACTTAGGCAAATAAAAGTATTCAATCATAAATAGTAATATGCATGAAATAGATTGATCATAACCATTATAAATCATGAGTTAATTGGAAACATAAATACATATGATTTTATATAATTTATAGGAGTTAAATAGGTTGAATATAAATTATGATCATTAATGAGATTTGTGATCATTGATGAGATTTGTGATCATTAAAAATGATTAATACTTGATGAGTCCAACACCTTTATTGTGGTTTACTTTTCCAATATTCCTAATAGAGTTTTATCACTGATATGCAGGGTTAAACAATGGGAATAATGGAATTCACAAAGGATTATTTAATATGTGTTTAAAAGAACAAATTGTAATGTAATGTTCATGTATGTCATATATTTTTGATGACTGGTAAACTGATCGGTCCTTCGAGATGTGATTCCTTGTAATCATGCCAATGTATTAAAATAATACATTGACTCCGAGCTTTTGGTGTCTAGGAATTAAATTATCTTTATATTTATAATATATAATATATTAGGTCTTTTGGGGTACACTTACATTCAAACACACACACACACACACACACTACACACACCGATGCCTAAAATGTTGGTCATAGACCCCCTAAGGGATAATTCACCCAAACAGCTACTTTATTAATTTATATATTTTTTGGCCAGAAGTCCCATTTGGAATGAATCCAATTACAATGTCTGTAGGCCCACCATTAGATGGCCCAAAGGACCTTCTTGGTTCATTTTGGAATCAACACCTATACATCATGCCTGTTTTACCACACCATTGATGGCTCAAAGGCCGAGTGAACTAAAATCCCATTTAGGATTAATAGTATTGCTATTACAGTACCCCACTAAAATATATTCTAGAGTACCTGCTCTACTATGGTGCCACTACAACAGCTGTAGAAATTTTCTCCCCCCAGATTTGAACCCAGGTCGGATGGAGGATTATGGGGATCCTTTTCCACTCAGGTAATTCACCATCTTCATATTGATATAATTATTTTATGTGATAATAATTCACTATATAAAGGGTCAGAAAATTGATCATAATATTATAATTTGGATAATAAAAATTAATAAGGATTTTCTTAAAAAAATTATTCTATCATTTTAATAATTTTATTTTCATAAAATATAATTCATTTTTTTAATCCTCACATTAGAAAAAATTTCGGTGATTATATATCATTATTCAAATATACTAGATTTTTTTTTAATTGTGAAAGACAAAAAAATATAACATTTTTCCTTAGAAGATAAACCCATGAATCAATTTGTAAAGAATTACATAGACAACCATTTTCTCAAAGTCACTTCTACTAATTACTGTATATAGTCATAAGAATAAATAATATTAGTATTCATTATCCAAAATAACAAACTAATTAATATTATATTAAAATACATCCCACAACTCCCCATATAAATTTCACCCCTAACTACCCTATCTCCCCGCACATTTTAAGCCTTAGAGATTGAAAAAATTCTATCAAATTTTATTCCCAACCATCTTCCTCATATATTTATAATGATGGTCTCTCAGAAAGGAAAATACATGGTTCCTTACTATGTATTTAAAAATAATACATTCAAAGAGGTAATATTCTCAACTAATCTATCTCAATAATTTTCCCCTTGTACATCCACCATATATCTTCCCTCCAATAATAAATAATCAATCTAATTTAATTAATTTGAATTAAGGTTACTATGATAATGTAATATCAATTTTTTTCATCTTCTTAATTCATTATAAAATTAAAGCATTTTTCAGATTATGGAAGGTTTACCACAAAAAAGAACAATATACATTTTTTTCAACAACCATCCATTCATATTTTAATACAATTATTATGTTGATTTTTATAAATTTTTGTATAATATATTATTTTATATTATTTAATGGGTAAAGGATGATATGGTTGAATAAAATATATTGCATTCACCATGGTTAGAAAACCCAACCATGTTAATTATCTATATAATAATAATAATTAAATTATGTGAAATGCCTATCATTTCTATAATATTTTAATTTTACCAAAAAATTTAACATCTAGAAAAAAAATAATTATAATTTTACCACACATATTGATTAATAGAACCATTATATAAAAAGACACCATAATTATCAAAAAATGACGTCACCAAGAACTACGGCCCAAATGACCATGCGAATTTAGAAACATAAAATATATTTATGATAAATGACTCTAAAATAAAATAAAAAGTTGGTAATAAATCAATTATAATTTAATAAGGTTATAAACAATGTATTTATTTAACTGAATATTATTATTTAAAATATTATGTGAATTTAATAAGAGAATATAGATCTATGGTTATGGAACTATCTAAAGTAGCCTCCATCTGTAGTGTGATGCATTTTTTTACTCTATCTCACATTCTCGTCAAATAGAAGTTCATGGATTTATTCTATAATATATATATATATATATTAAAGGTTGAGGCCAAAGCCTCAATTTATTATTTAAATCAAATACCTCTTTATATTGGAATGATGGAGACCCATTACATATCCCAAAGGCCCAAGTCCAAGTGGCATGAATACAGGGGGTGAAATCCCATTCTTTTTTGCCCAAAAGACCCCTTAGTGAATAGTACTACAACAGTACCCTCACTACTACTGACATGCGTGAGTACCACCACCGCTATAGTAACTACTAAAGTACCTCCGCCGCTAAAGTGTTGTTGCTGATACAGAGTCGCCACTACTACAATACCAACTACAGTATTACTACAGTACCAGGAAGTTCACCCCTGCCGGGATTTGATCCTGGGTCTTTTCGATGCCAACCAGGAGCCTGTACCACTAGGGTACAATCTGGTTGGATTTATTATATATGATTCATGTATATATAACTATCTTATTTTACAATTATATTTTGTTTTTATGCATGCCATACATTCATTTCTGAATACATTCATTAAAATTGAACCTAAAAAAGTAGAATTTTTCAATCACTTAATCTAAACATGTAAGAATACTTTATAGTATTTCATTGATAAATGATCATAAAAAATGATAAATCCTTATTATTTAAACTATTTGAATTACTAGTGGTTTTAAAAAAAATCCTTATTCTTACCTTCTTTTAAAGTCTTTCTGAGAATCCTTAAAACTAAATTTTGAAGGTTGAAATCATTAATCATCTCTGTATCATTTCTCCTTCATTTTTCTTCAAATATAATCCGAATTTGAAAAATATGAATCATGATTAAAATATAAATATAAAAATATTTAATTAATTTTAATCTTATAAATCATTATAAAATTATTTTTGAAAATTCATGATTCAATATTTTAAACCCTTTACTTCCATGTATATTTATTATGCATATGTGATATGTATTATTCCATTTTGAGGAACCAATATTCTTTTAAATTTTATGATGGTTTTTCCTAGATAGTTCCCTAATTAATTGGATATGTTTGTATCCCATGAGATGGTATGTATAAGAATAATGAGTGAACCTAATCCATAATTTGTCTCAATAAACTATGTTATGTTATCTTTCTAGTAAGCCATTAATTATTCTTATGTCATGTTTTTTATAGTTTTATCATTCTTATTATTATAGGATTTAATGATTAAATATTTTTTATGTCATAAAACAGTGTGATTATACATATAAAATTTCCATTACAATATAATATTTTTTTATTTGACTAATATGATATTCTCTTTTATCATGATTATTACATTCAATGATTTATAGATCACTCTAACACATTATATTTTCCTAAGTATATCTAATATAATTTTAGTTCTTAAAAAGGAATTACGATAAATTTCATTAAATTTAAATAAATATGTCATATTTTAGATTCTTGTTGATCTTGTATGAATATAATCACCCAAAAGAACTAGTCTAATTGATCCATGGTTTTTTTATTTGATTTTTATTTTAAACAACATAAAATAATATGTGTAAGTGTATTTTGTCTCTATAGTTTGTGGCAGAGTAGTTTCTAGTTATTTTAATGGATTCCGAAAATAATACATTTGTAAATTCTATAGAGATAAGTATATTTATAGGAAGAAATACAAAAAAAATTGTAATGTTTAGAGTAGCTGGTATATACAAAATGAAATACCTATATTGATAGTAAAATATAATGATGGTATAACATAGATGTACCATGGGGTAATAAAATATAACGTGATCATTGGGTAACAAATTTATTGGTTCTGTATGCCTGAAAAAGAGTACTTGCTGCAAACCTAGTTTGAGACTCCCAAAGGATATTATTTAGAAAATTCATACTCTTTATAAACCACTATAAAGGAATTTACTATATTGTTAGGTTTGAATGCCTAATTAGAAAATTACTATGGAAATTGTATATTGAATGCTAATGATTCAAAAAATAGGACATACATGTCATTCATAAGTTTTTTTCTTCTATGTGGATTGTTTCCACTTTATATGTCTATTATTTAAAGTATTCTCATACATAATTTTTCTATATTTCTAGGTAACAGCTACAAATCAAAGGAATCATAGAAAAAATAATTTGACCTGAAATGTGAGGACTTATATAATAAGATTCATAACTTGATGGGAGTTGATGCTGAGAAATTTATGGAATTTTTATATCAACAAACTCGTGTAATGAATATTGACTTGAATTTTATGGAATTATTTCTTTCTCCAATGTAATAAAATGTTATGATTGAGTCATATATTCTCCCATGGCCTCCAAAATTTAGTATATCATTTTATCTCCTCGTAAAAGAATAATAAATTAATTCTATTGAGAATAAATTTGATGTACATTAATTATTTAGATAAGTTAATCTCACTTTTCAAAGAGGTAGAAGTCAAATATTAGAAGAAAATAATCATGATCATGAATCATAATGAAGAAATCGAATTCACAAAATAGAAAGGTTCGACAAAATTAAATTTCAAAAAAATATCCCCAAACTCTCCTTATGAAAATAGTGAGGTAGTTACATGGACTGGAGTAAAAGGTTATTGAAACTATCTAGGATATTGAGTTAAAAAAATAAGAATTTTAATGTAAACCACATTCTTTAGCATTAATACCAACATTAATGTTGACCATTTATTAAGTGGATTAAACCCATATTTATAATCTTATTTTATGATTTGAGACTTCTCAATATTTGAAGAGATTCCCCATAATTAATTTTTGGTCAATATAGAGATTGAATATCATTAGTGATCATAAGTCTGTAAAGATAGAGAGAAAAACATGTAGTTCAATTTAAGATGATAAAAAAATAAATCATATAGATGAAATAGAACCAAACTCCCCACATGTCATAAATGTTGGACGAATCCTCCTAGAAGTAGTTTCAAGGGAATGAAGTGATTCTTCATGTGTGGAAAATAGGTTCTTTAGTCTAATAAAAAATGTAGGGAGATATATAATCCTACCTATTTGATAGAAAAAATATTTTTTTGATAAACTATAATCCGAGAATCTAGTGATTCTACTTATTAGACCACAGACATTATGAAATACAATTCCCTAAGACATGGTTTGTAACAGATAACAAATTAAAACAAACCCCATAGTGTTGTGAGAAATTAAGGTCAATTGAAATTAATATTGTTGTGGTAGACCAAGATGATGAAGTAGGAAAATATAATCCAGATATTCATTAAATGATGGAAACCATATTATTTAACTCTAGTTATATATATTATTTTACATTATGACATTTTTATAGAACTATTCAAATGCCGCCTCGTAATATTGAGTTTTCATTATCCATGAGAACATAAAAGAAGGTAAATATTTTGTCGCAAGAATATAAGTCGTATTCTATCAATTTTTGTGGATTACAACTCCTAGAAAATATTTTTATTCCTCCTTTTTTACTTGTAATCTATATTGGGAATTGATTTGAAGTATTTATATAATGACAACAACAAATGATGGGAAATAGAAATCTCATTAAATATCTAGAGTAATCCTTATATTATATATAAGTCTTATAGGAGGATAAGACTCATTGGAAATATTATTATCATGCATGAATATTATTTCCATATGAAAAATAATATCTAGCTCAACTGATTGAGACAAATGTAAAAATATTGCTTGATGACATGCACATTGTGAGGGTCTATACAGATGTATTCTGTGAAGAATTTATTTTTCATCCTCCAAAACGAGGGTTTTATTTCTCAATTGAACTTATACATGTATATCTATGTATTATTAAGACTACAAAAAGAATAAATCCCTATGATTTTGAAGAGTTAAATATGTTATTAAATGATAATCTATTCAAGTGTTTTATAAACCTAAGTACTCCACTTTGGGAAGCATAGGTCTTATTCTTTTCGAAGGAGGGTGGTTCAATTCCTCTTTAGATTTAGTATAATCAACTAAAAAAAATCATGATAAATATAATTTATCACCTTTCATGGATGATGAATTTTTCGATCTGCTATGTGGAGACCCCAACTTTTTAATTTTTTTACTTTGATCATCGTGTAATTAAATATTTGTATGGATGTAAGATATTAAAAAGGATGACTTTGGTACAAAGTACAAGCCCTTTGATTTTATTATGATTACATTTAGTTACACTGATGCTCTAGAATGATTTATAGAGTTAATGAATAGTTTCATTAAAGATTACGTTGTCAAATTTGTTGTTGTATTTATAGAAGATAATATAATATATTCTAAAATACGGGATGATAATGATTATAATTTGAATAATATGTTAAAATTTAATGAAAGGATATGATATATAAAATAACACTAATTTTGAGTTTTGGATGGGGGAAGTATCATTCAGGGGGAATGTTATATAAAGAAAATGGAAATATGTGTAAGATAAGAAGACAAATGTAGTTAAGGATTAGCCCAAACCATCATCTATAATGTAGATATAAATTTCCCATAAAATAACATTGTATTATAAATGTTCTATGATTAACTTCTCATGATCATAAAACCCAATTAATTACCGAACACTTATTAGAGTGAAGCTTATTATGGTTAATTAAGGTGGAGTGATCATCAATTAATTCAGAAAAAGGTTTATCAATTCTCTAGTAATCAAAATACCCTCATGTGTGGAATATGTAGTGTTATAAAATTAATATTTATTGAATTATGTTGGCTTCATACTAATGAAAAATGATAAATTTTTATCTTACCCCTCAATATAGCTGTATTTTCACGAGAAGAACTATCCAACACATGTTCTGGTGTTGGATACTATAATCTTTACATTTAATATTTGGTGGAATTCTCTTGAATTGGAAAATTATGAGATATATACAAATCATAAGGGCCTAAAATATATAACCCCATAAAATGATATTAATATAAGACAATGATTTTGGTTAATACTGATAAAAGACTATAAATATTTAAATCCATTTCAATCATGGGAAGGAATATAAAGTGTTATATTCTCTAAGTAGAAATAATCTTGAAATCCCATAAGTGATTGATAAGGATCCAATATTCTTAGACATATAATGTATGGACATGGAAGTCATAAATGGAGGAACATTATACTATGTAGATCAAGTGATTTTTCAATTATCCATCATGGAGAAGATAAATGATTATCAAAGGGTTGATGTAGAAATAAATAATAATGTTAGTGATTTATAATAAAGTGAAATAAAAATAATAAAAATACTAAAAAGAAGTAGTTATTAGATTGGTCCATTAATAAGTATGCCACATAATACTTAATTAAAGAATGAGTTCTAAAATGATACACATATACAAAAATTATCCATCAATCAAGGGAGAATCATCATGAGGATATATCATTGATAGAACTATTAGATATAAAATATGATTAATTAGATCATAGAATATTCATCTATGTGCCTGATATGTCAACATATAAAGGAAAAAGGATTAAAGTTGAAAGGAATAATGACTAAATTTCAATACTTACGTGAAAAATGAGAAAACATCACCATAGACATTGTTATATATCCTATATCATCATATAGAGGAATTAATTCCATATGGGTTATGTTGAATCATCTTATAGAGAATGGCGACTTCATTTGGATTAGATAATACATCTCACATGAGTGATATACACGGATACACATTTGGGAAGTGGTGAGGGTATAAGGGAATAATCTAGGAGAAAAATCATCGGTAACACATGAAGTTTGTGAATAGTGATATATAGTTCATCTACAAATCTACATAGAAGATAGTCATGGTTTTTGGAAAGAAGAGAAATCAAAGTCATAGATACATCATCCACTTTGTGGTTTTTGATCACATCAGAGATCTATCCTATCAACTTGCAATCCCACAAT
Organism: Viscum album; assembly: GCA_963277665.1. Classification (NCBI taxonomy): domain Eukaryota; kingdom Viridiplantae; phylum Streptophyta; class Magnoliopsida; order Santalales; family Viscaceae; genus Viscum; species Viscum album. Next base: position 1,309,948,713 of record OY728163.1, on the reverse strand, counting down.
ATATATCTCAAGAACATTCCATGTTCCATGAATCCATCTAATGTATATACATATAAGATCCCTCACATGTACTTAATTTAGAGGTGGTATACATGAATAATATTTAATATTATGAGGAGTAAATGGTGAATACCATAGACTAAAGGTAAAAATATAAGTGAAATAAGAAAACTGACCACTTCAAATTAATATGGTTGAACCATATGTTTTAGAGGGAAACATTAGAACCATATGAAGTAATGAAATACAATTACACTAATCTATTTTCATATTATTTAGTGTAACCGAATTTTGTGGGACAAATGTATTATGTGGGGAAAAGTTTATTGACACATAATTTTATCAATTTAATTTTGAATATAATTATATTAAAGTGTCATATTTAGTAGTGAATTATTATATTACGAAACAAAATTACAAAACAAATATGATTTTATGATATTGACAAAAAATTATATTTAGATAATATATATGTAAATATTAATTTAAATTGATTCAATAGGACAAAAAATAGAATATAAACAAACTATAATATGATAATTTGGATATGATCCATACCCTACTATGATCTCACTCACAAAATAAACTGTAGAAATGAAAGAGATTATTAGTAAGTAATTTTCACAACCCCTCCCCACAATATATACCCCTCTTGGGCTGGCAATGTGAAATGGGAGATAATGACCCTCGAGTCCCTGCTCTAGTAGGCCCCGGGTTGGCGACTAGAACTGAGGGTATAGTAACACACAAATTAGAGACATTACCCTGTAAGAGAACACATGCGAAAGAGAGAGACAAGATAGACACCAACCAACTCCAACTCACAACTGAAATATAAATGAAACCCAAGTACATATATGAAATGCCATGAAAAATTACTACAAATGAAAGGGGAAAACTATAAGTACCCAAAAGAAAATAAAAACAACAACAACCACAAGCCTAGACAGATCCTCCAACCACAAGCTAGTAGTAACCAGGTTGATCTCCAACCTGCTCCAAGTGACCTGAAAAATAATTTATATATACATAGGGTGTGTATAACAGTATACTCAGTAGGATCGTCCCCAAAGCCTCTCATGCAAATGTAAAGAAAGCATGCTAAATCCTAGTGAACAACAAGTGAAACTAACTCGTCACCTAAACAGGTATACTATGTTCCCAACCTCACTATGGTTACTCTCACCATGTAACACATTAAATAATATAGCATATAGTAATGAATATCAAGGGTACCCCGCTACTTCTTCCCTAATGGATTTCCTCTTTTCCCCAATGACTTATGTCATATGAATATTTCTCCAAAGGCTTGGCCGTATAAACTTGGGATGACCTCCAAAATATGCATTAGGTGCACCACAAAGGCTTTCCCGCAAACACCTGGGCAAAGCACCACACCATCCTCACAACCAAAAGTAACCGAGTAGATTCTAGGAGCCACCACAGCTTGTATAACATGTATCATACGTCCGGTATTGTACCCCAATCCATCACAACCCATACGTCGAGTATGGATCCTCAAGTCATCACAACCTATACATGTTACAGCTATAGTATTCTATAGGATACTATATCCAAAACATATGTGTGTGAAATAAACACAAGCCATTACATCCCTCTACACACATATATGGGGGAAACTAACCGTTGTTCCAAAGGCACTAGTATCTACCAAGATAAGAGAGTAGAGCCAAAGGGGGTAGTCATCCATTCAACCTCTCATCAGAATGTTGGGGAAAACACCCCCCAGGGCTCAGAATCCCTGAGGTGTCAGTTTCCCTTACCGAAAGGATGAAGTAGCATATAGAAACACAAAAATTACAGAATATATATCTCACAACCACACTATGGGTATAACCTAGTCTTAAAAACAACTACAACTAACGTCTCTTGGACTCCGGGCTACCACTTCTAAGACTAGGTATCTCATAAGCACACAACCATTTAAGGGATTTATTAGATAACATAATTCCCATTTAATAACTTCCACTATATGTTAATTAATTCATTAAACATTAATTAACCTTGAACAATTCCACATAATATTGAATTGGCATCACATTCAAAATCAACTGCTTCTCTTAATATACAACATCACCTTTAAATTCCAACATCTCCATCCCCATGGATTATCACCATTTAATCAATCTTTTATTACAAAATTACATTGCCATATTCCCAAGTATTCTAGAAAAGATTCATATGATACTAAACACAAAGGGTGCTCAACACGGTGAGTAGATATACCACCCGTCGATTCTTTGCCTCCTATAGCAAGAGCATAGAACCATTCTTCCTCGAGAGGCTTAACACGGAAGGCACATGGCGTACCCCGATTGACTTCACCTCCTTCAAAAGAAGGGTAAGCAATACCAGCTACCTTGATCAGTCGGAAAAATAAAGCAGATAAACATTCAAAAAAAACCACCAACATCAAGCCATCATATCCATCCCATACCATCATCCTTAGTGTCCTCCCCAACACCCACATGCATTAACCGATGCATCTCGCAACTCTAGGCATCATCCGCTACCACAACCACAAGGCCTACCTACTTCCACATATCACAACACCCCTCTAGGGTCACATCACAGCACAAGAAGCAAAAAAACAAACATCACATCAAATGGGCTCTTGGACCATTAACAAAGAATCTAGCCTTCATACAAAATGAGCACTCATGGCTCCAAACCACAAGGAAGTCGGCCTTACAAGCAAGAGGGTAACTCTTAACCGTATCAGGAATTATCTTTTATCAACCAGACATTTATTTAATACCTCTTGAATTAGCAAATTCAATTCATAGGTTCCAATTCTAGGAAATTGATTCAGTAAGCTATCTCAAAAGATTTAACATTCTTACTATGACAATTTGATTAACACAAAATTAGAACAACTACAACAATTACAACAAATAGATTAATTTACATTCCTCATTATCTTTAGCTAATTAATTATCAATTACTTCTGCCGTTACATTCATTATCAATTCCCATAATGAACAAACAGCTAAGAAAATGAAGCATAGATATCACACTATCTAGCAAAACATGAGGCAATAACATACAAGCAATAATAATTTATTTATCCAGTTCAAATATTTAATTATTTAAACATCATTGTGATCTAAAGGGCTGAATCATGCTAAATCTACAATTGCACATAAAAAATTAGATAAGCAATGAATCCCCTACCTCATAGAGTTATTGACATTCTTTACCCACACAACAGGTCACAGTCCTCCTCTCGCAACAACTGCATCCACCTGAGGATTCCACGGTAAGACCACACCAACCAAAACCCAAGAAAAATATATTAGAATAATGGATATTACATGCTATAATATGGAAAGGAGAAACATGGTATGATGATCCCTGAAGGAACGATGATAATCATACCTTATATCGAAGAATGATCGACACAACTTGGTTGCATCAAAACATGGCGTAACTGATCGGAGGAGTAAAGTTTGATTGTGAAACTCCTGCGAGATGGATTGAAAGGTTATAGTTTCTCATATCCAATAAAAAAGAGTAAGAACAAGGGATAATGATATCTCATTCCTTTTTGAATATTTAATGAGGTGACAGTTTAAGATCTGGTTAATTCTCCATTAAAAACCGATCACATTAACCCACATGGTTTGACCAAGTAAAAACATCCCAACCATAAGAATAATTTATATAGGATTTATGGCCTTTGAATCGGCCTGAAGAGTCCTTAAAATAATGTTTAAATTCATTTTACAACAATGGAAACGTCAAAAGGGGAAAAATGTAGGAATCTAGAAACACCGTTCACCTGCCGTTACTATACACCTACCGATCTGTTCAACCGATCCGTGAGACTGATATGTGAAACAGATCTGTGAAACCGATATGTGAAACTGATCTCTGAAACCGATCTGTGACACCGATCTGTGAGACCGGTCTGTGAGACCGCTCTGTAAGACCGATCTGTGACCCCGATCTGTGACACTGATATGTGAGACCGATCTGTGACACCGATCTATGAGACTGATATGTGAGATCGGTATGTGAGGCTGCACTGTGAGGTCGATCAGTGAGACCGATCTGTGAGACCGATCTCTGAGACCGATCTGTGAGACTGATATGTGAGACCGATTTGTGAGACCAATCTGTGAGACCGATCTGTGAGACTGATCTGTGAAACCGATCTGTGACATTGATCTGTGAGACCGATCTGTGAGACCGATCTGGGAGACCGATCTGTGACACCGATCTGTGACACCGATCTGTGAGACCCATCAGTGAGACCAATATGTGAGACTGGTTTGTGAGACCGATCTGTTACTGTTCAAAAAACTGGAAACACTGTTCACAAAACTGGAAATTTGGAAAAGTGTTGGGATATGTTACTTTGACCTCCTGGAACACCTCAAACACCATATTTTCACAAAGTAATAGACCAGAGAGGTTTGGGACTTTACATTTGATACCTCTCGAAACATTCTCGTCCTCGAGAATTCAAAACCCACCAAGAAGAAAAGAGGGTTCCGAACAACCACCCCGTAAGATACCTATCAGAGGAAAAACCTCCCTGAGTTGTTCAAAAGCTAAAAAAAACCATCAAATCCGAGAGCAAGGGGACAAAAATTACATATCCCTACAATTTAAGCATAAAGTCACATCAAATTTACATAAAATAAAGAATCAAATAAAACTCATCACAACAACATAAAACAACTTTGGGTATTGGACACGCATATGTGACTCACGTTCCCAGGTACTCTACTCCATGATGTATCACCACCTCCTCTAGATACCTCCTCGACAAAACATCCACTGAGCTCGACTCCCTGATCGCTATGAAGTGGGATGATTTTGTTAGAAGATTCACTACCACCCATATAGCATCATGTCCTCCTGGAGCTCAAGTTAAACTTGTAACAAAGTCCATTGAGATGTCCTCCCACTTCCACTAAGGAATCTCTAATGGATGGAGAAGACGGCCAGGAACACGGTGTTCGGCCTTCACCTTCATGTAGACTAAACATCGATACACACACTCTAAAACCGCATGCTTCAGCCCAGGCAAAAAAAAACTAACTCCTCAAGGATCAGTACATGTTTGTCACACTAGTATGTACTACTATGGGCGAACTATCGAACTCTTAGAGAACCGTCTTGTGCATTGCTAAGGAAACAAAAAGCCTCCCATGATACAACACTCGATGTTGTTCACCCTCCGACCAACCATCCGGGGCCTCACCACAAACAACTCTCTCTCTCCAAACTTCCACCTTTGGATAACCCAACTGGGACTCTTCCACCTTTTTCATTAGGGATGATTTCACCGTCATCTGGAAAAGACAACCACTACCTCCAACCACTTCCATATCAAGATGCAAAGCTGACAGTTCCTCCATTACACTCTAGGAATCACCGGATTCACATACAACATCACTATGTGGCTTTCGACTCAGCACAGCAGCTATAACGTTCCCTTTTCCAGGTGTATATGATATTTCTATGTCATATTCCTGCACGAACTCCATCCACCAACATTGTCGTATGTTCAAGTCACGAGGGTAGAAACATACCTCAAACTCTTATGATCGGTGAAAACCACAAAGCGCCCACCAATGAGGTAATGTCTCCAAAACTTTAGAGAAAACACCATGGCTGCCATCTCAAGGTCTTGGGTGGAAGAGTTGCATTCATGGGGACACAACTGTCGAGACCCATAAGAAACAACTGACCTATGCTGCATGAGAACACAACCTAGCACTAGATGTGAACCATCAGAGAAAACATCAAACTCAACTCCCTCTACTGGAAGACAAAGGACTGGAGCACTTACCAACTTATCCATTAGATACTCTAATGCTGCTTGACACTGATCACTCTACAAGAACGCTTGATCCTTCCTGGTCAAAAATGTTAGAGGAGTAGCAACTCGGGAGAAATTGGATTCGAATCTCCTATAGTAGCATGCGAGACCAAGGAAACTTCGCATCTCTGACACTTTCTTGGGGGATTCCCACGACATGACTGCTTCTATCTTCGATGGATACATGACTACTCCCTATTGAGACACAAAATTCCCCAAGAAACAGACTTCTCGAGCTCAAAACTCACACTTCGAAAACTTCCCAGACAGATGATGTTGGTAAAGAACTCCCAAAACGACTCATAGATTCTCTTCATGCTCCCCTTCAGATGCAGAGTACACAAGTATTTCATCAATGAAAACCACTAGAAACATGTCCAGGAACTCACAGAACACAGCATTCATCAATCCCATTAAAACAGCTGGAGCATTCATCATGCTGAAAGACATTACAACGAACTCATAATGTCCATGAAGAAAACAAAAAGCAGTCTTCAGAATATCCTCATCCTTCACCCACATCTGATGATATCCTGACCGCAATTCGATCATTGAGAACCAACAAGAACCCTTTAGTTGATAGAATAAGTCATCAATCCATGAAAGTAGATAGCAGTTCTTTATTGTCACATTGTTTAAGCAAAGATAATCGACACACAACTGCAAACTGTCATCGGCCTTTATCACGAACAAGACTGGTGCACCCCACGGTGACACACTTGGCTGAATAAAACCGCACTACAACAGGCCATTAAGCTGTGTACGTAGCTCTTGTAACTCATAGGTGCTATAATATACAGATTCATAGAGATAGGAGAGGCTCTTGGCTGTAACTCGATCCCAAAATTGATCTCTCGTCGAGGGGGTAATGCTAAAACCTCTTCTAGAAAGACATTAGGGTACTCCTCTATGACCCTAGGAAACGCCAGTTGTTGAACCTCTAAAAACCTCACCATCATTTCAGCCATCAAGGATGTTACGGATGGAATGCACCTATGACCCATCTGAGGATCTCGCTCACCAACAGACACCACCTTCTCTCCATCTGTATCAAAGAAAATGACCTTCTTCCTATATCAATCCACGATAGCCTACACTGAATACAACCAATCCATGTTAAGGATGAAATCATATATTTGTATTCGTAAACATAGGAAATATCCCCAAGAGCAGTGCTGCCCCAACAATAGCTCACAATCTCTACATACTTCAAACAAGTCAACTCGATCTTCTACTGGTGTAGTCAACGCCAAGGGCACTAGAAGCCTCTGTACCTCAAGTCCCAAGGCATGGAAAGGGTTGGTGATATGAAAGAGTGTGTCACTCCTAAATCAAACAAGGCAAACACCAAGGTAGAAACAAGCAAATGGTACCTCTAAAAACATCTAGTTCGCTTGGCGCTGGTAACTCTAGAGCATGAAGCTGACCACAACCTCTTCCACGACCTCTTTTACCCTGATGATGAACCCCACCACAGTTGTGCTCTTCTCTCTTAGGATTGAGAGCATCATAGAGTTTTCCTTTGCCTACCCCATCTACTCTCTGGTGCTCTAAACCTGGTGCAACTTGCAGCTGTTGCCTCTACTAGAACTGCCTCAATAGAGAAACCTGGAGAGGAGTGCCCGGTGCACTATGACTCCTCTGAAAAGTTAGGAACTCCAGCTACTGATGACCATGACAACCACAAGAAAAAAAAGCGCAAGATCCCTTGGAATATTCCTGAGAGTTGTTGCCTCCAGAGAAACGAGATGGGACGAGTTGGGACCTACTTTCAGGTGAATGCAAACTCTTCTTCCCTGAACACTGGGAACCCCGGACCATAGCTCTACTTCTTGAGGAATCATGACGATTCCCCTCTCGTGACGACCCGGTCCTGGAAAAAGTCCTCTCAATGACCTCTACCCTTAACATCACCCCAAGATATGTATTCATCATATATGGGGTGAGCTGGCGCTGGATCTTTGGACTCAAAGACTCCGCGAAATGTCTCGCCCTGTCCTCCTCATCTGGTAACAGGTCTGAAGCATATCGTAGAAGGTTCCTGAAATGGATACCAAACTCTCTAACACTGTAGCTCCCTTGTCAAAGGGTAATAAGCTTTTGATAACTAGACGCCTTCATAGTCAAGGAATGGAACTCAACTATAAACTTGTCTCGAAACTCCTCTTATGAGATCGCTGAATCCTCACGATCCCCGAGGAACAAGAGCCACCACTACCTTACTGCTCCACGCATCATCGTCACAACCAAGGACACAGAGTGCTCCTCCCGAGCACGAATCGAACTAAAGTCGATCTCAACCTCATCTAACCAGTCTTCTATTACTGTATCTGAAATGGAGCCCTCATACTTTTGCAAACTCTGGCGCTGAAACTCTCCAAGTGTCTTCCTCCATGTTTCGTCATTGTCGACCACTACCCTGCGACGATCTTCTGGCGCAGCCTGCTGGACATCTTCTATGCAATCCTGACGAGGACGTCGACCTGGAGCCATTCCATCAAAATAGAAAACACTTAGAGCTCCTTGTCCTGGAATATTGAAGACACAAAATTAATTAATTTACTGTTTTCTTTTGTTCATTTTAGGATAACCTATCCCTAGGACTACCCATTCAAACAAAGGCACAATGAATAATGATGCATGATCCTTTACTAGGTCTCTATACTACAACCGGTATCACCTTGTTTAGTAGCAATTTTAAACATAAAGGTCTGTTCAATAGAACATAGGGTGCCCTAAATGCCTTTGTATATGTCGGTATCCAATGTTTACCCCACATGCTAAACACAAATGACACAGTTTCCCTTCCAACCAATGCAACCTCACCTATGTCTAACACCAATCTCCATCCTATCCCTCAACCTCCCTCTAATACCACTCTATCACGACCCCCTCCCCACAAAGTGTACCCCTCATGGGCTGACAATGTCAGAAGGGAGATAATGACCCTCGAGTCCCATCTCCAGTAGGCCCCGGGTTGGCTACTAGCACCGAGGGTATAATAACACACAAATGGGAGGCATTACCCTCTAAGAGAACACATGTAAAAGTGAGAGATAAGATAGACACCAAAACAAAACCAACTCAGAACTATCAGAACTAAAATATAAAGGAAACCAAGGTAAATATATGAAATTCCAATCAAAAGTACTACAACTGAAAGGGAAAAACTACATGTACCCAAAAGAAAGGAAAAACAGCAGCAACCACAAGCCCGAACAGATCCTCCAACCACAAGGTAGTCGTAACCATCTTGATCTCCAACCTGCTCCAAGTGACATGAAAAATAGTTTATATATACATAGGGTGAGAATAACGGTATACTCAGTAGGTTCCTCCCCGAAGCCTCTAGTGAAAAAATTAATGAAATCATGCTAAATCCTAGTGAGAAAAAAGTGAAACTAACTCATCACCTAAATAGGTATACTATGTTCCCAACATCACCATGGCTACTCTCACCAAGTAACACATACAAGAATATAGCATATAGTAAAGAATATCAAGGGTACCCCACTACTACTCTCCCACTGGTTTTCCGCTTTTCCCCAATGACATGCGTCCTGTGCATCTTTCTCCAAAGGCCTTCCTGTATAAACTTGGGCAAAGATCCACAATCTGAACCACGTGCAACACAAAGGATTTCCCGAAAACACATGGGCTAAGCACCACACCATCCTCATAACCAAAAGTAACCAGGTAGTTTTTGGGAGCCACCACATATCGCATAACATGTATCATACTTCGGGTATTGTACCTCAAGCCATCACACCCATACGCCGAGTAAGGATCCTCAATCCATCACAACCTATACACATTACACCTATAGTATTCCATAGTATACTATATCCAGAATATATGTGTGTGAAATAACCAAATCCATTACAACCCTCTACACATATATATGGGGGAAACTAACTGTTGTTCCAAAGTCACTAGTATCTACCAAGAGAAGAGAGTGGGGCTAAAAGGGGTAGTCAGCCATTCAACCTCCCATCAGAATGTTGGGGAAAACACCCCCGAGGGCTCAGAATCCACGGTGTGTCAGTTTCCCTTTCCGAAATGGTGGAGTAGCATATAGAAACACAAAAAGTACAGAATATATAACTCACCACCACACTATAGGCATAACCAAGTCTTAGAAACAACTGCAGCTAACATCTCTCGGACTCTAGGCTGCCAATTCTAAGACAATGTATCCTATAAGCACACAACCATTTAAAGGCTTTATTAGATTACTTATTTCATATTTCATCAATTCACTTATACATTAATTAATTCTTTAAAAATTATTTAACTGTGAACAATTCCACATTAAACTGAATTGGCATCACATTCAAAATCAACTGCTTCTTTTAATATTCAACATCACCTTTAAATTCCAATATCTCTATCCCCGTGGATTATCACCATTTAATCAATCATTCATTATAGAATTACATTCCCATATTCCCAGGAATTCTAGAAAAGCATCCTATGCTACTAAACACAAAGGGGGCTCAACACAGTGAGTATATATACTACCCGTCGAGTCTTTTCTGTCTATAGAAAGAGCATAGAATCATTCTCCCTCAAGAGGCTAAACATGGAAAGAACATGGCATACCCTGCATTTGATCATCTCCTTCAGAAGAATGGTAAGCAAGACCAGCTGCCTTGAGCAGTGGGGACATGTAAAGAAGAAAAACATTCAAACAAAACCACCATCATCCAGCCATCACATCCATCCCATAGAATCATCCTTGGTGTCCTCCCCAAAACCCACATTCATAATCCGATGCATCTCATCACTCTAGGCATCATCCGCTTCCACAACCACAAGGCCTCCCTACATCTACAAATCACAACACCTCTCCAGGGTCACATCATAGCACAAGTAGTAGAAAAAAACATCACATCAAATGGGATCTTGGATCCAAACCAAAAGGAATTCAACCTTACAAGTAAGAGGGTAAGTCAAAACCCTCTCAGGAATTATCTTTTTTCAACCAACCTATTCTTTAATCCCTCTTGAATTAAGAGATTCAATTTGTAGGTTCCAATTATAGGAAACCCATTCAGTAAGATATCTCAAAAGATTTAACATGTTTACTAAGCCAATTTGATTAACATAAAATTAGAAAAACTACAACAACGACAACAAACAGATTCATTTAAATGCCTCTTTCCCTTTGTCCAATTAATTATAAATTTTTTCCAGCTTTACATTCTTTATCAATTTCCATCAAGAACAAACAGCTGTGCAAATTAAGCATAGATATCTTGCTATCTAGAAAAACATGAGGCAATAACATACGAGCGATAAAAATTTATTTATCTAGTTCAAATATTTAATCATGTCAATTTCATTGTGATCCAAAGGGATGAATCATGATAACTCTACAATTTCACATAAACAATTAGAGAAATAATGAACCCCCTACCTCGAAGAGTTCTTCACGTTCTTTACCAACACAACGGGTCACAATCCTCCTCTCCCGACAACTGCATCCACCCGAGGATGCCACAGTATGACCACACCAACCAAAACACAAGAAAACCCTATTAGACGCATGGAGATTACATGATATACTATGGAAAGGAGAAACATAAGAATATCATCCCCGAAGGAATGATGATAAATATACCTTATATCGAAGAATGATCTACACAGCTTGGTTGCATCAAAACAGAGCGAAACTGATCCGAGGAGTAAAGTTTTATTGTGAAACTCTTACCAGAAGGATTGAAAGGTTCTAGAATCTCATAGCCGTTAACAATGATGAATAAAAAGGGAGAATGATATCTCGTTCCTTTTTTAAGATTTAATGAGGTGACAGTTTAAGATCAGATTAATTCTCTATTAAAAACGGATCGTATTAACCCATGCGGTTTGACCAAGTAAAAACATCCCGACCATATGAATAATTAATATAGGATTTATGGCCTATTAATCAGCCTTAAGAGTCCTTAAAATAAGGCTTAAATGCATTTTATGTCAAAGGAAACGTCAAAAGGGGAAAACTATAGGAATCTGGAAACACTGTTCACCTACCTTTACTGTACACCTACCAATCTGTGAGACTGATCTGTGAAACCGATCTGTGAAACCGATCTATGAAACCGATCTATGAAACCGATCTGTGAGACCGATCTGTGAGACCGATCTGTGAGACCGATCTGTGAGACCGATCTGTGAGACCGATCTCTTAGACCGATCAGTTAGACCGATCTGTGAGACCGATCTGTGAGACCGATCTGTGACACCAATCTCTAAGACCAATCTGTGAGACCGATCTATGAGACTGATCTTTGAGACCAATATGTGAGACTGATCAGTGAGATAGATCTGTGAGACCGATCCGTGAGCCCGATCTGTGAGACCAATCTGTGAGACCACTCTGTGAGACCGATCTGTGACACCGATATGTGACACCAATCTCTGAGACCGATCTGTGAGACCGATCTGTGAGACTGATCTGTGAGACCGATCTGTGAGACCGATATGTGAGACCAATCTGTGAGACCGATCTGTGAGAGTGATCTGTGAGACCGATCAATGAGACCGATCTGTTACTATTCATAAAACTGGAAACACTTTCCCAGAACTAGAAATTTGGCAAAGTGTTGGGGATATGTCACCTTGACCTCCTAGAACACCTCAAACACTATATTTTCACAAAGTAATGGACTTGAGAGGTCTGGGCCATTACAGTAGTGATTTATTCTGAAAATGATAAAATATATAATCAGGACTGAAGAACAATTTTAATTAGGAAATAATCTATATGAAGTATTTATAAAAGGTTGGAAACCTATATTATTGTTGTAAATATAAAGTTATAATTATAATATGGCAATTCAAATAATAATAGAACTATTAAAATAGAATCATAACCACTTGAATTGTAACCTAAAAATTATAATCATAAAATAATATATATTTTTTCCAACATAATTCAAATATATAAATTTATATCCTAAAAAAAATTAAAATCATAAAATAAGTGTTTGGATTTTTTTAAACAATGTTTTATTTTAATTTTTATTGTAAATATAAATGTTTTAAATAAAATTTATATTGATCATATCTTTTTATGAAATTATATAATGATTCATTAGAATAAAAATATAATTTATGAGACTATAAGGGATTTTTCAATGGTTTATAAAATTTATCATAATATTAAAAATGAAAATTTTCAATTTAAAAAGCATTCTATTCAAATATTAATTTTTTCATATGTATAAAATTATTTTCATAAAAAATTTCATATGTAGTATATAAATTTTTTGAAATTGTTAGGTTTAATTTCATATAGATAAATAAAATCATAGAATTTTTGTTGAATATTGAAATTAGAAAAAATATAATATTTAATATTTTAAGACATAAATAAATTAGTGGGTCATCAATAATGTAGGAAAATGTTTTCTCAAACCCAAATACAGTAATTATTGTATATAGTAAATGGAATCAAAATTCTATGTTTTGGAGTTACAAAATTTTAAACTAATGACTATTATATTCAATAATAACCCTCAAATACACTTGTAAATACCACCCATTATGTTAACACCTTATATTATTAAAATCACTATAAGTTTCATTCCAATTATCTTACCAAATCCAACCCATATGTCTATATAGTGATGGAATATCCAAAAGAAATAATCAAGGTGAGTCAAGGTGCACTTCATGAGACAACATTCACTAAGTTAATATTCTCAACTCATAATTTTCACTAATTTTCTTATTATACTTCCTTCACTCCTATTAAATTCAACATGAAATACTTAATATAATGTAACAAATATACTAAAATCTACTATTTTAAAGGGAATATCCATCATCCAAACACATCTTTAAGGCCCCAGCAATAAACATTATATAATATTTAATTAATTTAACAATTCATATTGAGGATCTTATTAGGTTTAGAGTTTTAGAGATTTAGTCCATAACTATTACATTACATCTCAAAAATTACAAATTAGACACTTATAATTAGTATCCATTTTTTTCAGAAAATAAAAATTATTAAATGAAAATAAGAATTATTTTATTGATATAAATCTTATAGAATTATTTATTTCTCTTACCCTTCCTTATACCCTATGAAAATCATTTCAAATACATGGGATAGGCATAAAAATATTTTTAAGGGTTATAAAATAAAAAATGAAAACATTAGTCCATCAATACATACCGAACATGATATCTTTAACACAACTCATAAAATCATAAGATTTATGAATAACAAATAGAAATAAAAAATCATAAATGTAACTTATGGAATCCATAACATACATACATTATATATTTCACAGATACAAGGGGTGTTATGTTTTGAATACCCATGACTATATATATCCTAAATCTCTTTGGAGAAACATTAAAGTTTTCCACCGTCATGTTAACCAATGCATTAGAGAGCTATTTCGGGCTCACCCACAAAAGATTTATCACAAAACAACCCGTATACATTTCCAATTCACAAGAACCATAACATTTTAAAAACACACAAAACAAGCATAAATGAAAGATACCATATGCATATTTCAATCACAATATATCATTTCAATATGTTGAAATATTAAATTCCTTATCAGAACCATTTTCGGTAGAAAAATACATTAAAAGAGTATATGGTATTTATTTCCCATTTAAAAAACATTAGGATTATTATGAAATACAAATATGAAATAATTTTCACAGCAACAGAAATCATGTTCTCACTGTGTTTTTTAAAAATAAACATTCCCTTTGTCATTTAGTAAAACACTACGTAGAAAAATATTCAATATGAAAACCATTTAATATATTTAATAAATAGATTTTTGACTAAATGTGTCCCATAACACATTAATAATTTTATAGGAATTAACAATTTAATACATTAATGTCCATATAAATATATCCTTAAAAACATTTTGAAAACATGGGTATTAATGAGAATGATAAATATTTTAAACATTTAAAACCATGTTTTAGTTGAAGAGTCCTTTACCACTTGAGAAAATAATTGAATAATAATAATTTAATAATAAAATTTAATGAAACTTTAATATCATGAGACTACAGGGATTAATGATAAAATATGTAAAATTTCAGAATATACGCCTTATAGGATAATAACGGTGCACAATATCAAGATATGCCTCAATAAACGAAGATTGAGACGTATTACCTTATGAAAATTCTCTAGCCAAACAACATCCTATTGAAATTTATAAAATGATATTATTATAGATAAAAGGGTATATCATCACTTGGAAATAAAATATACAACATTAATTATTTAGAATAAAATATCCATATATAAGAAAATTGAAATTAAAGGACATAACAAAGAAGAAGTCTTTAAATAAAAGAGGAGGTTGAAAGGTTGCATTAAAAAGATAAATTTGTAAATAAAAAAGATCAATTTTGTTATTCACAATAAATAAAAATAAATCAAGTATAAATCAGGATAGTACATCAAATTTTATTTCCCATTTAATCATAGCATGCCATAATCCAGAAGTAGAAGGTCAACCCAAAGAATGGAAATTTGGTTAATTACTTCCCTTACTTCCAGTCTGAATTGTCTCGTATGATCCCCATTCTTCCTGAATAATAAATATTAGTTAATTTATAATTGATTCAAAACATTTTTAATGTTTATTATTCTTTTTTAATCACTTATTACTTTTCTATAATATTTAGTTAATTATTTTCATTCATATCGTACATCTTTTCGATGTTCAGAACATGAGTCAAAAATAATAAATTTATAATTATAAATTGTCCATGTGGTCGAAAATTCCATTATATCTAGAATGATAATCATGTTTTAGATATCATATATGTCATATATATCCAGTATATATGTATTTATAATATTCTATATCAATTTTGATAAGATATGAAACACATCATTCATAGAGACGGTAAGTTGTACATACGCATAAACGATACTTTCATTTATATTTCATATTTAAATTGATGAAAACCATATTATACATTGATATATTATAATTCCAGTATGATATTATATTATATATATTTTACATATGTTCATTAACATTATACTTTATATGTTCCATGTATTTTATAGACAAATCACATCACTTTGAGGGGGTGGTAGTCTGCACTTCCTCAAATGAAATTAGCATATTTATACAACATGAAAATAATAAAGTTATGTTCTAAATGTGAATTAAATAAGAATATAGATAAAACAAATATCATAAATATTATATATTATTACATTTCCATAATAATTTCCACCATGATAGGTGGTTGGATAACATTGTAATCATCGTGTCATGAGTTAGTAGTTCACCGTCTAGATAAACAGTATTTTCGTATCCATTAGATGGATGTGTGTGTAAGTGTAGTCAAAATAATTATCATAAAAAAACATATTATATTTCATATACTGGTGTTTGAATATAAATAAATAATAAGAAGATAATAGTTAGTGGAGAAGGAAAAATAATGGAACGAAACTTGAGAGAAGGCGGTACCTCAAATCGGAAAACTTCTTTTGAATTTAGCCAATGGGATCTCTTGGATTGCCATATTCCTAGATTAAGATTTCTAAGAGGAATATAGGGATTTTGGTAGATTATTTGGTCAATTTTTGGATGAGACAAGTGTCTTTAGAGGTGTGTTTAATGGGTTATAGGTGGTAGCCTTTTATAAGAGGGAGGAGAGGCTCTTTAGGAATGTTTGAAATTATTATTTTATTATAGAATTATTTTCAATTTATAAATGTAAAAAACTCATTAAATTATAATATAAGAGGAATATAAGTCTAATTAATGTCATTCAATAAGAATTTTATAGGTTTTGGATATCTTTTAATACTTATTGTTTTTTATTTAACACTCTGTTAACTTATTTTACTTTTACCTTGTCTTCATGTATATTCATACTATCTAGTTAATATATTTACTATAAAATATAAATCAACCCAGAATGATTCATTAATGAAAAATCTAACATCATATAAGTCATTTTTCTGAATCGTATATTTTTATGACTAATGTAACATTTAATAAATTATTAATTTATTCAAAAACACATTTATGTAAATGTTTATAGTATTCATATCATGAAATTTTAAAAATCAATAACAGCTTCATAAATTCAAAAAACATCAATAATTCAAATATAAAATGTCAGAATAATCTATAAAATTATTTTATGGCATTAAAAGTATCAAAATAAATTTATTTTAACATTTCTAATCATATATATTTAAGAAATTCATTAATGAGGTAATCATTACATCATCACTCTGTCATAAATGAATTTATTTATTTGATGAAAAAAATTATAAATAAATAATTATTATTTATGAATTATTTTTATCTTTATAATGACCTTTTATATTATATAATATAACTTATATAACCACATTAAAAAATTGATTTAACAAATGATATATGTTTATGTTACATTTTCTTTAACATTAAATTAATTTTAATAAAATGTCATTTTCACATACAAGTGGCTCCATGGGGTCCCCAAGGATGCCCATGGTTGGACACATATCATAAAAAGGATTAGTACATGTGTTAGGGTAATTTAATATTAATATAATATTAATTTTTACACTTATTTTCTAGATTAACCCTTTAACCATGATAAATAAAATATTTACTGAATTTACAATTCAAAATGACTTAAAATAAAAGATAACTTTTGACACAATATGGAACTCCTGATTCCAAATATGGAATCAATTTTTTTTTAAATTAAAACCACAAAGTATACCTAAATTAATTTAAAATTAATTCTTATTGTCAAAACAAAAAAACCTGTTTTTACAAAATAATAACTATCAAAAGATTGAATTTTTTTATCTTCCATTTGAATGTCAAATTACTACCAATGACCGAAATTCGATTAAATTATAAAAATATAATCCAATTACACTTTAAAATAAATAAATTTAATAATCTAAGTAAATAAATACATTAGATTAAAAGACAGTTTTGAATTAAAATGCAGTATTTTTCACTATTCATAAAAAATGAACATTTCAGAAAAATACAAAAAATTTACCCAAAGTAAATTTTTATTCCCCTATTCTAAATATGATGTTTAATTGTTTAATATAATCTTATAAAAGTGAAAAATATATTTTTAAATGGTTCTCCATCACAAGGCGATAAATCAACCTTTTAAATAATATTAGAGTATTTCATGCTTAAAATTTGATCCATTATTATTTTAATCCTCTGAAATTTATTTGATAAAAGTAAAATAATTTAACAAACATGTATAATCATATTTTAGATAGTTATTTTCATTAATTCCATAAAAATGTCTATTCATTAACTACCATTTAAAATAATAATAATATTATATTATTTTTCAGTATAACTCAAAGTTGTGTGCAAAGTATGATATCAAAGAAACCTATTATTGTGTGTTGAGTACTCTATCCAACATAGAATCATCTAGAATTTAACATTAAAATTTAAATAAAAAATATTAATATATATGAAAATTTCATATTCTTTATTTTCCTTGGATGTTACATCCTTCCCCCTTTTGGGAATTATGTCCTCGCAATTTTAAAATTGGGCTTTGAAATTTCATTGAAAGCCCCACATCAGAAGGCGAGTCAATAAAAATATCACTTTAAAAAATATTAAGAGAAGTACAACGGTCACTCGAGATAACAGATACTAGGATTTCATGTATGAAAAATGGGTTTGGAGGAGAAAATAGGCAACAATTTCTGATTGAGAGTGATATAAAACATTACTAGGAGAAAGACAACAATAAGAAAAGCACAAAATTATAATAGGTTAAATGGTCTTTAATTCTGTGTAAGAAGAATAAACAGACAACATTTATTTATTTTTATGTTCCCTTTTGTAATTTTGAAGAATTTATTTATGAGATTGACTAAGAATGTAAGGAAATATACAAACTATTCAAGTAGAGTATCATCCTTTAATAATTTTCTTCCAAAATCTCATATTTTCCCTAAATAATAAATATTCAAGAGGACTTGGTCTCACCTGAAGTAACACCCAATAATGATAAAGGGTTAATTAACTAAATTATATGACTCATGTAAACAAGGTTCACCTTCCTTTTTGGGAGCCTTCTTGATTAGAACTCCATAGTTAAGTGTGATTGGCCTAGAGTAGTCAGATGACCCGTTCAGATGACCTTTGGAGACTATTATTAGTTAGATAACCCGCTCAAACATGTGGCTAGGACACAGGGTGGGGACCACGTGTCTATGGGGAAACTGGTGGTACCTAGCGGGCCAGGACCCAACGACCATGTAATGGTGGGGTGTTTGTGCTGTCACTAGGATCCAATTGTCACATTTGGCACCAAATATGGTACCCGTCCTTAGGTGTGGTGGACTTCTAGGGTTGAGATGTAGGGCCGATAATGAGGACATTGTTCTCAAACGGGGGGGGGGGTATTGTAACACACCAAAATGATAAAGGGTTAAATTAGAAAATGATATGACTAATTTCAACAAGGTGAAAATTTCTTTTCGAGACCCTGGTTGATTAAAACTCCATATATAAGCATTTTTGTCTTGGAGTAGTGATCAGGATGGGTAAACTTCTAGGAAGTTTCCCAGGGTGTGTGTGAGAGAGGAAAAAGAACATTGGAAAGGACATGTGTTGGCCAGTGGGGACTGTTATTATTTAGATGACCCCTTCAGGCACATGGGTGCGACCAAGGGTGTGGACCCTGTGTCTGTGGGGAAACTGGTGGAACCTGGCGGGCTCAGACCCGATGACCATATAATGGTGGGGTGTCTGTGATGTAATCGGGAACCAATTGTCACACCTGAAGCACTAGAATCAACTTATAGATAATAACATAATCCAAAAATTGTTAATTATATATTTCCCTTATATTTAGACATTAACCAAAACCAATATGGTTAGTATAAGAATATATAATCGCCAAAAAGATAATCTTTTATAAAAAATTACTACTCTTAATCTCCAAAATTGTACAAACAATACCAAAAGTTCAGAAAAGACCATTCAATATCAAATTATCCATAAAACACTATTCAAAATAATCCAACTATGATTGAAACCTAAACCACAAAATTATTTGATCACAGAGTCTTCCAAAAAAATATTAATATTTATCTCCAAATATCATCAATTACTCATAATGTCTCATAGTAAAAAGTAATTAACCCAGTCATATATTCTCTGAGATAGGTTAATAACTTCCTTAAATAACTCAAATATCCATATGTCCACAATGGAAACATAGATACTTCCAAAATGATATTTCAACCATTACTCTACAAATGAAATACCATAGTATTCTATTTCCTTAGGAATATAGTGTCCCCAAAAGAGAGAATGTCTTCTAAAATAACCTTTATCACCTAATCACCAAATCATTTTCTTATACTAAGGATGACATTTTTATAAAACATAAGTTCCCAAAATCAACTTATTCTTGATCCATATAATAATTTAACAAAAAATATAAGTCATAATAACCATCGGCTTAATGTAGGATAGTGGTAGGTGATGTGCCCTTGTCTCCCTTTTTTTGTGGGTTCGATTCATGTGGCCTTGTCGGGCGTGAAGGGTCGTCACCCATCTTGTGTGTTGTCCTTGTTTATAAAACACAAAAATCACCCTTACATGATTTAACCTCAATGGTTGTCTTATACCTCTCATTTTCGTGCCAACATATAATGACATCAATATCATAATTCATGAAGAATTTTATATATTGACATTTATTTACCTCAATAAAATAACACTATTCCCAAAGAAAGAGCATCATTCCTTGATCATGGGGTCCACCTTGTTTCATCGTCATCTTGTTCACGTAGAAGCGGGTCCATGTATTGCAACATTGATTTAGATATCCTTCAAAATAATCTTTTTACTTTATCCAAATACACCGTGTAAAACTTGGGTCATATGGGTCCTCACAGGAAAATAGTTTTTGGATAATAATAATGTATGACATAAAATTTAAAAAAATCATATAAAACATGATTTCTATAAAATAGTCATATCACGTTTGAGATGAAACATTCAATCAATAGTATTTCTAAAATAAAAAAACTATGTGTTGAAATACTATAATTTAAAATAGAATATAAATTGGTTGTGCAAAGGTATCCTTCTTCAACACCTTTTTTCAAAATCATAACATGCTTAAAATCATGAGATAAAGTGAAATAATTGAAAATACCTTGAAAATATTTACCTTTATTGAAAATATGAGAATATTTAAAAAGTATAATTTGATTTAATAATTCCCATGATCCACGATGGTATCGAGGTATATCAGATGTGTTTTATATCTCGAACTGTTTCGTTCAAGTGAGTTGTATGATATAAAAAGTTTCAGAATCATCTGGACATGAGTTTATTATAATTATTAAAAGAATGTCGTCATGAAGGGATAGGAATATCCTTTGAGATCCTCCTCCATCCATTTATAATATCAATTCCTTGATCTGAAAAAGTTACAAAATAAGAATTTAACATAAGGAATAGACATAGAGACTAACCATGTGTGTATGAAAAACTCATAATCCCTAAAGTTTTATAAACCGAACTATGATACCAAAAGTAAGGCCTTATCTATAAACATTATTTAATCTTGAATTATGTAAATAATTCACATTGAGGATCTATTCAGGTATAGAGTTTTGGAAAATTAGGCAATAACATTTACATTACATCTCAAATATTAAAATGTAGACACTTCAACTCATTATCCATATTTTTATAAAATAAATAATTTTAAAATAAAACAAGAATAATTTTATTGATATAAAGTTTCTAGAATTATTTATTTTTCTTACCCTTCGTTAAACCCTATGAATAACATTTCAAAAAAATGGGATGAGCCTAAAAATTTAATTAAGGGTTATAAAATAAAGAATGAAAAAATTAGTCCATCAATACTATTGGATTGATATATAGATGTATATGTATATTACTTTGAACAACCCAAGAGGGGGGGTGAATTGTAGGTTTAAAATCTATGTGTTTAAAGACTTAAGAAATTAGTTTAAATGATCCTAAACTAATACAATTCATAAAAAAAATTACCACAAATATCTTGGATATAAAATATATGATACAATGTAATACTATAAGAAAAGTAAATCAATTGTATTCAAAAGAAAACAATAATCAGCGTAAAACAATAGTGAAAAATTCAACCATAGAGCATATATAATCTATCAATACAATATGTAACAGTATGATTGAAATTGAAACAATTACAAATGTATATGAATTGAAGAATGGAAACAAAACAATTCCCTTTCTAAAACATACAGCAGCAGAAATGTAATAGTATTACAATTATTTTATCCTAAGGAGAAGGGTTATCCTTTCACCTAGGATAAGAGGTCTGTCTTACCAACACCTTGGTAAGCCCTCGATATGATGATCAATATGTCTGTCTTGCAATCCCTGTAAGCCCTTGATATGATGATTGGTATGTCTGTCTTGCCATCCCCGCAAGCCCTTGATTTTGTAGTTTATCGGCACCTCTGTCTTTTAAACACTTGAAAGCCCTTGATATGATGATCAGTACCACCATCTGCCTATCCTCTGCAGCCCTCGATCTTTATCACCTGATCTGCCACACAAAGCAAAACAAAGCACTTAATGACATACAAAAACTCAGAATGAGTCGTTTAAATTTTGTAATCTCAAGGCTTTCGCACGAATCAATAGAGAAGTCACAACGTCTCTCTCTAGAACTTAATAGTATCAAAGAATGATCAAAGTCTCTCAGTTGTTCTTCTCAGCATCAAATGACCTCTGTAATAACCCAATTCTTATCTTTGAGTTACGGGATTCTTCTTTTCTCAATTCCTTAAGTGTTTTTTATAAAATATGGAAAATGGGAAAAAATCCAAAATTTTGGAAGTACACGCCGTGTACTTTTTCCACACGCCGTGTACTTCTGGCCATGTAGGGATGAGTACACGAGGCGTGTAGCCATGTTGGCGACGAAGGGTGTACGAATCGACTACATGCTATGTAGTGGTCCTTTACACACCGTGTAGTCAGTCGGTAGGCCCAAACAGTAATGCGGTGGAGCAGCCGCCAGCTGGGCGACAGTACACGCCATGTACTCTGAAGTACATGCCGTGTACTAATGTCGACAGGTGAACAGTATGGTGGTCCCACCAAAGGAAAAATTAAATGAAGTACATGCCATGTACTTGAATTTACAAGCCATATACTTTGTTTTTTTTTTCTTAAACCGGGCATTAGACTCCCATGTTCACATAGAAGGCTTAGAACCAGAGGAAGGAGCAGGAGTGGACAGCCGGACCTTTGGAGATCCATCGATCGAGCGTCTGGAATCCGATTCCACCTCGGAAGATCTCGTTGGAACCGCGTGGGTAAGCCCTCTCTTCTCCTAGTGTGTTTCTTACCAATTATTCTATTAAAGAGAGTTATTTGAGGTTAAGAGATTTTTGTTCTTCGTCATATCTATGTCGTTCTTGGGTGTTTCTTGGATTTGACATTCGGGTATACCGCTCGTTGGCGTATAAGGTAGGTGGCTTTGTGTTTGGTTTTCCAACTGTCATGTGTTTTGTGCGTTTTGTGCCACAAACCCAGGTTGAGGTGTCGTGTGGATGAGTTTGTTGCTATATTAAACACCTAGAATTGATTAGGTTTTTAATTATGTTATTAAAATGATGGTTGGGATCATTGCTTTGATCCAGAACCACCCCGTTGGTGTGTTCCACTGTTTAGCTGTTTGGCCAGGATACACGAGGTTATACCTTAAAAGTAGTAATTGTAGAATTGTGTCTAGAGGAATTGCTTGTTTACTGCATATTCACATGTTGGGCATGGCCAGTTTACCAAAAGGCCTGAGGGTTGTGTTGTGATTAGCCTGTGTGTGTTGTTCTACTTAGCCTATGGGAAAATTCTTCCATGCCTGTGGGCATATAATTCTGTGCCTAGGGGCGACACTATTGACGCCTGTGGGAAATATCTGTGAGCCTGTGGGGAATTTCCTGTGTTGGTTTCTCTTTACTTGAGGGTGGGAGTTTACGTGTCTTTGGACATTTGGCTATTTACCTAGAATATTCACTATGGTGGTATTTTAAATTAAATGATTAAAAAGAATATTAAAATGGCAATATGACTGGTCATGTTAGTTACTTTTCAGTCCAAATTACTTTATTGCCTTTTACTATTGCACACCATTGTTGCTTTCTATCATGTAGTTGGGCACGTGCCTTTGGTGGGTGCCTACTGAGATATATTTCTTACACCCTATTTGGGTCACGCTCATCGGCCCAAACAGATTACATTTCTTCTGGTGTGGATAGGGGTAAGAGTCCCTATACAGGTACTTGACTATTGCTGAGGAGGAGGATGTCATGGGACCGAGCCTAGGCTCGCGATGCCGCTGCCCGCTATTTTACTTTGTTTGATGAACTCTTACATTGGTTGTATTGTATTGATATATAACATGTTCTGGCTATTTTCGTAGAAATTGAAACATGTAACATCATTATTTATATACTGGTGGTTATATCCACTCCTGTTGATTACTTTAATTTTGTATGGTTACTACTTCCACGTTTTGTTGTATGTTTTATTTTGTATTCTGCTGCGCTACACTTTGACAAATGAAGGCATAGTTTCCCCACTATCAGACCTGGGCCCTTGCTGCTAGTCGGAAGCCTATGGCATTTGGGGAAATGCACTTAAGGTCACGTGGCGAACTGGATTCGGGGCACCTGTTGAGTGGAACCCAGGTCTGGGACGTTACAAAGTGGTATCAAAGGAGGTTACTTGCTTTGACTTACTACATGGATCCATAGTCATGGATAGGATGAACAGTAGTTGGTAATAAGTTGTGCCCGAGCATAGCTAACCCGTGTACAGGGAAAGCTAGTCTACCTCGTACTTTTGCAATTATTTCTATTCTGCAAATTTTACAGTTGAAATGTTTTCACCGTTGGGTGACACACTTGGATTGTGCTGGTTATATTTTGTCTGGGGGTTCTATTTAGTTGAAACCCGATGAGATGACGGTATGTCGTCTCATGCATCATATAGGAAAATGCTATAAATCACATGCCCTGCATAGTTCCATGCCATGTAGGTGCACTAGAAAATTGCATGCTGTTGTGATAGTGGTTGTGCTAGAAAAGCATGCTATTGTGATAGCTGCTTTATAAAATACTTTCTATGTTATATGGTAATTGGATGAGAGGCTATTTGTAAAATGGATGCCAAACTCAAGTTTTTAGGGAGTATGGGCCCCCATTGATCGGAATTTGGAAAATCATTAAGGATTGAAATGCATTTTTTTCAAAACCAGTGAATATTTGATAAATGTCGGTATTTATATCAAAAAATAAAAAATTCACCAATTTAGTTTTGTAATAAAATATTCTAAATGATATGTTCAAAAATTAAATATTTTACCATTAAAATAATTTTATTTTAGGTTTCTTTGATTAATTTTACAAATCATTAGTGGACCCTCCAAGTCATATAAAACATATTTACTTTTTAAATTGATATTCATGAGAGTATGACTCACCTCTACATAAGAAATTATAGTATTATAAGATTTTCTGTCATTATACATCTAAAATAATGATTCCCACTACCCTTTAGAAAAACCATTGTAAAAAACCATCGGTTGGTTTGTGGTTTTGATTATATTAATGTGTGGTTGAAAAATCATAAATAATAATGAATTTCCTCTATTTTCCTATATAACCCCACTCCATATCCCACTTCCTCTTCACTAAAATCCATTGGATATCAAAGAACCTCTACAATACTCTAACTGTAATCCTCCCAAGGTGCCCCATTCTACCAATAATCCTCTCTCAAGTGTCACCTAATCAATTGGGATCACACATCCAAGTACTTGAATACTTCCTTTCTCATTTTATCCATGTTTCTTAATATTATTATTTCCAATTATTTTCAATTATAAAGGTTGGGGTATGATTTTAAACCACCATTATACTGAAATCATTATGATTTAATTAATATATACCCCTTTCTCTCTCATTAATTCCTCCCATAAACACATGTTACCTTGTCAAATTTCTTTAAGGGATTTGACTCTCATCAATTACACTCAATAAATTATTTTGTAATATTAATATAAATTCCATTACATATTTTTGGAAATGTATCTATATAAACCCCATAAATTCCATTTCATGTTCATTTAATGAGACACTATTTTATCTCCCATAAACCATTTTTATGAATTCTTATGTCACACTGTTATGTTGCTGAAATTTCGTCACAGTTTTTGAAGACAAAGTCATCTTTTAGTGAATACCATGACCATTTATCTATCAAGGTTATTCAACTATATGCACATTTACTTATTTATTATTGAGTTTCATGTAGGTATTCCACATTACCTTATCATCGAATAAATAATGTTGTTTTATTAATCCATGTTATAAGTTCCTTGTGGTACACTTAGGCATTAAATGAAATGATTTAGAAGGGTGTAACTTGATAGCACTCCAATGCATTGGGTAAAGATTAGTATAATGATACATCAATTGAAATGAGGGTTTACTAATGATAATTCAATTTCAGTGAGGGTTTACTCATGATCCATGTGCAATGATACTAGGGTCCTGCTACTATCATGTTAAATATTGATGCTAAATATCCATTTAGGATAATCATTCAATATTATGCCATTATGTTCATGTTTCACTTATAGTCAATTTATATGACTATTCCCTAACAGGTACTGTATTATACATGTTATGGTTTTTCTACTCCATTACTGGGATTTATAGCTCACCCTTTTTTATGTATGACCTAAGGTTATCCCATTTAATTCTATGTAAGAAATAATTATGCGGTTATATAAAATATGTTATCAATAAGATATTGTGTTTTATGTTTTATATTGTTATGAAATTTTCCTATGACCCAAATACACTATAGCTCTCAATATTAAATGTTATGTTATGTGGGGGTTTTATGTAATAACTTATTTTTATGTGTGGAATAAATAGTTGGGTTTTTATAATCTGACCTAGCATATCACCATGGGGTGCACCTTTCTTGTTTGTTGAAAAGGAACATGGTTCAATGAGACTTTACAATGATTCTAGATACTTGAAAAATAGCAGTATTAAAAACATGTATCATTTTTTCATATCAATGATTTTTTTGATTAGATCCGTGTAGCAGAGTATTTTTCTAAGGATGACCTAAGGTCGGCGTACCATCAGTTGAAAGTAAAGGAAGCAGATATTATGATGAAATTGTTCCCTACAATTTATAAGAATTATAAATTTTTTGTTATGTTTTTGGGTTAACTAATGCACCTACTATATTCATGGATATTATGAATAGAATATTTCATTTGTTCTCAGATATGTTTGTGGTTGTGTTTATTAATGACATTATTGTATATTATAAACGTAAATAGTTGAATGAAAAATATCTAAGGGTTTTCATCCACCCGTAATAGAAATGAAACAGTATAGAAAATTTACATAATTTAAATATTGGTTTTAGCAGAACTTTTTTATGGGAATATATTAAACTATGAATGAATAAAAGGTAATCCTTCCAAAAAAAGGTTGATGAATGGCCAAGACCATGAAATGTTATAAAGCATCTTTTGTTTCTGATTAGAATGTTATTATTGATGACTTATTAAGAAAATTCACGGTTATTCCTTCCTCTAACAATGATAACACCAAAAGGGGTTAAATTATTTGGGACAAAATATTGTGATGTTTTCTATCGTAAACTACAGAACAGATTTCTAAATGCCCCAGTTTTGGAACAACCTTCTATATATAGTGAGTCTTCCATCTATAGTTATGGTTCATTGAAAGGACATGGTTGTGTTTTGAAGTATAATAATTATGTAATTTCTTTTTCTTAAATACAAATAATACCTCATTAGTTAAATTATCCGATACATTATTTGAGTATGAAAATATTTTTACAACATAAAATTTACTTTTACAGAAAACTATTTATGTTATGTTTTGTTGGATTATATTAATTTTATATATATAACATATAATAATAGTTCTTGATAGATGTTATTACTATTTTGGTAATATAATTACAAAATTTTTTGTATATGTTAGCATTAATTTTTCAAAATGAACAATAACCATGGAAAAATTTTGTCACCCCATTAATTGTAAAATAGAGTAATTAAGTTGAAAAAATGAGATATGGATTTAGAGGTATATCTTATACCTACAATATTTCTATTGATTGTATTTATTAATTACATTCCTTATCCAATACTAATTTATATATTAACATCATTCCATATTTCATTGATAAATACCTTTATATTAATTTACATAATGGAAAATGTCAAAATTTCACTCTATTTGATTTAATTTCTATTATATGTTCCCCTAAAGATTGAAGATGATACAAAAAAATTTATTTTTTCGTTTACAGTGTAAATTAATTTTTATAATTTTAGGATATATTGGTTTTTATAATAATATAATTATATATAATTCTTTAACCAAATTAACTCAATTATTCCCCAAGTAATAAAAATAAATGTAAATTATTTCATATACATCAAATGTAATACTGTATTCATATATTATAGAATCACATGAATTTAATAGTTAATAATAAAGTATAATTAATTGTTAAAGAGTATATACATGTATGATAATAGAATATTGGTTTCATTTAACAAAAAATATGTGAACTATTTTCAAAATGACATTAATTGTATTATATGTTAAATAATATTTTTATGGATTAAAAATAATAAATTTCAAGAAATATTAAAATAGGTATAGGATATAGTACAAAATTTCATCTCATGATGTTCTTAATTTAATTATTACATTATATGTAAATTTATAACACCTTAAAAATTCAGATCTTTTTTACCATGTTTATCTATAATATTGTTAGAGATATATAAGACCTTACTTAAAAGTTTTTATTACTTTTTATTGAAAATATAAAGTAATTTTATAAGATTATAAAGTGTGGGTATTGAAAAATATGCCTTCAATAGATGGTAAAAAGAACCTCTAGAAACCGACATGACCAAATTAGTTCATTATTGTTAAAACCCCTTTTGGCTATGACAACCAGTGGGATTTTGGCCTCCATGTATACATGAGTTACAATTAAGTCCATGGATGAGAACAATACCATGAATCAGAACTATAAATAAGGTAGCTTTCAAGATATATTTATAGATCACATCCTAATATACTACAAAATTTTTATAGAATCACATTCCATCCAAATGTTTTTCCATCCTCAGTTCTGGGCCTGGTCAGTCATGTTCAATACATCCAGAATTTCAATCTCAATAGAATAAAAAAAATTATAGTTCATGGATGGATTGGAAGGAATCTCTATGATGGTCTCTAATTATAGAATTATAGAATTTTTTATCTATATTTCATCTTAATTATAAATAAAAATTTATTTTTATTCATCCTGAAAAAGGATCCATCCAAAGGATACAAAAATTTACTATAAAGTGATCAAAAATTTTAATTTTTATGATGATATTAGGGAACTGATAGGTTTTGTATTGTGTTGTGATAGTGACCCCTTTGTAAATTATTTTTCCCTATGTTTCAAACCAATATTTGTTCCCAAAAAATTAAAGATGGAAAGAAAACCTTAAACTATCTCATATATTAAATTTTGGTCACATGGTTCCACATTCAAACAAATTTAATTTATTAAAATTAAATAATTAACATAATCCCATGTAAGACCTATACTTTATTATAAAACAAAACCACCTCATATATTTTATTAAAAAAACAGTGAGCCTCTTATCAATAAAAACCATTCCAAATAATTATTCTCATAATCCTTATCCATTTTATAGAGTTGTTTTTATCATCAATATTATATCCATAGTGTCTTAGAGAATAAATCAAATTTTGGTTTTGCATAATCCTTAGTGGGGAGTATGGGCCCTCACGGATCATAATTTAACACTTAGGTGTTGTATTTCAGTGTTTTCTAGGTTACGGAGAAGTTTATGAGGCATACTGTTTGGAAACCCAGTATACACGCTGTGTAGTACTATATACACATCGTGTATGTCCTTCTATTTGGGAAGAGAAATGATCTTCTTAAGTACACACTGTGTACTCTGAGTACACACCATGCAGTCTCTTCCCGTGTAACAAACCGTGTGGGCGGCGACATGGGGTAGGGAAGTGCTTGGGAAAAAAACACCGTGTACCAGCTCTACACATCGTGTAGTGTTGACCTGGAGACCGGTCGTGTAACTAACAACATTGGTCGGTGAACTCCTTTATAAAACAAACCATGTCAATTATGAACACGCCCCGAAGTGTGACCTGGGGACTCAGCCGTGTGACTAACAACACAGTTCGATGATATTGTTATTTGAACTCGCCATGTACCTTTGGGGATATGCCATGTAGTCTTGTCTGAGGACATACCTTGTGGACTTAGCCGTGTGTCTAGGGAAACGGGGTGGTGTACACACCATGAGCGGGTGTAAAACGCCTTGTAGTTTTAATCCGAGTGGTCGGCTGTGTCACAAACGACATGGGAAGTTGGAAAATAAAACCATATAGTCATGTAGATTATATACACACCGTGTAGTTTTGTTTAACGAGATATGTGTGGCTCAGCAGTGTCGAAGGACCCGGGCAGGGGAAGCGAAGTCAAGTACATGCCGTGTAGTCAGTATACATGTCATGTAGTCTTGTTTTGTAAATTTTGAAATACCTTCTTTTTTCTTGTCCCCTTTGTGGTTTCTTTGTACCAGCCTTAATAATCTTTAATCTAAGGTATGCTTTTTACCTTGTAGTGTCATTTTGCCAAGACGACCGTGTGTTGCTCACCAAGAGATCAGCGACGACTATACTCCAGAGATGGTGGTCCATGGGTTACTATTTGATCCTCTAGTAGAGAAAGATGCGACACCAGCTGCTATACCGGACATAGGCATGAAAGTGTAGTTCCGTGAAGGCTTTATGCGGTTCCTGCAGACCTTTCAGGGAGCACCGCAAGCTGCTATATTTATGGTTGAGCTTACATGTATATTCCAGCAGTAGCATCCTCCTACTTTTTCAGGGGATGACGGACCACTTGCTGAGGAGTCTTGGCTAGGGTCGATGTAGACTATTTTCGAGCATCTTGAGATGCCTCCAGGGTGGAAGGGTCAAGCTCGTGACATATATGCTACGTGATTCCACCAAGAGGTGGTGGGATGTTACCACCCAGTCAGATCATCCCAGATACATGGCATGGGAAGATTTTCAGGCGGTCTTCTATGACTTCTTATTCCCAGAGATGCTGAGGGTAGATAGAGCTCAAGAGTTCATGAATTTGCAATAGGGAACTATGTCGGTATTGGAATATTCTGCTCATTTCCTCGAGCTTCATTGCTTTGCACCAGTGCTGGTGGGTGATGATATGTTGAGAGCCAAACGTCTTGAGGATGGTCTTTGTTATGACATCCAAGAACTAGTGAATGTCTTTAGGGTACCTACTATACACGCAATTTTGAACCAGGCACTGATCACAGAGAGAAACCTTCGAGAATCTAGTGGTGTGGTCTAGGGCTGTTCAGCACCAGTTAGTTGTACTATTTCTTCTGGAAAGTGGAAGAGACAGGAATTCTTCTCTCAGGGTGGCAGTACCAGTCAGAATAATTCTTCAGGTGGCTAGGTTATGTGCTATCAGTGTGGTAGAGAGGGGCACAAGAGGCCAAAGAGTCCACGAGACCCAGTAAAGTGCCGAGATTATGGCAGGATGGGTCATCTGCAGTGCTTTTGCAGGTCATTTCCACCGATGTCTAGTGAGAGGGGTTTTGTGCTGACTCCGTGAGTGGGAGCGGGAAAATCAGCTTCTTACGAGTGTGGGAATTATAATATGTCAGGGCTTATAGGCATGGATGGTGGTCATGGCTATGGTATCCAGACTCCAGGATCTCAGAGGCTGCAGGGCGGGACAACTCAGGGTAACCAGGCTGTGACGCAGGGCCGTGACACTGGGCAGACATATGCGGTGCAACAGACCCAGTATGAGCAGGATCTCAGACCTTCTACAGGCAGAGGTACTATTTTAGTAGCTTTTGTCTTATCTTCAGTACTTTGTGATATGGGTGCTATGCATAGTTTTATATCTGTACCCGTTCTGGAGAGCCTTGGACTTTGTGTTTCTTCATCTTATGATATTATGACACTAGACACTCCATTGGGAACTAGAACGGCTGGTGTGCAT
The DNA here is from genome assembly GCA_963277665.1 of Viscum album. Classification (NCBI taxonomy): domain Eukaryota; kingdom Viridiplantae; phylum Streptophyta; class Magnoliopsida; order Santalales; family Viscaceae; genus Viscum; species Viscum album. The sequence goes on along the minus strand of OY728163.1, from coordinate 1,309,916,640 downwards.
CAGTTCAAGGAGTTCCCCCTTGAGGTTGGTGGGTGTCACATCCTTTGGGACCACTATTTCCTAGAGATGATGAGCTATGATGTCATTCTCGGGATGGACTGGCTGGTTCCCTTCCGAGCCTTTGTAGACTGCTATCATCATAGGGTGAGTTTCACGTCACCAGAGGGCAGGCAATTTTTATAAAAGGGCGAATGGGATGTTCAGGTGAGTCGAGCTGGACCAGAGCACTGTGGGCGAGGTGGAGTCAAAGCCCTGATTGTGAGATTATATCTGGATGATCAGGGGACTTGTCATACAGATTTCCCTCCAGTTGTTGATCGTTTTAGGGATGTCTTCCCAGACGACTTTTTGGGTATACGTACGGAGTGAGAGGTGGGTTTCTCCATTGATCATGTGCCAAGAGTGGAACCGGTGTCCGTTCTACCTTATAGGATGGCTACACCAGAGTTGCAGGCGCTCAAGAGGCAGGATGGGGAGTTACAGGCAAAGGGTTTCATCCGACCCAGTACATCTCCATGGGGATCGCTAGTCCTTTTTTTGAAAAAGGCAGATGGTACCCTCAGAATATCTGTGGATTATTGGAATTTGAACCAGTTGACGGTTAAGAACCGATATCCCTTACCGAGGATTGATGATCTTTTTGATCAGCTTCGTGGAGCATGAATGTTCACGAAGATTAACCTGAGATCAGGATATCATCAGCTGCACATGAGACCATCTGATATACCTCTCATGGATTTCAGGAGTAGGTATGACCTATATGAGTATATGGTTATACTGTTCGGACTCACAATCGTGCCAGCTGTTTTCATGTAACACCCCAGGATTTCAGAGTGTGTTATTTCATAAAAATAATTCAATAACTTGCACTACACGCAACACCGAGTTCAATCACACCATTAAAAGAGGTCATGAATAGTATTAACTACATTTTGAACTTTATATAATCCTTATAATTTTAGAATCCCTATTATGAGTTTCTTAGTCATATTGCAAGAACAGATTCATTTTCAGTATTTCACTTTTATCAACTTCTAATAGTGAAACCTTTTTAAATACAATATTTTAAACTTTTTGACTAAATGGGGACATCAAAAATTTAAAATGAAACATCCCAAGCTTCCACGGTTTGCTTTCCTTTGAATAAAACAGTAGCGTGTGTTGTACGCAACTTCGAGTTCTAACACACCGTAACCAATCAAACTAGCTGTTATGAATAGTAATACCTACTTTTTGAAGTTATATATATTTTATATTTTAAAATGGACTTCATTTTTGGATTCTGAATATCAAATTTAGCCTAAGGTGAAATTTTGGTACTTTTCGGATAACTTTCATATTTTGATGAATAGTGAAAATTACTAAATTTTAATTAAAAACAACTTTTTAATCAAAATAATTAATAGTGATAAATTGTGAATTTGAGTGGTTTTAAATTATATTTAGAATATATTTTTACCATTTAATATAATGTTGGTCATTGGACATAATTTTACAATTAAACCGAACATAAACAAGTGTCAATCTTTTGATAGTTATTATCTCTTAAAAACACGCTTTTTGTTTTGACAGCGGGAATTAATTTTACATTAATTTCTGCCACTTCTGTGTTTTGAATTTAGAAAAATGGATTCCATATTTGGAATCAGGATGTTCAAATTGTGTAAATAGGTGACTTTTATTTTTAGACATTTTGAATAATTACTGCGGTAAATATTTTATTTACCATGGTTAAGGGTAAATATGGTAAATAAGGGTTAAAAAATAATATTATAATAATACTAAATTACCCTAAAACGTGTCTTAACCCTATTGGTTGATACATGGTCGACCATGGGCATCTTTGGGTCAATTTTGGGACCCCATTGATCCACTTGTAAGTGATAATGAAACTTTATTTTAATTAAGTTAAAATGAATACAAAAATGGCATAAGCTTACATCTTTTAAAAGAACAATTTTTACATAGGGTTATAAATGTTGGATTTTCTATTATAAATATTCATTATAAATCTAAAAAGATTTCCTACATAATGATATTTTATTTATAATTTTTAGACATCAAATAATTTAAATTATTAATGACACAATAATGATGCAATGTTTACCTCATTAATAAATCATTTAAATAAATAAGATTATAATGATTAAAATATTATCTAAAACCTGTCCAATTCTTATTGGTTGATGTTATTTAGAATATTAGTCATCTTATCTTCTACCTCAATGATTTTTGGACCATTATAAACCGAATATAATTATATTATAAAGTAATACTTTCACTCTTTCCTAAAGAGCCCCTCTTCTCCCTTATAAAAGCAGACCACTTCTACTCATTCCTCACACCTCTCAAGCCACTTGGCTCGTCCAAAATCTGCCCAACTAAGCTCCCCACATCCCTCTCCTCCTCCTTGAAGCTTACCCTTAGGCAGAAAGCATTTCAATAAGTCCTTTGGTTCCAACCAAAGTGAGTTACCTAAATTAAAGGTAACGATTTCTCTTAAATTATTTTCATTTATTTTGCTTCTCCAACCCCCAAAATCTTTTTATTCCTTTCTTTTGTAACAACACCAGTATTCTAAATATACTAAGATGTTGTTATAAGAAGGATTCAAACTACACATACACACAACTCCATCTAATGGATGATGAACATAATGTTTCTGTGGATGGCAAACTAACGCCTCACGAAACGATGATTGTTCAAATACATCTTACCGCCTCTCATGGTGGCCATTATGATGGAACTGTAATTAAATATGATATTAATTATATATATTTTATATATAATCTTCTGTAATTCCATTTTATTTCATACCATTATTCGTTTCATGTTGTATATACATACGATAATTTCATTTGAGGAAGTGCGGACTACCGCCCCCTTAAAATGATATGACTCGTTCATACCACACATGGAACGTATAAAGGATGGTGTTAATGAACTTAAGTAACATATATAAAATATTATATTATACTGGAATAGTAATATACCTATGTATCATTTGGATTCAATTCTTTTAAAATAAAAATTAAATGGAAGTAGCGTTCGTGCGTACGTACGGACTACCGTCTCCACAAACGCGGTGAGATCCATCTTCCATCGTATCCATTCAAGTCTTATTCTCATTTTAGGGTTAAAAATAATGTTATTATCATTCTGATTATGAATTAGATTTAATCTATCCATTACAAACATGTCTTACGTAACCAAACATTTAAGAAGAACGAATCGATTATCACCTGAAACGACGATAATACTAAGATATTATTGATAAAGCAATGTTAAAAGATCATATATGATATCATATTAATGTATATGATTATTGTATAATTTAATAACAATTATTTCACCATTATACAGGAGGTTAACCGACCCCAACAAAGGAAAAGTACAAGGTAAGGATTTATTTCGCAATCTCTTCATTATCCGAGATTGTTTATACATAATTATCTACTGGGACCTTGTTATCATCCACGTCCATGTTCCTTCAAAATGTATTTCAAAACATTTCTAATATTTAAAATAATATGGGTCAAAGTAATTTATACCCTTGTTTGACTTTTTATAAGAGGTTTATAAGGGAATCTTTCCATCGTTTTCCAAACAAGGTGCTTTTAACCTTTTCGACAGAATTAAGATAAGAATGTTTTTTTAACTTATACGGCGGGTGCGGTTATTTTCCGCCGTTATAAAATCGTCAAAGATTCCCTTATAAGCTTATAAGAACATTTTCAAGAAAATGTTTTATTTTATATGGGTCTTAAATAGTTTCAAAAATAGAAAGAGATATTTCTCTAAAAAGTGTTTTGATTTCATCTATGTCAACATCCTTTGATGGATTTTATGCTTATTTGTAGTTGATTTATTATGATACAAAACTTCCATATTGTAATAAAGTTTTGTGATATGTTTGACTGTGGATGTGCCATTTATATAGCATTCATGGTTTATGAGTAAAGTATTGACATTTCGTATGCTAGTTCCAATAATAATGTTTATGTTGTATTTCAACCTTTACTTCATATGAATGTGTTGGACAAGTATGTTCCAGGTTGGGGACTAGTTAAAGTAAGCCCTCCAGGTTGGGGACTGGTAAAAGTAAGCCCTCCAGGTTAGGGACTGGTAAAAGTAAGCCCTCCGGTTTGGTCTCCGGTTATTAGAAGGACTCCGGGTTGGTGTCCGGTTATTAGAGGCACTCCGGGTTGGTGTCCGGTTATTAGAGGCACTCCGGGTTGGTGTCCGGTTATTAGAGGCACTCCGGGTTGGGTTCCGGTTACAGTTAGCCCCAAGGTCTTGGGATGAGGCCTTGACAAAGAAATTAAAGTTCAACATTATGCATTCCAACATTATGAAAGTGGTTATTGATTTTTGCATATGATTATTCGATTAGTAGAATATCCATGTGAATAAGTAAATGGCATTATTTCATTTTATTTATTCCATACCATGTTGAAAGTTCATGTTTGAAAGGCTTTTGTTTTAGTTATACATTGCCTTAAAAGTTTATTATTATTTATGAAAGATTCCGCTATTTTGTTATCCTTACTGGGCATTTGAGCTCACCCCTTTTATATGTTTTATTTTTCCCAGGAAGTGAAGAAGTAAATTATGAATGACCTTCAGGGATATTATGTGGGGATATGAGTGTTGATTATGGAGACTTTATGTTGTTGTAGTAGTTTTTCATTTTATGATGTAATGTAAAACCTATGAATATATCTAGTGTTTCCAAGGCTACTAAACCAATCGGTCTTTCGAGATTTGATCTTTCTTGTGATCATGCCAATGTTATGTAATAATGCACCGACTCTGGGTAGCTGGGGTCGGGGCATTACAGTTGGTATCAGAGGAAGTTTAGTACAAACCTTGGAAACTAGATTTAGATAAACTCTGATTAGAGAACGTAGACCTAAGATGAACTTTGAGGATTAGTATAGAAGAACTTCCTAGAAATTTGGTATCGTAGAGATTTTGTGAGTTTTCCGAGCAATACATCCCTGTATGGATACGAGCAGGTAGAGGCGGCTCTGGCACAGATGTACCTAGGGGTAAAACCCAAAAACACCGCTTTGAGCTAGACTCGAACGGGAACTGGTGCACGACAACGGGCCTTGCTGCACTCTTGGTTACGACACTCCCGGGGGATATGCTTAGGATAACTCTCATTTTCATTACAAATCATTTTGAAGGGATTATGAGTATATACTTCCTCAAAGAAAACATTCTTATGATTATGGATTATATCCATAAATAGTTCAATTTATGTTAAGTGTTTTATAAGTATGGGATTATGTGTTTTGATGCATAAACTGATCTAGTTTATGCCATGGTATAGAAATGGCGCCCAGTAGAAGGAATGAGAACTCCAGAAATACACATGATTCAAAGAGAAGGAAGGATCATATCTTTCATGGTCTTAAGCTAGAATTTATAAGAGAAATAGTCTCCCATGTATTATCATCATATGAAGAAATAATATCATGTATTGATAAGATAAGTAAAGAGTTTACTGAGTCCTATGGCTTTGAAGGGAAGCAAGAGAAGAAAAGGATGGAAGAGAGAAATATGGATAAAGGGAAGAGGGAAAAGAAGAATTTTCCCATATGTGGTAACTGTGGAAAGAAACACCCTGGAACTTGCCTGAAAGGAATGAGAGTTTGTTATAAGTGTGGAGGAAAAGGGCACAAAGTACGTGACTGCAAGGGTAAGAAAATGGTTTCAAATGTACAATGCTTCATTTGCAAGGAGTTTGGACACTACGCGAACCTATGTCCCAGTCATTAGTCTATGACGCAAATGATGCTATTGGATAATAATCAAGTTATGATACTACCACAGATGAAGAGGAATGATTAGAGTTCTTATGTTGATTATGTCAATTGAGTGTTGTATCAACAATGTACTTGTTATAATAATTATGGAGTATATAAGGATTGTACTGCAGTACTATTTCATTAAGGACTTGAGATTGTGTGGAACAATGAAAAGTGACTCAATAACAGGATAAATTTTTGGAAAATATATGGTTGAGAGAATGATAAATCATAATATAGTTCTGATACTGAGGTAGTGATTTTGGAATAATATGTGATTGTTTTGGATAAATTATATTGGATATTCTTGACTAAATTGGAACTGATTAATGATTTGTATATTCCATCATTGTTGGGGTTTAAAACATTTTTGGATTAATGAAGTATATCCAGCATTCTATATGGAATAAGGGATCATGAATGTAATCAATAAGGAATATGGTAATACATGATGAAGGTATTTATATGCTATTACGGGGTAAAAAGGATCTATATTATGTTTACCTTCCTTATAAATGTTGGACTGTGAGTTTGGATAGAATTATTTTGGATAGTTCTTATTTGGATTATTTTGGATTGCCATAAAAGGACAACCCGGAGGTCGGGCAGCAACCTGTTGCGTCCGGCAAGGCCGCGAGACTTGAACCCGCAACCGAAGGGCGACAAGGGTGTATCACATACCACTGGCCCAAGAGATGTCCTGGATTAAATAATGTAGTTTTTTAAAAATATCTGGTAGATGAATTATAAATTCGTTTATTTTGGAACCCTGTACGAATAGTATAAATATAATTTTTTTACGAGTGAAAGATGAGTTTATGGTAGAAATTTATTAATGGAAAAAACTCTAATTATAAAGTAAGTATATCTCCTTGTGATCTTAGCCAATCTCATAAATAAATTCCTCAACATTAATAATAGAAACTTAGAACAAAAATGTTGTCCTAGATGGTACCTTAAATCATCACAAATTTATGACTTTGGGATTGTTGGCCTTTTCATAGCCATGTTCTCTACCACTCTCCATCAGATAATTGATGGTTAGATTTCTCTTCCATATCCATATTTTCCTACATGGAACCCTAGTATGTGTTATTTTCGGTAATCTTCATACTTTCCACTCTTTATTTTAAATAGAGGCCTCATTAATTCATTTTTCGATGTGGGATTTCAACTAAGATATTTTGAAATGTCAAAAATGTGTTGTCCCAATACCCTATATTTTGTTGAACCGATGGTACTTCAAATCATCATAGATTGATGATTTTAAGGACCTCAATTTTATACTTGTTTGTGATTGATGACCTCAATCACTACCTATAAATATTTACGTTTTTCCTCCAATTATATGTCTCTAATTGCCACCAATGTTCTTCTAATCGAGATCATAATTTGGTGGTGACCCTTTCATTTATCTTTTCCTCATATTAAGACTAAATTTTAGTAACCCAATTTCCGATGTGGGTTTTCCCACAAATATATTTTCTACTTTCAACCTTTTATTTTCGAAGAACAATTTCAAATTGCGAGGACACAATTTATTGAAGGAGGGGAGAATGTAACACCCCAGGATTTCAGAGTGTGTTATTTCTTAAAAATAATTCAATAACTTGCACTACACGCAACACCGAGTTCAATCACACCATTAAAAGAGGTCATGAATAGTATTAACTACATTTTGAACTTTATATAATCCTTATAATTTTAGAATCCCTATTATGAGTTTCTTAGTCATATTGCAAGAACAGATTCATTTTCAGTATTTCACTTTTATCAACTTCTAATAGTGAAACCTTTTTAAATACAATATTTTAAACTTTTTGACTAAATGGGGACATCAAAAATTTAAAATGAAACATCCCAAGCTTCCACGGTACGCTTTCCTTTGAATAAAACAGTAGCGTGTGTTGTACGCAACTTCGAGTTCTAACACACCGTAACCAATCAAACTAGCTGTTATGAATAGTAATACCTACTTTTTGAAGTTATATATATTTTATATTTTAAAATGGACTTCATTTTTGGATTCGGAATATCAAATTTAGCCTAAGGTGAAATTTTGGTACTTTTCGGATAACTTTCATATTTTGACGAATAGTGAAAATTACTAAATTTTAATTAAAAACAACTTTTTTAATCAAAATAATTAATAGTGATAAATTGTGAATTTGAGTGGTTTTAAAGTATATTTAGAATATATTTTTACCATTTAATATAATGTTGGTCATTGGACATAATTTTACAATTAAACCGAACATAAACAAGTGTCAATCTTTTGATAGTTATTATCTCTTAAAAACACGCTTTTTGTTTTGACAGCGGGAATTAATTTTAAATTAATTTCTGCCACTTCTGTGTTTTGAATTTAGAAAAATGGATTCCATATTTGGAATCAGGATGTTCAAATTGTGTAAATAGGTGACTTTTATTTTTAGACATTTTGAATAATTACTGCGGTAAATATTTTATTTACCATGGTTAAGGGTAAATCCGGTAAATAAGGGTTAAAAAATAATATTATAATAATACTATATTACCCTAAAACGTGTCTTAACCCTATTGGTTGATACATGGTCGACCATGGGCATCTTTTGATCAATTTTGGGTCGCCATTGATCCACTTGTAAGTGATAATGACACATTATTTTAATTAAGTTAAAATGAATACAAAAATGGCATAAGCTTACATCTTTTAAAAGAACAATTTTTACATAGGGTTATACATGTTGGATTTTCGATTATAAATATTCATTAGAAATCTAAAAAGATTTCCTACATAATTATATTTTATTTATAATTTTTAGACATCAAATAATTTAAATTATTAATGACACAATAATGATGCAATGTTTACCTCATTAATAAATCATTTAAATAAATAAGATTATAATGATTAAAATATTATCTAAAACCTGTCCAATTATTATTGGTTGATGTTATTTAGAATATTAGTCATCTTATCTTTGACCTCAATGATTTTTGGACCATTATAAACCGAATATAATTATATTATAAAGTAATACTTTCACTCTTTCCTAAAGAGCCCCTCTTCTCCCTTATAAAAGGAGACCACTTCTACTCATTCCTCACACCTCTCAAGCCACTTGGCTCGTCCAAACTCTGCCCAACTAAGCTCCCCACATCCCTCTCCTCCTCCTTGAAGCTTCCCCTTAGGCATAAAGCATTTCAAGAAGTCCTTTGGTTCCAACCAAAGTGAGTTACCTAAATTAAAGGTAACGATTTCTCTTAAATTATTTTCATTTATTTTGCTTCTCCAACCCCCAAAATATTTTTATTCTTTTCTTTTGTAACAACACCAGTATCCTCAATATACTAGGATGTTGTTATAAGAAGGATTCAAACTACACATACACACAACTCCATCTAATGGATGATGAACATAATGTTTCTGTGGATGGCAAACTAACGCCTCACGAAACGATGATTGTTCAAATACATCTTACCGCCTCTCATGGTGGCCATTATGATGGCACTGTAATTAAATATGATATTAATGATATATATTTTATATATAAGCTTCTGTAATTCCATTTTATTTCATACCATTATTCATTTCATGATGTATATACATACGATAATTTCATTTGAGGAACTGCGGACTACTGCCCCCTTAAAATGATATGACTCGTTCATACCACACATGGAACGTATAAAGGATAGTGTTAATGAACATAAGTAACATATATAAAATATTATATTATACTGGAATAGTAATATACCTATGTATCATTTGGATTCAATTCTTTTAAAATAAAAATTAAATGGAAGTAGCGTCTGTGCGTACGTACGGACTACCGTCTCCACGAACGCGGTGAGATCCATCCTCCATCGTATCCATTCAAGTATTATTCTCATTTTAGGGTTAAAAATAATGTTAATATCATTCTGATTATGAATAAGATTTAATCTATCCATTACAAACATGTCTTACGTAACCAAACATTTAAGAAGAACGAATCGACTATCACCTGAAACGACGATAATACTAAGATATTATTAATAAAGCAATGTTAAAAGATCATATATGATATCATATTAATGTATATGATTCTTGTATAATTTAATAACAATTATTTCAGAATTATACAGGAGGTTAACCGACACCAACAAAGGAAAATTACAAGGTAAGGATTTATTTCGCAATCTCTTCATTATCCGAGATTGTTTATACATAATTATCTACTGGGACCTTGTTATCATCCACGTCCATGTTCCTTCAAAATGTATTTCAAAACAATTCTAATATTTAAAATAATATGGGTCAAAGTAATTTATACCCTTGTTTGACTTTTTATAAGAGGTTTATAAGGGAATCTTTCTGTCGTTTTCCAAACAAGGTGCTTTTAACCTTTTCGACAGAATTAAGATAAAAATGTTTTTTTAACTTATACGGAGGGTGCGGTTATTTTCCGCCATCATAAAATCGTCAAAGCTTCCCTTACAAGCTTATAAGAACATTTTCAAGAAAATGTTTTATTTTATATGGCTCTTAAATGGTTTCAAAAATAGAAAGAGATATTTCTCTAAAAAGTGTTTTGATTTCATCTATGTCAACATCCATTGATGGATTTTATGCTTATTTGAAGTTGATTTATTATGATACAAAACTTCCATATTGTAATAAAGTTTTGTGATATGTTTGACTGTGGATGTGCGATTTATAAAGCATTCATGGTTTATGAGTAAAGTATTGACATTTCGTATGCTAGTTCCAATAATAATGTTTATGTTATATTTCAACCTTTACTTCATATGAATGTGTTGGACAAGTATGTTCCAGGTTGGGGACTGGTTAAAGTAAGCCCTCCAGGTTGGGGACTGGTAAAAGTAAGCCCTCCAGGTTCGGGACTGGTAAAAGTAAGCCCTCCGGTTTGGTCTCCGGTTATTAGAAGGACTCCGGGTTGGTGTCCGGTTATTAGAGGCACTCCGGGTTGGTGTCCGGTTATTAGAGGCACTCCGGGTTGGTGTCCGGTTATTAGAGGCACTCCGGGTTGGGTTCCGGTTACAGTTAGCCCCAAGGTCTTGGGATGAGGCCTTGACAAAGAAATTAAAGTTCAACATTATGCATTCCAACATTATGAAAGTGGTTAATGATTTTTTCATGTGATTATTCGATTAGTAGAATATCCATGTGAATAAGTAAATGGCATTATTTCATTTTATTTATGCCATACCATGTTGAAAGTTCATGTTTGAAAGGATTTTGTTTTAGTTATACATTGCCTTAAAAGTTTATTCTTATTTATGAAAGTTTCCGCTATTTTGTTATCCTTACTGGGCATTTGATCTCACCCCTTTTATATGTTTTATTTTTCCCAGGAAGTGAAGAAGTAAATTATGAATGACCTGCAGGGATATTATGTGGGGATATGAGTGTGGATTATGGAGACTTTATTTTGTTGTAGTAGTTTTTCATTTTATGATGTAATGTAAAACCTATGAATATATCTAGTGTTTCCAAGGCTACTAAACCAATCGGTCTTTCGAGATTTTATCTTTCTTGTGATCATGCCAATGTTATGTAATAATGCACCGACTCTGGGTAGCTGGGGTCGGGGCATTACATTTCATGGCTCTGATGAATCCTGTGATCCATCCATATCTTGATTCTTTTGTGGTAGTATTTATGGATGTCATCATAGTATACTCTCACACTCGACACGACCATAACACCCATATTGAGATCATATTGAGTACACTAAGGGAGCATAAGATATATGGTATGCTCTCAAAGTGACACTTTTGGATGGACCGGACTCACATCCTGCGTCATATCATCTCAGAAGTAGGAGTTTGAGTAGACACAGAGAATGTGAGAGCAGTGGTTTCCTGGGACCATCCTAAGAACGTGTTTGAGATACGGAGTTTCTTAGGGCTGGATGGTTACTAAATATGCTTCATACAGGACTTCTCCCACTTAGCAGCACCATTGACGGGTTTGACTAAGAAGGGTGTGAAGTTCGTATGGTCGGAAGCTTGTGAGACAGCTTTTCAGGACCTGAAGGGAAGGTTGACATCCACACCGATCCTGATACTCCTAGAGCTGGGGAAGAGATATACAGTTTATTGTGGTGCATCAGGTATTGGGGTGGGAGAAGTGTTGATGCAGGGTGACCGAGTTGTTGCGTACGGGTCTCAGCAGTTGATGCCACATGAGAGGAATTACCCGACGCATGATCTTGAGTTAGCTATAGTTGTACATGCATTGCGCAGTTAGAAACATTTTCTATTGGGGGAGCGTTTTGTGGTTTTACCTACCACAATAGCCTCAATTATATCTTTGCATAGCATGACATTAATCTGAGGAAGAGGATGTGGGTTGAGTACCTATAGTCCTTCGATTTTGAGCTTGTCTATACACCTGGTAATGGTAATGCAGTAGCTGATGCACTGAGCAGGAAGACTCAGATACAGGAAGTGCAGGAGGCCAGCGGTGCATGGTAGCTCATGGCTTTGTTCTCTGAGATGCATTTGGAGGTGCACGATAGTCAGGGGAAGGCTTATATTTCATCTTTAGCTGTGACTTCTACCCTCCTCGATAGAGTATGTATGAGAAAAAAATTAGATCCAGAAGGCCTAGTTCTACGAGTGTCGGTGGTAGGTGGGGACCCTTCTCCTGGTTGGACGATAGATGATGATGATGTTTTTCATTTCCATGGACGAGTATGGGTTCTAGGGGATATACGCGAGGAGCTGATGCAAGAGTTTCATGATTCATCTTGGGCAGTTTATCACAGGTTTACTAAGATGTACCGTGACTAGACACGTCAGTACTGGTGGCCGAGTATGAAGAGAGATGTAGATGGGTTTTTTACGATGTGTTCCACCTCTCATCAGATGAAGGTGGAGCATCAGAGACCAACTGGGCTGTTATAGCTGTTACCCATTCCGGAGTGCAAATGGGATGATGTCGTGATAGATTTCGTGGCTATTTTGTTGAGGTAATATCATGAAAATGATTCTGTGTGGGTTGTTGTGGACAGACTCACGAAGGTAGCTCACTTCTTTCCGATCAAGGAGACCTTTAGTGCTGACGAGATCAGAAGGATGTATATCCAAGAGATTATACGTCTTCATGGGGCACCTCATTCTATCGTTTTTGATAGGGACTCCTACTTCACGTCTCTTTTCTGGAAGAGTTTTCAGATGGCACTGGGTACACTGGTGATTCTAAGCACAACCTACCACCCTCAGACCGATTTCCAGTCAGAGCGTACGATACATGTGCTAGAGGAAATGTTGCATGCATGCGTCCTAGACTTTGGGGGCTATTTGGAGAAGAATATACCATTAGTCGAGTTTTCCTATAAAAATAACTTCTAGGCGACTATTGAAATGGCACCATACGAAGCTTTATATGGTAGGCCAAGCCATTTACCATTGTGCTGGATAGCGGAAGGTGAGGTAGCTTTATTGGGGCAACAGCTTGTGTAGCAGACTTCTGTGTAGGTCCAGTTGATTCAGAAGTGGATGGCTACAGCAGAGGCTCGTCAGAAGTCTTATACTGATCGCCGCAGATGACCTTTGGAGTTTGTGGTTAGGGATCAGGGATTTCTACATGTTTCGCCATGAATGGGACACAAGCGGATCAGGAGACAAGGTAAACTTTCACCGCGGTATGTGGGGCCATTTGAGTTTCTGGAGAGAGTCGGGATGGTTTCTTATCGGTTGCAGTTACTGAAGCTATATCGAGACATGCATGATGTCTTACACATATCTCAGTTGTGTTGCTATCATTCAGACCCATGTCACGTCTTTCAGCCCGAGGAGGTTGAGCTGGAGGCAGATGCGTCCTTTGAGGATCATTCGATTCGTATCATTGACAGGAGCACGAAGGTTCTCCGAGGCTGGTCAGTTCCTCTCGTACGGGTTCTATGGAAGCATGGCCGAGTGTAGGACATGACCTGGGAGAGGGAGGCTGACATACGTACTCAGTGGCTGGAGTTGTTCATGGCTATATCTTCACCACTCGTGGGAAGGTAAATTCGGGGACGAATTGCTACAAGGGGTGAAGTTTGTAAGAACCTGGTTATTATATTTGAGGTACGGGCTTTTTCTTTTCTATTTTCCTTAAGAGTTTTTAATAAAATATGGAAAATGGGGGAAAATCGTAAATTTTGGAAGTACACGCCGTGTACAATTTCAACATGTCTTGTACTTCTAGTCATATAGGGATGAGTACACGGGGCGTGTAGCCATGACGGTGACAAAGGGTGTAGGAACCGACTAAATGTCGTGTAGTGGTCCTTTACATGCCGTGTAGTCAGTCGGCAGGCCCAAAAAGTAAGGCAGTGGAGCATCCGCCAGCTGGGCGACAGTACACGCCATGTACTCTGAAGTACATGACATGTACTCATGTCGACAGGTGACCAGTATGGCGGTGCCTCCAGAGGAATAGTTAAATGATGGAAGTACACGCCGTGTACATGGAAGTACACGCTGTGTACTTTGTTATTTTCTTAAATCTGGCAGTGTCCTCCCCTGTTCACAGCGAAGGCTTAGAACCGGAGGAAGGAGCGAGAGTGGATGGACGAACCTTTGGAGATCCACCGATCGCGCGTCTGGAATCAGATTCTGCCTTGGACGATCTCGTTGGAACCGCGCGCGTAATCCCTCTCTTCTACTAGTGTGTTTCTTACCAATTCTTCTCCTAACGGGAGTTATTTGAGGTTAAGTGAGTTTTGTTCTTTTCATATCTACGCTGTTCTTGGGAATTTATGGAGTTGACGTTCGGGTATACCACTCGTTGGCGAATATGGTAGGTGGATTGGTGGTTTTTTTCCAACTATCGTTTGTTTTGTATGTTTTGTGCCACGAACCCATGTTGGGGTGTCATGTGGCTGAGTCCGGTGCTATATTAAACACCTAGAATTTATTAGGTATTTAATTATGTTATTAAAATACTGTTTGGGATCATTTCTTGGATCTGGAACCACCCTATGGGTGTGCTGAAATGTTTATCAATTTGGCCAGGATACCCAAGGGTATGCCTTAAAAGTTGTAATTGTAGAATTTCCCCAAGGGGAGTTTCTTGTTTACTGCATATTCACATGTTGGGCATGGCCTATTTACCTGTTAGCCTGAGGGAAGTGTTGTGATTAGCTTGTGGGTGTTGTTCTACTTAGCCTGTTGGAAACTTTTTACGTGCCTGTGGGCAGATGATTCTATGCCTGTGGGCGACACTATTTATGCCTATGGGCAATATCCGTAAGCCTGTGGAAAATTTCCTGTGTTGGTTTCACTTTACTCGAGGGTGGGATTTTATGTGTCTGTGGACATTTGGCTGTTTACCTAGAATATTCACGGTGGTGGTATTTTAAATTAAATGATTAAAAAGAATATTAAAATAGAAATATGACTAGTTAAGTTAGTTACTTTTTTATACAGCTTACTTTATTTCATTTTACTATTGCACACCGTTTTTTCTTGCTTTCACGCAGTTGGGCACGGGCCTCTGGTGGGTGCCAACTGAGATATATTTCGCACACCCTATTTTGGTGATGCTTTTCGGCCCAAAACAATTATGTATCTATAGGTGTGGATATGGTTAAGAGTCCATATACAGGTAATTGATTGTTGCTAAGGAAGAGGAGGGCATGGGACTGAGCCAAGGCTCGTGATGCCACTGCCAGCTGTTTTACTTTGTTTCCTGTACTCTGCCTTTGGTTGTACTGTATTGATGTATAACATGTTCTGGATGTTTTCTTAGAACTTGAGACATGTAGAATCATTATTTATATACTGTTGGTTATATCCACTGATGTTGATTACTTCAATTGTGTATGTTTACTAATTCAACTATTTTTAGTATGTTTTATTTTGTATTCCACTGCGCTACACTATGACAAATGAGGGCATAGTTTCCCCACTATCAGACCTGGTCCCTCGTTACTAGTCAGCAACCTCTAGCGTTTGGGGAAATGCGCTTGAGGTCTTTTGGTTAACCGGATTTGGGGAAACCGTTGCATGGCACTCGGGTCAGGGACATTACAACCTCATATCTATAGGCCTCAGGTTCCAGTGGTCATATTTCCTCCAACGGTAATATTTCTCTGGAAAACTCGGAGGGACTTGGTCTCTAGGCATTACAACGGTCATATTGAAACAGAAAACATGACATCATTTTAATTAGTTTATAAGTAACTCCACAAAACCATTTTGATTAAAAAAAATATATGAAGATGCTAATCATGAGTACGATTGACATGTGTTGATAAAGGATAAAAAAAGAAACTGATAAGAACATGAGTACTATAATTATTACTTAGTGCAATGCAATGAAATGATACAAAGTGATTATGATGAAAAAATGTCAGTACAATTGACAGAGTTAGTATGATTGATAGAGTCAGTACGAGTGAAAGAGTCAGTAAGATTGACTGAGTCAGTACGATTGAAAGAGTCAGTTCGATTGAAAGAGTTAGTACGATTGACAGAGTCAGTACGATTGACAGAGATAGTACGAGTGACAGAGTCTGTATGATTGACAGAGTTAGTATGATTGACAGAGTCAGTATGATTGAAAAACTCAGTACGATAAATCAAGTCAGTATGATAAACATAGTCAGCATGAAAAACCTATATTTATAGATTTGTGATTTCCAAAATAAGACATAAAATCCAAAAGAGATCTTTTGACTCAACAATCTCCCCCTTTTTGGAAATCACAAAACATGAAGTAAAAAAAAGAAATACATATCACTGCCTGAGTTATTAAAAACTCTTCTGAATATGAAATTGAATACAACTAACTCCCCCTTAGGAATTTACTTTCCTAAGGATTGTATTCGTAAAAATTAATTTATTTAGAAGAATTTTTTTAAAACATTATTACCCTTATAAAACATTATCCCCCTTTGTAAAACATTCTCCCCCTTTTTGATTTACAATAATAATGGTTTAATCTTGAGTTGCCCAAAAAATTTAGAGAAAAGAAAAACATGGTAAAGGTAAAGATACCATAAAACTCATTGAGATGAAAAATTTCTAGAGAATTCTAAAAGTAAAGAAAGATACACCAAAACATTAATTTGTTTTCTCTTTCCTTTTATTTCTTGAACAACTCATGAAGAAAATATTTCATTTTTTTGATTTCATTCTGGTCCTCGGAGATAGAATCACCCTGAGATTTTAGAAGCTCTTATTGATCAGCAAGACGATGATCCTGATTCTCAATAGTCTCTTCATGGATTCTGATTACTTTTTCAAGAGTATCAATTCTGTCTTGCCAATTATTATTTTCATTAGATAAAATAGAGTTTTTATTCTTCAACAAAACTATTTCATCTTTTAATGATGGAACGTTCTAAAACTCTGTCTAAAAGGTATTCATTATGTCTCAGAGGTCTTTTATTGAAGAAATATCGGCTCCATGAGTTGTTTACATCTAATTCAGTCTTTCAATGCATTCTTTGTCCCGATTATTGAAAGAAATAGCAAGATCATTTGAAATCCTCTTTATGTCTTCAATTGATATTTCATGATCAATCACTAATATTTTTATTTTGTATGACCACTTAGTAATTCTATTACATACCTTATTATGATCAGCTGAAATTTTAGACAAAACATTTAAATCAGCTTCTATTGACAATACATTCTTTCTCAGTTCCCTTACATAACCAAACTTCTTCCTTTGATTGTCAGTGATGAAATAATTTTTCCCTTCAAGTAGAGGAATATAAGGAATATTCTTCTCAATTATCTTTAATATATGAACAATGTAATCAATTTTCTTGAGATAAATTGTGTGTTCTGAATCTGTATCATCATCGTACGAATCCAGTTCATTTGACTGGCTTGAGTGTTCAACTGGCTATTTTACTTTTACTTTTTCATTATCCTTTATTTATTCGTCCACTTTATCACTAATAAAAATTTATTTTTGGTCTAAGATTATTGAGCACCATGCTTCACTTGAGAAGGAAATCATTCTGAAGGGGTTTCAAGAGATTCGGCGGGTGCTTGACTGGCATGAGGAGTTTGTTGAATGCCTTCACTTTTGTTTTGAAAGGATTCATCTCTACTCTTTTTATAACATTGAAGAAATTAAAAAAGAAAACATCCTTCCTCTTATTCAAATTCCTGTATTTCTTCCAAAACATGTTTCCCTTTCTCTTTTTCTAGAATACTCTGTATGATAGTTTCTTGATGCACTTCTTCCATTAGTTGAGAACTGGCCGCCTCAACCAATTTTATGATTTTAGAGGCATAAAAGTCTTTAGCATTTGTTTTCAAAAGAATCTTCATTTTCTTTTCAGCCGGATGATTATCCTCTACCATTATCCTCTAAGAAAAGGCTTCTGCTGGATAAAGATTGAACTTAGGATCACATTCTTTTCTTTGTTCTCTTTCCTTTCTCCACTTGTCCACAACCTCCATGCTGTATTTAGGTTTCTTATTTGGATTACAACTGATTTGGGGACCTAACTTATGCGGAGCAACAAAAGTTGGATTTTTTTTCAATTTTCATAAGTACCGATTGATTTGGGGCCGATTCGGCTTCCACATATTTAACAAAATGTTTTGAGTCTTCATCAAAACAAGCACATAACTTCGTCAGTGTAATCTTACATATCCAGGAAGGCTTCAGTTCTTTCAAATGTACTTTAGCGGAATATTAAAAAACTTCAGGCTCTCAAGAATAAACTTAGTAAGAATAGATGGATACATAATCAAATGAGACTTGATCTCTCGTGACATGACATTCTTGATTTCGTCAAAGATATATCACATGAGATTTACCTTTCTCATGTCTAAAAGATATTCAAGCATGAAGATATCAAGAACCTTAAGAGTTTCTCAATCACCTTTTCATGGGATAAGAAAGCCTTACATCCAAAGCACAAAAAAATGTTATCTGGAGATAAATGATCTACCTTTATCTTATGTTCATTGATAAGAAATAATGACTTTTTAGCACTATATTTATTAAACGTACCAACATCATCTGGAAGTTTATGAGATGGACCAAAAAGAATCACCTTCTATTGAGACATTTAGAATGTGAGCTACTTGTTTCACAGAAATTGATAATTCTCTACCATACACAGCAAAGTTTATTGTCATGTTCTTGTAAAAAGATATGGTTTTTTTGAACTCACTAACCTCTTCAACAAGAATCAGATCTTGGGATATAGGTTTTTTATCACATTGATGTTCTTAGCCTTGAAAAAAATAATCCCTTTGATTGTTGAATCATATATATCAATGAAATCCTGAGAAACAAACCTTTCTCTAAAGAAGAATTTCTCTGAAAAATTATTTGAATACATTTCGGCAGGAGTGTTTGTAGAGGACTGAGACATATAGGTGAAGCGAAGATAAGATCATACAGAGTTATGAAACAAGGGCAGAGCTTCGCCAAAAATTCTGAAAAACTGGTGTGGGTTTTGGGAGGGGAGGGATATATTTATAGGTGAGGAAAGATGATCGTTGTTCTTCTACGGTTGTGATTAGAAGATCAAAAAATCCAATAGTGGGGATTTAAAAGTGGTTTAAAAAACAATGAAATTATAGAAAAAAACAAAATAATGAAAGAATTTACATATCGTAGATTCTATGGTAATTGATGGTTTAATAGTATAAAAATAATATAATAAAATATCAAAAAAAATACACATGTACATGGAAGTTAAAAAGAAAAAAATCGGCTGTAAGACTGATAGAAAATAAAGAAATTACAAAAGGTTGTCATGTCGATGAAAAAAAGTCATTACCATTGGTTGTTAAACCAATGGAAAACAAATTCAGTACCATAGGTTGTCAAACCAATGGAAAAGAAAGTCATTACCATTGGTTGACGTTCCGATGGAAAACAATGTCATTACCATAGTTTGATGTTTCGATGGAAAACAATGTTTTTACCATAGGTTGACGTGCCGATGGAAAACAAAGGTGTTACCATAGGTTGATGTGCTGATGGAAAAAAAATTTATTACCATAGGTTGATGTGCCGATGGAAAACAATGTTCTTACCATAGGTTGACGTGTCGATGGAAAACAAAGTTGTTACCATAGGTTGACGTGTCGATGAACAAAAAATCAATATGATAACCAGGCAGACAAGATGAAAAACACTATGTTAAAATGATAATCGGCAATCCAGACAATAAATAGAAAGATAAAATTACAATTAAAAGAATAAACAGATAAAGATCACAAAAAAATAAAAAAAATAAAAATATTAAGTAAAATGTTATCCCACTTTTAAGAGAAGAATTTTAATATAAAAATAAGTGTAAAAAATGAAGTAGGTATGAACGATTATTCTAATGTAATCATTCCATGTTTCTGTTTTATAAAATCAAATCTATCATAAGGTAATGGTATTGTGAAAATGTCAGCAAGTTGCTCTTGCGTTACGATAAATTGTAAAATAATATCTCTTTTTTGTGTGTTATACCTAAGAAAGTGATACCTAATATTAATGATTTTTGCATGAGAGTGATGTGATGGGTTATTACTAAGAGCTATGGTGCTATTATTATCATATAGAATATTATTTTTGGAAAAAATCAATCCATAGTCAGTGAGTCTGTGTTGCATCCACAACACATGAGCACAACATCTTCCAACTACTACATATTCAGCTTTAGCAGTGGATAGTTCTATTGAGTGTTGTTTCTTACTGGAAAAAGAAACCATGGAATCTCTTATGAAATGACAGGTTCCAGTTTTACTCTTTCTATCCATTCTACAACCACCAAAGTCAGCAACTGAAAAACATTATAAAACAAAATCATTTCTAGAAGAATAAAAAAGACCTAAATCCATAGTTCCTTTTAAATACCAAAAGATTCTTTTCATGGATTTTAAATCAGATTTTTTGGATTAGATTTGTATCTTGCACATAAGGATAGGAAAAACATTATGTCCGGTTGGCTAGTTGTCATGTATAACAAACTTCTTATCATACCTCTAAATTTTTTTTGATCTACAGGTTTCCCAGTTTGATCAAGATCAAGTGAATTTGAGTTACCAATTGGAGTGCTAATTCTTTTAGTATTGTCATATCCATACTTTTTGAGTAAATATTTAATATGCTTATGTTGTCATATATATGTACCTTATGGTTTTTGTGAAATTTGAAATCCTAAAAAGAATGTTAACTCACCCATCATACTCATTTCAAACTCGAATTTCATTAAATTCATAAAAGAATTAGTTAAAGACTACTAAGTTGATCCAAATATGATGTCATCAACATAAATTTGAACAATCAAAACATTTTTATTTTCCATTTTTATAAAAAGGGTTAGATCTACTGTACCTTTTTCATAATTGTTTTGTAAAATAAATCTGGTAAATCTATTATACCATGCTCTAGGGGCTTGTTTAAGGCCATACAATGATTTGGTATGTTTAAGAGCATGATTACGATATCTTGAATCTATAAAAATAGGTGTTTGTTCAACAAAAACGTCTTCTTTAACAAAACCATTTAGAAAAAGCACATTTAACATCCATTTGAAATAATTTGAAATTAAAGTATGCTGAAAAGGATAAAAGAATATGAATAAATTTAACTCTAGCTACTGGAGAATATGATTCTTCATAGTCTATTCCCTTTTGTTGATTATAGCCTTTAGTAACAAGTCTATCTTTATTTCTTACAATGATTCCATTTTCATTACATTTATTTTTGAAAACCCATTATACGCCAATTATAGTTGTTTCTTTAGGTCTTTCAACAAATGTCCATACTTGATTACTTCCAAATTCATTTAGTTCATCTTGCATTTCTTTAATCCAATCTTCATCACCTAAGGCCTCACTTGTACTTTTAGGTTTGAATTGAGAAATAAATTCTAGATGTTTTATTTCATTTTTCAAAAAATTTCTAGTCCTTATAGGTTGATTTAAATCACCAATGATGTTATAAATGGGAGTACTCCTAAGAAACAATTTATTTGGGTTTTTCAAAACCTGTTCATCAACATATGGTAAAAAAGCTTCTGGGGTAAAAGTTTCAGAAATACTTTTTTGAACATTTTCTTTATTATAAGGATCTTCTAATAAAGTTTGATGATTAGTTTTTGAAAATACATCTGAAGATGTAGGTTGGGGTTGTTTGAAAACAAAAGGATTAGCTTCATCAAATTTAACATGTACTGTTTCATCAATAGTACAAGTATTTTTATTAAAAAATATAAAATCCTTAGAGGTTGTAGAATAACCTAGAAAGATTCATTCATCATATTATTGTGGGAATTTGTGCAGATTATCTTTAGTATTCAGAATGAATACTTTGCATCCAAAAACTGTGAAGTATGAAAATTTTGGTTTCCAGATAGTCCAGAATTCATAAGGTGTTTTATTAAGAAATGGTCTAGCTAAAACACGATTTATAGTATAATAAGCAGTACTAACAGCTTTATCCCAAAAATTCCTATTAGTTGAGTATTCACTCAACATAGTTCTTGTCATTTCCGGAAGAATGCAATTTCTTCTCTCAACAACACCATTTTGATGAGGAGATCTTGGTGATGAAAAATTATGAGTAATACCTTTCTTACTACAAAAAGATTCAAAATATGAATTTTTAAATTAACCACCATGATCACTATGGACAGTTATCAATGATAGGTTTTTCACATTTTTAACTTGGGCTCTAAAAATTTTGAAATAGAAAAAGGCTTTAGATTTCATTGTTTTAAATTAGACCCATGTAAATCTTGTAATGTCACCAACTAAAACAAATACATAGTGTTTTCCTCTGATGCTTCCCATTTGTGAGGGACCAAATAGATCC
Organism: Viscum album; assembly: GCA_963277665.1. Taxonomy (NCBI): domain Eukaryota; kingdom Viridiplantae; phylum Streptophyta; class Magnoliopsida; order Santalales; family Viscaceae; genus Viscum; species Viscum album. The sequence continues at coordinate 1,309,894,050 of OY728163.1, read as the reverse complement.
ATATGAACTAGCTGTAATGAATTGATAGTTGAAACTTCATTGATTTATTTAAATATAGTTTTATGTTGCTTTCCAAATTGACAAGGGTCACCAACCTTTGAAGAATAAAATTTAAGATCTGGTAGATCCTTCCCAAGTCTTTTCCATGAATGTTTACCAAGGTTTCTTAGGATGCAGTTTCCTAGTATTCTATTCCATAGCTAGGATTTGTTTTCTATTTCACTTGATCAAGGTAAATTTTGGCTCCTAAGGTCCTATATGTTGATATTGTATACATTATCTTACTTATGTGAAGATAGAATGTATTCATCCTTGTATTTGTGAACTAAGAATTTATCATTTCTAAAATTCACAAGGTATCCTTCATCACTTAATTGACTTATGTTGATGAGATTTTTATTAAGACGATTAAAAAACAAAACATTTGAAATAAGAACTTTTCCAATAAAAACAATATTATATATTCCAACAATCTTTCCTTGATCATTATCTCCAAAGGTAACTGTTCCACCTTTTCATTCAATAATCTTTACAAAGAAATCTTTTTTACCGGTCATGTGTCGAAAACAACCACTATCCATATACGAAATGTTCTTGTTGTTGTTACACTTCTTATTTTCCTAAAATTGAAACAAATAGTTTTTTAGAATCCAAACATGTTTAGATCCGAAAGGGTTTGATAAAATAATTTTACGAATCCACATTTTTTTTCAAATTGAGCTTTATGAAATCCTAAATAATGATTTCTATTTAGAGAATAATCTATTTTACAGTGTCCAAAACATTGAAGCTTAGTACAAAAATGGGTACATTGTGGAACAAAATAGTTATTAATAAAAATTTGTTTAGAATGAGTATAACCAAAACCATAATGATTTCTCCAAGGTCGTATTTGAGAATACATTTTATCAAATGTTTCCTTACCATAAGTACAATTTGACAAACATTTCTTCAAGGAAAAAATATCGGACTTTAATTTTAAAAGTATGTTTTTATCCTCTATAAAATTTGATTTTGAACTATAGTTAGGCTCGAAAACATTTTTCAATGAAATTAAATTTTCAAAATCCATAGAAAATTTGTCATTATCATATTTTACCTTCTCAAGGGTTTTTTTAAATATTTTAAAAATCATAAGTTTTCATATCAATATAATTATAAAAATAGGATACTTATTTAGTTAAAATAGAAATTCTAGAATTTTCCTTATCAATATTTTTCTTGAGTTATAATTTTAATTCTCATGTAGTTTAGAAAACCTAGACACTTATTCATAAGAAAGCAATGCATTATCTTCTAATGATGAAGAATAAACATTCGAAGATTCAAAATATTTATTATCAGTATAATTTGATTTTAGGGAAACATTTGTAATAGCTCCAGCATTGTGTACCTTAACCACGAGACAATGATATTTGATAGGTAATCTGGCTATAAGTCCAATATTTCTTTTTCCTGAGGATTCATATTCTGAATAATCATATGATGAATCGCCACCACTTGTGCTCCAAGTATCATTAACCTTTAAGACTTTCTTTGTCTTTGTCTTGTAATAGTTTTTCTTATTTCTTTCAGAATGTTTCTCCTTTCTATGTTTTCCTTCAATAAAGGAAAACCGGGTCTTATATGAACTACTTTCTTCCATTCATAACCTATTACCTCTAAATCCTTCTTATCCTTTCTATATTTCTTTTTGAATCTATATTAGAAGTCTTTCATTCCAATTATCTTGTTCATCCTTTGAGCAATATTAGATAAGTCATTATCTGAATGATCACAATCACTTGCTTCTGACATACCATCTTTCTTAGCTTTGGATATTGTTATCCTTTCAGGAGTTTTACCTTTAGATGTAGTAGTAAAAGCTACACTTCCCTTTCCATTTTTCTTCTTATTGAAATCAACATCTCTCTTCATTCGTGTATCATGCTGTAGAATAGTTCCAAAGAGTTCATCAAGAGTAATCTGTGAGACATTTCTATTTTCATCAATAACTTTCCATTTTGACTCCGATTCATTTGGAATTATATAAATAATTTTGTCTACAGATGCTTCATCATCAAGACATTTTTCTCCCATTGACATTAAACTATTGACAATTGTCACAAATCATTGTTTCACTTTACATATTGGTTATCCATAAGGAAAAAGAAATCCATGATACTCTGCTTGAAGCATTTCTCTTCTTGTTTCTATAACAATAGAGGTACCAAAATGTGTTACATACAATTTCATCCAAATACAATTGGATACTTCACAAGATGATATTTGGCTGTATATATTCCTGGTCATATAACATAGTAAAGTATTTCATACCTTGTAATTCAGTTGATATTATTGCTTCTCTTGATTGGTGAAATTACTGACTTCTTTGTCAAAAATTTTGTAACCTCTAGTAAGCATAATAAAATTGTCTACACTAGTGTTAATAAAAAATGTCTTCATTTGATCTCTCTAGTACTCATAAAAATTTCCATTAATTATTGGTGGTTTAGTTGGATATAGATTGTCAATTGATCCAATATTCATCCTTTCCATCTAATAAAACAAAATCTTTTCCACTCCACACGTTAGTGTAGTAAGTAGTTGAAACATAAAATTGTAATAGATATACAATGCAGTGGAAACCTCCTCTGATACCAATTGTTGGATCGATATATAGATGTATATGAATATTAGATGGAACAACATTAGAGGGGGGTGAATTTTATGTTTAAAAACATTGCGTTTAAACATTGAAGAAAGTAGTTTAAATGATCTTAAACTAATACAATTCACAAAAATACTAATAACCACAAATGACTTGGATATAAAAGATATGATACAATGTAATACTATAAGAAAAGTAAATCAATTGTATTCAAATGAATAAAATAATCAGAGTAATACAATAGTGAAAAATTCAACCATAGAGCGTATAGAATCTATCGATACAATATGTAATAGTATGATTGTATTTAAACAATTACAAATGTATATGAAATTAAGAAAGGAAAAAAAACTATTCCATTTACAAAACAAACAACAGTAGAAATGTAAAAGTATTACAATTGTTTTATCCTAAAGAGAAGGGTTATATTTTCACCTAGGATAAGAGGTCTGTCTTACCACCACCTTGGTAATCCCTAGATACGATGATCGGTATGTCTATCTTGTTATCCCTGTAAGAACTCGATACGATGATCTGTATGTCTGTCTTGATATCCCCGAAAGCCCTTGATTTTGTAGGAAATCGACACCTATATCATTCAAACACATGAAAGCCCTCTATACGATGATCGGTACCACCATCTTCCCATCCTCTGTAGCCCTCGATCGTTATCACCTGATCGGTTGCACAAAGAAAACCAACGAACTTAATAAAATACAAAAACTAAGAACGAGCCATTCACATTTTGTAATCTCAAGGATTTCGCACGAAGAAAGAGAAAAGTGACAGTGTCTCTCTCTAGAACATGATTGTATCAACGAATGAGCGAAGTCTCTTAGTTGTTCTTCTCAACATCAAATGACCTCCTATTTATATCCCTCAGGTTCTGATGATCATATTTCCTCTGACGGTCATGTTTCTCTGGAAAACTCATAGGGACTTGGACACCTGGCATTAAAATGGTCATATTGAAACAAAAAACATGACATCGTTTTGATTAGTTTATAACTAACTCCCCAACACCGTTTTGATTAAAACAAAAGATATATGAAGATGATAAAAACGAGTACGATTGACATGTGTTGATATAGGATAAAAAATAAAGTGATTAAAACATGAGTACTATAAGTATTACTTAGTTCAATGTAATGAAATGATACAAAGTGAGTATGATGCACACAAGTTAGTATGATTGACAGAGTCAATATGATTGATAGAGTCAGCATGATTGACAGAGTCAGTATGATTGACAGAGTCAGTACGATTGAAAAAGTCAGTACGATAAAAAAATACAGTACAATAAACATATTCAGTATGAAAAACGTATGTGAATAGATTTATGTTTTCCAAAACAAGACATAAAAGTCAAAATAGGAATTTTGACTCAAAAAATACATACAAAACACAATATCTTTAACACAAATCATGAAGTCATAATATTTATTAATAACACATAGAAATCATAAATCATAAAGGTAACTTATAGCATCCATAACATAGTTATGTTGTATCTTTCACAGCTATATATGGTGTTACGTTTGGAGTACCCATCATAGTATATTCCCCAAATCTCATAGTAGAAACATTAATGTTTACCTCCATCATGTTACCCAATGATTTTAGGAGCTATCTCAAGCTCATCCTCCCAAGGTTTATCACGAAACCACCCATATATGTAACCAATGCCCACGAACCATAAAATATTCATAACACATAAAACAATCATAATGGAATGATAAAATTTCGACATTTCAATCACAATAGATCATTTTATGATATTTAAATAATCAATGTCTTCTCAAAACCATTTTCCATACCAAAATATGTAAAAAGAGTATATGGTGTTTATTTTCGTTTAAAAACATTTAACCTTATTAAAGATTCCAAATATTAAATATTTATCGATGTTTTAAAATGTTCATTTTCACTGCATATGTTAAAAAGAAACATTTCATTTTTCATTTAGTAAAACTCTAAATAAAAAAAATTCCTTTTGAAAACCATTTAAAACATTTAATAAATATATTTTTAAATAAAATATCCAATAACACATTGAATCATTTATAAGAATTAAAATTTTAAAACATTAATGTACTTATACATAAATCCTTAAAAACATTTTAAATACATTTACATTTATGAGAAAGACAAATATTTTAAACATTTTAAAATATGTTTTATTTGAAGGGTCCTTTACCACTTGATAAAATAATTGAATAAAAATAATTAAAGAATAAAATAAAACAAACTTTAATATCATGAGAATAAATAGATTAATGCTATTGTATGTCAAAGGGAAGTATAATAAATTTATAGGATAATAGATGTTCACAATATCAGGATATGCCTCAATGAAATGAGATTGAGGCGTATTCCATTACGAAAGTTTGGCACCCTAACACAGTCATGTTAAAATTCATAAAATGATTTGATGGGAAAGAAAAGGGTCTCTCATCACATGGACATAAAATATAAATCAATAAGGATATATAAGAACATATCCTAGTATAAGAAAATGAAAACTAAAAGGCAGAACCCAAAGGAAGTCATTGACTAAAAGATGAGGTTGAAAGGTTCCCTTACAAAGATCATTTTGTAAATAAAATAGATCTATTAAGTGTATATACAGTAAATAAAAATAAATCAAGTATAAATACATTATAGGATATAAAAAATCATTTCTCACATAATCATAGAATGATATAACCAAGAAGTAGAAGGTCATCCCAACGAATGGAAATTGGGTTAATAAGTTCCCTTACCTCGAGTCAGACTTTTCTCTAATGTTCCTTGTTCTTCCTAAATAATAAATTTAAGTTAATTTAAACGTTTTTAATAAACTTTTTATGGTTATTATTCCTTTTATATCACTTATTACTTTGTTATAAGAGTTATCAAATTATTCGAGTTCATATCAGACATTTTGTCGATGTTCAGAACATGAGTAAAAAATGAACATGTTATAATTATAGATTGTCCATGTGGTAAAAAAGTCTACTATCTCCAGAATTATATTAGTCATTTAGATATCATATATTTCATATATATCTATTATATATGTATTTATAATAGTCCATGTCATTTAGATATAATAAATGAAACAAATCGTTGATAGAGATGGTAAGTCGTACGTATGCATGGACGCTACTTTAATTTATATTTCATATTTAAAGGAATTAAATGTTAACGATACATAGGTATATTATAATAACAATATAATGTAATATTTTATATGTGTTATATATGTAAATTAACAATATCAATTATACATTCCATGTATTGTTTGAACGAGTCAAATCACTTTGAGGGGGCGGTAATACGCACTTCCTCAAATAAAATTATCATATCTATTCAACATGAAACACATAAATGTATGTTCTGAATGAGAATTTACCTAGTATAGAGATAAAATAAATATCATATATATCATATATAATTTTAGTTCCATCATAATGGATACCATGATCGGTGGTAGGAGAATGTTGAACACTCATCCTTTCATGAGGCAGTAGTTTGCTATCCACCGAAATAGTATGTTTGTATCCGTTAAATGGAGGTGTGTGAAAGTGTAGTTTGATTAAATCTCATAAAAACAACCTAGTGTATTGAGGATACTATTTTTGTTATATATACTTGGAATAATAAGATTATATTGAGTGGAGAAGGAAAAATATTGGAATGAAACATGATAGAAGACGTTACCTTAAATCAGGTAACTTCTTTTGATTTGAGCGAAAGGTCTCTATTGTATTTCCTTATTCCTAAATTAATTATTATAAGAAGAATATAGGGATTTTAGGAGATTAATTTTGAAGATTTTGGACGATCCAAGGGGCTTGAGAGGTGTTTTTAATGGGATAGAGTTGGTGGCCTTTTTTAAGAGGGAGGGGTCTCTTAAAGAATGTTTGAAAGTATTATTTTATTTTAAAATGTGTTCTGGTTTTAAAAGGACAACAACTAATTAAATTAGAATATAAGATGAATATAAGTCTAAATAGAATCATAAAATAATAAATTTATAGTTTTGGGATATTTTATATTCCTTATCATTTTTTATTTAACCCTTTGTTAACTTATTTAACATTTATCATGTCCTCTTGTATTGTCATACTATATGGTTTATATATATACTATAACATTAAAATAGACAAAAAATGGATCATTAATGACATTTTTTACATAATATAATTCATTTTTTCTGAATATTATATTTTTTAAAAATATTTTATCATTTAATAGAATATTAATTGATTTAAAAACTCATTTTTTAATTTTTATAATATTCATATAATTACTTTTTAAAAATACATTGAACATGATCAATACAAAAAAATCATTAATTCAAATATAACAAGTCATAATATTCCATAAAATAATTTAATGAAAAAAAAGTTTCAAAACGAAATTATTTTAATATTTATAATCTCATTTATTTAAAACATTCATTAATGAGGTAATGATTTTATCATCATTGAGTCATATATAAATTTAATTATTTTTTGACTAAAAATTATAAATAAAATATCATGACTTAGGAAATATTTTTAACTTTCTAATGAATTTTTATAGTCTATAATATAACTTATATATCCTCATATAAAAACTATTTTACTAAATGATTTATGTTTATGTAACAGTTTCCTTAACATTAAATTAATTTTTATAAAATGTCATTTTCACTTACAAGTGACTCCATGGGGTTCCAAAATCGACCCAAGGATGCCAATGGTCTAAAATGTACTATCCAATAGTATTAGGACACGTGTTAGTGTAATTTAATATTAATATTATATTATTTTTTACCATTATTTACACCATTTACTCTTTAACCATGTTAAATAAAATAATTACTGATGTTACTATTCATAATGTCTTAAACAAATTACCTGTTTACATGATTTGGACTTCCTAATTACAAATATAGAATCCATTTTATCAAATTTAAAACACATATATTCAGAAATTAATTTAAAATCAATTCCTGTTGTTAAAACCAAAAAACATGTTTTTAAGAAATAATAACAATCAATATATTGACACTTGGTTATGTCCAATTTCATAGTTAAATTACATCAAATGACAAAAAATGGATTAAAATGTAAAAATATATTCCAATTATTCATTACAACCAATAAAAAGAACAACCTAACTATATAAATAAATTAATTTAAAATAAGTTTTGAATTAAAATGCTTTATTCTTCACTATTAATAAAAAATGAACTTTTTCAGAAAAATATCAAAAAAATTACTCAATTTAAATTTCAATGACCCTATTATAAATATATAATTTTTTTCAAATAGAACATATAAAATTGAAAAAAACACTATTTAAAAAGGGTTCTCCATCAAAAGCTAATAAATCAACCTTTTAATGAATTTTAAAGTATTTCATGCTTAAAATTGGTTCCATTCATATTTTAAGCCTCTAAAATTGATTGGAAAAAAGTAAAAAAAATTAAAAAAATGTCTAATCCTATTTTAGTTTGGTTTTTTATTCCTTCCAATAAAATGGCTAGATGTTAAATACCATTTAAAATAATAATAATAATATATTATTTTTCAATATAACTCGATGTTGTGTGCAACAAAATATTTCAATGAAACCCATTGTTGCATATTGAGTATGCTATTGGACATACCATCCCCTTGAAATTAAAATTAATATTTAATTCACACATATTAATAAGTATAAAAATTTCAAATTTTTTATTTACCTAGGATGTTGCACTTATCATTTAATTCTATAATTTAAAAAACAAATGTCTACATTATAGTAAGTCAATGACCTCTATTAGCAATCTACATTCATTTCAATCCCCACGGATTGTTTTAGTTCATTCATTAAGGTGAAATATTATAAATGTCGATATATTATATATTGTTTCACATTCTATAATTGATAACTTTTCATATGGTTAAATAAAACAAAGTATGTCCTCCCTGTTCAGAAAAACAATTTAAGTTAATAAACCTTACAAAAATAATAATTAAATTCATTAAATAATGGTTATTTTTAATACTATTTGAATGTTATATCCATTTTAAAATCCTATAAAAATATTAAAATCATTTTATCACACTATTGTATTTGTGATAAAATCTCATAAATAACTTCCATAATTATCGACAAGCGAGGTGACTCTGGATACATGAGATGAAAATCCTTGGGATAGTAGAAATAAAATGACAAATCAAATAAATAACTATTTATTAAGATAAAATATTTATAATAAATAATATATATGCGAATAAGTTTCTAAATAATGTATTTTTAAAATCTAATTTTTTAATCAAGAATGTTAATTGAAAGTCCAAAACAAATTTAGACCTGAGTGAGGGGAACTCTCAAATACACCCTTTTTTCTTTAGGAATTTTATTTTTTACACTACCTCACATTATCTCCCAATTTAACTTTTTTTGAAATATTTTACATTCTATATATATGTCTCTTACGTATATACCCATCCTATTGCACCACTTTTTTCATATATATATATATTCCTTATATTTATTTCCCAATTATATTTTAAAATCAATCCCTTTAAAGGGGAATGTTTTTACCCCTTAATAACATCATGTAACAATATTTTATGTATTTTTACCCAATAATTAATTCATAAAATGTGAAATATTTTCAGGTTAACCATTTTTTCTCTCATATAGTTTCAAAAAAATACAATATTTTGAACTTATTTACAGGTATTTTATAAATTCCATAATATATGATTTTAGTGGTCCATTTATATACCAAATTCTCTACACATTATCATGAATTTTTTAATATTAAAACAATATTTTAGATCTAAACTTATTTAATCAATTATGATTGTCCAAAATATTTAATTAATTTATCTATTTGGAGTCACTTTGAAATATAATTTGATTATTCTTGAGATAAGAATAATAAACACATTACTTTCCATTAGGTTTTCCTATTATTATGAATTATGATTGATATTTATATATAGCACACATATACGTATACATGTTATGTTGGATTTTCCAATATTGTACCCCAATCCATTAGGAAATTTTTATATCCCATGAGGTAATATTTATTTGATTAAAGAGTAAAGCTAATATATGATTAGACTTTTTCTATCAAGTTATGTTCTCTTGGTAGTGATCCTTTACATTGGTTAAAGTCATATTTTATATTGTTTCCACATTCATATTATTCCATGATTATTTGAATCTATCATATTTCCATCATGACTCCCTGTGATATTTCATGTTCCTTTTACCATATGATATCATGTTTTTCTTTTTGACACATATGTTTTTCTTCCCTGTTATGAAAATTATATTATTGGGATTTATATTTCACCCATTTTTTATGTTTTACCCACGTAATCCGATAAATAATAAGAAGTTTAATTGGAATTAATAGTAAATTCTTGAAACTAAAATAAATATGATATATTTTAGATGGATGTTTATGTTTTATAAACCTTGTATCCTGAATATATATAGAAATCTAGATTATTGGATATTTATTTTCAAAATCATGTAATAATATATGTAAAAGGATTGGGTAACTATTAATACATTCTTAATGTAAAAACCAAAATGAAAGTAACATAAGGAAATATTTTAGAATCCAATTTTATTTTATAAACTATTATTTATTTAGATTTGATAACATTATTTGGAAAATAAGTTAAAAATATTTTATTTTATTTTGATTTAATAATCTATAGAAAATATCACATAATTATATAGTAAAGTATTGGATTTAACAAAATATAATCAATTTTTGTTAAATTTGTTATTCAAATTGTTTTTGGAGATAAATATAATTTTTCAATATTCAGTTCAAAAAAATTTAGTAGAACAGTACATAGTTTTGTTATAATTTAAACATATATAATAATTTATTACAAAATCTAAAACCATGTTTTTGTATAAGTTCCCCAATATTTGAAACTAATATCATGATATCATCAATATAATAAACAACACACATTTAATTGTTTTAATTTTGAATAAAACATATAATTTGATTAAAATAGTTTCATTAATTATTCTACTATACTTATCTTTATATTAAAATTCTCATAAAATCCAGAACCATTTAATAACTATTCCATTATGTTCTCATCTACCCAATAATTTAAAGAGTGTTTTCTATTATTAATATTTATAAATCATTATTTAATTTTTATAACATCATTTGACCATTTTAAAGATAAAATATTGTAGTTTTTTATTATACAACATTCCTAGTCACAACCAATCCATTGAGGTGAAATGCCTCATGCCCTCCACTGTGATCCTTGATCATTGGAGGCTAGAAATTTTTTTGATTGTCTAAATATAATTATCAATGAATAATTTTCCAACTTATGGATTATTATAAAGAATTAATATTATAATTAATTAAACACCTAAGAAAGTGGAAAATTATTACATACCTAAGAAAATATAAATCCAAAATATTATTTAATATTGCCTTATATAACATAAAATAAAAATAGATAATAAACATAACCCAAATAAATTTAACAATAACAAATACATTTAAAATCACACAAAAACAATAAATAAAATAAACACAAAAATATCTCACCAGATACCTCATAAAACAATCACAGTGATTTCAGTGTCCCACTAATAGATACTAAACGTCCTTGTCTATAATTTTATAAATCTATGTAAATATAGAATTTTATGATGTGGTAATATATATGGCGTATCAAATAATTCAATGAATGATACCACCACATATCCCTAATGCATCCTCTAAAATATCATTCTCATATATGTGTCCTGAAATGTATGATATGAATTTAATATAAAAAATAACCATTAATTAATTTGAATCACCTTTTTACCAAGCTAACATTAAATTATATTTTACCTACATCATCCAATTAAAGTATAGAAATTGAATCTTTTAGAATAAATCATTACCAAACACAAGGAATAATAAGAATTATTATGAAAATGAATCCCTAAAAAAACTCATAAAACATTTCCCTTATTTTGGAATACATAACATACACACACTCTTGTCATATAACCTCTATAGCTGAAATCATGACATATAAGATGTAACAAAATATATTATTACATAATAAAAATAAACCATGAATCATCCAAAATCATGTTTATACCATTAGTTAACTCAGGGACTTACAAACAAAACATTCCAAAAAACATATTTAAAAATTAATATAATCATATCATAATTTTATACAATAAATATAATATTTCATACACAATACACAATATTATCCCAAGAATTTAATAATCTAACGATTCTAACATAATATTTTCAATTTCATATATAATATATTTTCACCCTTATTAAAAATAAAATATAAACAATTACATATTATCATTTTCTCCATACATGGATGGTACATCCAATGCATATGTTATATATATATATATATATCAAAATTCTCCTTAATTACCCAAATAAACATGAATATAAACTTATCACTTTTTATTATCATCAAATAAATATTTAAAAAGTAAAAATAAATAATATAATCCATTTCACCATATAAACAAAAAATATTTTCCCCAATTAATTTTTACTTATATTATTTTTGTAATTTTTAAACTCAATAAATGAAGGAATAAAGTAAATATTCTATCTATGTCAACTAAAAATAAGTAATTATAGAGAATCCCACTTAAATAAAACCTGAATTAATCATTTAACATTATATAAATTAAAAAGGTAATAATATATTCTTAATAAACTATATTATTTTGAAAATAAATAAGATGATTTAAATAATTTCTATATTCATTACTCCCTATGAAAATATTTCATAAATTCCTTTAAATCATTAAATTTTAAAAATTATAATTTAATAAAAAAAGAGGATAATATAACGAAATTCCTCAATTTAATTTAAAAATTATTTCGAATAAATAAAAACATTTAGATCATATTCATTTTCCATATGTTTTATTTTGATAATTTCCATTATTATATATATATATATATAAATTCTCACACATAGATATATATATATATATATATATATATATATAATACAATTAATTATTTTCATTCTATTAATCATGAAAATAATTACAAGATTGAAACATATGATTTCAATACTAAACCACATTTTGAAAACTATAATGTTAATGTTAATACATAATATAAAACCATTTTAATTAAACACATCCATTTCATGTCCATTAAATTTATGATGTATTTGAAAAATACCATTTTATTATATAAATGGTATAATTATTATTATACAAAGGAATAATATTAATAGTCTAAATTCTATATTATACACACATTTTGAAAAATTCCCAAGAAAAATAATACTATACTTCCCCTATTACATTTTAGAATATATTAATTTATTTAAGCCAAAAAATTAAATTATATATTTTAAAAATATTTATCTAAAAGTAGAAAATTGTAGTGTTTTTTCCCACTTGGATGTAGTTTAATACAATTTTCATATAATGATCCTTTCTTTAACATTATTCATAATTTTTACAAATATTTTAAATTTAATATATATAAATATATATAAATATATGCATTATAAACAATTTCCCCAATTAACCTAAATTATATAATTTAATTAATGCACCTCTGAATTAGTAATTCTATTTCGAAAAATAACCATGTTATGGTTATATTTAACCGTTACATAAATATAATACAAAAGAAATAGTAAATTAAAATCCAAATGAAATCTAGTTTTTGTATTACATTTTAAATTGACAATTTATTTTTGATGATAAATACTAAATAAATAGATTTCAATAAAAATTTATAATTTAATCAATAAATAAAGAATAGTTAAATTTTATTTAAAATATATTAAAAAATAACCAAATTTTATGGTTTACATCCTATAAAATTTCATTATTATAATTTAATATAATAATCATAATTTTAGAATTAAATGATAATTTATACTAATAGAGGATGTATTTATAATTTATGTGTGATAAATATTGAGTAATGCAGAGTTGGTGAATTCTAACTTTTTCATCATTGGAAATGAACAATATAGAGAAGTGTAAAAAATTCCCCAAATTATTTTTCCCTTCAAATATAGTATTATTTTTTAAAACATACGGACACGATTCTATGGTTTTCGGTGAATCTTAGAAATAGAATAGTCACCTACATCTAGTTCCATATTTAATCATTTAAATTTTATTAAATAATTTTTCACCTCACAAAAGAAATATCAAAGCTTTCAACCTCTCATAAATAACACCCCACCCATTTATGTTAATAATATCAATGAGATTAATAATAATAATAGCACAAAATAACATTGGCACACACACACAATTATATTTCCACAAATTCTTTATTATGAAACCATATTTATGTTGGAATAAATCCATTGAACAATAGTGAAAGGTTTGACAAGGAATAAAATACCCCTAAAAAAACATGTGAAAGTAAATTAAATTGAAAAGAATCATATTCAGTCGTGATGGACAGGCCAAAATCATCATTTTTGAAGTGAACTAAAATATGAAAGACAGAGTCGAGAATTAACTTCCCTAATTTACAAGTGATGTCAGAAAACAATACATATGTAACATAAAATTTATAATGTGAATCAAATCACCTACCACATAAAATATTCCCTTTAATTGATAATCATATTCTAGGATATTGAGATTTTAATGTTGATAATTAATTTTATAACATTTTAAATTCAAAAATATGACTACAATATCCACTTAATATCCTCTTAGGAGTATATCAATGGTTCTTGAATTGTGTAAACAAATATTTGATCTATATCATTGCTAAGTTCATATAATTATTATTATTTTCTCATGAATTGGATGTTTTAGTGTTTTGGAATGAAATAATTATAATGTCATTGATTTGTTGGGAATTTTCCACATTGAGTATTTTTTATTAATGACATTTTTTCTATTTTTTTGGGGTGTATTAATCATGGAATTGTAAGGATGTATGATCACATGGACCTTGTAACATGACCCTAAATTTCATTGGGTGGAGAAAATCATAATGAATGTTTTGTTCATTTTCTTGAGTTACCTTGCCTGGTAATCATCCACATTAGGGTTTCTAGTAGAGGTGGTCACATGGGAAACACGTATTCCTAAACAACTATGTTTTCTAAAAATGTAGTTGTGTTTTTTGTTATGTGATTTTACATTTGAATACCTGATTATCATTCTATAAGACCCAATTGAAATACTAAATAAACATGGTTTTAATATAGTGTTACCTTAGAGATAATTAGTTATTATATAACATTAAATGATGTATTTATAAATATGATTTATTTATACAACATAATATTTGTTATATTAATACAATTATATATATATATATAAATTAAATTCTTCAATTTTTATCTTGGTCTCTCTTTCACTTTTTTCTTCTTATGACATATCATTCACTTAGGATACTATTTAGGATCATCATATCGTAACCTGTAATTGTTTCATTATTTTATTATTTGGATGTGATTTTAGGGTTTTCTCCTTGTGTTATGATCTTTGTCTCCATAAAAATTTCATATTTTGATAATACAGTTTGAGGAACATGGTAATCCCATAAAATTAGTACAAACTATATGAAAACAATTAGATTGGGTCCATATATTTCACAGATAGATTATCCGTGGCTGGAATGTGGTTTTACTATATACATTAATAGACCATGAAAGTCGCTGTAATTTCAGTAATGGGTTTAAGATTGGAATATGGTTTTGTAAACCATGAAAACAAATAATGTGACCCATCTATGTGGTTTAAAATTATATAATTTACTATTTTTACCATATGAAAAAGAACATAAATGTTTCCTCTTATTTTCCATTCAATCCCTACACCTTGTGAACCCCAATAAATTTTCACCACTATTTTATGTTTAACTTATGGGGTTCTATCAAGAATTTTGTCCGGATCATCATTATGTGGTCTCATATTCCCTAATGTTCTTTCATCCCTTTATATTCTACTTTTTCCTATGATAATTCTCTAAGGATGATCTCTAAATATGGTTTTACAGTAAATGTATTTTTTTATGGGTGTGAGTATGATTTATAGGGCCTTATTAATTTTATATTGGAGGGTTCCATCACATTCATGCTTTACCAAGGAAGGAATCTCTATCACTTTCCTATTCATAAAATTCCATGAGATGGAAAAAATAATTCTAAATAATTTTTAATTCAAATTATTTATGTTATTAAATAGATGATTTTAGTTTTAAATATATGTGAGTTATAGGTTATATATAAAAGTTTTGTTTTCCAATATTTTAAGATTCTTATTCTTTTGTGTTGAAAATTTATGATGGATTTATGTTTTATAAAATATCTATGAGGATTTTGAATGTATTTTAGGTGTTTTGACTAATGATTACCCTTTAACTACATTATTTGAGTTTATTTTGGGTTTTTACTATTTTTAACTTATTTATTTCAATTTTGGATGTTTTTTTTATTTTAATTGGAAATTATTATATCTTTACATGTGACTAGAATGTGTCAATTCACATCATCCTTTGGAATTCATTATTAAGGGTTTTTATAAGGAAGTTATATATATATATTTATATATACACACATGTCTTTATGTACATATTTAAATATATATATTTTAAAATTTTATAGACCTTCATTGATAAAAAAATTTCTCAAATTTTCAAATAAATTCTAAAAATATTTTCAAAATATGTATCAGTTGATGGTTTTCTAAATTATAGTTTAGTTTCCCATTTGGTATTTTTAGAAGACATTTTGACACATCCATTAAATTTTGAAATTTAATTTATAATAGAAACATTTTCATTGAAAATTTACACAATAAATAAATACTAAAGCTCCTATAGTATCATGAAATGGTTTTGATATAAAATAAGCACCATTCAAGGAATCCCACTTCTTTTTCTTATTTTGAGAAAATTTTTTGGATTTAAAAGAGATTCATTTACATTAATATGTTTAGTGAGATGGGTTTTTTGATCATGTTTTTATTATATTGATTCTTGGTGTAAATGATTTATATAAGTCTAAATTAGATCCTGTTAATATTTTCACCATTAGATTATAAGCATATTTCTTAGTGATGAGAGACATTTAAGTATAGTCATGATGAGAAAAACATAAAACCCTATAGTATAGAATGGTTATAGGGGAATTACCCCGATTAGTCAAGTTGAGGGAATCTTATTGGTTATAAACTTGAGAATGTATCAATAGTCCTACAAATAGTTCGTCATATGTACATCTAGGGTACATTCATGGGATGATTATGATTTAACTATGATAATGTATTTACTATTTTCAAATGATTACTATAACTTTAGTTCAATTTCATCATTTAACTTTTTATTTTTTATTCTAATAGGTCATACCATAAAACATAAGTCATTTATTTGGTTGTTCATGTTTCATTATTTACATTGTTGCTATTTGTTTTGGATATTTTAAATTATTTATTTTTTCATTTGGTCTCAAGGTTGTTTTTCATAAAATGGAGATTTATAAAAATTTATTAAGTAGTTATAAATATGTTTTTAGAATAAAATCTATTTCTTTTAGATAATGAAAAATCATCAATTTACAATAGTTTATTTTTAAAGTATAATTTGAGTGTTTTTCAAAAAAAAATGTATGGTTTCTATAGTGCTTGCATAATGAGATTTTTTGTGATCTCACATTACTTAGGACATTCAAAATTTCTAAAATTGGGATATTTTTTTGGTTTAGATTATTCATATTGATCTCTCTTAGGGTGAGGATGGATTGTGACCTTTCTTATTTGATAGATGTGGACATGGGAATTTTAGTTTGTTTTTTATTGAATATTGTAATCGAAAATTTTGAAATCTTGAATTCTGGTTTGTACCCTTTATATTTATATTGTTTATCTATTTAGAATTTTATTTTTATGTTTTTATTTATTATATTGAGATAATTTTGTATTCCAGTTATTAACTTCTTAGACTTATTTATATCAATTTTCTATTTGTTTATTTTTTTTGATGTCAAATATATAGACTGGTTGTGACCTAATTTTTAGATGAATAAAATGGTTTGGTTTATGTGATTTATTAATGGAAAATCAGTCATATTAATTTCTTTTGATTCTGTTCAATTTGACTAAGGACTAATAATATTGGGTATATTCATTGATTATGTCATAAGTTTACATGGGTGCCTAATTTTAATGTTTCCTAATGATGATTTCTGAAAATGAAAAAGTTATTATAGCCCGTGTTCATAAGAGGGCCTAGGTTCCTAGGGAAACCTTTGTTCACTAGGGTGTCTAATAGATTGGATTTAGATTTGTAGAAAAAAAAGTCGTATGAACATCATGATTATATCTAACTATTTAGTATACTAAACAATGAGTTTCAATGAGAGGTCAACTATTGAGCCATGAATTGAGATTTTTTTTGAATTTGTTTTCATATTGTTGGTGTTATGAATGTTTTAAAATATTATTTTTATCTCATGGGAAATAAATGGGAGTTGAACCACTTTTACATAGTGAGTTTTCGTGGAATATAAATTTTATTTGTATACTAATCTCAATAATTGATAAGATTAACATATGTGGTTTGATGATTTTAAAATGGTGAAAAAAACCATTTGACCATGTCATGAACAATAATTTATCCCCCATGTGGATGATTTGGTGTTTTGTGACATTAGTTATTCATTTTGGTTGGTTTTGGGTAATAAAAATAATATTTTACAAATTAAAGAAAAGTTATTTGTGTTTTAAAAATTAGGATTTTTTTTTGAGATATGATTTTTTTTTGAATTTAATCCTTGTGATTTGAAAATTTATTGTCTAAAATGGGTAAAAATATATTTATGATTATAAGTGGGTGATATTTTCTAAATAAATATTGGAGACTTTAAATTGGATTCCAATAAAAATTTCAATGTGTTAATATTAAAATTTGTTATTTTGAATTGGTATTGAAAATTAATCTTTAATTTTTTGGGTATTGTGATTGTTTGAATTGTGTTTGGGATTTATTCTCTATGATTAATGTTTAAAGATGATATTTTATTTAATTTGTATATTATTTTATTATTTGTATCTTTAAAAATCAAATTTTATGTTATTTTATTTAGAGTGTCATATATAGATAGGTCTTGGAGAAACATCAGAGGTATGTATCTTAGAGTTTTAATGACTTTTTCCCAGATGTTGACTCTACCCATACTCTAAGTAGAGTGTTAGTGATGTAATCTCATCACTATTACCTATATATCATGGATATAAATTTATACTATAGGATGACGTGTTTCTAGAGGATATTTAAGGGAACATTAGGTCTCTAAGAACTCTATATTTCATGGGGGTGGGTGCAATCTTATGTTTTTTTGAGAGAATAAGTCTAGATTAATAGTGATCGGTTGTTCCATACACATTTAATGATGGGATTATGTATTAATTTTTTATGAACACATTTGATTATTGGTTTATTAATGAATAAATAAATCTGGGTAAATTATTATAGCTTATGGGTATTATAATGAAAATTGATGATAAATTAGTTTGTGAATAGATCCTTGAACAACTTTATATTTTGGTAATTAAAAAGATATACATAATTTAATTCATTTAATATTCATGATAATTTTTATTGTGTGTTGATTAATGTGTAGTTATCATTTATTATATTATAATATTGTTTATTTTTGACTATCTTGAAATTTCATGTTTTTATTGGTCATAACATGTTGTGCAGGGCCTATATTTGTTTATTGGAAGACTAATTTTTTCAGACCCTAAAATATTTTTTATTAGTGTTATTTACTATTTTAGAAATGCCAATTCATGTTCCTAGTTGTGTCACATCAATGATTTACATAGCCATTTCTGTCACATAGCTGATTTTCCTAATTCACATACCTTTTATATTCTGACCATAATATGTGATACAAAACCAAACAATGAGAGAATCATATTTAATTATAATGATAAAATAATTATATTAATTTATATTGAATTAATTATGTTATAAATATATATATATATATATTTAATGTACTTAATTATTTTTTAATATACATAATTATTTCACTAAGAATTCTGAAATTGTTCAATACTAATATAATAATATATTTTGATGAAAAATTGGGAAGTAGAAGTCTGATTGAGGTGATTCATGATTATATAAAAATTTAATGAAAATGTTAAAATACAATTCACTTGATATTAATATAATTATTTATTTTGAAAGGTATATTTTAGAACTATTTTTTCAATATTTTTTAAAATTCATAGAATCTGATACATGAGCGATTCACCAACATGAGAAATTTTCTATTATAAATCATGTTTATAGATTTTGATAATTTTATTACCTTTTGTGGTGATACATGGATAAGTAGTTAAAATTAATTATGTTAAAATACCCTATGTTTATTTTCCATCATGGTTCCATGAATTTACACACGATATTGTATAACATGAAAAGTTTCTCTATTTTATGTAACACATGGCATTTCAGTTTACATAAAGTCAATTATTGATATAATTTCTAATTTTTTCTTCAAATATCAATTACTAGTTATATATAATCCATTTAAATTGGTTTTAATATTATAAATGGTGAATTAAATTTGATTACATGGTAATAAATGTGTATTGATATTCATGCTGGAATTTTAGAAAATGAAAAATCCAAATTTTAGTTAGTTGAAACACAAAGGGTCAATATTGATTTATATGAAGAAAAATGAAAAGGATATTAATTATTCATATTTACAACTATATTAATTGTTCTACTAAAATTCAGTGTATTATTTTTATTATTCATGAGGATATTTATATTGACTTAAAAATAATATTTTTCCATTTATAAAATATGTATAAGTAGAATATCATTTGGGAAACAAGAATGTAAAACATTGAAGTCGTTCATTGAATAAGTATGTATGATTAAGTAGTGTAAAAAATTAATTTGGCAATGTTAATTATATTTTAAGGTTTTTGAGTTCAATGAAACTATATTTATATGGTGATTATAGATCTAGTGAAATAATTAAAGGATGTGGATATTCTTGAACATTATAAGGGTTCTATTTTAACTAGTTACCACCTACTAATCCATGACAAATAATAAAATTTGATCCTTTAGTGTTGGATAATTGTTTATCTATGGTCAAATTAAACCCATGATTCCTTCATATTGTTATTTTTATACACTTATTCTTATTATATTTCTATATTAATAACTATAAGGGGTTACACTACATATTAAATGGTAGTATTGTTTGTTTTGAATACCAAAAATTTTCTTGGAATTGGGTTGTTTATCAAGGTAAAATGTGGGAATTTCAAGTTGTCCATGCATGTTAAAGAAAATATCTCTTTAGGTTTACGACTCTAGTGGAAAAAGGAATTTTTAATTGAGTTGTGACACAATTTGGGAAAACATCATTGTAGGACTCTATTATATTGGTCATAATGGGTGCTATCTGGAACACCCTGACCCCTCTAGGCTAGAGTTTGTGCATTACTTGTGATATTGGCATGGTTATAAGGAATAAAAATCCAGAAGGAATAATTAGTTTAGTTGTCTTGAAGAAACTAGATACATAAATGTAACTCAAATTACATTGAAAGAGGCTAAAAAATACAATAAATAACAAAAACTAAAAACTAAAACCACATGAACTCAATAAACGATTACATCTTCATCATCTTTTGATGGAAAAAAATGCAAGGGGTGAGATCAAATTCTCAGTAAGGGTTAAAATTATTTGAATAATGAAGGAAATAATAATTGAATCATAATCAATATGACATAATCAATATGGCATGGTGAATAAATGAATAACTCATGATATTCATAAACTGAGAATGAAACCGCATCCATAGATTTTGTCCTAGTGAAATCCTCATAGATACCAAAAACTGATAATGAATAAATATAATTTTTATTAATTTGACTTCATGTATCTATAATATGAAACCATAATACCATTAAAACAGTTTAGTTTGATGGGTAGAAACCCGTCTAATTTGTGGAAACAAACTCAGAGGGTTTGTCTCCAAACTGATTTGTCTCATGAGACCTACCAATGCATTTATGTGTTATAGAAGGCCCCACCCACCCCTTCCTATCAAAATAATACTTTATACATTGATTAAATACAAGAGAAATTTTAATTTTCAATATTTATATAGAGTAAAGTATACAGATTCATCAATATTTCCACTATTAAAACAACTTTCCAAATAAACACAATATGTAAAATGGTATACAATTTAGACAAAAAAACATATCCATGATATGATATTATGTATATTTAATATAAATATAATTTCAAATGAAAAATAATCTCAAATGGGATG
Source organism: Viscum album (assembly GCA_963277665.1). Classification (NCBI taxonomy): domain Eukaryota; kingdom Viridiplantae; phylum Streptophyta; class Magnoliopsida; order Santalales; family Viscaceae; genus Viscum; species Viscum album. Next base: position 1,309,872,077 of record OY728163.1, on the reverse strand, counting down.
TAGGTACACCACATAGGGATTTATAGGTTCACAATACAAAGTTAGTCACAACAAAATAGTAGTTGAGACAAAGTCTCTTAACATAATGTAATCAGACGAATCATATGACCAAAACTTAATAACGATCAAATGAATCATTGAATAACATGAATATAAAGAGAATAATGTTATTATATATCAAATAGTAGTATGCATATAACACAAAAAAGATATAAGTGGCGAACAATGAAAATAACCTAGAAATGAAAGTGAGATTAGAAACCCCTTACAAAAACTTTCATCATGGTAAAGAGTGTTATTGCGAGGGATTAATGAAAAGTGAATGGGTATTCCATTATTTATGTCACAAAGTCAGTATGGGGAAGGTTTTAAAACATAACCAATCATTAGGAATTAAAAATAAAATGGTACAACATAGGGGAGATTCTTGAACAAAAGTGTGAGGGAGGATCCCTTACCTTATGCTTGAAAGTGTTCTTGACATGTTATTAAAGACATGAATAAACAAATTAAACTTATTAATTCATAATTCCAGATCCTCTAATATATGTAAATTATTTATTATAACCATATTTAGTTCCTTATTAGCCTTTTTGATGAGTTATAATGTTCAATTTCATTCTTTGGGCTCGTTTGATTACTTGATTTTAAAAGGCTGGTTCACTTATAATCATGTTCCGATAAATATGAAATATGGAAGTGGTTGTCTAGAAATGAAGTTATATGACATTAGTGAACTTTTGAGAGATTAAATTGTTTTAAATTTAATTTGGTTACATAGAGTGAGGTCGAATTATTACATATATATAACCTTAGGGAAAACTGTTTTGGTAAATAGTGGGTTTGATTACAATGAACATGTTTTGGTTTATAACATAATACACTTTGTAAAAAAGTATTATAGAAATAAAAATAGGATATATTAAAAATATAATAATATGGATAAAGCATAACACAAATGGTTACCTGAACAGAATTAATGATTATAATATAAATTGATAAATTGTTTTCCTTGAATTTGATAAATTAGCACATCTCAAATGGTGCTTTCATTTCATCCAAATAAACGGTGGGAAAAAGAGAGAATATAATGAAATATCCAATTAGCATAAAAAAATTCCATTAAATATATGTTATAGGAGTTACCATACTATTTGGGTGAAGGGAGGCGAGGAAAAAAAGAAAAGAACATGAAAGAAATGAAGGAATTAGAAAGAGGAGTTTACCTCTTGAGACTTCCTCCTTTGATAACCTCTTAAGGGTAGTGGTTTTGGTATTTTTAAGAGGCTACGAGCCTTTTAACATGGGGTAGGATATTGGTGAGATATTTGGGTAGAATATTTTCAATTGAAAAGTATTGAGAGGAGTGAAGAGAAGAGGGATTGAGGGGGGATTTATAGTGGAGGAGAGAGGAAATTTCTTAATATAAAAGTCGTTAATTTATTATTTCTATACAAGTCAAGGAGTAGTGAGTCTTCCATGACCAGGAATAGTAATGTTATCATGTGAATCCAAATCAATTGGGCTAACATCGACAGATCATCATCAATGACTCAATTAATCTATTATTTATCATTTATTATGAATTATCATATTTTGCTATTCATAAAAAATTCATGTATTTCAGAAAATCCACAATATTTATCGCAGCCATTTTTCAATGTGTAGAATCCAAAAATGAAATTCAATTTTCAAAAAAAAAAATTTAAATATGATTTATTAAATATTTAATTAAAATCATTATTTAATTGAAAAATATAAACACTTAAAATTTTCATATTCATTTTTAAGGTGCCTAAATACATTTATACACTCAATGGTATGGGAACTATTTATAAAAGTCATATTAATGTTCATAAGGGTATGTTACTATTCATAAGGGTAGGTTACTATTCACCAAACAATGATTTTTTCTTATCAGACTCAAAATAACTTACTGATCGCAGCCATGTGTGTCATATTTTTGAAATTCACATCACATAAGTGACAAAATTAGGTTTACATGGCTAGGTTATGGATATATCCTATAAGTAACCATGTGTTTTTCCATATAGGCTCATTGATTCCTGAAATGTAGGCTATAAAAAGAATCAATTTAAGAGAAACATACCATGAAGTGTTTGGGGTTCTACATTATTCGCTCCATTGAAAATTTCGTCCTCAAAATTTTATGTATGAAACTCACCAAATGTTGTGGGTGATTCTTTTTCATAACATCCTCATGTTCCTATGTTTCTTCCTCCATATTCTGGTTTCTCCCAAGATACATTACTAGGTGAGTTGTTCTATTTTTCAATAAAATCTCCCTTGTGTCAAGAATCATGATAGGATTTTACCAGAATGACAAATCAGGTTCCAATTCTATTAAATCCTATGTGAGTATAAGCATTGGGTCTAGAATGTATTTCTTTAACAATGACACATGGAACACATCCTTAATTTTGGAGTGATTTGGCGGCATCACTAAATGTTAAGATACAACTTCGATTATTTCAAAATTTTCAAATAGTTCTATGTACCTGGCGCACAATTTCCCCTTCTTACCATACCTTAAGACACCCTTCCTTGGATATACTTTCAGAAATACAAGATCTCCGACATGGAATTCGATGTCCTATCTCTGGTTGTCAGCATAACTCGTCTTCCTACATTAGGCTTATTTAATATGGTCTTGTATTTTCTTCACCTTTTTCGTGGTCTCTCAAATAAGTTCTGGGACAATATGTTTCCTCTCACCATCTTCATCCCAACAAGTTTGAGTTCGATATCTCATTCCATATAATTCTTCGTTTGGAGCCATTTGAATACTAGAATAAAAACTATTATTGTAAGAAAATTCCACCAAATCAATGTATTGATCCCACATACCTTGGATGTCAAGAGAGCATGACCTAAACATGTATTCTAAAGTTTTAATAGTCCTTCTAGACTATCCATCAGTTTGGGGATGATAAATAGTACTCATATGTATCTCAGAATTAATAGCTTTCTAGAGACTCTTTGAAAATTGTGATGTAAATTGGGGATCTCAATCGGATACAATCGATAGTGGTGCACCATGAAGTCATACAACTTCATTAATATAAAGGATTTCTAAGAGATCAAGTGGAAAATCCTCTCTAATGGGAAGGAAATGTGCTAATTTTGTAAGATGATCAATAATTACCCATATTGAATCATTCCTTCTAGGTTTCCTTGATAGTCTGGTGAAAACATCCATCATAAATTTATCCCACTTCCACATAAATAATTATTGGTTGCATCACTCCTTTGAGATGTTGTCTCTCTTCCTTCACTTGTTGACAAACTAGACATCATTACACATAGTCAGCAATTTCCAGCTTCATATTATCCCACCAAAAATATTTCTTCAGATATCTATACATCATGGTGCTACCTGGGTGTATAGAGAAATTTGAGCAATGAGAATCATCTAATAGTTCCCTTTTTAGCTCATGAACTGATTGAACACATAACCTCTTCCCAAATTTTAGAACTGCTTCCCCACACACGAAGTCATCTTGTCACCCATCCTTGACAACATTAATTTTCTTCTACAGATTCTCATCATTAGATTGAGATATTTTTTGTCTTAACTAATAAATATGGTTTAGAAATCCTTTGAAATAGGAAATATGTTTCCCTTTCTATAACAATTCCCATATCAATATTTTGTAGATTAAAAAATATAGTATCTCTCTCAATCCTTATTTTAGTCAGAAGTCCATGATCGTTCCTACATAATTCATCTGCCACCTTATTCTCCTTTCCCGGGTGGTAGTGTATTGAACAAACATAATCTTTGAGTAAATCAAGTTGTATCCTTTGCCTAATGTTGAGTTCTTTTTTTTTGTGAAAATTTATTTCAATGTCATGTGGTCTGTAAAAATCTCACATCTCTCTCCATGGATATAATGCTTCCATATTTTCAGAGAAATGATTATGGATGAAAACTCAAGATCATGAGTTGGATAATTTTTCTCATGCGTCTTCAACTGTCTTGATGCATAAGCAATGATATTGTCGTTTTTCATAAGGATGCATCTGAGACCATTCATTGATGCATCACTGTATATTACAAATCCACCACTTCCAGATGGAAGAGACTAAATTGATCATTTACCAATATTATTTTCAATTCTTCAAAGTATTATTTACATTATTTTTTCCACACAATCCTAACACCTTTACATGTGAGCTTTTTTAGAAGGTTTTCCAGTTTGGAAACATTTTGAAAAAATGCCAATAGTAACTTGCGAAACCAAAAAACGTCATACCTCAGTTATGTTTGTTGGCGTGGTCCATTCTTGGATTGCCTTTGTCTTTGTAGGATCAACTATGATTCCATACTTAGAGACAATATGGCCATGAAAATAAACTGATTGAAGCTAGAATTCACACTTGCTGAACTTCCCATATAATTTATTTCTTCTAAGATGTCCAAGAATAAACCGCAAGTGACTCACATGGTCTTCATAGATTTTTGAGTATATGAAGATATCATTGATGAACACTACAAAAAAGTTATCAAGATGTTCCTTGAATACCCTATTCATTAAATCCATGAAAATATAGTGTTCATTTGTCAGTTCAAAAACCATCACTGAAAACTATTAAGGCCCATACCTTGTCCAAAATGCTATCTTAGGAATATCATCCTTCCTCACATGCAACTGATGATATTCGGATTGAACATCAATCTTAGAAAATTATTGAGCTCCATGAAGTAGATCAAATAAATAATCAATCTGGGGAAGTGGATAGTTATTCTTTATTTTAATAGCATTGATTTCCCTGTAATCAATGTAAAGCCTCAGGGATCCATCTTTATTATAGATAAATAGGATAGTGACTCCCCATAGAGAACAGTAGGTTGAATAAATCCATTTTCACTCAAATCCTCTAGTTGTTTGTCTGGCTATACTAATTATACACTCTCCATTCTACAGGGAGTCATTGATATATGTCTTTCACCAGGAATTAAATCAATAGAGATCTCAACTTCTCTCTTTATAGGATGTCTAGGTAAGTCCTCTAGAAATAAATCAATGTACTCATGCACTATGTGAACATCATTAATTTGATCATTTCTTCCCTCACCCATAGATATTGGTTTATCTTCCTCTCTAAGTATTGAATTCAGTAGATCTATTGAGGGTGGTTCTAGATAAGAATCATGGTGAAAAGTTTCTTCCCTAAAGACAAGGTATTATACACCATTTTTAAAAATTGTAACTTCCTTCTTCTTACCATAAATCCTCACATCATAATTTGACAACCAATTAATAATGAGAATTATATCAATTTTAGTAATTGGTATGATGACATGGTTTTCAACTAAAACACATTTTGGTGTCTAGAGGGGGACTAGTCTACATGGATTTGTTGAAATGGTACATCCCAATGGAGTTTTGACTGATAAATCCTTTATTTGATCAAATTGTACATATCTATTTTTTTTGGAAAACTGGGAAGATATAAATGAATGTGATGATCTTGAATCAAATAAATTGTTGGCTATGTTTGAAGAAAAAATTAATGTACTGGCCACCACATCATTAGGAACATTAATCTCCCCGATTGTAATCACATAAGCTCTCCCTTGCTCTCTTGTCCTTTTCTGAGTCAAGAGTCCTTGGTGCTTATGACCCCCATTTTCATAGTGTCCCATCTCTCTAAAATTGTATCATTGAATATCATTGAATTATTTCTTCCCCTTGCATTCATCAGATCAATGACCCTTTTCTCTGAATTTATAGTAAACTCCCATGTATTTCAAGCATTCCCGAGATGATTATTTATACGGTTCTAAAATAATGGGAATAGCTTTGTTTACATTCACTAATTTAGTGCTTATCCTTTTCCTTTGTTTTTAGAGTACCACTTCTGATCTTGGTTTCCATTGAAAATATTTGATCTAGAAAATTATATCTTTATTTTGATGGAACTTGATAAAATTTCATCATATGATGAAAATGATTGAGGATACAGTTCCCTTCGAAGACATATCTTAAGACCTTCATAGAAATGATCAATATTATCTACTGAGTCACATAAACAATCTACGACATACCTGGCTAGCCTTGTGAAGTTAGCCTAATACTCTACAAAACCATCTTCTTCCCTTTGTTTTAAGATAATGAATTCACACTTAATTTCAGTTCATTTCGCAAGAGGGAAATATTTTTCAGTTAACATTTCCAAAAAATTATTCCATTCTATGTCTTCTATTTCTTCTTCCTTCGTGGTATTCTAGATCAAGTACCACTATTGATCTATATCAGCCATGGGACAATATACTGCCATCACTACCTTCTCATTTTCACCTCATCTTAATGCCAGGAATATCTTTTCAAGTGACTTGATCCACTGCTCAGCTATTATCGGATTAGTAGTCCCAGTTAAATACGGGGCATTATATAGCATGAAATGATCCAACAGAGTTGTATCATGGTTATTCGCCAGACCTGGGTAAGTTGTCCCAATATGGCCATAATTTAATCTTCTCTGACATTGACCTTGTTGACTTGATCAGTGGGTAGATCCCTACATTTTCTATGAGTATTGATTCCCCTTCTTCCATTAGGAACTATTTATAAATAGTGGAATACAAAAAATCAGTTTATTAATCTAAAATAGAATGAACATAATATATATTGAAATTCTATGCATAGATAATCTCATAAACATGGTTTCTATGAGGAAAAATTTACATTTCAATCCTTCATAATTCCTTGTAATGAAAATGTGAATTATCCTAAGCATATCCCTCGGTAGTGTCGTAACCAAGAGTGAAGCAAGGCCCACTGTCATGTACAAGGATACCCCGGGTCAACCCAAAACTCCATGTCAGAGTTTTCACTCCTAGGTACATCTGTGCCAGAGCCACCTCTACCTGCTCGTATCCAGTCTGGGATGTATTTAGTAGAAATATAAAAATATTCTATTCCTTATCAAAATATCAAGACGTTCTTGTAAATTTATCCCCAAATACTATGTTAGGGATTTCTTCCCTACTATATAATTCCTACTCTAGTTTTCATGTTTCCTACTAAACTTCCTCTGATACCAACTGTAACACCCCAACCCCTCTAAGCTCAAGCAGGTGCATTACATGTGATATTGTCAGGGTTATAAGGAATTAAAATATGGAAGGAATGAACAATTTAGTAGTCTTTAAGAAACTAGATACATATATGTAACTTAAATTACATTGGAAAAGGTTAAAAAATACAATACATAACAAAAACCAAAAACTGCAGCCATAAGAACTCAATAATTGATCACCTCTTTATAACCTGTTGATAGAGAAAATTGAAAGGGGTGAGCTCAAACGCTCAATAAGGGTTAAAAATAGAGAAATAATGAATACAATAATATGTGAATCATTATAAATATGACATAATCAATATGGCATGGTGAATAAATAAAAAACTCACGCCATTAATAAATTGAGAATGAAACTGTATCCATAGAATTTCTCATAGTGAAATCCTCATGGATAGTAAAAACTGATAATGAATAAGATGAATTATTATTAATTGGATGTCATGTATCTTGCACATTAAACTGTTATACTTTTAAAACAGTTTAGTTCTATGCGTAGAAACCCGAATGATTTTTGGAAACAAACTCGAAGGGTTAGTCGCCAAACTGATTTGTCTCATGAGACCTACAGATGCATTGTGGGGAAATAGCGGGAACTACCCACCACTGCATGTCCAAATAACTGTTTATAAATTGATTCAATACAATTGAAATATGAATTTTCAATATCTGTATAGAGTATAGTATACAGATTCAACAATATTTCCTCTTTAAAATAACTTTCCCTATAAACACTGTATGTAAAATTGTATACGGTTTAGACACCAAATATATCCACGATATGAGATTATGGATATTTAATATAAATAAATTTTCAAATTAAAAGTGATCTAAAATGGGAATTAGGTACACCAAAAAAGGATTATTATCATCACAATACGAAGTTAGTCATAAAAAATAGTAGTTGAGACAATGTATCTTACCACAATGGAATCCATCGAATCATACGCCCAGAACATAATAACCCTCAAATGAATCATTTAATTACATTAATATAAATATAATAATTTTATTATATATCAAATGGAAGTACACATATACCAAATAGATGATATTAGTACAGAATAATAAAAATATCACCGAAATAAAAGTGAGATGAGAAACCCCGTACAAACATTTTGGCGTTGTAATGAGTGTTATTGCGAGGGCTTAATGAGAGTTAAAGGGGTATTAAATTATTTATATTTTTCAAGGATATTATGTGGGAGGTTCTAAAACATACTCTATCATTAGGAATTTAAAATAAAAGGGCACAACATATAGGATATTCTTGAACAAAAGTGTGAGAGAGGATCCCTTACCTTATACTTGAATGTGTTCTTGACTTGTGATTAAAGACCTTTATAAACCAATTAGGCTTATTAATTAATTATTATAGAACCTTTAATATATTTAAATGGTGTTTTATAACCCTTTTTAGTTCATTAAAGGCCTTTTTATTAGTTATAATGTTCAATTTCATTGTTCGGGCTCGTTGGATTACTTGTTTTTGAAAGAGCGGTTCACTTATATTCAAGTTCGGATAAATATGAATGATGGAAGTGGTTGTCCAGAAGTGAAGATATATTCCATTAGTTATCTTCTAGGATATTACATGGTTTTATATTTAATTTGGTTACTTAGAGTGAGGTCTAATTATTACATATATATATCCTTACTGACAATCATTTTGGTTAAACAGTGGGTTTGATTACAATGAACATATTTTTCTTTATAACATAATATAATTTGTAAAAAGGGATTAAAAACTAAAAATAGGACATATTACATATATAATAATCTGGTTAAACCATAACACAAATGGTTTCATGACTAGAATTAAATATTATAATAGAAATTGATAAACTGTTCTCATTGAGTGTACTAAATTAACACATCTCAAACGGTGCTTTCATTTCTTCCAAATAAAGTTTGGGGAAAGGAGAGAAGATAATGAAATATTCAATTATCATAAAAACATTATTGTACATGTATTTTACTGGTGTTATCATATTATTTGGGTGGAGGTAGGTGAGGAAAGAAACAAAATGAAAAGAAAATAAAAGTAATGATGGAATTGGAAAGAGGAGTTTACCTCTTGAGACTTCCTCCTTTCAGAACCTCTTAATGGGAGAGGTTTTTGTATTTTGAAATGTATAGGAGCTTTTAATATTTGGGGGGGGGGGGTGGATCTTGGGGATATATTAGGGTAGAATATTGACCAGGAACATGGCATGAGAGTAGTGAATTGAAGGGGGTGTGTATGGGGGGTTTTATACTGGATGAGAGAGGAGTTTTCTTAATATAAAATTCATTAATTTATTATTTCTCCATAAACTATATATAAAGAGTCTTCCATGACAAAGCTTTGTAATTTAGTCATTTGAATCTGAATCAATTGGGCTTTCATCAGTAGATCATCATCAGTGTCCCAATTAATCCTTTATTTAGCATTTATTGTAAATTATTGGATTTTACTATTCATCCAAAATTCATGTATTTGAGAAAAATCCGGAAAATTCATCCTAACCATATTTTGACATGTAGAATCCAAAAATGACGTTTATATTTGAAAAATAATTTTCTAAATGTTATTAAATAAATATTAAATTAAAATCATTATTTAATCGAAAAATATAGACACTTCAAATTTTCATCTTCATTTTTACAGTCCCTAAATTCATATATACCCTCAATGGTACGGATACCATTCATAAGATTCATATTAATATTCATAAGGGTATGTTACTATTCATAAGGGTATGTTACTATTCATCAGGGTAGGTTACTATTCAACGAAAAATGATTTTTCCTTATCAGACTCCAAATAACTTACTGATCGCAACCATGTATGTCAGATTTTCAGTATTCACATCGTAGAAGTGTCGAAATTTGGTTTACTTGTCTAGGTTATGGATATCCTCTATAAGTAACCTTCTTCTGTTCCATAGAGGCTCATTAATTCATGAAACATAGGCTATAACGACAATCTATTTAAGAGAAACAGACCATGCATTGTTTGAGGTGCTACAATATTCGCTTATTCGGATATTTTGTTGTCAAAATTTTCTATATGGAACTCACCAAAAGATGTGGGTGATTATTTTTCATAACATCCTCAGTTTCCCATGTTGCTTCATCCATATTTTGGTTTCTCCAAATAACCTGTACTAGACGAGTTGTCTGATTTTTCAATACATGCTCCCTTGTGTCAAGAATCCGGATATGCTTTTCACGGTATGAAAAATCATGTTCCAGTCATATTTCTTCTTATGTGAGTAAAAGAGTTTGGTATTCCATGTATTACTCTAACAATATCACATGGAACAGATCATGAACTCTGGAGATATTTGGTGACATCGCTAAACAGTAAGCTACAACTTTGATTATTTACAAACTTTTAAATAGTTTGATGTACCTAGGGCTCAGTTTCCCCTTCTGACCAAACCTTAAGACAACCTTCCATGGGGATACATTAAAAAATACAAGATCCCCCACTTGGAATTCCATGTCCTTTCTCCGGTTATCAACATAACTCTTTTTCCTACAATGGGATTCTTTAATATGGTCTTGTATTTTCATCACCTTTGATGTGGTCTCTCTAATATATTCTGGGACTATATGTTTCCTCTCACCATCTTCATCCCAACAAGATGGAGTTCGACATCTCTTTCCATATAATGCTTCTATATGGATCCATTTGAATACTAGAATAGAAACTATTGTTATAGGAAAATTCCTACAAAGGCATGTATTGATCCCACATACCATGGAAGTCAAGAGAGCATGACCTCAAAAAGTATTCTAAATATTGAATAGTCCTTTCAGAGTATCCATTGATTTAGGGAAATAAACAGTACTCATACAAAGCTCAGTATTCATTGAATTCTAGAGACTTTTGCACAATTTTGATGTAAACTGGGGATCTCAATCGGATATAATTGATAGAGGTGAACCATGAAGTCTTACAACATCATTAATATAAAGTTTTTCCAAGCTCTCAAGTGTAAAATAATCTATATTCGAAAGGAAATGTGATGATTTTGTAAGACGATCAACAATTACCCATATTGTTTCATTCTTTATAGGTTTCCTTGGAATTACGGTAACAAAATACATCATAATGTTATCCCACTTCCACATAATAATAGGTAGAGGTTTCATTACTCATTTGGGATTTTGTCTCTCTGCCTTCACTTGTTGAAAAACTAGACATCTTTACATAGAGTCAAAAATTTTCAACCTTATATTATCCCACAAAAAATATTTCTTTTGATCTCTATACATCTTGGTGCTACCAAGGTGTATAGAGAAATTTGAGCTATGAAAATCGTCTTATATTTCCCTTTTTAACCTAGGTACTGATGGAACACATAAAATCATCCCAAATTTCAGAACTCCTTCTTCATACACGATGTCATGCAGTCACCCATACATGACACCATTAATTTTCTTCTACATATTCTCATCATCAGATTGAGGTCTTTTTATATTATCTAATAAAGATGGTTTAGAAATCATTTGAAAGAGTAAATATGTTTCCCTTTCATTAAAAATTCCCATATCTATCTTTAGTAGATCGAAAAATATAGGATCTCTATCAATCTTTATTTGAGTCAAAAGTCTATGATCGTTCCAGCTGAATTTATATACCACCTTATTTTCCATTCCCTGGTGGTAGTGTATTGAAAAAAAACATAATCTTTGAATAAATCAACCCATATTTTTTCCTCATGTCAAGTTATTTTTGTGTAAAAATGTATTTCAAACCCTTGTGGTCTCTAAAAATCTTAGATGTCTCTCCAAAGAGATAATTCCTCCATATTTTCATAACAATGATTAGGGCTGCTAACTCAAGATCCTGAGTTGGATAATTTTTCTCTTGAGTCTTCAACTATCCTGATGAATCCCAGACCATTATTGGATGCATCACTGTATATTAAAAATCCACCACTTGCAGATGGAAGAGTCAAAATTAGAGCATTGACCAAAATTCTTTTCAATTATTCAAAGCATTTTGTATATTCTTTTTTCCACACATTCATAACTCTTTTACGTGTGAGCATGGTTAGCAGGTTAGCCAGTCAAGAATTGTTTTTAAAAAACACCGATAGTAACCTTCTAATCCAATAAAACTATGTACCACAGTTATGTTTTTTTTGAGTGGGCCATTGTTGGATTAACATTGTGTTTGCAGGATCAACTAGGATTCCATCCTTAGAGACAATATGGCCTAAAAAAGAAAACAAATTGAAACCAGAATTCACACTTTCTAAACTTCCAATATAATTTATTTCTTCTAATCATTCTCAGAATAACACAAAAGTTATTCTCATGGTCTTCATAGATTTTTGACTATACGAGGATATCATTGATGAATACCACAAACAGGTTATCATGATATTCCTTGAATACTTTATTCATTAAATACATGAAAATAGAGGGTTCATTTGTCTCTCCAAAAGGAATCACTGTAAACTCATAATGCCCAAACCTGGACCAAAATGTTTTCTTATTAATATCTTCCTTCCTCACATGCAACTGATGATATCTGGATCAAAGGAAAATCTTAGAAAAGTATTGAGCTCCATGAAGTTGATCAAATAAATCATCTCTATAAGGTAGAGGATACTTTATCTTTATTGTAATATCATTTATTTTCCAGTAATCAATGCAATGTCTCATGGATCAATCTATCTTATTGAAAAATAGGACAGAGGCTCCACATGGAGAAAAACTAGGTAGAATAAATCCTTTTTCACTTAAATCCTCTAGTTGTTTCATGAGATCTACTAATTATATAGTGGCCATTATATAGGGAGTAATTGATATATGGATTGCACCATGAATTAATTCAATATAGAACTCAACTTCTCACTCTAGAGGATGTCCAGGTAAATCCTCTGGAAATAAATCAATATAATCTTGTAATATGTGCACATCTTCAATTTGAAGATTTATTTCCTCACCCATAGATATTTTTTTATCTTCCTCTCTAAGTATTGAATTCAGCATAGCTACTGGGGTTTGTTCTAGATAAAAATCAGGGGGAAAATCTTCTTCCCTAAAGAGAAGGTATTATACACCATTTTAAAAAATTGTAACATCCTTCTTCTTATAATAAATCGTCACATCGTAATTAGAAAAACAATTAATAATGATAATTATATCAATTTCAGTCATTGGTATGATGACAAGGTTAGCAACTAAAGCATATTTTGGTGTCCGGAGGGGGACTATTAGACATGACTTTATCGCAATGATATATCCCCTGGGAGATTTGACTGAGAACTCATTTATTTAATCAAATTGGACATATCTAAAATTCTTGGAAAACTGAGAAGATATAAATGAATGTGATGATCTAGAATCAAATAATGTGTTGACTATGTTTGAGGAAACAATTAATGTACCTTCTATAACATCATTAGGAACTTTATACTCTATAGTTGTAATGACATAATCTTTCTCATTCTCTCTTGACCTTTTCTGATTCAATATTCTTTCGTTCTTATGACCCTAATTTTCATAGTATCCCATCACTCTTCAACTATAGCATTGAATATAATTCAATTGTTTCTTCCCATTGCATTCATCAGATTGACGACCATTTTCTCTACTGTTATTATAGGCTCCCATGCCCTTCAAGAATTTCCATAGATGATTATTTCCACAGTTATCACATAATGGGAATACAATTGTTCCCTTGATCTTCTTTGGTGATTCTCCTTTTCATTTGTTATCAGAGTTTCACTTCTGATCTTGGTTTCCTTTAAAAGGATTTGATCGGGAAATTTCCTACTCTGTTTTGATGGCACTTGATACAATTTAATCATATGATGAAAATGATTGAGAATCTAGTTCCCAAAAAATACATGGCTTAAGACCTTCAAAGAAATGATCAATATTATATGCCGAGTCGCATACATAATCTATGGTATACCTGTCCATCCATGTGAAGGTAGCCTCATAATCTGCAAAACTATATTCTTACCTTTGTTTTAAGCTATGAAATTTCCACTTCATTTCAGTTCATTTCTTATTAGGGACATATTTTTCGAAGAATATTTCCTTAAAATTTATCTATTACATGTCTTCTATTTATTCTTCCTTCGTGGTATTCTGGATCAAACACCACCATTGATCTGTGGCACCCATGGGAAAATATACTACCAGTATTACCTTCTCATTTTCTTCTCATCATAATGCCAGGAATATCTTTTCATGTGAAATGATCCACTAATCAGCTATTTTTGGATTAGTAGTCCCACTAAAAAATGGGGGATTCTACATCATGAAATGATCCATCATAATTGTATTATGGTTATTCCTCACCACCTGGGTAAGTTGTCCCAATATGGGCATAATCTAATCTACTCCGACATTGACCGTGTTGACTTGATTTGTGGGGATATCCCTAACTTTTCCATGAGTATTTATTCCACCTCTTCCATTAGGCACGATTTTTAAATAATTCCATACACTAGATCAGTTTGAGAATGTAAAATAGAAATAAATTAATATAGATTGAAATTCATTGCATAACTAATCTCAGAAACATGGTTTCTATGAGGAAAAATTTACATTTCAATCCTTCATAATGGATTGTAATGAAAATGTAAATTATCTGAAAATTTCGATCGGTAGTGTCATAACCAAGAGTGAAGCTAGGCCCATTGTCGTGTACTAGGATACCCAGGGTCTAGCCTTAAACTCCTTGTAAGTGTTTTTACTCCAAGTTACATCTGTGCCAGAGCCACCTCTACCTGCTCATATCTAGTCGGGGATGTATTTGGTATAAATATTCACATAATATATTACTTACCAAAATACCAGGACATTCTTGTAAATTTATCCCCAAATAACATATTAGGGATTTGTTCCTTACTATATATTTCCTATTATAGTTTCCAAGTTTCCTACTAAAGTTTCTCTGATACCAACTGTAACACCCCAACCCCTCTAGGCTGGAGCAGGTAAATTACATGTGATATTGGAATGGTTAGAAGGAATAAAAATCCTATAGGAATGACCAGTTTAGTAGTCTTGAAGAAACTAGATTCATTGATGTAACTCAAATTACATTGGAAAAGTTTACAAAATACAATGCAAAACAAAAACAAAAAACTGAAACGACATGAACTCAATAAATAATCACCTCTTCATCACCTATTGATAGAGAAAATTGAAAGGGGTGATATCCAATGCTCAGTAAGGGTTAAAAATAGAGGAATAGTGAATAAAATAATAAGTGAATCATAATCAATCTGATATAATCAATAAAGCATGGTGAATAAAAGATAAACTCACGAAATTAATAAATTAATAATGAAATTGTATCCATTGTTTTTTTCATAGTGAAATACTCATGGATAGTAAAAAATGATAATGAATAATTAGAATAATTATTAACTGGACTTCATGTATCTTTCACATGAAACCGTAATACCATTAAAACGGTTTAGTTCTATGCGTCGAAACCCGTCTGATTTTTGGAAACAAACTAGAAGTGTTTTTCAACAAACTAATTTGTCTCATGAGACCTACCGATACATCGAGGGGATATAGAGGTCCCTACACACCACTGAATATCGAAATAATTATTTATAAATTGATTCAAAACAATAGAATATGAATTTTCAATATTTTTATAGAGTAGAGTATACAGATTCATCAATATTTCCACATTTAAAATTACTTTCCATATAAACATCGTATGTAAAATGGTATATGGTTTAGACAACAAATATATCCATGATATGAGATTATGGATATTTAATATAAATATAATTTCAAATGAAAAGTGATATCAAATGGGATTTAGGTACACCATATAAGGATTATTAGGTTCACAATACAAAGTTAGTCACAACAAAATAGTAGTTGAGACAAAGTCTCTTACCACAATGTAATCGGTTGAATATTATATCCATAACTTAATAACCATCAAAATAATAATTTTATAAGATGAATATAAATAGAATCATGTTATAATATATCAAATGGAAGTACACATATACCACATTCAAGATATAAGTGGCGAACAATGAAAATCTCACTAAAATTAATGTGAGATGAGAAACCCCTTACAAACAATTTGTCATGGTAACGAGTGTTACTGTGAGGACTTAATGAGAGTTAAAGGGGTATTACATTATTTATATGTCACAAGGAAATTATGTGGGAGTTTAGAAAAAATTCCCCATCATTATGAATTAAAAATAAAAGGGCACATCATGGAGGATATTATAGAACAAAAGTGTGAGAGAGGATCCCTTACCTTATACTTGAAGGTGTTCTTGAATAGTTATTAAAGTCCTAAATAAAAAAATTAGGATTATTAATTCATAAGTACATAATCTCTAATATATTTATATGACTTATTATAAACCTTTTTAGTTCATTAAAGGCCTTTTTTATTAGTTATAATTTTCAATTTCATTGTTCATGCTCGTTTGATGACTTTTTTTAAAGATCAGTTCACTTATACTCACGTTCGGATAAATATGAAAGATGGAAGTGTTTGTCCTGAAATAAAGTTATATGCCATCAGTTATAATCCAGGATATTACATGGGTTTTAATTTAATTTGGTTACATAGAGTGAGGTCAAATTATCACATATATATCCTTAGTGACAATAGTTTTGGTTAAACGGTGGGTTTGATTACAATGACCATGTTTTTCTTTATAAATTAATACCATTTGTAAAAAGGGTTTACAGAACTAAAAATAGGATATATTACATATATAATAATCTGGTTCAACCATAACACAAATGGTTTTACAACCAGAATTAATTATTATAATAGAAGTTGATAAATAATCATCTTTGAATGTGCTGAATTAGTACATATTTGAGTGTGGTGAATTGGAAATAAGAGTTTACCTCTTGAGACTTCCTCCTTTGAGAACCTCTTAATGGGAGAGGTTTTTGTATTTTGAAGAGTATAGGATCTTTTAGACATGGGGGGAGGATCTTGGGGAGATATTTGGAACCATATTGGCTAGACACAAGGCTTGAGAGGAGTGAATAGAAGATGGAGTGAATGTGGGTTTTATAGTGGAGGAGAGAGGAATTTTTTTAAAATAAAATTCATTAATTTATTATTTCTCCATAAACTTGGAATATTGAGTCTTCCATGACCAATTATAGTAATTTTATCACGTGAATCTGAATCAATTGGGCTCACATCAACTGATCATAATCAATGACTCAATTAATCCATTATTTAACATTTATTATGAATTATTGGATTTTACTATTCATAAAAAATTCTTGTATTTGAGAAAAATATGAAAAATTCATCCCAACCATTTTTCGACATGTATAATCAAAAAATGAAGTCCATATTTCAAATATAAATTTATATATATGGTTAATTAAATATTTTATTAAAATCATTATTTAATCAAAAAATATGAACACTTAAAATTTTCTTCATCATTTTTAAGGTGCCTAAATTCATTTATACACTCAATGGTATGGATACTATTCCTAAGATTCATATTAATTTTCATAAGTGTAAGTCATTATTTGTAAGGGTAGGTTACTATTCATAATGGTAGGTTACTATTCACCAAAAATTGATTTTTTTATCGGACTCCAAATAACATACTGATCGCAACCATGTATATCATATTTTTGAAATTCACATCATATAAGTGAAACAATTAAGTTTACTTGCATAGGTTATGGATATATCCTATATGTAACCATGATTTGTTCCATAGAGGATCAGTGATTCATGAAATATAGGTTATAACTAGAATCTATTTAAGTGAAACGTACCATGAAGTGTTTGGGGTGATACACAATCACTCTCAGTTTGTTAGAGGGATGAAAGGTGGAGTAGAATAATTTAGATTTATACCACTATAAAAATAATTTATGTTCATTGAATTTTATTTTCCACTAAATTAATAGTAACTCTACTATATACATTTAATTCATTAGATTATTTTTATAAATGGATAATTTTCCTTACTCTTTTCTATTTCCTCATCTTCACTCTAAACAAATAGAAGTTTATTTAACACTTCAACTAGATGATAACATTTTCCCCAATGATTGTATCCAGTGATTCATTAAAATTAGATCCCTTTATGATTTGTATTTTTCTATATATGAGTGGCTATATTATTTCATAACAGATTATTTTTTATAAATATATTCTTAATGATTAATTTCTAGCTGAGATAGTTTCTAAAAGCTTACCCATTATGGGTGGTACCCTGACATCATGTAGTGTAATTGGTAGATCACCATACGATGAGAAGTGGAAACTATAAAAACCTATTTTGGAGGATAATGAATTTGTTTTATCTTATTTTGAATGGAATAATTCTATCATGTTCGTATATTCTGGTTAGTTTGAGTACTCCAAAAACTATTACAGTAGTTATCTAAAGCCCTTTCATAATTGCGGCTGTCTAGGACACATTCAAGAATTTTTCATATCATCATGTTGAAATAAAATTATATTCAAAATTATATATCTCTAGATTAGTTTTGTTTAATATTATGGGGTAACCTATAGTTTATATTCCTTGTTTCATTCCTCTTTTATTACTTTTTTTCTTATTATTCATCCATGAGGTTTAGTTTGGGTGATTTCATGTTGAGTTAATGTTTCAAGAGTTAATGTTTTATAGAATTATGGATCATTTTCTAATGATCTCGTTTTTTTATTTTATGGGATGGATACTTTTATTGTGTTGGGTGGTGATCTTTTTGAGTTCCATGTTTTGTTTAACAACCATTCTTAGATGAAAAGTTAAATGGTGGGGTGGCCTAATATTAGTCTTAGTATTTTATTTCTCATATAGTGTAACATTTAGGATTAAATTATAGAAAGTTGAAATTATATTCCAATAATATTTTGATACAACAAAAATAATATTTCAGGGACCAAAAATTCTAATTTGACATGTTGAATAATAATTTTGAACAACTTATGACAAAATAAGAAAAGAATGAGTTTTTAAAAATTTGCATTATAAATAAGCATTACGAATTATTACAAATGTAGTATTTAAATATTGAATCTATAGTTTATAATAATGGTTTATTATATTTATAATTAATCATGTATTGATTAACAGTTTGATAGAAATATATATATAAATATTTGGAGGTAAATGGGACATTTTTAAGAAAACTATATTAATTACTCAATGTATTTCCACATATGTTATTCAAAATAAATTTTAATGATGAATTATTTACATAATATTCAGAGATTATATATAATAATATATTAATTTGAATTAATATTATTATTATTACTTTCCATATAGTTATTGTAAGATTGTCTTATCCATGAAAAATTAATTTATTAAAAACCTCTTTTTTTATACATTTTATGAGTTTTGTTTTGAACTAAATTCCACCACATATATGAATTTAATTTTCCAAAATGGTATCATTATTTTTATTTAGAATAATTAATATTATTTAATAACTCCAGTTTTATTTTTATTTTTGATTAGTAGTAAAAATTGTAAAAATCAATCACTATAGCTAATGTCAAAACAGGTTTACCAGGGTTAATAAATATTGATAAGTGTTCAAAGGTCCTAGAAACTTATTGAAACCGAATTTTTTGTTTCAAATTTTATTACCCTTATTATCATAAGATATAATCTATTTCAAATCATTTTTCCGTGAATGTGACTTGATATTATTTCAAAACATTGAAAAATTACAAGTGTATGCCTCACCACAATTATAAAAGGGAAACTCATCCCTCAATTATTCACACCTCTTAATCCCTTTATATTGAATAAAATGACTAAATATCTCACCAATATCATTATCATTGTTCTAGTGCATTTATTATTCGCCAAATACCATCCCTAGTGTCCTTAATGTGAGACCAAAAGAGGTTTTTCTATATAAAGGCAATTATCATCACTAAGCACTTTATTGGTTATCATCTCTATTTAAATATTTCGTAATAAAGAAAATATGATGGCACATTATCTTAGATATGATGATATGTCATTATTATTATATAATACTATTTATCCATCTCCTTCTCTATCATAAGGGAAATAAAACCATTTCTCATGTGTAGGGAGGACTACTACCACATGAATAGATGCAGTTTGTTTTCCATCAATGAATAAAATTTATAGTAATAAAAATAGAACCAATGAATATATATGATAATTATGAAATAATATTTATTTTTTAAATTTAATATATCATATATTTTCTTATCATTTCACCAAATAAGATAATGATAATTTCACCCTTGAATATATATTGCCTACCATCTCCAGAGAGTTATGTGATTCATTTTCCATGTGAAAATTTATTGAAATATTATAAATTGGTATCTAATGTATAATTATTATATTAATAACTTAAATATCATTTAATATATGTTTGGAATATATTCTATTCAAAATAATATAATCTTTCATGACTGATCATGCATGAGAAAATGAAGCCTTTAACACTCAAAACAATAGTAATAATGAAATATTATTAATAAACAAGTGATAATATATATAAGAGGATAATATATGATTTCATAAATTTAAGTATTAATTTTATATAAATAAATAACTTCATTATAATAAATTTAAATGATTTTTAATCACATTCACATTAATAAAAGATTGAGCTATGGGATTTCATGTTAATTTACACTCCAACATACTTATATGTTATTATACACTTAATAAATTTTATATTGTGTATATAAAACTTCATTGATTTATCTAACATGAATAAATATTTATTTATGATTATTAATGTTTCAATTTAAGTTTATTATTTTGATTGGTTACAATTTAAAATTTTCCAATTGTATAGGAATTTATTTTACAATCTCATTTTTTGGGGATTTCCTTAATATTAATTAAAGGAATATTAAAATAAATTCTTCGTAAAATAAATAAACTTTCTTATTCTATGAATATTTACAAATTTTAATTATTTTCGTAATTATTTTTCTCTCTTTCTAAATTGAATCATAGAAGGAGAACTTTAATATAAAAAAAATTATTCTTCTTTTAATCGGATTTATTTTTGTTCACTATACATATTTTTCAAAAATTATTTAAATAAGTACATGTTATTAAGAAAATTAATTATTATAGATATGTTAGTTCCTCATTAAATTTTTTAATGTTTTTAATGGAATCATTTTAATATTTTTATGAAGGATACTTTTTGAATTTTATTATTAAAATTTATAAGGAATATTTTTTAAATATATGGATTTAATAAAATTCCCCACTACCATAACCAATTTATGAAAAAAATTCATCCATATATTTTTAAAAATTTATAATGATAAATAATATATCAAATGTAATTTTAATATTTCAACTTTGTTTTCTTACTTTCCATGAAATTATTTCAGAACAAAACCTATATTATCTCTCCTTAGTTTTTTGGTCGTTAACTTTTTATTGAAATGTTCAATTTATTTTTATTAGTGGATATTATATTTCACTTAAATATATATCTTCTCTACATCATGGATATGATCACTTTGAAAATATTATACAATTTCTACACATGGAACTCACTTTGAAATTTATTTGATTGTCTAGGTAATGTTGATATTATTTATTATTTTAACTATATGAATATTTTTTGATAAATAATATTTTTTATGGATAAAATTGGTAATTAAATAAATAAGGGATGTATTGGATAAAAAGGGAATGGTGGGGGTGGAATTATACAGTCCCTTGATGCATCGACAATTCTCATGATAGAAATTAGTTGGATAAATTTAATGGGTTTCGGGTGTATACCAATCGTTCAAAATATCATAACATAGGACATTGAATACATATATATAATTATGTATGATATCAAGAAGTCCAATATTTTAAATTTAAATCATTAAGTATTCAGTTATTATTATAAAAGAGATTATTGCATTGATATTATCTATGGACTCATTTATGATCATGTTATTGATTAAATGGATCTTATTTTATGTTATTTAACTTGACATTTTTATTATGTATTACATTCTCATGATAACATACACTATATTTATCCTTCAATATTAATTTGATCTGACCCTTATTTTTTATCACTTTATGATTATATGATGAAGAATTATTTGAATGATTCCAAATATTATGATTTTTTATTACATAGTTCTATATTTTATTCCCAATGTTAAATGTTTATCATGAGTGTATTTACCTATCCAAATATACTAAAATTATTTTTACTTTATGACTAAAAACCTCATTCATATGACAATATATTGAGGAATACATTATCTCTAGGTTACTGGAGTTTGATTTGTTATATTTTGTACAATAGAATGTTTTGTAGTAGCCACAGTAAAAAGTTTTCGAAAAAAAATAGATTAGGAAAATTGACACTATGAATGACCTTGAGGATAATTCTAATTGTAGAATAATATCATAAATATTTTTTATGGATAATTTTAGGTGGTTTTCCATATAAATGCATCATTATATTTTTTGTTTAAATAGATATGTTTTTGGAACCGATTCATCTTGGAGTAATTTCATCCAAAAGTGTTGGTCGGGTATATTATAGCCATCATTCTAGTGAATTTTGAGTCTTCTATTACTATGATATGGGTATGGTAATCCCAAGGTATATTGGTTTTTTAATTCAAATTTTATTTTCAAACAATTATTAAATATTCAAAAATAATTTTATGGTTTAAAGGGATCCCTAAGGAAATAAAATTTATGATTGTGATATTAAAAAAGAACAATTTGTTTACATTTTTAAGAGATACATAAGCTTTAGAAATATATATTCTAATTTAAATATAATAATGTTTTGAACTAATTAAATATATTAAATTTTTTATTAAATAGAACCTCAAGGAATGAAAGGTATCAATACACATAACCATTGTAGAAATCATCGAAATGAGAAATCTAAAAAAACAAGTTTGGGGGTTGATCAGTTTTGGGAGGTATTAGGGAAGAGGACCCAGGTTGTGACTAATAACTTTTAAAATATGGGGGAAATGATGATCCTTAAAATGATACACCAATATTGGATCTTTTCTTGTGATTGATGCTCCAATAATATAGTGTAACTACTAATCTAGCGGTAGATAAAAAATGAATTAAGTCCATAGAAAATGTATTTCAGTTATTGGAATGTGATGAGTGGAAATATTTCATAATCCTAATATATTATATCAATGGTTATGCTGAAAAATGGTTTTCATTATTCTATAATATAAAGAAGGAAGAATAAACAAAATATATGGAAATAATAACATTTAATGCAACATTACTCAATAAATATTTCCCCCTTGATGAATGAATTGAAATGAAGGTAATGTTACAAAACACCATAAAAGGATGAATAAAATGTTTTAGATTACAAGGATATATTTATATAAATATGAATGTATATTACTTGTTAAATTTGTAAAATGGGAAACAAGGTTGACCATTTCATTAAAGGGTGTAATCTAAGACTCTAACGGTAACTAGATCCTCAACATTTTTCATCATATGTTGAAAATGTTTTATCTATCATAAAAACATATAAGAAATATTCTAGATCATTTATATTCAATAAAAATTAAGAGAATAATAGGTTTATAGAATAAAACTAAATAGGGAAGATGTTAAAGAAGAAGAGGAAGATAATGAAAATTACATCATGTGGAAGTTATAGAAATAAACATAATGAAAAAATGGATAAATGGAATGGGGGTTGTTATAATTTTTGAGATAAGGTTCATCAGGTTAATGAATGTAAGGGAATGAAATATGTAACTTCTTTCTAGTTTTCAACTATAAATAAATGGTGTTTTATTGATACCGATGTCCTAATGATCATGGAAATATAACAGAGAAGAGGTAAAGGGGAGACAACAATGATTATACGATAAGAAAAAATATGTTTGAAGTCCCTAAAGATGTCGATGTCAGTACATTAATTATAAAATAAAGTTTATCTAATTATTTATTTGGTTTTGGATATTTTCACTCTTTAATATTTTTTATGTTTTCCAATAATATTAGATATTTTTATAGCACCTTATGAATGGAGCTATTATTCATGACTCATTGTGAATTTATCTTTGAAACTAGGATATGTTAGTCAATTCCCATTATGACTTAAAAATACCCCAATTTTCTTTATTTAATATTATACCACTAATTTAACTTGATATAATAATTTATATATACCAGCTTTCAAAATATGATGAAAAATATTATTTGAGATATAAATAAATCATGATTTTGGAGGAAGATGAATAATTATTTATTATTAAATGGGATAATTTAGACTGAATGAAAAGTAATTTTTAAATTATCTTCAAGTAAAGGCCTTGTACATTCGTTAGAAAGGGCCCTCAAGGGGGGCAGAAATAATGTAAGCCAAGTGAAGCTTTCAGCACAAAAACCTGACCGTCCCGCGGAAGAGAACCAAAACTGTCAAAGATGATAT
The DNA here is from genome assembly GCA_963277665.1 of Viscum album. Taxonomy (NCBI): domain Eukaryota; kingdom Viridiplantae; phylum Streptophyta; class Magnoliopsida; order Santalales; family Viscaceae; genus Viscum; species Viscum album. Next base: position 1,309,847,555 of record OY728163.1, on the reverse strand, counting down.
CTACCTCACCTAGGCGACTGAGGCTTGCAAGGGCATCTGCAAAAAAATTAGTCTCCCTCCAACTATGGTGGATGTTGTGTGCAGAATCAATTCTTTGGACACACCTTATGATAATGTAAATCAGGTCCCATGGCACATCATACCTTCCTTGAACCATCTTCACTATATTTTCAGAGTCTGACTCAATTTCAGCCACCACAAGACCCCCCTCCCTGAAAACATGGAGACCTTTATGCAAAGCCCGAGCCTCCGCCCCCAGAGAGGAACCCGATCCAGATGGGATAATTTAGCATCTAACTATTTCTATTATCTACCCCAACGCGATATAAAAAATGAGATTATTTTAGAAAAGATAAGAAAAATATATATATATAGAATATTTAAACATAAAATTGTAGATATACCAACTATACATGAATACATTGATATATTTCCAATGGAAATACCTAGAAAGCCACTAGATAATGATCTTGAGATTTCCATTAATTTAATCTAAAATAAAAGAACTTTCTTCAATGTCTCCATATAAAATTCTCACTATATAATTATCTCAATTGAAGAAAAAACTATATGAGTTACTATTCATTTCGTTATGAAGAATAATGGATCTATGAAGATATACATTAATTATAAGTAAATCAACATTATTATAATATAGAACATGTATCCTCTACCAAAAACATCTAATTCATGCATCATATTAGCTTTAAAATGGCTACCATCATTCATGATATCATAAGTTTTGATTAAATAAGGAATACATTCTGAAGTCAACATTTAGAATGTTGAATGTAATATTTTAGTTTTTGGTAATTCTATTTGGATCGACTGATGCACCCTACAATTTTTTACTTATAATGAATAGAGTATTAAATAAATATATTGATTATTTTTTAAAGTATTTTTCAATGATGATCTATAGAATTATAAAACTATAAGAACCCTTAGAGTCACTTGTGGATCATTCAAAATACTCTTAATAGAAATGTGTTATATAATAAATTTAGCAACTGTGAGTTGTAGATTCCAAAATGTTTTTAGCATTTCCAAATTGTTCCTATGAATCACAATTGATCCTATGAAGAAAAAGTCAATCAAATAATGGCCTACACTAGAAAACATTACAAAGGTAAGTAGATTAATTGGTTTTATAGGTTGTTGTTAGAGATTATTTTATAATTACTCCATATTTTCTTACCCATTAAGTATGATTACATGTAATGGGGTTACGTAAAATAAAAAATTGAATGTGAATGCTGTTAAATGAAGTGGATAAGAGATTGGTAAACGATCTGATTTTGAATCAATCATCAAGAAATGGTTGATTATTTATATATAGTGATTTATTGAATATTTGACTTGTCTTTTTTTTTTATGCATTATTCCAATGTTATTGCCCATAAATGAAATAAGTTAATGATTCATGAAGATAAATATAATACTCATGATATTGTATAAGAAGATATAATATTTTCATAGATGATATAGATACATTATCCCTGTGGGAATTGATGTGAAATATTCATATTACTAAAGTTCCTAATATATATCTTTTCAAAAAAAAATATCTTAATACTATTAAATTAAAATAACTCAAGCTACTCAATAATTATGATTCCCTAGTAAAATAAAACACATATATAGAATTTATGGTTTCAAATTCATTGATAAAGAAAGAACAATGAGTCCTAACCAAGATGAGGACTAATAAGGATTATATGTTCATATATTTATATAATATGTTAATGAAAATATTTAAGGGAGGGGAAACATCACTACCATTTCAAATGGTTTCCAAAAAATTATTACTAAAAATATAAAATCTTCTAAGGATAATGAATTATAATTTTCAAAATAAAATTAAATCAATGATTGATGGGAAATTGGTTGACTTCATATATGAATATAGAGTTATGAAATTTTGAAAGAGTCTATGTATTCCATATATACCTGAGAAAAAATGTAATTATTAGATGATTCTCATTCTTGAATTTCCCTATACACCGTGGTAGCACTAATATGTGTAGTGATTTGAGGGAATATTTAGGGCAGGAAAAATATAGAAAAATATTTATGGTTATATATCCAAATATTTTGTTTTTCAATAGGTGAAGTCTAAGAGAAAACATCCTAGAGTATTCCTGAAACCTCAACCTATTTCTATGTGAAAATGGGATGACATTACTATCATAATTATCACTAGATTCCCATGTATGCTAAGATGAAATGATGTAATACAAGTTATCGATAACCACCTATAAAAGCTGCGCATTCCCTTTCTATAGGAGAAGATTAACCAGCTGAAATTCTCACAATAATCTATATTACCGATGATGTAAGAGTTAATGGCGATCCTATTTAAATTGTTTTTTATTATGAATGCTAATTTACATTAAAAATATGGAAAATTATTCCAATTTATAAGAATAATATACTTTATTTCAACACTAATCATCACCATCAAACTAATGGACATTCCAAAAGGACTATTTAAATATCAGAAGGCATATTGATGTAATTCTCACATTACATTCAAATTTATGTCAAAGTAGTAGTTATAATATGTATAGTTTTCCTAAAATAATATCTTTTATTCGGGGATTCAAAATGAACATTGTGAATAAATTTAAGGAAATATATGTCCTAATCAAACATGTTTTGATAATGTTGGTGGAAGAAACCACTAGTCTTAGAACATCTTGAAGATAAAATGATATAGGTAAATACTATTTAGAATCGTTTTGAAGCAACTAAAAATCAGAAAGAATAGTTATGATGATAAATAACAGAAAAATTTGGAATTTCAAGTGTCGAATCTTGTTTTATTTAAAATAAATCCATGTAATGGTGATATAAGGTTCAGTGATATGGGAAAAATGTTCCCGAGGTACATCAGACCCACTGAAATTATAGAAATAATTATAGATTTGGATTCCTAATAATAAATTTCAATAACTATCTACCGTCTACACGATGTGTTCAATATTTTATTATTAGGGAAGTATATGTCAAATTCAATAACTGTGACCATCCATGAATGAATCGAATTGGAACATGATATATCCTACTACGAAGAGATTATCAAGATTTACAACACTAGAGGTTAAGTGTCGAGGAATTCAATGAGTCAACCTTTAAATGTACTTTGTAGAAATCATAAAATGGAGTAAGAAAATTGGGAACCATATTATGTTATAAAGAGGATAAAACCTCATTTTTTAGTAAGTAATATCATTGAGAATTATGAGGGAAGAATTCTCGAAGAAGGGACGAATGGTTAACCTGTGATTAAAATATTGTAAGTGAACATTATATTTTGTTAAAATTATAACATGATGCACATTTTATAAAGATACCTGGGATATTAATATATAAATATTATAAAAATTAATATTAATATTAAATATATTTCAAAAATACACAACCAAGGATAGTATATGTTTAGTGTTTTTATAGATTACATTCACAATCTTCTTATTTCATGAAGTATCATCAACACATCCGACAAATAACTACCAATATTAAAATCACCATAGACATACCCAATGTAAAAATATATTTATAACCCAAGGAAGGGAAACATAATACAGGGTGAGCTCAAATGGCCATTAAGAGTGAACATAAGAGATATCAATCGATGATCAAATGAAATAAAATTATAGACATAATGGTATGCAATCATGAATATAACATTAAAATTTTATACCTAATATTCCAAATATAATAAACATGATTGATTCTATAAATAATTACCAATTAATATGAAATTATTAATAATTTTGATAAATCATCCTTAATAAGTAATGAAAAATAAATTTATGGCACAAAATTTTGGCCCCATCATATAGATAGAAAACAATTCTCATGTGAAGTATAGTTATCAATCCTATCATATCATATTGGATCAAGAATCACTACATGTTTACCATGAAAAAAAATTATCATTTAATTAATGGGTTTAAGGGTAAATAAACTTGTGATATATAAAATTTACAATACCAATTTTATGTCATAAGTATCAAATATATTCCTTGGATCCATCATTATAACCATATATCTGAGTTTTTGATTGAAATTTCTTTTCATCGGTTCACATGGTGGTAGTCCTCCATAAAAATGAGTAATGGGTTTTTTCCAATTTGATAGAGGAAGTGATGGATTAATACTAGCATATCATTCAATTTCTACCATTTTTTTCTCAAGGAATCATAATAGGGTATTCCACTCAATCTAGAGAAAGGGGACCCATGCTGTATTGCATTTAGAAAGTGCCACTCAAAGCATGGAGGAGCCACACCATGCATTGGGGGGATCATTAAGTATCGATAGGGGACCCCTAACAAAGTGTTTTAGGGTGTTCCCCTGATTTGTTCAAGTATCGATACCATTGTATAATAGTTGTACCAAATATAGGGTATATGACCTATTCTCTAATGCCATATGGTGGTGCCACTTGGTATGTATTGATAGAAGATCTATGCCCTTTTACATTCGGGGGTTCCACTAAGTGGGTAGAGGACTCAAAATCTAATTCCATAGGGGTGTTCCACTCATAAGGTAGATGACCCATTCCCCAACACCATTGGGATGTTCCACTCAACTAGTGTAAGTGGTATGCGGGACTCACACCATGGCACGACATGAGTGTTTTCAATTCCATCCTTTCTCTGATGATCCTGTCAGATCATTACATCAATTTCAACATTTCATCATGAATCTCTAGGCACTGAAAACTGTAAAATGTATTTCTAATGATTCCAAAAATACTACTATTATGTTCTACATAGTCCATTTCTATATACTGGATACTCATTGGGCATGGATTAGGTCTGAATGACGGAAATAGACAAGGTAGATATTGCATAGAAATGTACATGAATTTTTCTTTAGATTACATGGTGTAAGGGGCCACCTAGTCTCCAATATATTTAAATTCATGAACTCATCTTTTTGAGATATGTATCATTACACTATTTTTAAGGTTTATATGTAGAGTGTCTCGATGAACAAAGGTGTGACTATGAGCTTCTAATTAAGATAGTATACATCTGGTCATGATCATTTATATAGAGGTGTACGAAACCATGAACCAATATTGGGATATTCCCATGTAATCTATGAGTACATAGAAATCCACACCCCACACGGGGTCTTTTCCATGTGTAGCTAGAAATCAGAATACCCACCAAGATGGGTTACATGTTGTGCATGCCCAGCCACAGAACATGTGATACCTATCTACCCAAAAACCATTTCATTATAGTCTGGGGGTTATACAAACAGGGTGCTGCTAAACTACATACAATGTAGTCACCATTTTATTACAAACCGACACTTATTCAGGCATCACCATCGCACCACAACCACCTCTTTTTCCACTGTAAAACATGATAGGGCCCTCTGATTTTTAGTAGTTTGTTCCTGATCTACTACTAGTGTCCAAATTCTAGATACTCGAATTTTACATTGCTACTTCACATCCCCATTTTAGTCACGCACTGCAACTTTGGATATTTTATTTAATGTGGTTTCACATAAATCCTACTACATGTGAAGATCAATCCATAAAAAACAAATCAATTCATCATTTATGAATCCCCCATGAATCTGGTGGATTTTTTATGCTCGATTCTTCAATGTAAATGTCATACTGTAACACCATGGGCCAAGGAAAATGAATGTGAAGGTTGGAGGTGAAAAATAAAATAACTAATGGTGAAAATAATTTTCCAATAATTCTAGGACAATGATTATATAATCAGGATGTTTAGGGGTGGAATTAGAATAAATAAGGGAATAAATCTAAAATAATATGCTAAAATAAATAATAGGGATCATGAGATAACTAGAAAACATCCTAAATAAATGTAGATTAACCATAGATTCTTTATTAAATGGTATTTGAGATTAAAAAAAATAAATTACATTTCATAACATTATTTGAATTTATCATTATTTAAGAATTAATTTTCTACCGATGAGGTTTATCTTCTATGATCATTACACCCTGAAACACCTTGATCTGATTTCCACTCATCATCTAATCCCAATCCACCAAATAGTAATTATTGTTAGATACATCTAAAAGTATCCTAGGGAAATGTACATAATCTTGAATAAATTTTGTAACACCCCGACCCTAGTTACCCAGAGTCGGTGCCTTATTACATAACATTGGCATGATCACAAGAAAGATAAAATCTCTAAAGACCGATTGGTTTAGTAGCCTTGGAAACACTAGATATATTCATAAGTTTTACATTAAATCATAAAATGAAAAACTACTACAACAACATAATGTCTCCATAATCTACACTCATATCCCCACATAACATCCCTGTAGGTCATTCATAATTTACTTCTTCACTTCCTGGGAAAAATAAAACATAGAAAAGGGGTGAGCTCAAATGCCCAGTAAGGATAACAATATAGTGGAAACTTTCATAAATAAGAATAAACATTTAAGGCAATGTATAACTAAAACAAAAGCCTTTCAAACATGAACTTTCAACATGGTATGGCATAAATAAAATGAAATAATGCCATTTACTTATTCACATGGATATTCTACTAATCGAATAATCACATGCAAAAATCAATAACCACTATCGTAATGTTGGAATGCATAATGCTAGACTATCATAACCACATAGTCAAGGCCTCGTGCCAAGACTACAAATAAGATTTTGTCAAGGCCTTGTTCCAAGACACTAGTTTGTCTCATGAGACCTACCGATGCATCGAGGAGCTATAGCGGGCTCCACCCGTCACATATTAAGTCCAATGCATTCCCATATGAAAAGGTTTAAACATAACATAAACATTCGTATTAAAACTAGCATAAAAAATGTCAATACTTTCACCATAAACTATGAATGGTATAAAAATAGCACATCTACAGTCAAACATATCACAAAACCTTCAATACAATATAAAAGTTTTGTATCATAATAAATCAACGTCAAATAATCTTAAAATCCATCAAAGGATGTTGACATAGATGAAATCAAAATTCTTTTTAGAGAAATATCTTTTTTTATTTTGAAATCATTTAAGATCCATATAAAATAAAACATTTTCTTTGAAAATATTCTTATAATCTTGTAAGGAAAGCTTTGAATATTTTATAACAGCGGAAAATAACCGCACCCGCCGTATAAGTTAAAAAAAACATTCTTACCTTAACTCTGTCAATAAGGTTAAAAAGGACCTTGTTTTGAAAACGACAGAAAGATTCCTCTTATAAAAAGTAAAACAAGGGTATAAATGACTTTAACCCATATTCTTGTAAAAATGTTTTGAAATACATTTTGAAGAAACATGGATGTGGATGATAACGAGATCCCAGCAGATTATTACGTATAAACAACATCGGATAATGAAGAGATTGTGAAATAACCCGTACCTTGTACTTTTCCATGGTTGGGGTAGGTTAACCTCCTGTATAATGGTGAAATAATTGTTATTAAATTATACAATAATCATATACATTAATATGATATCATATATGATCTTTTAATATTGATTTGATAATAATATCTTAGTATTATCGTTGTTTCGGGTGTTAACTTACTTGTTTTATTTTATATGTTTTGTTACGTAAGACATGTTTGTAAAGGATAGGTTTTATATTATTCATATCCATAATGATATCAAGTCCTTAAACATCATTTTTAAAACATAAAATGATAATTATACTTGAATGGATACGATGGAGAATGAATCTCATCGCGTTCGTGGAGACGGTAGTCCGTACGTACGCACGAGCGACAATATCATTCTTTTGATATTAAAATAATATATAAATGGATGGTATATCATATATAAAGAATCATTAACATGTTATATTTATTATTTACATGAGTTACATATCATTATTATACCCATCCAAATAATATTATATTGAATAACAATTACACCACGACGTGGAGACGGTAAGCCGTAGGTACGCACGTATGGTGACATGTTATTCAAAGGGTGGATAGAATACTGAATATGGTTGTACCATATTTATAATAAAATCACAGTATATATATGATACTGGGTTTATTATTTTAGAATGGTAACAACAAAAGAAGAATAAGTGGAAGAAGAAATGAACTTAGAAAAGGGTGGTGAAATCGTTACCTCTTCTTCGGGTTCTTCCTTTTGATTTGATCAAAAGGGATCCTTAGGTTGGCTTTCTGATCAAACTAAGGCCCATAGGTTGTAGTGAGGGAAGTTGGGAGAGTATTTGGGTAGAGTTTGGCCGAACCAAAAGGTTTTGAAGGTGTGAAGAAATTAGAAGGAGGAGTGCCCTTTTATAAGAGGGGTGAGGGGCACCTTTGGAAAAGCTAGAGATATTAGTTTATAATAAATTCATATTCGGTATAAAATGGCTCCAAAGTAGACTATTCAAAGGTTAATGTGGGGATGGGTCGAAAACAACTCAAAAAATAGAATTTAGACAGGTTTGGGTACTTATATTAACCTTATCTTTAAGTATTAACTCTAAGTTAATTAGTTTCACTTTTACAATGTCTCTTTGTATTTTTATATAATATTGTTAATAAACATACTATATACATCCAAGAGACCCCCAAGTGGTCCATTAATGATGAAACTATCATGATATAAGTCTCTTAGCCGAACCTTAGATTTTTAGGAATTTAATATCAATTAATAATATAATATTTGTTTTAAGAACTCTTTTATGTCAATTTTGACACTATTCAATAGTTGATTTTTGTGAAACTCATAACAGATTGATTACTTCGAACAAAGTCAATTAAATCAATCCTAAGATATCATATTATCATATAAAATTAGTTTAATTCATTAAACGTTTCATATTATATTTATTTGGGCATTTATAATATCAATTATTTTAATTTTTCACTATTATAGTAATTACTGCATCATCATTGTGTCTTAAATAAAATAAATTATTTAATGTCTAAAAATTATAAATAAAATATCATTATATAGGAAATATTTTTTATCTTTCTAAGTAATATTTATAATCTAAAATCCAACATATATAACCCTATGTAACAATTGTTTTGCTAAAAGATATATGCTTGTTTCATATTTGTATTCATTTTAACTTAATTAAAATAAAGTGTCATTATCACTTACAAGTGTATCCATGGGGTCCCAAAATCGACCCAAATATGCCCATGGTCGACCATGTATCATCCAATAGGGTTAAGACACGTTTTAGGGTAAATTATTATTATTATAATATTATTTTTTAACCCTTATTTACCGGATTTACCCTTAACCATGGTAAATAAAATATTTACCGCAGTAATTATTCAAAATGTCTAAAAATAAAAGTTATCTATTTACACAATTTGAACATCCTTATTACAAATATGGAATCCATTTTCCTAAATTCAAAACACATAAGTGGCAGAAATTAATTTAAAATTAATTCCCGCTGTTAAAACAAAAAGCGTGTTTTTAAGAGATAATAACTATCAAAAGATTGACACTTGTTTATGTTTGGTTTAATTGTAAAATTATGTCCAATGACCAAAATTATATTAAATGGTAAAAATATATTCTAAATATACTTTAAAACTACTAAAATTCATAATTTATCACTATTAATTATTTTGATAAAAAAGTTGTTTTTAATTAAAATTTAGTAATTTTCACTATTCATCAAAATATGAAAGTTATCCGAAAAGTACCAAACTTTCACCTTAGGCTAAATTAGATATTCTGAATCCAAAAATGAAGTCCATTTTGAAATATAAAATATATATAATTTGAAAAATTAGGTATTACTATTCATAACAACTAGTTTGTTTGGTTGTTAGAACTCGGTGTTGCGTACAACACACGCTATCGCATTATTCAAAGAGAAGCGTACCGTAGAAGTTTGGGGTGTTACATTCTCCCCTCCTTCAAATAATTTCGTCCTCGAAATTTATAGAATACTATCGCATGAAAAGACTCGGGTGGTTCTTCATCATAAATTCCTCGGGTTCACACGTTGCCTCTTCCATCTTATTATTTCTCCACAAAACTTTTACCAGACGCGTCGTCCTGTTTCTCAGTACTTGTTCTCTCGTATCAAGAATCCTGACGAGCTCTTCACAATAGGAAAGATCAGGTTCCAGTTCTAATTCCTCATAGGTGAGTACATGCGTTGGATTAGGCATGTATTTTCTCAATAGAGATACGTGGAACACATCGTGAACTTTGGAGAGACTTGGCGGCATTGCCAATCGGTAAGCTATAGCGCCAATTCGTTCTAGAATTTCGAAAGGTCCGATGTACCTGGGACTCAATTTACCTTTCTTACCAAAACGTATGACTCCCTTCCATGGAGATACCTTCAGTAAAACATGATCACCGACTTGAAATTCCAAATCCTTCCTTCGATTATCGGCATAGCTCTTCTGCCTACTTTGAGCTGCATTGATGTGATTTTGGATTACTTTCACCTTTTCCACCGTTTCCTCCACCAGTTCTGGGCCTAGAAGTTTTCTTTCACCAATGTCATCCCAACAGGTTGGTGTACGACATCTCTTTCCGTATAATGCTTCATATAGTGCCATCTGAATACTCGAATGGAAGATATTGTTATAGGAAAATTCTACCAGTGGTAAATATTGATCCCAAATACCCTGAAAGTCAAGTGAGCAAGATCTCAACATGTCTTCTAAGGTTTGAATAGTCCGTTCTGATTGTCCATCTGTCTGAGGGTGGTAAGCAGTGCTCAAATGAAGTTCAGTATCCAGGGACTTCTGAAGACTTTTCCAAAATCTTGAAGTAAAGAGGGGATCACGATCAGAAACAATCGATAAGGGTACTCCATGAAGTCTCACAACTTCATTAATATATAGTCTTGCTAGACGTTCCAGGGGTAGATCTTCTCTTATAGCAAGAAAATGTGCTGACTTGGTAAGACGATCAACAATAACCCATATTGTATCGTTCCTTCTAGGAGTCTTTGGAAGCCCCATGACAAAGTCCATCGTAATATTTTCCCATTTCCACTCCGGTATGGGAAGAGGTTGCATGACTCCTCCAGGCTGTTGCCTTCCAGCTTTCACTTGTTGACAAACCATACATCTTGACACAAAATCAGCAATCTCCCTCTTCATGTTGTCCCACCAAAAATGTTCCTTCAAATCTCTATACATTTTGGTGCTCCTAGGGTGTATAGAAAAATTGGAACTATGAGCATCATCCAGCAATTCCCTTTTTAGATCAGGTAAATCAGGAACACAAAGTCTCTTCCCGAATTTCAAAATTCCATCTTCATACACAAAGTCTCTCAATCTCCCATCATTCACAGCTTTAATCTTCTTTTGGAATTCTTTATCATCGGTCTGAGAACTCTTAATCCTTTCTAGTAAAGATGGTTTGGCAACCATTTGAAAAAGACTTGATGTTTCACCTTCCCTGATTATTCCCATGTTCATCTTCACTAGATCCATGAAAATTGGATCCCTTTCAATTCTCATATTGTTCAAAACTCCATGGTCTTTTCTACTCAAAGCATCTTCCACCTTGTTTGCCTTCCCCGGGTGGTAGTGTATCGTACAATCATAATCCTTGAGTAATTCAAGCCATCTCCTTTGCCTCATGTTGAGTTCTTTTTGTGAGAAAATATACTTCAAACTCTTGTGATCAGTATAAATCTCACATTTTTCACCATAGAGGTAGTGCCTCCATATCTTCAAAGCAAAGATCACAACTGCTATCTCGAGTTCATGAGTAGGGTATTTTTTTCATGAATTTTCAACTGTCGTGATGCATAGGGAATAACTATATCATTCTGCATAAGGACACAACCAAGTCCTTTCTTCGATGCATCACTATAAATAACGAACCCATCATTCCCCGATGGTAGAGTCAATATAGGAGCATTGACTAATCTTTTCTTCATTTATTCAAAACATTCTTCACACTCTTTTGTCCAAACAAATTTAACCCCTTTACGTGTGAGCTTCGTTAATGGGTTAGCCAATCGGGCAAAATTCTGGACGAAACGTCGATAATAACCTGCCAAACCAATAAAACTGCGTACCTCAGTTATACTCGTAGGTGCTGGCCATTCTTGGATTGCCTTGGTCTTAGAAGGATCAACATAGATTCCATCTTTAGAGACAATATGGATAAGAAAAGAAATCTCCTAAATCCAGAATTCACACTTGCTAAACATCCCATATAATTCATGCCTCCTCAGAGTCTTCAAGATAATGCGCAAGTGATTTTCATGATCTTCGTAGGTTTTGGAGTATACCAAGATATCATCAATAAATACCACCAAAAATTCATCGAGATACTCCTTGAAAACTCTATTCATCAGATCCATGAATACAGAGGGTGCATTAGTCAATCCAAAAGGCATTACAGTAAACTCGTAATGCCCGTACCTGGTTCGAAATACTGTCTTTGGAATGTCTTCCTTCTTTACACACAACTGATGGTATCCAGATCGAAGGTCAATCTTTGAAAATTATTGATCTCCATGTAGTTGGTCAAATAAATCATCAATGTGAGGTTGGGGATACTTGTTCTTTATCGTTACAGCATTGATCTCCCTGTAGTCGATACATAACATCATAGATCCATCTTTCTTTTTAACAAAAAGAACAGGGGCTACCCATGGAGAAACACTAGGGAGAATAAATCCCTTATTACTCAATTCCTCTAGTTGTTTCTTTAGTTCAACTAATTCTACAGTGGCCATTCTATAAGGGGTCTTCGATATAGGCCTTGATCCAGGAATTAAATCAATGGAAAACTCAACTTCTCGTTCTGGAGGATTTCCAGGTAAATCTTCCGGAAATACATCTACAAATTCTTTCACAACAGGTACATACTCTATTTGAACATTCCTTTCCTCACCGAAAGTTATTTCATTCTCTTCCTCCCCAATAATTGAATTAAGTTGAGCTACTGGGGGTGGATCTAAATAAGAATTAGGTGGTGACGATTCTCCTCTAAAAATAAGGTGTTCCTTATCATTATCATCAAGAATCGTAACCTCTTTCTTCTTACAATAAATCATAGCATCATATTCCGAAAGCCAGTCCATACCGAGGATTATATCAAACTCAATCATAGTTATGATGATGAGATCAGAAGATAAAGAAAATTTATGTGCTCTAATGGGGACTGATTCACAAAACTTTGTTGCAATGATACTTCCCTTAGGAGTTTTAACTGACAACTCCCTTATTAAATCTAATTGGAAATATCTAATTTTCTTAGCAAACTGGGAAGATATGAAACAATGCGACGATGCAGAGTCAAATAATGCATTTTCTAAACTTGAGGAAACCATTAAATTACCTACCACCACGTCTTTCGGAGCTTCTACCTCAGCAGTAGTGATAGCATAAGCCTGGCCTTGATCCCTTTCCCTTTTCTGAGGTAAGTTATCCTGACGCTTAGGAGATTCATTTTCATAATGCCCCATCTCCCTGCAATTGTAGCACTGAACGTTGGTAGCTTCCTTCTTCCCCTTGCAATCACGAGCTTGGTGGCCTTTTTCACCACACTTGTAACAGACTCCCATTCCCTTCAAGAAAGTACCAGGGTGTTTCTTCCCGCATTCACCACAGGATGGATATTCAACCTTTCCCTTCTTCCCCTTATTTCCATTCCCAGATTGATCAGCAGGTCTCTTCTTCTCTTGCTTTGCTTTAAATTCGTAAGACTTAGAGAATTCCTTTTCGGTCTTGATAGCACATGAGACAATGTCTTCGTATGACGAAAAGGATTGTGAGACTAATGCTCAACGAAGAAATGGTTTTAACCCATCAAAGAAACGATCAATATTACTTCTTTGGTTACGTATATAATCACCAGCGTACCTTGCTAACCTTGTAAAGTTAGCCTCATACTTTGCGACATTCTCATCCTCCTTCTGTCTCAGACTTAGAAATTGCCTTTCCATATCTGCTCGATGGTCGCGAGGGAAGTATTTTTATAAAAATAGATCTTTGAACTCCCTCCATTCCATATTTGATACTTCATCATCTTCCTTCATGTTTTGAATCAATGACCACCATTGATCAGCATCTCCAGTGAGGCGGTAAACTGCCATGATAACTTTTTCCCTTTCACTGCTCCCCAAAGCCTGAAATATTTTCTCTAGGGAATTTATCCATTGCTCGGCTACTAAGGGATTTGTACTCCCATTGAACGTTGGTGGTTGTTGCCTCATGAATCGATCTAACATTTATCCTCCACGCTGTGGATCAGGGTGCTCCATACGGGTAAGGTTATTATTCATAACCTGAGTAAGTTGTCCCAGTATGGTGATTAGCTGATCGACACCAGTTGCATCACCAGCCCCACTATAATTATCTTGAGCAGGAGGGAAATCCCTACATGGAGTGCGTGCATTGATACGGTTTCCATTTCTTCCACTAGGCACCATTTCTAAACAATGTCATAAACTAGATCAGATTATGAATCAAAATACATAATCCCATACTTATAAAACACTTAACATAAATTGAACTATTTAGGGATATAATCCATAATCATAAAAATGTTTTCTTTGAGGAATTATATACTCATAAACCCTAAATAATGATTTGTAAAGAAAATGATAGTTATCCTAAGCATATCCCCTGGGAGTGTCGTAACCAAGAGTGCAGCAAGGCCCGTTGTCGTGCACCAGTTCCCGTTCGAGTCTAGCTCAAAGCGGTGTTTTCGGGTTTTACCCCTAGGTACATATGTGCCAGAGCCGCCTCTACCTGCTCGTATCCAGACAGGGATGCATTTCTCGGAAAACTCACAAAATCTCTACAATACCAAAATTCTAGGAAGTTCTTCTATACTAATCCTCAAAGTTCATCTTAGGTCTACGTGCTCTAATCAGAGTTTATTTAAATCTACCTTCCAAGGTTTGTACTAAACTTCCTCTGATACCAACTGTAACGCCCCGACCCTAGTTACCCAGAGTCGGTGCATTATTACATAACATTGGCATGATCACAAGAAAGATCAAATCTCGAAAGACCGATTGGTTTAGTTGCCCTGGAAACACTAGATATATTCATAAGTTTTACATTACATCATAAAATGAAAAACTACTACAACAACATAATGTCTCCATAATCCACACTCATATCCCCACATAACATCCCTGCATGTCATTCATAATTTACTTCTTCACTTCCTGGGAAAAATAAAACATAGAAAAGGGGTTTGCTCAAATGCCCAGTAAGGATAACAATATAGTGGAATCTTTCATAAATAAGAATAAACATTTAAGGAAATGTATAACTAAAACAAAATCCTTTCAAACATGAACTTTCAACATGGTATGGCATAAATAAAATGAAATAATGCCATTTACTTATTCACATGGATATTCTACTAATCGAATAATCACATGAAAAAATCAATAACCACTTTCATAATGTTGGAATGCATATTGCCAGACTATCAAAACCACATAGCCAAGACCTCGTGCCAAGACTACAAATAAGATTTTGTCAAGGCCTTGTGCCAAGACACTAGTTTGTCTCATGAGACCTACCGATGCATCGAGGGGCTATAGAGGGCTCCACCCGTCACATATTAAGTCCAATGCATTCCCATATGAAAAGGTTTAAACATAACATAAACATTCGTATTAAAACTAGCATACAAAATGTCAATACATTCACCATAAACTATGAATGGTATAAAAATAGCACATCCACAGTCAAAAATATCACAAAACCTTCAATAAAATATATAAGTTTTGTATCATAATAAATCAACTTCAAATAATCTTAAAATCCATCAAAGGATGTTGACATAGATGAAATCAAAATTCTTTTTAGAGAAATATCTCCTTTTATTTTGAATTCATTTAAGATCCATATAAAACAAAACATTTTCTTTGAAAATATTCTTATAAGCTTGTAAGGAAAGCTTTGAATATTTTATAACGGCGGAAAATAACCGCACCCGCCGTATAAGCTAAAAAAACATTCTTACCTTAATTCTGTCGAAAAGGTTAAAAAGGACCTTGTTTTGAAAACGACAGAAAGATTCCTCTTATAAAAAGTAAAACATGGGTATAAATGACTTTAACCCATATTCTTGTAAAAATGTTTTGAAATACATTTTGAAGAAACATGGATGTGGATGATAACGAGATCCCAGCAGATTATTACGTATAAATAACCTCAGATAATAAAGAGATTGTGAAATAACCCTTACCTTGTACTTTCCTTGGTTGGGGTAGGTTAAACTCCTGTATAATGGTGAAATAATTGTTATTAAATTATACAATAATCATATACATTAATATGATATCATATATGATCTTTTAATATTGATTTGATAATAATATCTTAGTATTATCGTTGTTTCGGGTGTTAACTTACTTGTTTTCTTTTATATGTTTTGTTACGTAAGACATGTTTGTAAAGGATAGGTTTTATATTATTCATATCCAGAATGATATAAAGTCCTTAAACATCATTTTTAAATCATCAAATGATAATTATACTTGAATGGATACGATGGAGAATGAATCTCATCGCGTTCGTGGAGACGGTAGTCCGTACGTACGCACGAGCGACAATATCATTCTTTTGATATTAAAATAATGTATAAATGGATGGTATATCATATATATAGAATCATTAACATGTTATATTTATTATTTACATGAGTTACACATCATTTTTATACCCATCCAAATAATATTATTTTGAATAACAATTACACCACGACGTGGAGACGGTAAGCCGTACGTACGCACGTATGGTGACATGTTATTCAAAGGGTGGATAGAATACTGAATATGGTTGTACCATATTTATAATAACATCACAGTATATATATGATACTGGATTTATTATTTTAGTATGGTAACAACAAAGGAAGAAGAAGTGGAAGAAGAAATGAACTTAGAAAAGGGTGGTGAAATCATTACCTCTTCTTTGGGTTCTTCCTTTTGATTTGATCAAAAGGGCTCCTTAGGATGGCTTTCTGATCAAACTAATGCCCCTAGGTTGTAGTGAGGGAAGTTGGGAGTGTATTTGGGCAGATTTTGGCCAAACCAAAATGCTTTGAAGGTGTGAAGAAATGAGAAGGAGGAGTGCCCTTTTATAAGAGGGGTGAGGGGCACCTTTGGAAAAGCTAGAGATATTAGTTTATAATAAATTCATATTCGGATTACAATGGCTCCAAAGTTGAATATTCAAATTTTAAGGTGGGGATGGGTATAAAACCACTCAACCAATAGAATTTAGAGAGGTTTGGGTACTTATATTAACCTTATCTTTAAGTATTAACTCTAAGTTAATTAGTTTCACTTTTAGAATGTCTCTTTGTATTTTTATATAATATTGTTACTAAACATACTATATACATCCAAGAGACCCCCAATTGGTCCATTAATGATGAACCTATCATGATATAAGTCTCTTGGCCGAACCTTATATTTTTAGGAATTTAATATCAATTAATAATATAATATTTGTTTTAAGAACTCTTTTATGTCAATTTTGACACTATTCAATAGTTGATTTTTGTAAACTCATAACAGATTGATTACTTAGAAAAAAGTCAATCAAATCAATCCTAATATATCATATTATCCTAGAAAATTAGTTTAATTCATTAAAAGTTTCATATTATATTTATTAGGGCATTTATAATATCAATTAATTTAATGTTTCACTATTATAGTAATTACTGCATCATCATTGTGTAATAAATAAAATAAATTATTTAACGTCTAAAAATTATAAATAAAATATCATTATGTAGGAAATATTTTTATCTTTCTAATGAATATTTATAATCTAAAATCCAACATATATAACCCTATGTAACAATTGTTTTTCTAAAAGATATATGCTTGTGTCATTTTTGTATTGATTTTAACTTAATTAAAATAAAGTGTCATTATCACTTACAAGTGGATCCATGGGGTCCCAAAATCGACCCAAATATGCCCATGGTCGACCATGTATCAACCAATATGGTTAAGACACGTTTTAGGGTAATTTAGTATTATTATAATATTATTTTTTAACCCTTATTTACTGGATTTACCCTTAACCATGGTTAATAAAATATTTACCGCAGTAATTATTCAAAATGTCTAAAAATAAAAGTTACCTATTTACACAATTTGAACATCCTGATTCAAAATATGGAATCCATTTTCCTAAATTGAAAACACAGATGTGGCAGAAATTAATTTAAAATTAATTCCCGCTGTCAAAACAAAAAGCGTGTTTTTTAAGAGATAATAACTATCAAAAGACTGACACTTGTTTATGTTCGGTTTAATTGAAAATTATGTCCAATGACCAACATTATATTAAATGGTAAAAATATATTCTAAATATACTTTAAAACTACTAAAATTCATAATTTATCACTATTAATTATTTTGATTAAAAAAGTTGTTTTTAATTAAAATTTAGTAATTTTCACTATTCATCAAAATATGAAAGTTATCCGAAAAGTACCAAAACTTCACCTCAGGCTAAATTAGATATTCCGAATCCAATAATGAAGTCCATTTTGGAATATAAAATATATATAATTTTAAAAAGTAGGTATTACTATTCATAATGGCTAGTTTGATTGGTTGTTAGAACTCGGTGTTGCGTACAGCACACGCTATCGCATTATTCAAAGAGAAGCGTACCGTAGAAGTTTGGGGTGTTAAAAATTTCATAACAACATATTATATAGGTTTTAATTTAGGTCAAATGAAATAAAATATATAAATTTATTTATTTATTTTAATTAAATGAACCTACCAATTATTACCATTACCTAAAATAGAGAACTAACCAATCGTTGGTCACAAATTTTGTATGTACCAAATTTTGAAATGAAATATCGTCTTAGATTTCCATTCAATGTCCATAACAACTAGACAAGGCATTTCTTCTAAAATGATATGCTCGCATGTATTAACATATATTAATAATTTTAATATATTATTTCTTGGGATCCAGGACACCCAAACACCATGCCAAATATGAGGATAAATATATATAAATATATATATATATATATATATAAAGGATAATAAATCAAAACTAAGGTTTCTAAATACACCCACCATCATGTATTTTCACCCCAATAATGGAAAAGCTCAAAAAATAGGTGGTGATAATGAATCTACATCTAGATCTCTCTTTTCCAAGAGATCTCGTATAGGATCCCATGCTACCAAAACAGATGAACTGAAGGAATTTTCTATCCTATCATGATACTATTATTCCATTCCTTGATCATAATTAGTTAAAACATAATGTTGTTCTATCCTTGATTTAAATCTCACACTAGTCAAAAAAAAATTTCCTGTCATGGAAGCATCTCCTCATCTTCGATGCAAGGAAGACAACATGCCCCAAAACAAATTGCAGGGCTACAGATTTGTGGAAAGAAACCTTGGTATCCTTATAAAGGATTTATAATATCCCAGAAAACCTTATAGATAACTATCCTCCCAAAACAAAACACTATAATTCACATTATAGAGAGACTCAATGGAAATCAAGGGCTCCCTACTCAAACACTAAGGGCATACAACATCAATCTGAAAAATAAATCTACTTATAAAGGGATATCCTCATACTCTCCCAGGATTATCTAAACTCATTTTTCACTTCTTAAACCTTATATGGACCAATAAAATATGTCTCACCATTCTTAGTCCAACACATGGGTGACCTAAAATGTCTCTTATACATGGTCTAAAACTGTTCCATGATGACCACAATGTGATATCTATTTTTATTCAAAAAGTATACAACTAAAAAATGATCATCTAAACTCGATACAATGTCTAAAACACAATCTATTTGTATATACTCAAACACATGGGTAGTATGATTGGTCCTCCAATTTTTCTTGGGGTGGAACAGAATACACATCTTCAACTGTTTATTGAATGCCTCTTGTATTCTTATATAAAACCATGAAATAAATTGATCATCAATGTTGAAGACAATCATTAATGTTACCCAATTACTCGTATGGTCTCTCATACATACATCTTCCCTATAATCTCCATCGAACTATACTCTCTAATGGCATGAAATAGTGTTTATTTCGTAATTTTTAAACTATGACTGGAAAGAAATTTTGGCATATCTCTATCCGCAGAAGCCCTATTATGAAGTCAATAGATTCTTCTTCTATTTTACACTCTAGGATTTTAGGATACTATATCAAATAGTTCGTAACCTAGTGCTTATTCATCATCTATGTGGTATGATACATAGAGAGACAAACACAAAAAACATCCAGCTCCACCCATCAAACAAAAACTTCCACTAAAGATCCATGTACATATTTTCCCACCAGTATTTACATCTATAGGGATTGCGTGAATATAAATCATCACCTCTTCTCACATTATGATTTGTACCACTATCCATCGATGGAAGATGATTAATTTTTCCCCTTCTTCATAAAATACATTTGGTGAATATCCTAAGGATATTTGGTCTCACATAACCTCACAGTTGATGTATCCCAATGAGAAATCTCTCACAAAACGAAGAATCATTGGATTCACCACCATCAAATGAATAAAAATTTCACCCCTCTCCCTTATCAAGGTTAGTGGTAAAGAAGCCAAATTTTTATAAGCATACTAAACCAAGATAGAATATCAATTCCAACTAACTGAATCATCCAACACAATCCCATTCGTATGAGTATAAACTATCCCAATATCATATTCATACATGAACTCTTACAAGCGCCTCTTTCCCATGTTTATATCTCTCTAATTGAATACATACCTAAGAATATGGTCTATTTATTATAAAAAATAATTTATGTTATAGAATAGAATGCATCTATATATTCATAGAAAAATTAATCGATTTCAGCTCAAGGACCTGAGTCAGCCAGTTGTTCTCACGGGGTCTCAATTGCATCAACCCATATGGAATGTCTAGCTATATCTACATCAATAATCAACCAATCCCAACAGTATAGGTATATTAAAACAATACATACTCCATGCCACCCAATAGTAGTCTCAACATGGTTTCACTTGTATCACCCCAAGATTTCATAGTACATATTTTTTTTTCAAAGTAATTAAATAACTTTCACTACACACAACACCGAGTTCTTGTGTACCATGTTTTACCAAACAAGCCGTTAAAAAGAGGTTATGAATAGTATTAACTGAATATTGAACATTATATAATACTTATAATCTTATAATCCATATTATGAGTTTCTTAATCACAATGTAAGAACAAATACATTTTTTTCAGATAAAAGAAGTATTTTATAAAAAAATTAAATCTTACAGCCTTTTAATGGTGAGGAATTTTTTAATCCAATATTTGAAAATTTTATATATTCAATTTCATAAAATAAACTTTTTCTTTAGAATCGGGACATAAGAATTTAGTTTCAACAATTTTTTTGTTTTTTTCTGATAACTTTCACATTTGGGTGAATAGTGAAAAATACTATATTTACCTGAAAACAACTTTTTTAATAAAAATAATTAATAATGTTAATGTATACATTTTAAAGGTATGTATATATGAATAGATTATATTTTTATAATTTAATCCAATAATGGCCACTGTATGTAATTTCAATTAAAAATTGGACATAAACAAGTGTCAAACTTTAGATAGTTATTATTTCTTAAAAATACGCCTTTTGGTTTTAAAAGAAGGAATTAATTTTAAATTAATAAATTAAAAATTTATGTTTTGAATTTAGTAAAATGGACTTCATTTTTGTAATCAGAATATCAAAATTATATTAGCATGAAATTTTGGTACTTTTCTAATAACTATCATATTTTGATGAATAGTGAAGATTACTTATTTTTAATTGAAAACAACATTTGTAATCAAAATAATTAATAGTGATAAATTATGAATTTGAGTGATTTTAAAGTATATTAGATTATAATTTTACCATTTAATCCAATTTTGGTCATTGGACAAAATTTTATATTTAAACTGGACATAAGAAACTATTAATCTTTTGAAAGTTATTATTTGTAAAAAAACACGCTTTTTCGTTCGACAACAGGAATTAATTTTAAATTAATTTCTTCCACTTATAGGTTTTGAATATAGAAAAATCTATTCCATCTGTAGAATCAAGAGGTCCAAATTGTGTAAATAGGTAACTTTTATTTTTAGACATTTTGAATAATTATTTTGGTAAATATTTTATTTACCATGGTTAGAGGGTAAATCCAGTAAATAAGGGTAAAAATAATAGTATAATAATAATAAATTACCCAAAACGTGTCCTAACCCTATTGGATGATACATTTACGACCATGAGAATATTTGGGTCGATTTTGGGACCCCATGGATCCACATGTAAGTGATAATGAGACTTTATATTAATTAAGTTGATGTAAATACAAAAATGACATAAGAATATATCTTTTAGGAAAACAATTTTAACATAGGGTTATATATGTTTTTTTGACTATAAATATTAATTAGAAATAAAAAAAATTATATAATGATAATTTATATAAAATTTTTAGACATTTAATAAATAAATTTATATATGACACAATAATGATGTTGTATTTTCATTAATAATGAATGAATCAAATAATTAGTATTATGAATGTTAAAATAAATATAATTTGATAGTTTTGAGACATAAAAGAATTTTATTGGTTAATATTACATGTTAGGATTTCTTAAATTAATTTTATTCGAATTTATTATGTTTTTTATACTTTAACAAAAATCAATTATTGAATTGTGTCATAATTGACAGAAATGAGTTTTTAAAACAAATATTATATTAATAATTGATAATCGATTCATAAAATTATAAGGTTCGTCCAATGGACTTATATAATGGTAGGTGTGTTAATAATGTACCACTTGGGGGTCTCTTGGATATATATAGTAAGTTAATTTACTATATAACATAAAAATACAATGTGACACGGTAAATGTCAAACTATTTAACTAAGAGTTAAAAATAAATGATAATGTTAATATAGTGACCAAAACCTGTCTAAAATCTATTGAATGAAATTATTTCGACCCATCCCTAACGTATACTTTTAATAATCCACTTTTGAGCGATTAGAAACCAAATATGAATTTATTATAAATTAATAGTTTAGGTTTTTCATAAAGAGCCCCTCCTCCCCTTTATAAAAGGAAACCACTTCAAACCAATTCTTCATACCATCAAAGCATTTTGGATTGGCCTACCTCTACCCAAATACCCTGTCAACTATCCTTACATAATCCTAGAGGCCTCCCTTTAATCCTAAATCCAACCTACGGATCCATTTTGATAAAATCAAAAGGAATAACCCAAAGAAGAGGTAATGTTTTTCACCACCCTTTTCAGGTTCCTTTATTCTTAAACTTCTTCTTTATTTTTTTATTCCATTATAAATTAATATCTCCAGTATCTTATATATAATTTTATTTTATTATAAATATGGTACAACCATATTCAGTATTCTATCCATTCTTTGAATTAAATGCCACTATACCTGTGTACATACGGCATACCGTCTCCACGTCGTGGAGTAATTGTTATTTAATACATTATTATTTGGATGGGTATAATAAGGATGTGTAATTAATTTAAATAATAAATATAACATGACAATTATTCTATATATATGATATAACATCCAATTATATATTATTTTAATATCGAAATAATGATATTGTCACTCGTGCATACGTACGGACTACCGTCTCCATGAACATGATGAAATTCATTCCCCATCGTATCTATTCAAGAACAATTTTAATTTGATGATTAAAAATAATTTTTAAGGACTTGATATCATTATTGATATGAATAAGATACAACCTATCCATAACAAACATGGAATATATAACAAAATATATAAAAGAAAATGACTAAGTTAACACCCGAAACGATGATAATACTATGATATTATTAACAAATAAATGTTAAAAGATCATATATGATATCATATGATTCTTGTATAATTTAATAACAGTTATTTAACCATTATACAAGAGATTAACCTACCCACAACTAATAAAAATTACAAGGTAAGGGGTTTTCATCTCACTTCTTATTCCTCTGATATTCCTGCCATATTGCCATTATTACCTTTTGTGTGGTGTATGTACTGACCATAATTGTATTCATTGTGTAATACACTTTAATTTATGTGTATTTTAAAATTCATTGTATGATACTTCTTTCATGAGGTGTATGTTTTGTATGTCACCAAATTGGTAAGGGTTAATTCCTCAATATCATTATTATCCAAGACTGTTTATGTGTAAGTATTTACTGGGACATTTTTATCATCCATGTCCATTTTTCATAAAAATGACTTAAAAATGAATATTTTAAGGATTTTTAAAAGGCACTCTTTATCAAGAACAAAATTTTAAACGTTTTAAAGATTTATCATTCTAAATCTTTTTAATTAATGTCCATGTTTTCAAAGTGATTTTAAGGATTTATTTATATGGACATGAGTGTATTGAAATGATAATTCTCTTCTAATGTTTCAAAGATGTATGGGAAACATTGATTTAAAAATCACATTTTAATTAATTCTTTTATAAATGTTTGAATTTTAAAGGATTTTACTAAAAGTATATTTCTCTCAAAAAGTTTTACTCATCATTTTCAACTACGTCAACATCCTTTACTGGATATTATTTTTGATTTAGGTTGATTTATTATATTACAATATTCCATATTGTATTTAATGATTTATGATATGTTTGACTGTGGATGTTCTATTTTTATACCATTCATCTTTTTTGGTTAATGTATTGACATTTTGTATGCTAGTTATAATATGAATGTTTATGTTATGTTTCAACCTTTTCATATGAGGAATGTATTGGACATAGTAAGTGATGGGTGGAGCCCGCTATAGCTCATCGATTAATCGGTAGGTCTCATGAGACAACAAGACATGGAATTGGCTGAGGCCCTTTCCCCAATTTGATATATGGTTTTGGATGTGGCCTTAATCATTCTTAGACATCTTGGACGAGGCCTTGAAAAAATGTTTTAGAATGTCTAGCATTATACATTCCCTCATTTTGAAAATAATATTGATGATTCATGTGGTCATTATACTAGTAGAAAAACCATGATTATGTTTTATTATGGCATTATTTACTCATCTCATATTCTTTCCATAAAAGTTTTTAAGTTTATTATTGGTAAAGTAATGTGTTTTCATTTATTCAAAATGCTTAATATTTATGTTATCTTACACTCTATTGCTTACCCTTACTTATAATTTGAGCTCACCCAATTCTATGTTTTATTTTTCCCAGTATTCTAAGAAGTGTATTGTGATTGATATGCAGGGTTGAGCTAAAGGAAATAATGGTGTTCACAAAGAAATATTTACGATGTTTTTTATATTTTCAATTTTAATGTTATGTTAATGTATGTAATCTATTTTCCAAGACTGCTAAACCGATCAGTCCTTCGGGACTTGATTCCCTGTAATCATGAAAATGTGTTAAAATAATGCACCGAAGCTAGGTAACTAGGTTCAGGGCATTACAATTGGTATCAGAGGGAAGTTTAGTAAAAACCATTAAAGCAAGATATATATAAACTATGATTAGAGAACATAGAACTAAGATGGACTTTGAGGATTAGTATAGAATAACTTCCAAGAATTTTGGTATTGTAATTATTTTTTGAGTTTTCTTAGAAATACATCCCTGTCTGGATACGAGTTGGTAGAGGCGGCTCTGGAATAGATGTACATAGAGGTAAAACCCAAAACCACTGCTTTGAGCTAGACTCGAACAAGAACTAGTGCACGACAGTGGGCCTTGCAGCACTCTTGGTTACATCACTCATGAAGGATATGCTTAGGATAATTCTAATTTTATTTACAAACCATTATGAAGGAATTATGAGTAAATACTTACTCGAAAAAAACATTTTTATGATTATTGATTATATCCATAAACTATTCTATTTATGTTAGGTATTTTACAAGTTTTGAATTATTCATTGTAATTCATAAACTGACCTAGTTTATGCTATTGTATAGAAATGTCACCCAGTAGAAGGAATGTAAACTCCAGCAATATGTATGATCCAAAGAGTAAGAAGTATCATATCATTCATGGTATTAATCCAACATTTATAAGGGAAATAGTTTCCCATATATTCTCAACATATAAAGAAATATAATCATGTGTTAATATGATAAGTAAAGAATTATCCGAGTCCTATGACTTTGAAGGGAAGCAAGAGAAGAAAATGATGGAAGAGAGAAAGATAGATAAATATAGGAGGGAAAAGAAAAATTTTCCCATATGTGATAACTGTGCAAAGAAACACCCCGGAACATGCCTGAAATGAATGGGAGTTTTCTATAAGTGTGGAGAAAAAAGACATCATGTTCGTGACTGCAAGGGTAAAAAAAGGTTTCAAATGTACAATGCTTAATCTTCAAGGAGTTGGGACACTATGCGAACCAATGTCCAAATCATCCGAGTATTTCCCAAATGATTGTATTGGATAATAATCAAGTTATGAAACTACCACATATGAGGAGGAATTATTAGAGTTCTTATGTTGTTATTAGAGAATTATGTCATTTGAGTGTTGTATCAACAATGTACGGGTTATAATAACTATGAAGTATATAAGGATTGTACTGCAGTACTATTTCATTAATGACTTTAGATTGTGTCGAACAAAGAAAAGTGACTCAATGGTAGGTTAAATTTTTGGAAAATATATGGTTGAGAGAAAGATAAACCATAATATGGTTCTGATACCAAGGTAGTGATTTTGGAATAATACATGATTTATTTGGATAAATTATATTGTATATTGTTGACTACTTTGAAACTGATTAATGATATGTATATTCTATCATTGTTGGAGTTGAAAAAAAATTTGGATATAAGGAGTATATCCAGTATTCTCTAAGTAATAATGGATCATGAATGTAATCAAAATGGTTTTATGGTATTTCAGGATGTTGCAGTGTTTTAAAAGAATACATGATAAAGGTGTTAACATGCTATTACGTGGAAAAAAGGATCTTCATTGTGTTTACCTACCTTATAAATTTTGGGCGGTGAGTTTGGATTGAAATATTTTGGATAAGTCTAGTTTGAGATTATTTTTGGATTTCCAAAAAAACCTGGAGGTCGGGCGGCAACCCATCGCGTCCGACAAGGCCATGAGACTTGAACCCACAACCTAAGGGCGACAAGGGTGTATCACCTACCACTGACCCACATGATTTCCTGGATATAATAATGTAGTTTTTTAATGGTTATTCTAGATGAATTATAAATTAATTTTTTTGAACCCTATATGAATAGGACAAACAGAATATTATTTTTAAGTTTTATTATCTTTTAGAGTGAAAGATGAGTTCCTGGTAGAACTTAGTTAAAGTATGGGACTCTACTTGTCAAGTATATATTTTTCTTCTTCTCTTATTCAATGAATAAATTAATAATTTTACTTTAGTGAAGGGATCTTTAAAAAAATATGTTATCCTAATACCATGTGTTTTTTTAACCGATGGTATTTTAAATCATCATAGATTGGTGAATTTAAGGCCCTCAATTTTTAAAATTGTTTGTGATTGATTAGCTCAATCACTCCCTATAAATATTTACATTTTTCCTCCAATTATATGTGTCTATTTTCCACCAATGTTCTCCAAATCAATATCATAATTTTGGTGGTGACCCTTTCATTTCCCTTTTCCTCTTATTAAGACTAAATTTTATTAACCTAATTTCCGATGTGGGTTTTCCCAAAGGTATTTTCTATTTTGAACCTTTTATATTCAAAAATTAATTTTAAATTTTGAGGATGCAATTTATTGAATGAGGGATGAATGTAACACACCAAAATTTCATAGTACATTATTTCTTCAATGTAATTGAATAACCTTCCCTACACGCAACACCGAGTTCTAGCACATAATGACTTACCAAAAAATCCATTCAAAAGCAGTTATGAATAGTATTAACAGAATTTTGTACTTTATATACTCCTCATCATTTTTTAATCCATATTATGAGTTTCTTAGACATAATATAATAACAAATACATTTCTTTCAGATAAAAGAAGTATTTTTCAAAAAATGCAATTTTACCGCCTTTTAAGGGAGAATCCATTTTAAATCCAATATTTGAAACATTTATATATTCAATTCGACAAAATAAACTTCTTATTTAGAATTGGGACATATGAATTTAGTTTCAATACAGTTTTGTTGTTTTTCTGATAACTTTCATATGTGGGTGAATAGTTAAAATACTATATTTTAACTGAAAACAACTTTTTTAATCAAAAAAATTTATATTGATAGATTATACATTTTGATGGTATTTAAGTATAACTAGATTATATTTTTACCATTTAATCCAATCATGGTCATTATATGTAATTTCATTATGATATTAAACATAAACAAGTGCCAAACTTTTGATAGTTATTATTTCTTAAATATACGCCTTTTGGTTTTAATAGCGAGAATTAAATTTTAATTAATAAAATCACCTTTTATGTTTTTAATTTGGTAAAATAGAATCTATTTTTGGATTCATAATATCAAAATTATCTTAGGGTGAAATGGTTTTACTTTTCTGATAACTTTCATATTTTGATGAATAGTGAAAATTACTAAATTTTAATAAAAACAACTTTTTTAATCGATTTAGTTAATAGTGGTAAATTATGCATTTGGGTGTTTTTAAATTTTAATTTGATTATAATTTTACCAATTAATCCAATTTTTATCATTGGACATAATTTCATATTTAAACTGGATATAAGAAAGTGTCAATCTTTTGATAGTTATTATTGGTTAAAAAGACACTTTTTATTTCGTCAATGGGAATTAATTTTAAATTAATTTCTTCCACTTATGTATTTTGAATTTAGAAAAATGTATTCCATATTTATAATCAGTATTTTTAAATTGTGTAAATATATAACTTTTATTTTTAGACATTTTGAATAATTTCTTTGGTAAATGTTTTATTTACCATGGTTAAAATGTAAATCCGGCAAGTAAGGGTATAAAATAATATTATAATAATAATAAATTATTATAAAACATGTTCTAACCTTATTAGGTGATACATTTCTGACCATGGTCAACTTTGCGTTGATTTTGGGAACACATGGATCAACTTTTATGTGATAACGAGTCTTCATATTAATTAAGTTAAAGTAATTACAAAAATGACAAGAGCATATATCTTTTTGAAAAACAATTTTAACATAGAGATATATATGTTATATTTCCCAATATAAATATTCATTAGAAAGAGAAAAATATTTCCTACATAATTTTATTCTATTTATAATTTTTAGAAATTCAATAATTAAATTTATTTATGACACAATAATGATGCAGTATTTTCCTTATTAATGAAAGAATCAAATAATTAGTATTAAAAAATGTTACAATAAATATAATATGAAAGTTTTGATGACTTCGAATAATTTTATCAGTTAATATTACATGTTATTATTTCTTAAATGAATTTTATTTGAATTAATAATGTTTTTAATTCTGTAAAAAAATCAATTATTGAATAGTGTCAAAATTGGCATAAATGAGTTTTTAAAATAAATATTATATTAATAACTTTTATTCTATTACTAAAATTATAAGGTTCGAAAAAATGACTTATATAATGGTAGTTGTTCTATTAATGGAAATTTTTGGGGTTTCTTGGATGTATATAGTAATATTAGTAACAATATAATATAAAAATACACAGTGACACGGTAAATGTCGAACTATTTAACTAAGAGTTTAAACTAAATGCTAAGGTTAATATAGTGACCAAAACCTTTATAAAATATATTTTTTGAATTTATTTCGACCCATAACCACCTTATACTTTGAATAATCCACTTTGGATCCATTAGAAACCGAATATGAATTTATTAGAAATTAATACTTTAAGTTTTTCCTAAAAAGCCCCTCCTCCCCCTTATAAAAGGACACCACTTCTAACCAATTTTTCATACCTTCAAAGCCTTTTTGTTCGGCGAAAATCTATCCAAATACCCTCTAAACTATCATCCCTTAATATTATACCCCTTACTTTTGTTATAAATCCATCCAATGGATCCCTTTTGATCAAATCAAAAGGAAAAACCCGAAGAAGAGGTAATGTTTTTCACCACCCTTTTTCATGTTCCATTCCTCTTCAACTTCTTCTGTCTTTGTTTTTTCCATTGTAAAATAAAAACTCCAGTATATAATATATAATGTGATGTTATTATAATTATGGTACAACCATATTCAGTATTCTATCCATCCGTTGAATGACATGTCACCATACGTGTGTACGTACGGTCTACCATCTCCACATCGTGGTGTAATTGTTATTCAATACATTATTATTTGTATGGGTATAATAATGATGTGTAATTCATGTAAATAATAAATATAACATGATAATGATTATGTAAATATGATATTCCATCCAATTATATATTATTTTAATATCAAAATAATGAAATTGTCGCTCGTGCGTACATACAGACTACCGTCTCCCCGAACGCATTGAGATTAATTACCCATCATATCTATTCAATACTAATTTTCATTTTATGATTAAAAATAATGTTTAAGGACTTTATATCATTCTGGACATGAATAATATACAACTTATCCATAATAAACACGGCTTATGTAAAAAAAATATAAAAGAAAATGAGTAAGTTAACACCCGAAATGATGATAATTCTTAGATATTATTAACAAAGAAATGTTAAAAGATCATATATGATATCATATGATTCTTGTATAATTTAATAACAATTATTTCACAATTTTAAAAGAGTTTATCCTACCCTCACCCATGGAAAAGTTCAAGGTAAGTGGTTTTCATCTCACTCCTTATTCCTGTGAGATTCATGCCATATTGCCACTATTACCTTTTGTGTGGTGTATGTACTGAACATAGTTGTATTAATTCTGTAATACACTTTAATTTATGTGTATTTACATATTCATTTTAAGGTACTTCTTTCGTGGTGTGTATGTTTTTTATGTTACCAAATTGGTTAGGGTTAATTCCTCAATGTTATTAATATCCCAAATTGTTTATGTGTAAGTATTTACTGGGACATTTTTATCATCCATGTACAATTTTCATAAAAATGATTTCAAAATGAATATTTGAAGGAATTTTTAAAGGTAATATTTATCAAGATCATAATTTTAAATGTTTTAAATATTTATCTTTTTAATTCTTTTTAATTAATGTCCATGTTTTCAAAGTGATTTTAAGGATTTATTTATATGGACTTGAATGTCTTGAAATGATAATTCTTTTCAAAATATTCAAAGTGATATGGGACACTTTGATTCGAAAATCTCTTTTAAATTACATCCTTTTTAAATGTGTGACTTTTAAATGATTTTACAAAAAGGATATTTCCCTCAAAAAGTTTTACTCATCATTTTCAACTATGTCATAATCCTTTACTGAATATTATTTATGAATGAGGTTGATTTATTATAATACAATATTCCATATTTTTTTGAACGAGTTATGATATATTTGACTATGGATGTTCTATTTTTATACCTTTCATGGTTTATGGTTAAAGTATTGACCTTTTTTATTCTGGTTCTAATATGAATGTTTATGTTATGTTTCAACCTTTTAATATGAGGAATGTATTGGACATAGTAATTGATGGGTGGAGCCCGCTATAGCTCCTTGATGCATCGGTAGGTCTCATGAGACAACTAGACGTGGAATTGGCCAAGGCCCTTTCCCAATTTTAATATATGGTTTTGGCTGTGGCCTTAATAATTCTTAAACTTCTTGGACAAGGCCTTGAAAAAATGTTTTAGAATGTCTGGCATTATACTTTCCCTCATTATGAAATTAATATTGATGGTTGATGTGGTCATTCGACTAGTATGATACCCATGATTATGTTTTATTATGTCACTATTTGCTCATCTCATATTATTTCCATTAAAGTGTTTATGTTTATTATTAGTAAAGGAATGTGTTTTCAATTAAACAACATGCTTAATATTTATGTTATCTTCTGATGTATTTCTTACCCTTACTGAGCGTTTGAGCTCACCACTTTCTATGTTTTATTTTTCCCAGGATTCCAAGAAGTGTATTGTGATTAATATGTAGGGTTAATGTAAAGAGAATAATGGTGTTTTCAAATAACTATTTACGCTGTGCTTTATGTTTGAAAATGTAATGTCATGTTAATGTATGTAATCTATTTTCCAAGACTACTAAATTGATCGGTCCTTCGGGACATGATTCCTTGTAATAATGCCAATGTATTAAAATAATGCACCGACTCTGGGTAATTAGGGGCGGGGCATTACATCCCTAGTCAGTTTCTACATCAACTACCCAATGGATCCACGATACTACAAAATATAGGTATATGTAATTTCTTTCGGTGTTAATGTAATCAAAGAGGTTTCTACTCAAGAAATATTGGGCACAAAATTTCAACAATACCCATAAATCGAAGATGACACCTAAAATAATATACACTATTGGGTGTATCCAAAAAATAACTGCATCAATTTTATCTGGGGTATATTAATAATACATGACATAAAATTACATACCATTTAAAGGGTACCTCAATGATAAATAATTGGATATTTAGGAGTTTAAAATAATTTTTTTTCTCCCAGAGTAAGTCTGGGACCATCATTAGATGATTTACATACCATTTCTCTGACAGAGAGTAAACCATTATGTCACCAATAAGAAAACCATAAAATCGTCCATGTGTGGATGGATGATCTAATTCATTATATCCAAAATAATTGAGGTGAATTTTTGGCACTTTAATTAGTCTATATGAAATCATTGTTTTTTTAGATACACTAGAATATAGTATTCACAATATCATCCTATTGAAACCTTAACTAGGGGTATCCAATCTTAAGATCAATCTTCATGAAGAAAATAGTCACTCACAATTGGATGAAGATTCCATTAATCATAAACAATAGGTACTTGTTCATTATCATTTCCTAGTTCTGATGAATACTATATACACAAAGATGATAGATCCAAACTGACTTGTTTATTAACAATAATAGAGCTTATTTGGGGACACACTCAGTCTGATAAAACCCTTCTGTCGAAGGTACTCTAATAACACCACAAGCACCTAGAACTTGGTAGGGGCTACCTAAAATGACATAGAAGATATCAGTTAATATCTTGGGTTCATTTTGAAGAAAAATGCCATCTCCCACAATTGAGGTTGTCCTGGAACCTCCTCGAGGAATAAATCTCTAAGGCCCTCTACTAAAAAAGAATGTATATTCTTTATGAGGTTATTTCAAGAAGAAATAAACACTCTAAATGATGGGGTATGGGATGGAACCCCCTTCTCAAAAGTTTTACCCACTCTTCTATGAGATCTATTTCACCCACAAAAGAGAACCTCATCTCATCCATTAAAAGACATTAAATCTTCAACCAATGACTGTAAATATGGGTTCAAACCATAGAAAATAGACCATAACAAAAATGAAGTCATAATGTTTCATTATGATGACCATGATGCTCCATGAGAAACTCTCTCAACCCGACAACATCTCACACTACCCAAGAAAGAAAAATTAAATAATCCTACCCATTTGGGAGCTCTTGAAAATTATGATGGGCTAAGGTCTCTATAGGTATCATCAGATATTATATAAGGGATATTGAAAAAATGGAGTGACATGAACATACTCTACAGGTATGTGAGAATGTGTATAAATTGAATACATCATTCCTAATGTCATCTCATGGGCTTTGTGGTTATTAGCCTTCATATCCTGCATCTCCCTGTATCCATGACGGCTAGCTCCATAAACATGACATGGACTACTTGGTGGAAGTGGTGGGAATATTCAATAACAATTCCCTCAACCAGTAGCTCTTCCCATTAGAGACCCACATATTCCAATTCTTGAAATACGTTTTTAGGATACCCTATAAAGACAATAAAGAGAACTCAAATCAATGATCCACCATTATTGTGGTGGACCATCTTCCACCTTCCTTCCCTCATTTACAAATCAGGTGAGGAAATACTGTTCCATTATTCCCATCTGATCACATTTACAACCTATCCAATATTTTCATTATATGTTATTTTTAACTATCCCTAATATTCATATCAAAATTACATATACAATCAATGTTTATGTATCCTATGCCGAGTTACTTCCTTCTAGAACATGGTAGCTGCTACAAATGACTCAACCTTGTGATGCCCACTTATATGTCCAAAATATTTTCATCATTCAGAACTGAATATGTATAACATTGGGGTTATATCCAGAAATAAAACATAAATTCTAATGAAAAAAGGGACCACACCGGGTTATATTTCTCTGTATAGGCAATTCTCAGTCATCACTTCCAATATGTAACAATCAGACACAATGTCGAGGGAGTTTTGTGTAAGGTTATTGAACCATGGGGAATACTCAGAAACATTATTAAAAACCTTCTACAACTCAATAATATATTATATCTAAACAAAATTAATTCAATAAGGATAATGCTCCTCACAAAATTGATGTCTGAATTTTAACCAAGTTATCATCATCTCATCATGAGTCTACATGACTAGATTTTATTAACATCCTACTAATCCATGAAAAAGATAGGATGATAGTGAAACTATTTGATCAAAAGGGTATGAGTGGGACTTAATACATGGATCAAAACATTAAGATAATACATTGATTCAAAGGGATGTATCTCAGCATGAAAACTTGATGTTATTTATTGTTATAACTTTTAAAGGGTACTTAGTCAACAAAAATCCCATGTTTTACCTACTGGAAAATTTTTCCGCTCTATAGGAGGAGATGTAGCTCATTACCTCACAAGATTAAAAACACATTTGATGGCCCCTGAATTAATTCGTAATCACTCAAAGTATCATTATCATGATTCAAAATTACTAACCTATATGTTTATGTTGAATGATCCATCAGAAAAGAAATCGAGACATACCATGGTAATATGAGCATATATATTTTGGGATATGAATCAGAAAGGATAATCAATGGACCTAATACTATATGATACATGAACCATTGTTTTCCTCAACCTTTTTCTTAGTTTTTAATGTTGAGGAGCAGGTATTCATAGTCTTTTTGAATAGATTATCCTTCCACAACACAAACACTGGGTTCTCAGGACTAAATGATTCACTCAAGACACATTGCAATAGTTTCTTTAAGTCTCAACCAATCTTTATATGAGGAAAAATCCAAACACTTTTCCATTGAATGAAATATTCTAATACAACATTGTAAAAACATAACACATCGATGACTTTATGTCCATTGGAAGGTGATTCTTTATCACTATAAACTTTCCTTTAATATGGTAGGGGATGTGACCAAGAATAGAGGAAGAATAATGTAAATGTGAGGCCTTTTACTAATGTACCTATATGCACATATCCAACCATCCAAATGAAATACTATAGAGGTATAATAATTAAATATATAAATCAATATTATAATATTACTTCAATACATTTATGTGATCCATTATATTATGAAAGAGTAAGATAAAAAAATAATATTGAACAATACATACCCAACTAGAAATGAAGTCCCAATCCAATAAAAACTTGAATAAGAACTAAATAAGTTTTCCTAACTCTTGATCTCTAAGAAATACTATCATACATGACCAATTGATCAGAGTATAAATATGATACACCCATGCCACTATCTAAATTTAAGTAATCTTCACAATACATGACACACCCGTGAAAGGCCTATATAGGGGAGAGTGTATACATACCTTGTATGATTCCCTACAAAAAACAATGGGATAAATAGAATTTCACAATATTAGTTGGTCAGTCATACCAAAAAATTAGAAAAAACCAACTATATATATTTTAAAAACAATAATAGAAGAGGGAGAAAGGGGATATCCATCTCCCAACCCATCCCAAGACAAAGAGTCTTCCTACAACTCTAAAGGCCCATCTTAATGTCCAAAAAATCTCATTAAAGACCTGCACCTCCCCACTACTTCACATCTTGTGGGGGAATAATATCCAAAAGTTAACCCATGCTCTAGGGTGATAGGGGGATTCCAAATTGATTATCAAGGACAAATATCCTGAATTTTTTAGGGGATTCAATTAATTATACTGACAGAGGTCTCCAGCCCTAGTGTTCAAGGAGGTTCCACCCATAGAATGGGAGACCCATTCCCTAAGATAATGGTGGGGGGTAAACCCAATAGGTATCAATAGAGGACTGAGGCCTTTGTGATTTAGGGGTTTCCACATAGTGGGTAGAAGAATAGTCCCCTACAAACATAGGCAATGACACTCATCAATTAGTGGACCCATGCCCTATTTCTATTATGGGGTTTCATTCGATAGGTATCGATAGAGGACCCATAATCTCTGGTGTCTGAGGCTAACACTAAGTGGGTAAAGGAGCTACACTCTAATAATATAGTGGGATACCACTCAAAGGGGAAATGACCCATTTTCTAATTCTATAGTGGTGGTTCCACTCAACTATTCTAAGGAGTATAGGGACCAACAACCTAGTGTGTTAGGGGATTGCCAACACCAACCTCTCTTTGATGTTCATGTCTGATCATTACAACAGTTTCAACAATACCATAAGAAGAATCATGCTCTCTACACATTACATCATACCTTGAGATACACCACCAATGTTAACATCATTTTTACCATGGAAAAATTATTAGGATAGTCAACTCACAAGAAAAAAATTCTTTGTCCAAATGAAAGAGATACACATAGTAGAAGTCCGTAAAAATTTATATGGCATGTAAGAGGGGGAACACACTATGTAACTTAATATGGTGCCCTATCAATTTACACACAAGTACATTTATAGGATGTCCATATTACTAAAAAATCCATTTAAGGGTACTACACATTGATTCTAGACCACTCGAGGCCTTCATGTGTGCTTCTATCCGTGTTACTGTACTCGAGGCGATGCTCGTGTAGTTGGATATGTACATGACTATGCCCAGGTACTAGGCTTGCACATGTACTCCCATATTAAATTTTATTTTCTTAAACATGGGTTTCTAGTCAGTTATAGAGGGATCAAAAATTATCAACTAGTGATGGGTCACACGATGTGTGGGTCTGATCATACACTGTGTAAAATCCTATGAAATTCAAATAGTAATATTATTTGAATTAATAATTTTTTTTACAATTTATACTAATCTTTTTTAATAAAATAGTTATGAAACTAATGTATTTTGTGTAATCAAAATAAGCTTATATCTAAATAAAAAAATATAAATTTTTATTTTAAGATATAATATTTTTATTTCCAAAATGAAAGTAAAATAATATATTACTTATATATAATTATTTTGAAAATATGAAAAATTATTTATTTAAAATTTTATTTTAAAATTAAATGTATTGGATATATTAATACTTTTCAATAAAAATATTTTTAAATAATGTAAAAATTTCCTTTTATTTAAAATTATATGTAATAGTAGATACTTTTACTAATTTTTATTTTATTTCTAAAATGTTAATAATAGATATCATATTAGCATGAAATATTATTACTTTATATTAAATTGTTTTTAATAAATAAATAATTTAGTTAGTTAGTTTTATTATATGGTATGTTTTTTTTATAATTGAATTTTAGAAATTGATATAATATTTTTGTCTATATAACCATTGTATTAATAAATAAATTTTAAAAATTTCAATTTAAATAACGGTATGATTTAAAATTATAAAATATTTTAATTTAATGAAATTTAAGGTAATAAAAAAACAAAAAACACAATAATAATAACCATAATAACAATACTTAAGGGTAAAACTTATTTTTTAAAAATATTATACTTATTAATTTTAAGATAATATATTATATAATGTTTTTCTTTTATAAAATATTGAAAATATATATACATATACATTATTATATTAAAAAAAATGAAATCAATAGCATTTATATGTTTAAAAATGTTACATTATTTAAAAAAACACTAATTTGTTTAAAAAATGAAATATTTTGCTAAAACCCGTTGAAAAAATTAATAAATAATTAACAAAAATAAAGGTGCAGAAAACTTAAAAAGAGGAAAATGAATTTCAAAATGCAATGCTACTATATTTATATAATATAAAAATTTTATGGACATGAAAATTAAAAATAGAGGGAGAAATTTGAGTTCAATAAAAAAAGAAAATGTGAAAGAAATAAAAAAATCAAAAGATTACAAAAATAGATAATATAAATATATATATTATAGGAAATATGTCATAAAAAAGAGAGATATAAAATATAATAAAACCTTATAACAATAGGAATACCAAAAAAATAATGATTTGAATTAATTATATATATATATATTGACTTTCAATAGCGAAAAATATGAAGGTTTGAGTTTATAGGAAGCCTAAAAAAATAAAAACACCTATTTGTTACAATTTTGTGAAATTTTCAACCACCAATATTAAAATTTCCAGTTCCACCAATGAGGAATATATTATATATTTATACAGACAATAATAAAAATTAATCGCACCACCTGGAGAGATAAACAATTCATCGAATGGTTTTCCAAATACATAGTTTTTCCACTTTAATTAATTCAAGTGATTGGTATAATTTAATATAAAATCATGATATATATATATATAGACATAAAGATTAGCATTTAAAACCTTGTTCTCTCATTATAACCCCCTTTTTAGTTTTTCCACAAAGTTGATCATTTTTTAAGTTATACATACCTTGCTTTAGTTCTACCCACTTTTTTGAATGTTGCATAACCTTTGTTAGAGGGAAATATCTTTTACTCCCTTTCTACTTTACATTTATTGTGTACAATCTATTGTTATTTTTCTGAATTTAAAGTAATTTATTGTTTTATATTTTTTATTCCGCCAATCAATGTTTTAAAAATGGTTAAGGCAGGGGTCATTTTTTTATGTTAAAATTTATATATAAGTATATATATATAAGTATATTTATATTCCAAAACTCTATAATAATATTTTATAATTAATTAATTAATTTTATCTAGTTTTTGTTTTATAAAACAATGTATATAATTAATTTTTCGACTATGATTTAATTTATTACCCTTCTAAAAAATTCCAATATCTACTTATTTTAAAATAACTAGATATATATATATTTGAGAAATAATTATTTAAATAATTAAACTATGATTTAATTTCATTTTTAATATTGATATCATTTTATTATAATTTATAAATAAGTTAGAAAGATTCTATTTTATTTATAATTTAACATTTTATGTATATCATTCAATTATAATAAGGTGTAAATGATAAATACTATTATTTTATGGGATAATTATCTTTATATATCCATCAATTTCATTAATGGAATTAGAAGTGGCTATAATATATGATATTATTGAAATATCATTTATTTTTAATAAATTATTCATTTAATTTATTTATAATTTATATTTGCATCTTAAAAATAAGGGAAATTGTTTATAATCAGTGATTTATCATAGTTATTTTTTTAGAAAATATTAAAAAATATGATTATTCCATGTTAAGAAGTATGTAATATTATTTTTCTATTACGAAAATAATTATTGTATGTTTTCTAAAATTTTTGGATTATGAGAGATAATATATGGATGCTTAAAATGTTTTCCTAAAATTGGCACTAGATTGTCGAATGATATCTTATGGTATGAGGAGTAAAACCATGAAATTAATGGGATGATGTCCCTTAGGTGATATTCCAATGTGGCCTTACTATTTTCTTAGGTACATATGAGTATCACGATTAATTCATAAGAAAAAGTATGATTTCCAAATGGAGGAATCTATATAACTAATTTAAAATATAATTATTTTTTGAAATAAATCGATTTCAAAATTATATAAAAATATTATATTTCAAGGTTTTTGAAAACATTATACTAATTATATTTGTTTATAAAATAATTTTTTAAAGATCATTTAAATAATTTTAAAAATATTCTTTGGGGAAATTAATTCACACCCTATGTTTTAAATTATTTTCAACAGGTTTAGTATAATTTTATGAAGGTGTTCTCTTCACTTACATAGTTAGCGTAAAAAGAAAAATTTAGTTATTTTTTGTAGAACTCTGATAAATTTTAATGTATAATGTCTAATTATCAAAATCTTATATGGAAAAAGGTACAGGTATGTAAACTGATCTATGTATTTTAAATTTTTCATTCATAAAAAATTAAAACCATATTTATGTTTTAAACTGAGAAATGCGGGTAAATGGCTTTATAATTGGTATGAAAGAGATGGTTCAGAAAACATTGAACACTAGATGTTGTCTAAGATGTATAATATATAATTTTATTAGTTTTAGATTTTATTAACTCTAAATTTGAAAATTTAGAATCAATTTAGTCTCAAAGAGGAATTATGAGGGTGAAATG
Organism: Viscum album; assembly: GCA_963277665.1. NCBI lineage: Eukaryota > Viridiplantae > Streptophyta > Magnoliopsida > Santalales > Viscaceae > Viscum > Viscum album. The sequence continues at coordinate 1,309,807,136 of OY728163.1, read as the reverse complement.
CTTTTAATGGGGAATAATGTAACATCCTAGTAAAATAAAATAATAATATTTTTTAATTAATTAATTATTTTTTTATTATTTAAATGAAATATTTTTAATTAAAACATTTATGAAATGTAATTATTTTTTTAATAAATATATGTTTATATCCAAAATATACAATATTACTTTTTTACTTTAAGAAATAGTACTTTTAAATCATAATTAAAAATAAATAAATATATCCCTTAAATAAATGTATTTTAAATTTGTTTAAATTATTTATTTGAAATTATGTTTTAAAATAAAATGATTTATATAAATTAATATTTTATATGAAATACTAATTTTATATAATTTATGAATTCTTTTTTATGTACAATTATAGATATAAGTAAAAAAATTGATTAATTTTTAGTTTTATTATAAAATGATATTATTAGACATGATATTACCATTAGATATTATTACATTATGTTAATTTTTTTTTTCAACAATTAATTTATTTTATAGTTAATTTTAATACATGATATGTTTTAATATAATTGATTTTTATAGATTGATAAAATATTTTTCTTTATATTAACTAATTTTTCAAAATTTAAATTATAATAACTTTAATAAAAATAAAAGAATGATTTACGATTATAAAAGTTTTTAAATTATTGAAACTAAAGGGAATGAAAATAATAAAAAAAAATACCTAACGGTAAAACCTATTTTTAAGAATTTTTTAGTATCATTTATAAGATAATAAATATTATTATGTTTTTGTTTTATAAAATTATTAAATAATAAATATATATAAATATATTAAAATATAAATGAATTTTATATACATGGAAAAAAATGAGACAAATATTTTTCCAAAAAATAAATGATAAAATGTTTAAGAAATGATTTTTTGTGTTTAATACAAATATTAAAACAATTAATAAAAAATGAACACAAATAAAGGTAATAAAATGGTTAAAAGTGAAGGACAATTTCAACATGGAATTATAATATAATAATATAATATAATATTATTATTGTCTTTATAAATAAAAAGAGAGAGATAAGTGTGAGTTACAAAAAATGAAAATGTGAAAAAAAGATAACCAAAACACACTAAAGATTATGAAATAGAGATAATGTTAGTATATAATAATATAGGCAACCTACAAATCTAAAAACAAAAAAAATGGTAGGTAAAAATAATAATACCTTATTATAATAGGTAAACCTAACAAAGAGTAAAGTAATTTCATTATATATATATATATATATATTTACTTCCAATACCAAATAATATGAAGGATTGTGTTTATAAGAATCCTAAAATAATTGACAACAATGTTTCCTATGTTTTGTCAAAATATCATCAAACATTTTAAAATATTACAAACCCACCGATTAATAATACAAAAAATTTATATATTTAGACATCAATCCAAAATAATCAGACCACTTGGCTGGATAAATTAACCCACGAATGAATCTCTAAATACCCATTTTCCCACAGTAACAAATCTAAGTGATTGGAATAATTTAATAGACAACCATGTTATATATATATATATATATCTACCCATAATACAAAATTATCTTGTTGGAACCATCTTTTTGGGTTTTCCTCTCTATTTATCATTTATTTTAAGTTCTTCACACTGATCTTGAGTTCTGCACACCTACTTGAGTATTACACAACTTGTGTAAGATTATAGTGTTTTTTAAAGTCATTCTAGTTTACGTTTTATGTGTCCATTATATAGTTGTCATTATAAATTTACGATATGGGATTGTTTTTTATTTTTATTCCATCAATCTACGTTTTAATTTATTGGTATGGTTATAGTTATTTAAAACATATATATATATTAGTTTAATTATATTTATTCTTTTTTGTTCTATAATAAATATTTTTTAGTGTTTCATTATTTTAATCTTGTTTGCATTTGATTAAACAAAGAATCTAATTTGTTTCAAACAATTATTTAATTTATAACCCTTTTTGAAATATAATTGTTTAACTATATTTAAATAATTATATACATATATATAGATTTATATAGATATACATTCATGAGAAAAATTTATTTAAAGAGAGAAACTATAATTTGAAATTTATTTTTACTATCTATTTTCTTAAATAGTTTCTTTTGTAAATAATATTATAAAATTTATTATATTATATATAATCTATCATTCTATGTAAACCATTTAATTATAGTAATGTGTAAATGATAAAACAATTATTTTATATATGAAATATTTATATATTTCCATCAATTGTATTCATAGAATTTGATATTATAATCATTTAGGATATTATTGATATTTCATTCATTTTGTTCATGTATTCATTTAATTTATTACGAATTAATATTTATTTCATAAAAAATAGAAATATTGTCTATAAGTAGGGATTTCTCTTAGTTATTATTTTATAAATTCTTAAAAAATATTATTATTACATTTTAAGAAGTATGTGAGAATATTTTCTTTTAAGAAAATAATATATGTATGTATTTTCAATTTTTTTTTGTTTATGTGTGAAAAATTTTTGACCAACAAAATGCTTCCATAAAATTGGAACTATAATATCATATGATATGTTATGGTATGAAGAGTAAACCCATGACCCTACTGTGAGAATATCCCATATGTGATACTAATAAGTGAACTTACTATTTTTTTATGGCTTGTTGAGTGTGATGAATAATCCATAATAGAAATAATTATTCTCAAATGGATAAATCCATAGAAATATTTAAAAATATTATAATTTTGGAAATACATTTCTTTCAAAATATTTTAAACTAACTATATTTAAATATTTTGGAACCATTTTTATATGAATTTATTTTATCAAGTGAATTATTTTAAAGATACTAATATATGATTTAAAAAACCCATTAATGGGAAAATAAATTCTGACCCTAGTTTTAAAATATTTTCAATAGGTTTTATTGTACTTTTTAGAGAGTCTTCATTGCATCTATAGTTAGCACACTTGAATATATGTAGTAATTTTTTGTAGAATATTTTGGAATTGTAATGTACGATGTATAATTCTCCAATTCCTTGACAAAAAATATCCCCATATATAAAATTTAGTTTTTATTTTATATTTGTGTTTTATAAAAAACAAATCATTTTTATGTGCTGAAACTGAAATCATGGGTTTGGGGATTTATACTATGTGCTATAATTACCTTATCTAAAATGATAGAACCACATCGTAAGGTATTAGAATGTGGTTCTTCCAAGAATACACATATTGTTGTCACATTTTTCATAGAAACCTAATTTTCATTATGTTACATCCTCACAATTCCACTAATGTCCATCCCATCGCGAAACAAACTAAGAGTCTCATATCTGTGGTCACCCAAGCCTGATATACTGATGGTGGACACATTTCGGCTACCGAAACCCCAAAAAACACTATCTCCTCACAGCTCAACATCCTCGATATATGATTGTCTCACCCATAACCTATAACTCATTATGGTCCATTTTAAAAATTTCTACGTTTTCCATAATTCATTAATCCACGACAATTAAGGGGGTTCAATCCTGATTGAATAAAACCCAAAAATTTTGAACCCCAACCACATATGCCAATACTTAATAATGTGAAGAGAGGTTGGGAAAATGAAAATAAAGAAACTGTAAAATCATTATACAGTCATTCTCATCCAACTATTACTTAATGGAGATATCCATCGGGTGGTATTAAAATACAAAAAATGTAATGATTTGTGCCTCCATGGTCCGTTACATTATGGGTTTTGATCATTGGAAGTCATCCGATAGATTTAGGAGATTTTCAGTTGAAAAAGTCTTGAAGAAGGGGGATTACACATTGTGTAAAAAGATTACATGACATGAAATTATGGCTCATCATTTTTCATTGATGTCTAATGATGTCTGATGTTTTGGGGTTAGAAAAATAAAATAAAATTTATGGGTGATGTGTTTTTTGTAAGAAACCAACCTCAACTAATTACATGACATGAATGTCTATTACACTCCCTATAATACCCCACTGCTGTAATTTTTTAACTATTTCAAAGTTACTGGGATTGTCAAAACCTCTAGCTATAGGGAATTTTCCATGACCCGAGGTGACCCAGAAAACCCACTTCAGCGTTTTAAGGATTCCTATACCAATGATATTTCATAGCATTCTCCCTTCTATTTGAAGTGATCCATCGTCAATCTTTGTTATGTTCATCATCTATTCTTATCGTTTATTATGATTTTGTATCCTTCCTCTACCATTTCTTCTTTCCATGTGATGTTGAATGTCCTCAAATGGTTCTAATGGGTGTCCCTTGGAGGTTTTTAAATCTATTGTTTTCTATTATCCTAGGGTGGATTCATATCTTCCAAAAGAGGAAATCGGAGGCCCTTTTTTGTGTGAGGGTCATTAAAACCCTTTTGTGGAAGGATATTATTTGTTTCCCATCATTATTTGTATCATGTGGGAGGGATATACTTTTTTCACCTCTGGTTCATGGATATGTGAGGATAATTGATTCTAAAAAATCATTTAATTTTAATTAATAGGTAGAGGGATTAATTTTTTCATGATTTTATAGCAGGATATTGTTTTGAATATAGTGATTATATGGGCTAAACACCCCATTGAATATTGTGGTCCTTGGTGGATTTACATGAATTGGAAATGTGTGTTGTGGTTTCCTCTTGATCAAGATTTTTTAGTATCAACAAAATATTTAAATTTGTTAATTATGTATATATAGATGATGAATGGATCCCCCAAGATCATATAGTTCTGTGATAACCCCCGAATTAAACAAGTGGAATTAAAAAGGGATCCCCTGTTAAATATAGAATTTTTTTCATCGCTACATGGGGGATGTGTTGTGTTTGATTTCATTGGTTAATTTAGTGGTATGGTTGTGAGCATGTTATTGTGTCATGGAATGGATAGGGTGGTGTAATTAAATCTTAGGCTGAGAGATTTAATAATCCTGGAATGGATGAGATATATTGTTTTGTGGGGATGAGAGATCGGTTGTGTGATAATGTTTTATATATTGGGGTTGTTAGTTGGGGGTTTGGTTATGTTGGTATATGAAATTAGGGGGATGAGTTTAAAGAAGGATGGTAGTGATTGCTATGCTTAATTACACATGAGTTTGTCCATGAATAACATGCACAAAGACTTACCTCATATGTAGAGATAATTATTTTTTATATGTAGAATTTGTGTTTAACATGGATTATTTGGAATGCTGTGTCTTTAACGTAAATCCACATTATTTTATCAGAGCTCTTTATCTTCTGATAATGGTGTTATCTTTTTCTGTGTTTCTTGTTCTGGGTTGTGCTTTGTAGTTTCCTAGATAGTGATAAAAACAAATAAATAAATTAACAACGAAGCATATAAGGTCATGGTTTGGTTTAGATAATAGTATGTAAATTGTTAGTTAATATTGGTTCGGAATATGAAGTGGTTTTGGGGGGTGATGTGTGCTTTTGTTCCTTTAGAGGTAGAATCAATGTTTTCAGTGTTCTGTGTTAGAGGTTTTTCTGAGAACTTGATGTTGGGGAATGAGTGATTGGTATCATATACACATATACTTTTATTTTACATATGATTTATATACGCAAAAAAAAACTAGTTGAGAACTATGTTTCAAACACCTCCATATTCACGGGATATGGTGTCTTTCCCAAACAACCTGGTGGGAGGATGGATGGCTAGCCACCCGCTCCTCCAGGCTCCCTCTTCTAGGTGGTGATATCCATGATTCTCTAGAATGTTTGTGGTTTGTGAGGCCTTGGTTTGTTAAAGAGAGTTATTATTTCTTAGCTATCTTTGATATTTGATTTAATTTTCCTTCCTATATGTCTTTAGAATGAGGTGTGGCTTGTGGAAAAAGTGTTTATAGGCAGTATGTGATGTGTTTTGTTTCCCAATTGTCTGTGGGATGGATGTGAAGTGCTTTATGGAATAGCTGTCTGTGGGAAGGATGCAGTATTTTTTGTCTCCCAAGTGTCAGAGAGAGTTATAGGATGTGGTTTTTTAGCCCCGGTGTTTGTTGGTGGGTAATGGAGTGGTTTGTGAGGCCCATGTGTGTGCGGGTGGGTTTTGACATGGTACGTTTGGAAGAGGGTGAAGCATGAGGGTGTTTTCTATTTCGAAATAATGGAAAATTAGTGGGAAACTGGTGCATGATACCCTATCATTAATGTTAATTGTATTACATTACACAAATGGTGTTATTTTTTGATCATTCCCTGGTAAGTTTGGGATAGTCATAATATATGTTGGGTGCAATTTGGTTCGGTAGATGTCTCACAAGGTAATTAGTATGATTCCTTCACATGTGCACAAGAGACTTTGGTTTTCTTTAATTAGTATTCATGTACTCTCATATTGTTTATATAAAACTATTTTTAGTTTTCCGAGAGGATTTCGCAGACTATGTTGAACCATACTAGCTTAGATCATGATATTTACTTTATCACTTCTTACATTTATTTTTGGCATTTACATTGGATTATTTTGTATTTGAAATAGATCAACATTATGAAATAATATGGGATGTTTTAGGCATTATTTTATATGTGTCTTAGAGTAGCTTGGGTATTAATCATATTATATTTCAGTATTGTTTTCTTATAATAATTAATGCCTCCCATTTTGTGATATTTGTATAACCTTGGTGCTATTTACCAACTTGGGGCCTACTGGAGGTAGGTGTCTGGGTTCATTATCTACTTTTATTCATTTACATAATAGGATAGGAATATTTGGAGGGAGGGGTCCTGAAAATGTTATTTCAGTGGTGGTGTTTAAGAGATAGGATAGTGTTTGGGGTTAAGCACAATGATGATTACATGGGTTGGTAGGGAAACAATGTTAGATGATCTTGGTGTATGACATAGGCTTGGGAAGGCCATATAGATATAGTATTTTAGGCCCCTCGTGATCTGATTAAAGGACTCTAATCCTACCGAATTAGCATGTGAGGCTATATTATTTTCATATTAGAGACCCTAGGAAAGGTACATTAGTAAATTTAAACTGTATTATTATTTAGATTCGATTGTTTTTGGAATGTTTAAATGACTAAAAAATTTGATAAAATAGTTAATAAAAATAATAAATAATACTCTACCCTATTAGAGCTTATAAACTCTTTGTTTACATTTCAACTATGGATCATGGTCGTCGTCCATGTGCTTCTTGAGAAATTGAGGCTCAATAGGCTAATCTAGTTGATTGAAGAAGGGTTGATCGAATTTAAGAGGATGAACAGTGCTAGAGGATGTGGTGTTCATTCCAATGGCATGATTTAGGGAATTATGAGGGCAGTGTTTTAGACATGGAGATGAAATGTTACATCAAGGAGATTAAAAACACAAATAATTAGATCTGGGCACCAATAGAGTATTGGGTTCCTTTAGTATTCAGTCAGATGCAAAGAGCCATGCATTAGGGGAGGACACATTATTTGGGGGATAGGAAGGAAGAAGATGTATTCTGGGTTGACATTGAGAAGGATTTCCGCGCCAAGTTCCTTTCATCATCCACGAATTATGAGAAGATACATAAGATAATCTCCCTTCAGTAGGGTAGTATGTTAGTGAATGATTTTTATATCATGTTCACGGACCTCCATTGTTTTTCACCAAACCTCTGTCCAGATGAGGAGTATCGTGTGAGACCTCTTGATGAGGTTCTCCATCCTTTGATATAGTATGTGGTCACTCCTTTTAGGTTTCCAACACAACAGGAGTTTTAAAATAAGGTATAGGTGATTGAATGGATGCACTAATGTGGAGGTATACCATGAGAGGGTACCTATCAGAGTTCTTAGTGAGGTAAGGGTACTAATGGAAGGTGTGAGGTTCTAGGACTATAGAGTATTCGACCGATAAGAACTCGACCTCAGTATTTTCCCTTCCGGCCTTCTAGTGCTAGTGGTATCTCTTTTATTCCTATGGGATTTGGACTGAGGTGTTTATTATATTAAGCTTTCATCCATATTCAAAAATAGTTTCCAATAGATATTCAAGCCCATTAAGATGGAGGTGGGATAGTTTATTACTATCCTCAGTAGAAACATCTAGTTAGACTTATTCAACAGTAGGGGGAATAGGATCATGCTCCACTAAGGGGAGATTGAACAGGTAGAGGTTGGCCTTAGGATTTTCCTCATCTTCAAGGGCCTCTACTTGAGCATTTTTGTGGAGGTGGTCATTAGATGAGACGTAGAGGAGATGGGTGTCATCAGTTTCATGATGCAGAGGTAACAGTTAGAAGAGGTCCAGATGTCATTAGTTGTATGATTTTTTTAAGTACCCATTATTATGGATTTTTTTATTCAATATCATCACATACCATTGTTTCACCCAACATAGACCATTTTATGGGACTAGAACGAGATAGTGTTCTCATGCCTCTGGTCATGAGTATGCCATTAAGTGGTCAGACCACCTTATTAGACATTTTCTTGGGGTGTAGAATGATGATGGGAACACATCTGTACCCTGGGGATATTTTCATACTACATATATTTACATATGATTTAATCAGTAGAATCAAATAGTTATATTATGTGAATTCCATTATCAAATTTTTCTTCATGATAGTTGTGTTTTTAGATATGGATGGTTAGTGTGCTATTTTTGTTGGAGATCACAGTGGTTAGGTGGGCTGTCAGCATGTGGATCCACTTCATTCTTCATCGGTTGAGCTTTCAGTGGTGTTGGTGGACACTGAGATGATAGTAGTTCTTATTGTCATTGGTGAGTTCTTTGATATTTTCCCTTAAGGTGGTTGTGAAGCTACCCCCTCAAAATTTTTCTGAGTTTAGCATATATTTACAGCTCGATGCTTCACCAATTTCTAAGAATCTTTATATTATGACACATTATGAGCTTCACAAGCTGAGGATTCAGATAAAAAATCTAATGAATAAAGGTTTTTTCCGGCCCAGTATGTCATTATGGTGTTCGCTAGTTTTGTTAAAAAAGAAAGAATATAGTAGTACAAGGATATGCATAGACTACTGGGGTGTGAAACAAGTAACGAGCTAGAAATACTACCCTCTTCCAAGGATATATGATCTTTTCAACCAAATGATATGAGAGATTTGGTTTTCTAGTATTTAACTATGGTCTGGATATCACCATTTGTGTGTAAATGGGGGAGATATCCCAACAAACTCCTTCATTTTTACGTATGAGAACATCGAGTTTTTATTCATTTTATTAATTTTTACAAACACACTAGCTATGTTCATGAGAATTATGAACTACATGTTCCATGAGATCCTAGATAGATCCATCATTATGTTCAGTGATGATATCATGATCAACTCCATGTCAGAGGAGGAGCATTCCAGTCATCTCAGAACTGTCTTTCATATTCGTTGACACCACAAACACTGTGGAATGTTGTCCAACTGTAATTTATTTACATGAGAGGTGCATTTAATTAGGCATGTGGTGTCTCAACAGGGTGTATAATTAGACAGATTGAAGGTTGATTTTTTTCCATGGGAATCACCCAATAGTGTGGTATATGTTCACAATTTTCTTGTTCATTCATGATACTATCAAAGGTTTCTACCATATTTAACTTGAATTTCATACTTGTGGATATATTTGACCAATAATGACCAAGTTTTTTGTGGAGTGATCAGTGTCGGGTAGGATTTAGTATCTTGAAAGGGATGTTGGTTAGTGATTCAGTGTATTTTTTTTTGAAAAAGGGTTCATTACTAGGTGTTATGTGATGATTTTCATCAAGTATTGGGATGTGTATTGATGAAATAGAAGGTAGTGGAAGATTTTTTCCCAATGTTCTTGGTTTTCTAGTAATTAAAGGCTGAGAATAATGTTCCTGATTGTTTTTTGTAACCGTTATATGTTCCTGAGTTAAAATGCATTGACATCTCGATGAATTTCGTCACACGGTTACCCAGAGCTCAGAGTGGCTATGAAGTTTTTTGGGTAGTAGTGGATCAGTTGTGGATATTTCCTCACTTCTTATTGATCAAGGAGAAAAACATAGGGTATTCCTTAAAAACATGGTATGTGGGTGAGGCGGTGAAGGAACAAGGAGTTATGAGATCCATTGTCTCAGATCGGGATGCACATTTTGCCTCGCATGATTTGAAGGGATTTAATCATTCCATTGGGAACCAGGTATACCTTTAAATTGCCTTATACCCTCCATAAAATGTACATATGGAATATACTTTCTAGACATTAGAGGGCATGTTGTGAGAATGCATCATTCACTTTGGCAGATCTTGGAAGAGACACCATCCCATGGTAGTGTTCCGTTATAATAATTTACACCACACTTCCATTTTCATTAGCCCATTTTATTTTTTTATATGAGACTGTTTTATTCATCATTTTTTAAATGGAATATGGGGAGATATCTCTTAGTGGTCAATATGTGGTGTAGAGCACAATGGAGCTGGTTCAGCTATATTGTGAAAGGGTGAAAGCAGCACATGACTGGAATAAGTCATATATAGATCACAGGATGAGAACATTAGAGTTCAAAGTTGTGGACCATGTATTCTTTAATTTTTCCCTTTAACATGGGTAACATAGGTTTGGAAGAGGGAGTAATGTTTCTATTAGGTTATTTTGAGCCATTATGGTGTTGGATCGAGTTAGAGAGCTGACATACCAGTTGGTGTTTCCACCATAGATGGTCGGAATCCATGACATCATCCATGTCTCTTAAATATATATATATATATATATATATATATCTATTTGATATCTCCCATGTTCATGACAGGGGAGATCTAGATATCAATGATGACGTAATGTTTGTGGAGAGACTAGTGGAAATCCAAGATCATCCATAGATGGCACTTCATGGGTGGATCATCACCTTGGTTCATGTGTTGTGGAAGCATGTTGTTCAGGAAGACAGTAGTTGGGAGTGAGAAACATTTTTGTGTTCCATGTACTAGGAGTTTTTTTGTGTGTTTTTCAATCAAAGTTTTGTTTAAAATTCAATTATTGATCCTTTTTTATAAGATGAGTTGTTTCCATTTGGTATGAGCTATGTGTGGTGTGGTATGTAATAAATTCATGTCATTCAATGAGGGTAGGAATAGATACCAAATTGAGACATGATAATTGTTATGTGATTAGTCCCATTCATTTGAGTCTATTCCACCCAAAGTGTATAGTATCATGACATGGAGGATAGAATCCACATATTTGTGTTTTTGGGACAGTTCAGTTCATTTGCAGTAGAGGTTGTTGGTTTTGTATACGCAGTGTCTGATTGGTTGTAGGGTGGTTGGGTATTGGTGTGTTTATGATGGAGGGAAATCTTGTTGTAGTGATGGTGTGGTTGTATAGTGTGGATTTGGTCGTTTAGTTTGGCCTATTAAGATGGTGGTAGTGTCTGAGTTATGATAAGGCCATTGAGAGGTATCTCGTGGGGTGGTTTTTCGGTCCCCTTTTCTTCTAATCTTGTTTTTTGATTATCATTGAATGTAATATTATTATAGGTATATAATATAATGGTCTATGACTTTACGGTCTATTACATTGTGAGTTTTTTCTTTGGAAGTGTTCAGAGGGAGTTTAGGGAAGCTTTGTATCTAAAGGCTAGAAGAAAGGGGATTACACGTCATGTAATTAGGTTACACAACATTAAATTTTCCTTCATGGTTTTTGTTGGGGGTTTCATGATTTTTGAAGTTTTTGGGATATAAAAATAAAAAAAAATCAAGGGGATATATGTTTTTTAGAAAAAAATAACCTAGAGGAATTACCCAATGTGAAAGGGTATTACAAGTCGTGTAGTGCTCCACAGTTGTAATATTTTAGGTATTTTCCAGGCACTTGGTTTGTCAACCCCTATAGCTAATTTGACACTTACTCAACAACAGGGGACCCAACAAACCCTCTTTAACATTTTTAGGATTTCTATGCCATGTATTTTTTCTTAGTTTCCCTCCTTCAATTTATAGTGATCCATCTTTGATATAAGGTGTGTTCTTCCACCGTTCTTGTGGGTTATTTTAGTTTAGTATCCTTCACCTCCCATTTCTCCTTTCCATGTGATGGACAATGTCATCTTATGGTTCTAATTGGGATCTCTTCTATTATTGTTGATGTGGTGATGTCGTGACATCCTCAACTGGATGCAGATATTGTAAGAGAAGAAATCAGAGGTTCATTATGTGATCTATTATTATATGAGGATCATTAACTCCCTTTTGAGGTAGGATTTCCATTTTTTCTCTTTATTTGTGAGTCATGTGAGAGGGACAAATTTTTTTCAATTATGGTTCATGTTTCTATCGGGATAATTTAAGAAAAATAATCAGTTAAATTAAATTATGGGTTAGTGGGATTCATTTTCACATGCATTAATAGCTAGATGTTGTTTGTGATATTGTTACTATAGAAGATAAATTCCCCACTAAAAATATTGGTCATTGGTGGAATTTCTTACCCTAGGTATGTGTGTTAATGTATTATCATGTTCATGATTTTTTAGTATCACCCAAAAAATGAAATTTTTTATTCTCATATATATGTCTAAAAAATGGATTCTCGGGGATCATACAGTTATGTGGTAACCCCTAAATTAAACAAGTGGAATTTATCAAGGGAGGCCTTGTTAAATCCGGATTTTTTTCCTTGGTACATCGGGTGATGTGATGTGTGGGATATCTTTGGTTTGTGTTATATTATGGTTGAAATAATGGTTTTGTGTTATGGAATGGGTTGGTTGATGTAATGGAATCTCAGATTGAGATATTGATTGATTTTGGAATGGATTAAAAGTGTTTTATATTGGGGCTTGGAAAATGGTTGTATGATCATGTGTTATCAGTTTGGGATATGAGTTGGGGGTTTGGTTCTTTTGGTATGTGTCCTAAAATGGATGAGTTTTAAGAAGGACAATATTGATTGTTATGGGTAATTCACCCAATGTTTCTCCATGAGTAAGATGTAGCAAGATTCACCCCATAACTAGATATTAATATTTGTTATATCAATAATGTATGTTAAACATGGAGTCAACGGAACAATGTGTCTTTAATATGAATCATGCTTCTTTTATTAGGGATCTTCCCCTTCTGAAAATAATATTAACGGTTTCAATGTTTCTTATTAAGGGTTTTTGTTTGTATTTTCCTCAATAGTGATAGAAATAAATAAACAAGAGATTAATGAATCCTAAAATTACTTGGGTTAGTCTTCATAATTGAATGTAAATGATTAATTAACATTGGTTAAGTATATAAATTGGTTTGTGGCATGATGTCTAGTATTGGGCATCTAGAGGTAGTAACAATGTTTCTTGTGTTGTGAGTTGGTGGTTTGTATGATAACCCATAGGTCTGGATTGAGTGTTTGGTATCATATATGTATATACTTGTACATTACATATGATTTCGATATGCACCCTACCCTATTTGAGCACTATGTTTTGAACTCCCTTATTTTAATTGGGGATAGTGTCTATCCCAAACATCCTAATAGGAGAATGGATTACTGGCCATATGATCTTCCCCACCACTTCTTCCAAATTGTTATAGCCTAAAATTTAGTGGGAAATTCGTGGTTTGTGAGGCCGTGGTGTGTGTGGGAGAGTTGTGCTTTCCCATGTGTCTTTGGGACGAGATGCATTGTGATTTCCCAATTTTCTTTGAGATGTGATTTGTTTTGATTTCCCAGGTGTCTTTGGGATGAGGTGTAGCTTGTGGATTAGGTGCCTGTGGGTGGGATGTGATGTGGTATATGGCCCAGCTGTCTACTGATTTGATGTGATGTGGCTTGTGTCCCGTGTATCTGTGGGAGGGATGTGATGTTGTTTTTGGACTAGGTGTCTGTGGGAGGTATATGATGTGGTTTTCTAGCCCATAAGTCTGTGGGAAGGATGTGGTTTGGTATGTGAGGCCCAGGTGTGTGCATGAAAGTTGTGACATGGTTCATTCAAAAGAGGTGGGAGCATGAATACATTTTCCATTTGGATTGGGTGGTTAGTTAGTGGGAATGTTGTGTGGCGTACTCTATAATTGATGTAAATTATATTACATTACATGAAATTTATTATTCAATGAGCGTTTCATGGTGACGTTGGGATGGTTATTATACATGTTCGCTGATGTTTGGTTATGTTGTTTTCTCATAGAGGCTTTATTATGCTTCCTTCACATGTGCGAAAGGTACTATGGTTATTCTGTTTACTATGTCTGTATGCTCTAACAACATATATAAAACCATTATTAGGTTTCTTGAAGGACATACCATACCATTTTGGACCGCACTAGATCAGTTTTTGATAGTTTTTATGCCGATTATTTTGTTTACTTTTGGTATTTAATTTGGAGAGTTTTTATTTATAACAGTTATAAATTATGAATGTATGTGATATGGTTTAAAAATTATTTTATATGTCTTGGAGTTATATAGGGGATGAACCATATAATCTCTTGATAATGTTTTTCTCTAAAGGTAAATGCCTCCAATTTTGTTAGAACTATATACCCTTCATGCAAGTCGCTAACCCATGGCCTACAGGAGGTGGGAGTTGGGTTCATTATATATCTTTCTTCATTGCCATCCCAAGAGGGGCATCATTGGAGGGAGTGGGTCATTTCAACAAAGGATTGAATCGAATGAAATATTATCAAATAAATTGATGGGATCATGTGATGTTTGAAAAAAAATGATTAATGATCCATTATTGATTAAAAAATTAATGGTCAAATTCCAAAAAAAAACTTTCCATACCATGATTTGGATTGATCATAGATGAATAATTCTTTCACTAGTGATTAGTAAGATCCACTACCAACTGATCTACTTAAATCAGATCACTTTTCATTATTTGATCTTGACCTTTTAAAGAATATTTCACAGTAGTCCCTTTTAAAAGAACCCTATGTTTTCTAGATAAACCTGTTGGAATTTCAAAATGACATATTTACCATGGTTTAAATTTATTTTTTCAACATAAATGAAATAGAATTACTTAAAAAACCACATAAATGGTTACCCTAACAAGAAATATGGTGCCAACTAACTTTAGTTCATTCCTAGAGTACAACCTACATTATTTAATTAACTATGGTGCTATATTTCCCATTCTAGGTTCCAAATAATGTGAAAATCCATTTCCATAAAAATGATGCCCTCACATTCATTAAAATATTTTAATTTTTTTAATATATATATTTTTGGTTATAGATAATCCCAAACACCACGTCGACTCCAATGATAAATCCAGATATATACATAGAAATATTAAAATTAAAATATATAAAAATATGATTTTATAATCATAATCTCACATATATGGAATTTCATGAAATAACATGAATTATAAAAGAAAGTGGTTAAATAAATCATTAATTATATGAGCAACTTATTTCTTATGTAGTTGTGGGTGGGGATTATAATTATATAGACCATCAATGCCTTGACAGGTCTCATGACACAAATAAATTGGTCAAATTAAATGGGTTTATTTTTTATACCAATCTATTGATGAAACTATCTTGACACATGTCTTAGAAAGTGTTGATATCATGAAAAAAAAGATCATGACATCCAATATTATAGATTTATTTCATTTGGAATTAAATTATTATTATCTATGAGATTAATACATTTATATTATACATGGACTCATTTTTTGATCATGTTAATGATTAAATTTTATTTTTTTCTAGTATTTACCTCGACATATTGAGTATCCCGAATTTATTCATGATATATTCCATTTTATGTAAGAATTATAGTGTATATCAATACTTATTATGTCTTCTATTACAATGATATGAATGTGAATTATTTTAATGAGTTAAAGTATGATGAATTTTTTCCATTGCTATGTTTTATATTTTATTCCTAATATAAAATACCTATAATAATAGTTTATATATCTATAATAATAATAAACTGATCAGAACATTTGGATTATGACCCTTTGTTTTTATATCAATATGTTAAAGTAGTCATTGACTTTGTATTGTAGGAGTCATGGTTGTTACACTTAGTAATATCATGTGTGAGATATGGATTTGAATGGCCCACACTATGTGGTTTTTCTACTTGGGTTTGTATGCGACAAGAGGTTATCCCTAAAGTATGTCATTATCTCATAATATTGGTATCAATATTGTGATATTATGGTGTAATAATGTTTAATACTAGGGAGAATAATCACACCATGACTATTTTATTTTGTTATTTTGTTATGAAAATATTCTTCTCTCCTATTTTTTTGTTCCTAGTCATCATAAAATATTTAATATTTTTTAGAATATAGAAAAATTATGATGTGCGGAAACTAGTATCCTAACAACTGTTAAAGGTTCTGGTGCTCTGCTAATGTGTATATTGGTAATCAAGTTGAATATTTTTCAATGAGAATTTTTAATAGTTTATTGTTTTTGTGTTTGTTTAATGGGGGTTTATTTATAAAGATAAAATGAAATTATTTATTGATTTAGAGTCATTTAAAAAAATTTAGATATTGGGGTGAGTTAATTATTTGGGTTTTAAGAATTGATATCATTAAACTTTACTTTATATTACATTAATTTTACACCTAATTCAAATAATGAAATTGATCAGAATTCCCAAGTGTTAAGGATTTAATACAATCCATAAATTAACTAGGGATATAATAATAATAATTACTTGTTTATGGTAGTGTATGTATGGTTCTGATAATCCATTTAAACCACTTGTTAAAAATCCTTTCATTAATCCATGACATTTTTTTTCAACATGCACAATGTTAACCTAGAGAATACTCAACGAGAAAAATCCCCCAATAAATTAATAAACCCAAATTATGACTCACCACAATTGTATATTTACTCAACCATTGACATGTTTATTACTTTGGTTTAATATGTTTATAATGATTATTTATAAATCGAACAAAAATAATGGGATAAGAAATGAGTTTTGTGCAGAACACACACACAAGTAGTGGAAAAAGTTAAATACATAAATTGGGTAGAATTAGAAATTAACCAAGGAAGGGGATTATTTTGATTGATTTAATCTATTTTAAGACCATTTATTTTATAAAATAGAGTTATTTTAGAATAACTGATGATGAATAAGAAACCTTCATTAAAACATTATTGAAATGAAAACAAACATACATGATTACAAATAAGAAGAACATGAATGAACATGAATTAAATAGAGGAGGTAGAGTCTCTAATGTGAAAACATGAGTTTGAAATGTCCTCACAGGCCTTTGGAAAATATTTGGTCATGCGAATTTTTACTCATATATTTTTAATTCCAACTCCTTTCAAGGAGAAAAGTGGAATGTATTTATAGCCCAAGGAGTTTGACTATTCCCATTCCAAATCTATCCCTCCACTTAGTACGAATATTGGACCATCCATAAAAATTAATCCTAAACTATATTATATTTAAATGTTTTAGATATTCATGTGTCTTTTCTTCTTTTAAATGTTCACAACCATTGGACATAAGGAGACAATGTTATGTTAGTTTGAATAAACAATTCTAATATGTCAATTTTTATCACCACTTTTTTAAGGTTGGAATGTGAATGAATTATTGAATAGGAAGATAACCTAAAATCTGATATATTTATTCTAAAATGTATGAATCCTATATATTATCTCTAACAATGAAAAATATCATCTCTAATGGATGTCTATATTAGGATAAAAATACATAATTGTGTTTTAATTTAAATTCTTAGGCAGAATAGTGGGATAGAATTCATAGAATCATATGAGCCCCTTTTTAGTGGATGTTAGACTTGAAATATTTATCCAATATTAATGGTATTGTCTCCCAACTTTTTGTGGATAATAAAAAATTTGGACTTCTGGATTATGTACAGTAATTCAATCTTCATGGATGGTCTTGTTTCATCACAGATTCATTGGGCTTTCTTGTCTGAATCATATGGCTAATTAAATAGCCGAATTATCTAAAAGTTCAATATAATGATAGGATGAAAATTTAATAAGGAACCCGAAAAAATAATCATAAAATTTTTATTTGTAGGATGAGATTAATGATTAAAACATTAAACTGACTCGTATCTAGATGAATTCAAATAATTCTCAAAAATTATATATAAAATTAAAATATGAATATTCCACACCAATTATGAATTTTTGAAAGATAATCATTAAATGGTGTAAATAAAATTATTAAAATAATTTAATAACTTATAATCCCTCACACATAGTCATGTGAATGTCCTCATGTTCAAAAAAATATAAATACATAACAAACTCATCCTCCCTCACCAACAAATATAACAATTTTGTTTTCCCCAATAAGGGGAGGTTTAGATGATTTCACTCATCCATAATGAATTCCACTACAAATTTTTACTAAAGAAATGTCCCGAAAACAATTAATTTTAAATGCTCAAACACAAAAATAGAAAATGCGAGCAGTCAAAACATACTCCTCTGAAGATGAGAATTTTTTTTATTTAGGATCACTCATTAAGCAACCAGATTTGAAAATCATATATTTTGAAAGAGTTCTCATATTCCATTACCAATAATAATGTGAAAAAAATTCAAGAGTTATTTTTAAGGGGATATTATGTTGCTATGGAATGGTTGGAATTTAATGTCTAAGAGAGAGGAGAATAGGGGTAAAACATCAGAATTGGTAGAACAATGCATAAATTGATTGAAATGAAACATGGAAGTTAAATGGAAACACATATTTAAAATGGCATGATTGTGTCAATAAAGAAAAAAAATAGGAATAATATTTTAATGGGATGAGTGGAAAAAGTATTAAAAAACAAAAACCATATCCCTATTACATATGAATATATAATACAGGTCTTATTTTTTTATTTTTTTAATTCAAATTAATTTTTGGTTTTTTATAGTTGATCATGAAACAAATATTACACTTATATCCCAACCAATTATTGATCTCCTCATGAAACTAATTTTAGTTGTTATAACAAGATCAATGTTTTAAGAAAAGTGATTTTTGACCCACCTAAGAAACAACAATTTTTATTTAATTTTTTTACTTTCTTTTAACTCATTTAAATAAAATTTATATAAGATGTAATAAACATATATACATTCCCATAACATAGTAAATGAAAACCTTACCCACAATAAAATGGTTGTTTTCCCTTAAGTAGATGATAACATGCAAAAATTAATATAATGATAACAAAAATGAAATCCATTCACCAACACACATAAATTTCAATTAATTTTTCAATTTAAATCCATTAACATGTTGGGTGGGACATGTTATTGGTATTTTAATGTGTCTATCAATGAAAAATAATTTACAATCTTTAAGGGGATTTTATAGGGAGGAATAATGTAATGGATATTGGATTCTGTTCTAATATTATGATTCACATGTGGTTAATAAAATGGATCTATCATATTAATTCAAACCAAAGTACAAAATTCGGCAAAAAACCCCGCAAACTCAGGACTCAAAATTAGGGGTAAAAACCATCATTTTGAAAAGATGGACATAGTTGTCCTTATAATGAAATATTTTACTTCTCATAAAGGTTGGGGAAAATAATTTTCCAAATAAAAAAGAATTCAAAATTTGTTGGTTTTGACACAAGAATCCTTATGCAAAATTATAATGAAAATAAAAAATATATTGAGATAAAAACATGTCATTTGGAGCCCCAAAATGGTTAGAAAAAATTTCAAAACTAGATGGTGAGTAAGTATGACTCATTTATTTAATTTTTTTCATTTTTTTACTTTTTGTAGTTCTTTTAAAATACACACCCACACAAAATAAAAAGAAAAAAAGAAACTTTTTGATGAATAATGTCATAAAAAAATGAAAGAGAGAGGATGAAAAATAAAGAGGGAGGAGGAGGATGATTAGATATAGATAGAGTTAGATGGAATGAGGTGCCCCATGTTTTTAATTTGGATGGTCTACTTTTGATGATGTGGATCTAATGGAAGTTTTTGTGGTTCAAGAGATGTGTGTCCTCTCATGGTGATGCAGTAACTATTGTTTGTTAGCTATGAATGTCTTGTTGGATGTGGGGTCTTGGACTTGCCCTGTACCAAATGCATAAAAATTAGAAACAATAAAAGGACCTTCCCAATAAGAATTAATCTTACCTAGGTGAAGTAAAAATTAATAATTGTATAGTATTACCATTTCACCTTCATGAAAAACCTTTCAAAATATGTGTTTTTAGGGAGTACATTGGTCTTTTCATTTAAATATTGGAATTCACATAGGAATCAATCTGATGCTCCACCAAATCATTTTAATATGAAAATCCATCTTCACCAGACTTTTGAACATCAAAAATAAATGGTTTCACTACAAAAAATGACTTATGTTGGATTTCAACTGGTAAATGAAAAGATTTAACAAAATCTAGACAATAAGAAGACAACTTATTGGGTGTTTTATAAGAAGATTGATTAGGCCAAAGTGCTTCACCATGTATGTCAGGCCAGTCATTTATGGGGGGCATTACAATTCTATCATGTACTCTTTTCACTTCTCTCTTAGAATGTTTATCCATGCCATTTGTTTGGAGGAGATATACAGTTTATATTTTATGTACAACCCCATAATTTTTCAAAAGATATTCCTTGGTATGATTACAGAAATGAGTTCCTATGTAACTTATCAAGGCTCGTGGTGTTCCAAATCAATAAAAAATGTGGGTTTTTGAGAAATCACTAATAGAATGTCAATAAACATTTCTAGTGGGTTTGTCCTTGAACCATCTAAATTTATAATAAATATCATGATGAATATATGTGCATCCATTAGAAGTTGGAAATAGTCCTATGAAATCGATGCCGCAAACATCGATGGTCTCAAAGAAAATTAATGGCTTATGGGGCATTTCATTTCTTTAGAAATTGTGCCAAACCTCTGGAAAGTGGAACATGATTTATAGAAATCATGTGTGTCTTTGAAGAGTGAAGTCCGGTAGAATTTAGAGACTAGGACCTTTTGGGAGGTCCACTATTGACTAACATGACAACCATAAGGCATTGAGTGAAAAGAAATCCATGATTGAGGAATATTCATCTTCATTAACCCATATCCTAATTACCATGTCATCCCTAGTTTTCCAAAGATTATTATCTTCACAAAAATTCAATTTTGAATCACTTTTCAACTTCAATTTTTATTTTTTCTGAAAAACATTAATGAAAAAAAAGAGAAAACAAATAGTTTAAAATTGGTTCATACCATGGTAACATTGGATTGATAGATGGGAGGTGATCAGTTGGAAATATGGGATTGATTTATTCATAGAGAGAATAATGAAAAATTATACTTAGGTGATCAGCCATATGGTTTCCTATTCAAGCCCTATCTTTAATCACAATTTTAAACTCTATTAGAATCAAGATCCATCTTATTAGTGTTGATTTGGAATCACTTTTATTGAGTAAGAACTTAATAGCAGAATGTTTTGTGAAGATAATGATTTTTCTACCTAAGATATTGGTTTGAAAAAAATCTACTGAAAAAACCACCACTAGAAGATCTTTTGTAGCCTCATTGTAGTGATATTGAGTTTAATCTAATGTTTATTAGGAATAATAGAGGACATGAGGAATTATTTCTCTTCTTTGTCTAAGAACTTCTCTAATGGACCTATTAGAATCCTCACACGTCATTTCAAAGGGTAAATTCCAATCTGGGGGTTGTATTATAGGTGATGTTGTAAAAAACATTTGAGTTCAATGAAGGCTCTCTTACAGGCCTCATGAAAATGGAATTAAACATCATTTTGGAGTAGCTGAGTGAGTGAGAGGGAATCTATACTGAAGTTATGGATAAATCAACAATAGAAACTGGCTTGAAAATTGAATGAGCGGATGTTTCAAAATACTATTGGTTTAGAAATAGATTGGATCACCTCAATTTTTACAGGATCAAATTGAATACTATCTTGTAAAATTATGTTCCCTATAACAATACCATTAATAACCATAAAGTGAAAATTTTCACAATTCCTCACAAGGATACATTTGATAGACTTTCTAAAGACTATAGTGAGTGAATGCTAGTAGGATTCAAATGAATCACAAGAAATTGTAATGTCATCAATGAATACCTCCATAAAATGATCAATTAATTCATAAAGGATTCTCATCATAATCCTCTGGGATGTTCCAGGAGCATTGATAAGGCCAAAAGGAAATCTTCTATATGCATATGTTCTAAAGCGGTACGTGATGGTAGTCTTTTCTTGCCCCCGTGGTGCTATAGGGATTTGTAAGTAGCTTGGGTTTCCATCAAGAAATCATTAATACAACTTCATGGATAATAAATCAAGCATTTTATTAAGGATATAAAGTTGGTAGTGATCTTTTGGTGTTTTTTCATTCAATTTATGATAATCGACGAATACATGACATTTGTTTTTCACCCGAGTCGTGACTACCTCCCCATGTTCATTTGTAACATGAGTTATCCCACCATTATTAAGTACCACATGAATTGGACTAACCCATTCACTCTCAAAAACTGTGTAGATTATAAAATATTGTATAGACTTTGTAATCTCATCCCTAGCTACCTCATGGATTAGTGTATTGAGTCTTGTTTGTGGTTGTGTGATCTGTTTGGTTGATTCCACGAGATATATGTGATGCAATCAAAGCGTGGGGTTGATTCCTAGTATGTCATATAATTTATAACCTATGGCCTTTCTGTTTCCCTCTATCACCTGAACAGGTTTGGACTCCTCAATTTTAGAAAATGTGGAAGAGAAAATGACCTAATAAGGCTGATCATTAAAAAGGAATACATATTTCAAATGTATAATAAGAGGTTTCAGATTAGTATCATTGTTCATTTGTGGGATAGACAACTCAAGAATAGAGGGAAGGCTTTCAGTTGGTTTTGATTAATTTTCATCAATATTATCCATAGTGGAAAAACATATATCTATGTTCAGATGGGATTCAATAGAGTTTTCAATATCATCTATATTGATGGAGTCTATGAATGAATGTTCATCATCAACTTCCACATTAATGACATGGTTAATCATGGTAAAAATATCACATGAATAGCTCCAATTAGAACACAATGAACAAGATGAAATGGGGTTCAATTGACTCTCAGAACTATCCTAAAAATAATGGATTGAGAATGTAGAGTGATCCTATAATTTGTATCATGTTTCATGATTGATATTTTACATGACCAGTTTTTTACAGAATTTTATGGATTTGATTCCCATATGGACATCTATATTTGTAATTTCTTTTAGTAAAAATTCTCTTCCTAGAATTAAGGGAGATTGAGAAGAGTTCATCTCACTATCCATATTAACGACGTAGAAATCAGTTAGGAAGATAATATCATTAAATCAGACAAGGAAATACTAAATTATTCATTCATGACTCGTTTTGAATTGATTGGATAACTGGATGACAAAAACCGTTGCATGCAAGGGACATATACCAAGGTTGGAAAAGATTGATTAAGCATGAAATTTAACGATTCACCTAGGTCTATTAGTGCATCATCTATGTTCGAACTTCTAATATAGAATGTAACTATAAAGGTCCTAGGATATCTGCACTTCATTTGTATGGACTGTTTTGTTGAAACATTATCAATGGTCCTAAGTTGTTTCTGATGAGTACACAACTCCATATGAAACATGTCATACATAAGAATTTGATTGATGGAATCTAATAGGGGAATGTGGACTTCAAAACATCTAAACATTTTGCTAAAATCAATATTAGGATTAATGGATTTACTTGGCTAAGAAATGGCTTGAGGAAAAAGATTTTTTTTTCCTTAAAGGAATGGAATGCGATGAGCGAGTGGCTTCAGGTTTCTTTTTGTGGTTTATTTTTATTTTCATTTTCTAGGTCAACATTTAAAGGGGTGTTGGAGGATTAAACCTAAGAAATATCAATTTTATTTCCCAATGAAATTGAAATTTCACTAACATTACCCTTGTAGTTGGGAAAGTCTTGAGCTAAGTGTCGTGAAGAATTAGATGGTTGATGATGGATGAGGTGAGATGAAAGTTGCCCAATTTGGGTATCAATGTTTTTGAGGTTTTAATTGGTGAAGGATGAATGATCATCCACTGAGCATTCCCATGGTTTCTTGTAAGATGATGCATGGCCTAAATTGGTATATCCTAGATTTTGGTTCTTGGGAAAGTTCTTGTATTGGGTTGGGAATTGGGAAGGCTCATTAGGATAGTGGAATCTAGGAGGAGGAAGAGGTGGATTGATACTTTGAGATTGAGGAAAAAAAGTGTAATGTTGTTGGAAGTTACCAACACCATGACCATGTTAGAATTAGTTTGGGTTCTTATGAGGGAATTAATGGGGATGATAAATGGTATTACCAAACCTAAATCCTTTTTTAGAGGTTAAAGAGAAGGGATTAAAGTTATATTGGTTTAATTTTCTAATAAAATGACCTGATTTTTGAGGGTTGGTGTTCTTATGATCATATTTTGCATTAATATCCATTGGTCCGGTTCAATCATATGGATCCTCTTGGACATGTTTATGTAGGATGAGATGAGAATCTACTGATTCCACAATTCTTAATAGGTCCAGGGACCATTGATTATGGAGAAGATGAGGATAGGAATTGAGCATCCGCCACTATTTGTCTCAAAAGACCTATAAGTTCACTCATCCTCTCGAAAATATTTCTTACCTCTATAGATTGATTTTATTCGGATTTTAGACTTGATCATGTGCTCAAGTATGGAATTCCTACATTTTTTCAAACATATTTCTTATATGATATCATGAAAATGTAGGATTTTTTTAACAAGAGCATGGCCACATGCTGATTCAATGGGAGTACTCTCCATATAAAATAACCTCTCATAGAAGTATTGGATAATGATATGGCCAGGGATTCAATGGTGTGGACTATTTTTCACATGATTTTGGATCTTCTCACAATAAACATGGAGTGATACATTATATGATTTAGGAATACCACTTATTTTCATTCTGATATATTAAATATGAGAATCATGAAATAATTTTTGTAAAAATAGTCATTTCATGTCAATCAAGGAGTGTATAGAAATATTAGGGAGGTAGTAGATCCATGACATGGTAAAGTCAGCCAGGGAGAAAGGGAATGATATAAGTTATATTTTTTCTTCATATACCCCTTTGTGGCATCATGATAATGCACCCCACATGGAACTCTTTGATTTGATGATGTGGATCCTCACCTGCTAGCTTGTGGAAATGAGGTAAAAGATGAATCAAACCTGATTTGAGTTTGAAATCAGCCTCAGTATTTGGATAATGAATACAAATGGGTTGGTAATTAATATTAGGGAAAACATTTTATTTATGGATTTTTCCTAGTATTGAACATATCTAGGAAAATTGGTTGGAAAATTATTTGTTCTAGAGTGATTTGATTATCTCTAATATCCCTTCTAAGTTAGTGAAGTGTTATCACGATTTCTAAGTCAAACAAATCTAATGGATTGATTGGTAGGCTACAAAGCATTAATAGTACTTTATAAAAGATTAAAAAGGTAGGTTTTTATTTTTTTAGATTTTTATTTATGATTATTATAACAAGGTGGATTTGTCATTGTAATTTTTTTATAATTTTTTAGAATATTTTTTTAGCATATTTTTTTTATTTTTCTTTACAATATTCCAAAGCATCTAAATATTTAATTCACCATCCATAGAAATTAAACCATTCAAAGTGTGGACTGTTTTCCCCTGCCTACCATTCAATGTTTTGGTTCTCTGTAAATGTTTACAGTGACACTCAGGTCGAATCCTCAATGATGAAACTTTTTAATAGTTGATTGTTTTTCTGAAATGTATATTTAATTTGGGGGGGGGGAGTGTGTTAGTTGATTAAAATGAAATTATTGACTAACATAAATTAATTTAAGAATTTTATAAAGATTATGGTGAGTTCAATAATGGGGATTTATTATTTGATATCATTGTGATCTGATTTATATTTAATTAAACTAACACACACATCACAAGATGAATTTGATCAGAATTTCTAAGTGTGAAGGCTTTAATCCAATACATAACTTGACAAAGAGTCTAACAATATTCAGTACTTTTTTTTGTGGTAGTGTATTTATGTTTCCAATAATTTGTGTAAACCACTCTTTAATCAAAAAAATTCATTAATCCATGAAAGTTTATGTTCAATATACAAAATTTTATCCTAAAAAATACTCAATGAGAAAAAGACATCAATCATTTAAAATTTCTATATTTTGACACACAAAAATGGTAGATATAATCATTAATTGAGATGGTTATAGCTATTTGTTAATATTTTTTTTATTAATTACAAATAAAATGAAAAGAGTAGGAGAAGAAAAGAGTTGTGCACCGAACAAACACACGATCAGTGAAGAATGTTAAATATGGACATTAGATCGAATTAGAAAACCACATATGAGAGGGTTTATATTGATTGATTTAATCTATTTTAAGACCATTATTATTATGAAACATAAGTTATATAAGAATAATAGATAATGAAGATGAAACATGCCTAAATACTCATCTAAAATGAAACCAATCATACATGGTTACAAATAAGAACACATAGTCACATGAAACAAAGGGAGGAGGAAGAGTCACTAAAGTGAACAAATGAGTATATAAGGTCCAAACATTCCTTTGGAAAGTATTTTTTCAGGAAAATATATACTCTTATCTTCTGAAATATACACTCTATTCCAAAAGAGGAGGGGGTGTATTTTTAGCACAAGGAGTTTGACTGTTTGCATTCCAAATATGTTCCTCCATTGGGATTGAATATTAGACAATCTTGACAATAGAGTCTTAAAATATTTTATTATTTCATGTTGTAGATATAAATGGGTTTAGCCTACAATGAAAATTTTACTTCCATTGGACCTATGGATCCAAAGTTGTGTCTGTTGAATTTTTTTATAATTTTCTCATTTTTATCACCACTTTTTTGAATGTTGGAAGGTGATTGAATTTTTGAATAGAAATATACCATAAAATCTGAACCCTTTCTTCTAAAAATTTGGCCTCCTGTATCTTATCTTTCTCAATAAAAAATATTATCTCTAATGAATGTCTATATGAAGCCAAAAAATATTTTTTCCCAAATTTCAATTCCTAGACAGAATGGTGGCCTAGATTTTATAGAATCACATGAGCCTTCTTTTAGTGGGGTTGGTCCCTAAAATTTTTATCCAATATGAATGGTATTTTCCCCCGACATTTGGTGGAGAATAAATTTTTTTGGACTTCTCAATTGATCACAATAAATCAATTTTCATGGATGGTTCAGTTTTATCATATATTCATTGGGATTTATTGGGTTGACCATATGACTATTCCAATGGCAGAATTGGCCAAATTTTCCTTCAATTGATATGTTGAAAATTTAATAATGAACAATAAAAAATAGTAATCACATAATTTGGATCAATAGGATGAGAGTTATGATTAACACATTAAAATGACTTGAATTTTGAATAATTAAAATAATGCCCAAAATTATATTTAATATTAAAACATGAATATTTCAAAACAATTATGATCTTATCATATAAAATCATTAAAGGGAGTATATAAAATTTTATGAATAAGTTAATAACATCAAATTGTCATGGTTTATATATGTGTTTAGTATTAATCACATGGTAACCATGTGATTGGGTGCACCATCTTATTGAAGTCATTTTTCATAGTGGTGCATGATTTTCCAAATCGTCTCACCAAACTTTTCCAGTCATATGGTAACTCTATTGAAAAATTCACCCTTAGAGAAAAAATTGGTAAATATGTGGCCAAACCATGAAATCTGTAATGGTGGTTTAAAATCATGAATTTTATAATTTTTCCCATATGGTATAAAACCCACAATGGGTTTTCTCCTTCCCCATTTGATCAATCTTCTATCCACAACCCTATCCCAAGATTCCTATCAATTTATTAAATAATTAATGAGGTATAATAATGATTGGAGTATGGATATTCAATATGAGTTCTATGTTTCACTTATCTTCATGTTTACCATCATTTTAATAATATTTATTGATGATTTACCTTTTTGGATGTACCATATAGGGTAATTTCAACCATGTACCAAATTTGTTTTAATATTTGGGTGTGCAATTGATTCTTTAGGCCTTATTCACTCTATATTTTATGGATCCATCAAATATTTTCATGTATGATGTAGGTGTATCCATCCCATTAAATTTCAACTAATTACATGAGATAGTTAAATATTAGAAAATCATTTTAATTTATTATTTGTAATGTTATTAAATCGTTGAATTTATTGTCAATTTTGTTTAGATAAACGTTTTGTTTCAAGTATGTTTTTCAAATTTTACAAATTTTTATAACATTTTGATTTAAATATATCTATGATATGTTTTTAAAAAAATTATATGAGTGTTTTCAACTAAATAAATGTGTTTTATATAATTATTTTATTTTATTGAAATTAATCATTTTGGTTTCTAATGTTTTCATGTGGTTAGTTTGGGTTATTTCAATTATTAGGGTTTTGGTGATGTCACTTGTAAATTATTATGTATTCATGGGTGACATAACATGGGTAACTTCACTTGAAGCATCACCATTGTATTTGAATATTTTTATATATTAATTTCTTATGTATATATCTATATGTACATGTTTGAGTACTTATAGACATATACATTTATATATATAGAAATATTATAGAATGTCAATGATAAAACCTTGATTATCAAATTTACCTTTATTTAAAAAATTCATTATTTTTCATGTTTAAAATGTGTTATTCTGAAATTATTATTTAAAGGACCATTAGGAACATTTAAAGGGTGTTTGAAACTTCCTCTAGTATTTAGAATGGAATTTAAGGAATGAAAAATTTCTCATAAATTGGATTCTATTTTTAAATACTATGTACTTATCAGTAACATTAAATTAATTTTAACTAAATAAATAACCCTCTTTGGAGGCCTATTTATTTTAGGTGTCTAATGTTATGGTTGTTATTTTAAAATGGATGTTTCTCAAGGATGGTTATACAATACTAGAAATAGCATTCATGGATGGGTTATTTCGATCATTGATTGATATTTGTTATGTAAATGATCTTAATCATAAGATCTTATGAGTCTTAGTATGGTATGGGAGGAATTTACATCTAGTCTCGATGAGATGGAAAAGATCTAATATTGGAATTACCCATCCCATTTTGGTTTACCTGGCTAGTGATAAGATGAGTGTGACTACAAAAAGACCACATCCAATAGGCCAAGGGATGGAGATCAGTTCCATGTATGCATAACAATCTCATTTTAGGTCTTATCCTTATTATACTTATAAACACACACACACACACACATCTATAAACCCATACACTGATAAAATATAAAATACAACTAATACTATATGCATGCATACATATAAATCCCACAATCCGAGTATAAAAATATTGGGAAACAAAACGTTGAAATTAAGGGCCCTCCAAAATAGTAAAGAAACCTAACCAGATAGTAATATGGGTCTAAATTAAAATGTATCAACATGGAAAATCCCTAATCCCGAATATGCTCCACCTAATACCTTTATTCATAGGACTCCATCAAAGTGGTGTTCATCATTATAAGACATAAAATTTGTATGAAGACCCCATTCTGGGATATTTATAACAATACATACTAGAACACCATAAAATAACTATGAAAAAATAATCAAGGGATGTATGTTCATAAAGAATATAGTAATAAAAAACCCTATATATACTCATAATATATTAACAATCTCAAATAGTCTCTACCAACTACGAGTCACACAATACAAATCGAGGCTTCAAGGAAATTCTAGTTAAAGAAAAATCCACTCCATGATCCTTGCTTTCAAAGATGAAAATCATTCGTGAGGTCATGATCAGTAGGAACCACCCAAGAAGCACTCACAAAATTTCATAAGATCTCTTTATCCAAGAATGGGATCACACCTAGGGTCATTGGGGGAATTTAAAAACCCTAATACATATATCAGCAAGATCGGGGATTGTTGCCTTGTGCATGGTGGTCATTATGTTACAAGAACCCTTACCTAGGAATGACAGTGATCCAATCCTACTCCCATAAGGTGATTCAACAAACACTATCTTATAAAACACCCATAGAGGTGATCATTTCTTGTTAAAAAGATATAATATTTCACTGTACCATCACAGGAAATTACCAATATATTTTACTCTACTAAACCTAGTTTTTACTAAAGAGAAGAAGGTATAGAATCTATATTAATGGTAGTACATGGAATGTAATTAGGGTACATGTAGTGTACCATAAAATCTATACCTATCATTTACAACTCCCCTAGCCCTTTTCCAATTCCCATGTACCTCAGGGCATGCCTATTTTCAATTGGTCATTTTTGAGTACACAACTCAACATTTGTACTCTGGCCATTTTGAGTTCACATCTTGGATTATATAATTGGCCCATGTCCATGTATCCTCTGAGATATTATACATGACTCCATCCACATGTTAGATAATATATGGAATGGATCACATGGTGTGTGATTCTAATATCATCTATTGAAACCATAGCTCCACTGTTGGGGTCCGATATAACCTATAATGATAGATTATGAGAGTTGTAATTCAGGTTTTGTAGAAACATGAGGATCCATATATATGTGCACCAACAATGCCTCTTACATTAGATCAACAATAAAAATTCATAGGTATTGATGATCTTGGTCAATCATAGATCATCGTTTCCAAGGATTTATTTCCAATAATGAAAATCATTCAGAAAACTAACCCCATTTATTCATTCCATAAATTCTCATCAAAATAGGAAAATGATACCTCCATATCCCTCTGGCCCGACTTGGGTCATACTCCATAGTTTTCACACCTTGATCATGAATGGAACCTACAGAAAAGATCTATTATAATGATGTATTATTTCATAACAGGGAAATACATAGTATTTATTGAATCACATTCCAATGGAATTACCACAATGAATGTTATTAGAATATGGTGGAGAAATTAACAAAAAATATATGTTAGTAATCAGCCTCAACTATGGATAACATCAACCTCAACATGTTTCTATTGTGTAGAAAAATTAAGAGGAATAATCAACGACCTAAAATTTAATCATCCACAAAATAATTATACAATTGATGTACAAATAAATTCATATTTATGGAATTGATGCATATTCATCATGGGATAAGTATGTGTTTTAATTAACATAAATAAAAAATAATACAATTATTTTGTTAAGTCGCTAGAGAATAAATATAGTTCATCACTATCATTGAAATTTTATTAATGCTATGTTGGTGAATATGATCCCTTGTTGTCAATTGAAATATATAATCTTCTCCAAAATAACCTCTAAAAGAATATATATATATCTAGAGTTATGTGGATAACCCTAATATGTCCTTATATATGAATATTAATAGAAATCTTAGGTTATTATATTTTAATTAAATAAATAAATTTAACAAATTAATGTACTTAGAAATTCACCCACGACCAAGCCTTTCATGATCACTTGATATGCTCTAAGGTTATATCATGTGTTTGGTAAAACCCATGCACTAGACTAAATGGTCCCCCCCCCAATGTTTTGATATGAGTCATTTTTGTTTAGTCATTCAAAGTTATCAGGGAAAATTCAGAAAAGTTATATTAATATAATTAATATTTTTTATACGTCAAGTATGGGATCCTCATGCCTCTAAATCTCACTCAATCTAAGTTCCTGGATTTGAAAATATTACTAGATATTTTCTAAATAATTACCTGAAAAAAGGAGTCATAAACTACTATATTACTTAGGGATATTTTTCTGGAAAAGAATAATGTACTATTATAAATGATGTGGGAACTGAGCTCACATCTGAGACATCCACTCCAAGGAGATTTCTTATTACTCCCATGTGGCCACTACAAACACACAGGAGGAATCTCTCAAAAAAATAGTATCATCTCATACTGATCCTCGCTCTCAATTCTTTACTTAACAATGGTAGTTCAATCGATGAGGCCCATATTTCTCTAGTTAATAAATGGTATAGTTTATTCATATACCTCATTAGTTACTATATGTGGAAGACATTGTGTCCCTAGTCCAAATTTGATAGTATAAACATGTTTTACACCACCTCAATGAGTCTACATGGTATATATAATGATCCAATTAATCACATACATATCATGATGTGCTGACCAAATATCTAAAATCAACATCGAGGTGATACCTTTATGAACACATAGTCTCCCTAATAGAACTCAAATTTCCTCTTTCATTTTTACTAATAGGAATATAATGTTCTAATTTTATCATAGATGATCGTCACATAATCTTTCACATAATTTGTCAACTTTTTCCCCATAAGGGATGGATCTCTAGGATCAGTCCAAAAAAGTAATGACTTGTGAGTTCACATATACAAGGCCTTGAAAACATCAATACAAATGGTAGAATATTAGTTGTTGTTGTACTCAATCTCCACCTTGGGTATGAGATCCTACAAACTAATGGAAAAGTACAACATGAAATCTAAGGTCATTTCCTCCAAAACCTTAATGGTTCTACCAGTATGGAAATCATTCTAGGGGGTGGAATTTCATGATAAAATAAAACTGGGTACTAATGGACTCTTGCAATACTCGCAGTAATTGTTATGTGATGTGGGCATAATGGTTTATATATATTGTTAAGGCTAATATATGGATCCATCAATCTACTACATGTAAAGGAATATTTATTTCCTTATATAATGTTTCTCATGAATAGCTAAGAAATTAGTCGATATGGTGAGTAGGTCCACTATCACCGAGATAGAATCATTTCCTATTGATGTACATGGTAACAATGCCACTAAGTCCAAGGATATCTAACCCCACATAAACTTTGTATCCTCAAGGGGTGGATCTATACTGTCTGGAACCTGGTGCACAACCATATCTTGTGGAAATGTGAGACATCAAGGAATAAACTTTTAGACTTGAATCGTCATTCATAACCACCAAAACTAAAATTATAGGTCTGGGTATATCATTCCCACATAAGTGTGTATCATAAAAGGGGATGAATATAACCCCCTCATCACCACAACCCAAAATTTCACTTCTACCATCCTCCATCTTCTAAAAAGGATAACATGCTCCCCACAATCATAAAATCCATCAGAAAAACATGTAGTGGATATCAAAGTAATTAAGGTATCATAGTTCGTATATCTCTAATGATATTCCCAAATACACTATAAAACTGTTGGGGTAACAATCATAAAATTAATATATAAGTAACCATCATAATACAATAAGGATAACTAAAATGGGAAAACATATATAAGGCATCTACTGATAATTGAGAACAAAATCTTCTACTGAGTGATTCTTCCACCACATTTCCCTTTCTAGGAGTATAAACATCCAAGAATACATATTAAAAGAGGAATTACAGCTCTCACCTACACTTAATAATAGTATCCTTATGAGATAATATATAATTTAAATTTTGGTGGTTATATTAGATGATAAAATAGTCATTCATAAGGTGGTATCCCTACACCCTCAAAATGAATTATACTACTAAAAACTAATGATAATGAGTCACATAGTTATACACATGAGGTATCAAATAATGGGAGCCATATCCTAACCCTAAATCCACCTACAAAAATGAATAGACCCTGAGGAATCACAAAACATTATATTCTTGACATCCACCTCTAGAAAACTCAAGATGGGTCTGCCCATCCCCCACTGCATCAACTCTTAGAAATCCTAGATGCATCTTTTCTTACAAAAAAGGCTTTCACTTATAGGTCCAATAATACCATGGTGATGATATCCAAGGGAAATGTGTCACATATATCATATAGTATTCATCCAACTAAAGCAGGCTCCATACCTCTATCATGATCTTTAGTGGATCAATATATAAGACTTGCTCAACCTTGTTTTGATCTACTACTAGAACTTCAGCTGGGATGATGTGTCCTAAAAAGTGGAACCCTAACACTTCAAGAGATTACTATAAATTTCATTCTCTTAGAGTTTATCTAAAATCATCCACTGTCATATCACACACACCTCCGTGGATGTAGAGTACACTATGATGTCACCATTGAATACCACTATTTACTAGTCTATGAAATGATTAAATATCTAGTTCAGTAGTCCCCAGACCTTTTCTGAGGTATTCTATATGATGGAATTCATCACCATGTAATCATATAATCCATATTGATATAATAATATCATCCATGGTATATCATCATCCTGTACTCATAACCAGTGATAGCCTAATTTGAGGTATATTTCAAGAAGCATCACACCCCAGTCAACTGATCTATGTAGTCATCCATAAATGGTAGTGCATACTTATTCTTCATGATCACCTAGTTCATGTGTTGATAATACACACACAACCTCAATCTCCTACTAACACTCATGGTGAATAACACTATCTCTACTTAGGGAGAGACCATGGGTCTCATGAAGCACTTCTATTTCAAATATTCTAACACTACCATTAGAACTCAAATCACTATAATAGAAATCCTCTATTATGGTTCATATAGAAATTTCATAACGTATTTAATGTAAATGAAAAATTATAAATATTTATAGGTAGTTAACTGATGTACATCCTCATAAAGGATATCCTAATACACTTCAACCTTCAAAGGAAACTACAACCCATAGAATCCACTAATCAAAGAATCATTCAAGCCAAATGGATTATAATCAGTTTCAATATACTACATATATTACCATCATAAACATCCATGGTTTTCTTTTCACCCATCATATAAAACTACATCCCATCATTAATGACACACTACAACATCCAACATAAACAGTCAACAAGGGAATGAACCATGTGTAAATGTTCCTTACCTAAGATGACATTGTAAGGAATAATTGTTAATAATAGAGATCCAATAAAAAAGTTATCACCACCATGAGTCATGTCACACTATTGGTAGATGTGTTTGGTCCCTGAGTCAGGTCCGTTCAAAGTCTCCAATCACTAGTGTCAATTCATGTGCTCAAGAAAAACATATATACCCTGAACCAAGGAACAAGAAAGAAAGTAAAAAATAACATATATGTCAATCCATGTAACATATAATATATAAAAGACATTGGTCGAACCTTGTATCATCCTTGGAGACATTGGGTTATAATTCATAGCTTCATGCACTAATCCATGTCCCTATTCACCAGCTTTTTGGACCTGGCACCGACCACATGGATGTGGTGGTTGTAATAAGGAAAATCATATGTCACCTCCATATACTCAACCCACTCCTATAATCGATGATAATCCTTGAATAACTCATTGATCCTAATTTATACATGTAATGATTCAAATGGTTGTTGAATAGATTCATGGTGAATGGATATGTCAGATGTCACACCAACATATGATTCCCATGCCTAAAAGGCGAACTCGAAATAATTAATACTATTTTTTTAAAACCCAGACCAATATCACCATTAAATAAAATTTCAAACTCTAGTCCTAATATAAAATATACCAAAAATTAACACCACCCTATCATAACCTGAATTATACGACCCCTCCTAGGCAATAATAAGCTTAGCGTGACTACCCCAAGCCTGCCTCTTATAGGAAGGGGATGGCTTCCAGCATCAGGTAGGCTTAATAATCAGATTGGAGGACTTAACCTTATAAAACCATTATTCATACAGTAAAACATTTAAAATCCCATAAAACGATTAAGTGTATAGTAAAATTGATATCAAATGCATACATATTTCTGAATCCATCAATCAGAATACACAAAATACTAGGAAACAACAAGGGTGAAATACAAGGACATAAAATTATTTAAGAATTAAAACCTAATTGTAATAGGAGACTATAGTACAATTAATCCACAAAGAAAATACAAATTTATTTATAACCCAAATATTTTGCACCAACTCCCTATCCTCTATGGACAATTTTAAAATGGTCATTGATTTCATATGAACCAACACATGTATTTAGATGCCATGAAAGGGGGAGTATAACAATTCCCAATTGGACACCTTTAAATAACTAAACATAATGAATAATGGTTTTTCAACTCAAAATAATATTATTTTAATAAACCAAAAACCAAATATACTCATAACATAAAATAGGTATCAATGGGTCTCAACCAACTGCCTAACACATTACAATGCTTAAGGATTTAAGGTGAAACACGTTCCATGACAATAAACTCCATGATACAAACTATCACTGATGGAAGTAATCCAAGAGGTCATGATCATTGGAACCCACCAAATACTTACATAATTTGTCCTAGAATATCTCATTGTCCAGGTAGGTGATCCAACACAAGGTCACTGGAGGTCTTCAGAAACCACACTGGATCTACTAGCAAGATATCAGATCATCCCCTAATGCATGGTGTCACATCAATACCATGAACCCCTATAGGAATGATATTAGATCACATCATTTTCACATGTGGATATGCACCAAAACTATTCAATAATGAACCAATAGAGTTAATCATAATCCTATTACAGGGATGTAATGTGACATTTTTATTGAATGGGAATGGACTAAGAAACGACACTCAAATTAACATAGTCCATACTAAAAAGATTAATATATATAAGCCTCCTTAAAAAAGTATATGGTTTTTAAATTGTGTTCAAATTTTGTAACACTAAAATTATACCTACTGGTGACTATTACCATGTCCCACTTCCCAGGACTGTGTACCATGGACCATGATCATGTAAACCTTATAGTGACTGTGTACATTGCTCAACCCATGTACTTTAGCTATGTCCAACTACATAACATGGACCATGTACTTTATCCATGCTTGTGCATTCTTTGAGATACATGGATTTCCTGCAAACAAACGTCATATGACATGTGGAAGGTATAATATGGAATGTTATCTGTATCACTTTCCTGAAAGTCAATGTTTTTTAAATGGGGTCCCACAAGACATGTAATAAAGAATTATATTTTGGGTATTTCTTGTTCTCCAGAAACTCGTGTCTCATTCTCAACCTATGCCTATAATTATTCTACCCTAATTTCAACATCATTACACACTAGGGATTTCATATCTAGATCAATCTAATCCCTCTATCAGTAGAGATCCATTTCCAACCACTCAAATATGTTAGAAAACTACCACCATTCACTATGCCCTCCCCCCCCATTCAATGTGGGAAAAAAGAGATCTCCATATTAGTTTTATCCACCTAGGGTCACAGTGTAGAATTATAAAACATTGATCAAACCCTCATCAAAAATCATCTCCTGTGATACTGATCCATTATGCTTTAAATACACAAATAATTAGGTGGATGAAACTAGAAAAAATAAATTAATGTACATAAACAATTAATTTTTTTTCATCATTGAACTATTGTTCTAAAATAGATGATTGAATGGGAAGAATCAACAAATAAACAAATAAATCAATAACAAAATAGATCAATCTTAAATTCATGAATCAATTATGGTTGGAGGAATTGCTCAACATTCTAATAGGGATAAATAAATTTGATGAATTTATAAAAATAAAACATTCTACCAATACTTAGATCAGTCACCAGTGAAGAATGATTAGACTTAAATATCATTGGTGAGACACATAAGTTATATTGGCGAATATTATCCTTGTTTATCGATCATGACTTGTTGTGTTCTAAATTATCTTATCCAATAGTTATAACATATATATAGGGTTATGTGGATAATCATGATATTTATTTATTAACATATATTTATAGTAAAATTAGGTAATTTAAATTTAATTGAATAAATTAATTTAAATAATTTCTTTATACTAAAATTCACACATGACCGCGTCGGGCCGGAGTATATTATGCGCTCTAAGCATAAATATAACCTAAGGTAAAACATATCATTTGGACTCAATGGTGCCCTCATGTTTATGATTTGATGCTCGAATCATGAGTTATTCTTTATTTTTATGAAAATATACACCTGCATGATATTATTATATTTAATATTTTTTAAATTTAAATTTTGGGCTCACTATGCCTATGAATCTTATTCCGTCATAGTTCAAGAATCCAAAATTAATACTGGATATATTTAAAATATTTAAATGCAAAAAACAAGAAACTAAAAATATTTTATGGAAATTTCATATGGGAGTTCCACTGATAATGTTAAAAAAGTTAACATACTGGTTATATAGTTATTAATGCATTGATAAGCCTACATGTAGTTCTGAAATGACTGTATTCAGAGTATCCATAGTGATGATTGAGAATATCCTATGATTTCTTATTCTATATTTCATATTATATACTTAAACATTAGTTTAATATTTTTTATATTATTTTACATTGTTTATTCTATTTTAAAATACCTTATTTAGTTATCCAATATTTAATTATTGATTTTTTATATACACCTTTTTGGCATTTCTTCAGATATTTTCTTGTACCTCTTGTTGGGTACGGTTTCATGGTTTTTTCATAATTTTTATATTATCAAAAATAATTAAATTGGTATATTGTGTTTTAAAAATTAATGATTCCTTTTTATAAAATTAAAAATGATCTATTTTAAATATTCCATGTTAAAACATTCATGTGTGGGTTGGTTTGAGAACATAGAAGTATTAATTATGTGCTTCATTCCTATAAATTTAGTTTTTTTTCAAAACCACCTTTTCAACTCAGCGTCATTGGAACTAAACTATTTTATAGTATTAGGTTATTACTCTTGATCACTCAGGGAGCATGTTGGTATTTAGGATATATAGTGATCTTCATGGTTACATTATATCCATGTTGGATATTTTTTCTTTCAATATTTTTATTAACCATGTCAGCCTCTTGTAATACGGTGTTATAAAATTTCCACTACAATTGTTCATCAATTTTGATTCTGATATGGATCTATCTATTTATTATGTCAATCCACATTTCTATTCTTTTTTAATCTAAATTTCTATTTATTTATATATCATGTCTATTTTATTGTTGGATCAAAAATCTAATGTATATATGAGTCATGTCATCATTTTTGGAATAAATATGATAGTGCCCCCACACAGACTCCTAGGTTTGGTAAATTATCCCCTTCTATAAACACTCATTTTGAAAAAAAATCAAAGCCATAACATATTAAAAACCCATAAAACAAACATAATTTAAATATAACATTTCGAAATTGTAATCACAGATATCATTTAAAAATATTGAAAAAATCAATGCTTTTATCAAACCATTTTCAAAACCATTTAAAATATTAAATAAAGGGAGTTTCTAATCAAAGTGTCCCATAACACTTTTAAAATCATGAATGAAATATAAATTTCAAAACATAAATGTCTATATGGATAAATCCTTATAACGATTTTAAAACATATACATTAATGTAAAATATTTAGAAGAAAAACCCATCAAAACATTTAAAACGATATTTTAGTTATAGATTTTTTAACAAAATGAGAGACCCTAGAATACAAATAATTATAGAATAACATTTAGTCAGAACATAATAATTTAATGAGAATAAATTTATTTATTATTTAATATTCCAAATAACGGTATATACACCATATAAGAGTGAATTGGAGCATATCAATAGAGAAGTATCAATGGAACTGTAAATTGAGACGAAATCCCTTATAAAGACTGTATCATTAGATTAAGGATAAATAAATTACATAATTATGTGTGAAAAATATAAATATTCCCAATATAAGTGGATATTAAGTGTAAAACAATCATAGGTTATTCACATATATTCGTAGCATGACATAATCAAGAAGTAGATGTTTAACCCAGAAATTGAAAATGTGTTGAGAAGTTTTCTTACCGAGATTTGACAACCTAAAAGCATCACATTAAAATTATTAAAATAAGTTGATGAGATAGAAAATGATATATCATAACTTGGATATAAAATATACATCAATAAGGATATATAATAACAAATCCCAACATAATAATATGTATATTAAAAGACATAAAAAAAGAAGACTTTTAAAACGAGGAGGGTGAAAGGTTCCTTTACCGATTTGGGAACTTACGAAACATACAACCCATGAAAGAAAGATAAAAAAATGAATATGTAAATACCCATAAATTAAATTATATTACACAAAGAATACAATCATGGTCAGTACAACCACTATCAAAAAGGAAATAGTGGCTAATATAGCATGATTCTCACAGGAATAAAAAGTGAGATGAAAAAACCATACCACGTGGTAATCAATCGAGTCATATGAGAAATAGTTAATAACAACCAAATGAATCACAAAATAACATGAATATAAATAAAATCATGATAATATATATCAAATGGAAGTAAACATTACACCCAATGCAGTAAATAAGTAGTGAACAATGAAAATCTCACAGAATTAAAATTGAGATAAGAAATCACTTACCTCGAGTCCAACATGACTCTTATGTTACTTTTTCTTCCTAAATAATTAACATATGTTAGTTTCTACTTGATTAATAAACTTTTCAATGTCTATTATTACTTTTAAATCACATATTACCTTGTTATAACAGTTAGTTAATTATTTGAGTTCATATCGAATATTTTGTCGATGTTTAGAATTTGAGTTAAAAATCAACTTGTTATAATTACAATTTTTCCATGTGGTCAAAAAACCATTATCTACAGAATTATATTAATTATTTAGATATCATATATATCATATATATCAAGTATATATATATTTAAAGTAGTACATAGCATTTTGGAGATATTAAATGAAATGAACCGTTCATGGAGATGGTAAGCTGTACGTACGCATGAACGCTGCGTTAATTTCTATTTAATATTTAATAGAATAAAAAATTAATTACACATAGTCATATTGTAATTCCAGTTTAATATCATATTATATATAAGTTACATAATTTCATTAACTCCATCTTTATATGTTCCATGTATGTCATGGATGAATCATATCACCTTGAGGGGGCGGTAGTCTGCACTTCCCCAAATGAATTTATCGTGTTTATACATATTGGAAGGCATAAAGGTATGTTTGTAAATATAAATTATAGAAGAATATAGAAATAACATAATATATATCATATATAAATATATTTCCATCTTAATGGCCACCATAGGAGGTGGTAGGAGATAATTGAACAATCAGTGCTTTGTGAGGCGTTAGATTTCCATTCACAGAAATAGTATGTTATTAACCCATTAGATGGAGGTGTGTGTAAGTTTATTTAGAATACATATAAAAAACAAATCCTAGTATATTGAGGATACTGGTGTTGTTATAAAATAAAGTAATAAAAACACTTTAGGGGTTAGAGAAGTAAAATAAAACAAAAGAACTTCAGAGAAGACATTACCTGTAAATCGGGTAACTCCCTTTGGTTTGAACCAAAAGAGTTTCTTGAAGACCTTTCTACCTAAGGTAATGATTCTAGGAATAATATAGTTATCATGGGAGGTTATTTAAGGAGAGTTTCCACATGAAAAATGCATGATAAGTGTGAGAAATTTGTAGGAAGTGAGGTCTTTTTATAAGGGAGAGGACGGGCTCTTTAGGAACGTTTGAAAAAATTATTTTATTATAAAGTCATATTTGCTTTCAAAAGGTCAACTAATTATTAAAGTCAAAATTAAGATGACTTATGTTCTAAATAAAATCATCCAATATGAATTTTATATGTTTTGGATAGTGTTTTAATATTTATAATCTTATTTATTTAAATCATTTATTAAGGAGGTAAATATTGTATCAATGTTGTGGCAAAATAATTTAAT
The DNA here is from genome assembly GCA_963277665.1 of Viscum album. NCBI lineage: Eukaryota > Viridiplantae > Streptophyta > Magnoliopsida > Santalales > Viscaceae > Viscum > Viscum album. The sequence goes on along the minus strand of OY728163.1, from coordinate 1,309,765,348 downwards.
TTATTTGATGTCAAAGAATTATATAAAAACTACCATGATGTAGGAACTATTTTTTTCTTAAAAAGAATATTTATAGCTGAAAATATATATTATCTATCCCCATGTAAGAATTTATTTCCTAAAACATATTTTTTTATATCATTTTTATCGTTACATTAAATTAATTAATATAATGTGTAATTATAGTTGGGGTTTGGATTTTTGGTATGAACCCTATAATTCTTCAAGAAAAATGGTTGTTCAAAAGCCATTGGGTGCATGATGTTGTAGTAGTACTGTAGCGCACTGTACTGGCGGCGGGTCCTGTAGCGGTGGTGGTCTTGTAGCGGTGGCAGGTCATTGTACCGGTGGGAGTGCACTGTAGCAGCGGCGGGGTACTATAGCAGGCAGAGTATTGTACCAGTACTATTCAAAGAATGAGCATTGGACCAAAAAATTTGGCATACGGCCCATGTAATGGTCTAAATCTCACTGGGCCTTCGCGCTATGTAATGGGTCTCCCTCTACCGAGTTAAAAGAGGACTTTTCTGTGCTTTAAATAATAAATGAGGCATTGGCCCCAACCATTTAATTAAAATTAATATAAAGTGTCATTATTAATCCCATGTGGCTCTATGGGGTCTAAAATTGGACCCATGGATTACCATGGTCGGATATGTGTCATCCAAAAGGATTATGACACATGTTAGGGTAAATTAATATTATTATAATATTATATTTTACCGTTATTTATTATATTTACACTTTAATCATGGTAAATAAAACATTTAATGATGTAATATTAAAAATGTCAAAAAATAATAGTTACTTATTTACAAAATTTAGACCTAATGATTCAAAGTATGTAATCCAATTTTCCAATTTCCAAACACAGAAGTGACAAAAATTAATTTAAAATTAATTCCCGCTGTCAAAATGAAAATCATTTTTTTAAGAAAGGAGTTGCCGTGTTTTTTTATCGATGCCTCACTTGTCAGCAAGTGAATGCTAAGAACTAGTTTCCAACAGGCATGAACCAACCCCTTGTGGTGCCAGAGTGGAAGTGGAATGGGATATCCATGGACATCATGATATTTTTACCAGGTAAATCCAAATGACACAATACAATCACGGTGATCATTTACTAACTCACCATGTCATACCACTTACTACCTATTCAAGAGAAGAATTTAGTGGAGATATTTAGGGGCCTCTATGCACAAGATATAGTTCTGATTCACAATGTTCTATTGGCAATTGTTTAATATTGTGTATCATATTTCACATTCCTGTTTTAAATGGATTAAATGAGGTGATTGGGACATAGTTACACTTGTGAATGGTGTTTCATCCCCAGATGGATGACAAGACAGAGAGAACAATTCAGGTTCTCGAGGATATGTTGCAGGCATGCATGTTGGACTTTGTTCGTAGAGGAGAGGATGAACTACCAATGGAAGAGTTTTTGTAAAGAAATAGTTACCACTCCACTATTAGTACAACACCATTCTAGACTCTGTATGGGAGACCCATTAGGTCACCAATTTGATAGAATGATATAGGCGAGTCATCGCTCATGAGTTCAGAGTTCAAGAGAGATACAATTGAGAAGTTGAAATTCATCTAGGAGTAGATAAAGACTATTCCAATATAAAATAAGTCATATTATGATAGGAAATAGATATCATTGGATTTCATGGATGGAGTCCATATGTTCCTTTGGGTCTTACCTCGATGTGGGTTCTAGAGATTTGGCTGTGGTGACTAGTTATTTGTGAGTTTAATCAGCCCTTTTAATATTCTACAAATATTTGCTGTGGTGGAATAACACCTAGGTCTACCCCCTTAGTTAAATTAGATACATGTTTTCTTCCACATGTTATAGCTTAGGAGGTTCATTCATGGACCATTGAACATCCTCAACTAGGGTGATCTGGATATCAAGGATGGAGTGACTAATTTTGAGTACTTGGTGGAGATCGAGATCAGTATGAGAAGATATTTTATGGGTGAGAGATTCCATTAGTACATGTTTGGTGGAAGAACAAGAATCTATAAGAGAGATGTTTTGATTGGGATGACCATTTTCATTAAAAGTACCCACATCTTATTTAGTGGGCTTTTTTTTATATTTCATCATGTGTAATGCCCTAGGGTTGGGAAAATGAAATTTCCCATTTTAATCTAGGTATTATCTAAAATATTATATGGATTATTTTGAGACCAGTTGCGGAGATGGAATTTTATTCCATGTCCCGGTGTTCTCAGAATTAATATTAGAAAAATATAAAACATTAAATACGACACCATATAAATTTTTCTGAAAAAGTGGAATAAAATCCAAAAAGGTGACCAAATTAGTTATTTGAGGACACCATTGAATATAATGAAATTATATACCCTAGGCGTGATGTAACACTAACCTATTTGGGTAAACTTTGAAAAGTAATTTTCAAATGTAGTGCGAATAAAAATATTTTAATAAACAAATTTATAGGACATAATGAAGGTGATTTTCATTTTACATTTACGAAGGGATCTATGGTTTGGCCCTTAATCATGGAATTCCCTTGATGATATAGATAGAGGAACATGGAGTATTTTATCAGTGATGAATGATGACTATTTTACAGATTAAATACCAATGAATTTTGTTTTGACAGATCTCACCAATGATAATGACATGAATATCAATCCTCTTCAAAAAAATATCAAACCTTGATGTAGGTAATTTTGACGTTAGTCATTTCTTTATACATTATTATAACAAATTTTGAACAAGGGTCAACCAATTAACAGATTGATGTATGGTTTGATCATTTTAGTAAGATGGGATTGATTTTTGGGGCTATATTGGGAGATTAACCTTTGTGATTATTTCATTCTTTATTCATTGTTCAAATTTAAACAATTTGAGAATGACATGATGAGAAGATGAGGTTCATTACTTTGGGTATTTTTGTTCTTTTTTATCTGTTTTTAGCATTCATCGCCATTGGCCCCTCTTGGCCGCGACATGATTTCTAGAAGGCTTATAATGTGATAAGACCCTCAGAGTGGTGGAAAGATGAATCAATGACCGAAGCAGTGTATCTCATAAAACGAGGATTTCAGAAGTGGACCTATTTCTAAAAACAGAGCATCAGAGGATGATCAGTGGACCACAAAATCATTAACACTAATGGATGGTTTAGGCGGCGGTGGAGGGTGGCACATGGTAGTGCAGTGCCTCGGTGCCAAGTCAAATGTGACTGAATCATAGAAGGGAACCATAGTGTTGGATAGCTCGTGGGTAGTGGGGGTTCGTGAGGAGTTCATGGATGATGTGGGATAAATACATGGGATGTGGAATGACACCTCAAGAATAGGGGCCACATGGTCGGGATGAACCATAGGCGGTGGAAAAGATGAACCACATGTGTGTGAGAATGAATTGGATAGTCGGGCCTCTATAGGTAGCCTAGTGGGAAGAGGGCCTATCGAGCTTGGCCAGACCAGGCCCAGCTAGCTAGATCAGGTCATGTTGGGTTGGGAAGATAGGAATGGCTCGGTTCAGCTGTTTTTTGGGTCAGGTCTAGTGGTTTGGATCAGAATTGAGTCGAATATTTTAACTAAAATTATCATAACATTCAAACTGAGTGTCTATTTAACATGTCATCAGGTAAATTGTGAACCTTGTGATGATATGATACTTATGAAACATATGGTGGGTATGATATCATATATATATTTTGTTACATGGTCTGTTTACATGAACAATAACCCAGGTCATTGGATACGACGAGTGTGACTACTACTACCCATGCTTCATCTCTTTTCTACATGAATAAACTCCCACAAATACTGTATCTTGGAAAAGTTTCTATCCAGATCATTCTCTTTATCATATTCTGAAAGATTTTTCGGTATCATTTCCTACTCATAAGAGTAATAACCTTTCAGGGGGACATCAAGGGTAGAGTTGCTGAATCCCCTGAGAGTCCCAGAGGAGATCCTCTATTCATTTATTGTGCCATCGGTAGAGTCTTTGATATTGACAAGAACAAATTCACCAAGAATCGATCCTATACATAGAAGGTTAATCCATATAGAGTTATTGGTATAAACCCATGGACCTGGTTGTGATCCTCCCATGATGTACTGTATCTCTCTTCAAATAATTTACTATATCTATCTCTCATGATAGTTTCAGATGAACATTAATTCCTGGGTGGATGTCATTTGTGTTTTTAGAATTAGGTGTTTTGTCTCCAAATTTTTTTCTTTTTGGGATCTATGAACTGAATCCCTAGTGTTTTATGTCATGGTTATGACATACCATAATCTATGTGGAATTTATTTAGTCAATATTAATATTATTATTATTAGTTGTACACATATAATTGTGCAGAGATGATTTTATATTTAATTTCTATATTTATTTGTGGTTTAGGGTCTCTAATTTAGTATTTTATACTCACCCATGAATATATTTTTCCCACACATGTCATGTCTTGTGTAGATGAGAGATCTTTTGACATAGTCAAGGGATAACCAGGACAGATAGATCCTTGTGGGATCAATCAGGTAGAGGTTTCCCTAAAACATTGGACAATAGATCCAACACCTTTCCTTCAGTTTGGATCACATAGTGTTTTCTGTAGATGAGTTTCAAGAACATGTTTAGAGACATTATTTTTTTGTTCTTCTATTTTGGCTCAGTTTACCAAATTTTTCATTACTTTCTTTTCATAAGATAGTTTAGTTATAGTGGTATGGAATAATTTGTTCTTACTGGTTTTTATTTTTCAGCATTGTGGTCTCAGAGATGTGTGTGTTCATATAGGTACTAAGGAAATTCCTCCTATGTTAGTGATATTCCTGCTTAGTTCTATTCACCATCCCCATCCAAATGGATGTGATATTGAGGGGGGGGGGGTCACGGTATAGGCCCCACTAGGAATAGTTGTGATAGATCTAAAGTTATTTACAATTTCCTCACCTAGTTGATGTCTTAATATATTTAATTCTATAAATTCATTCCAATTAGTTTATGTTCTACACATTCATTCATATACTATTTCATAAGAGACATCTGAATACTTGATTGAAATATATTGTTGTATAGTAAATTAACTAATGGATGGTGTTTATCTTGATTGTCATTGAAATAAATATAGCATGATATTAAAAAATATTTTAGTGTTTGACTGAGCCTCATATATAGGGCATATTTCTAAGGATGTTATGAAGTACTAAAACTCAAATTTGTATCTAGCATACCGAAGGATTATTCAAAAATTATTGTTAAACTTCATATCTTGATGAGATATTATAGAGAGTGTTACTCCATGAAATCTCCAAAACACTTTAATTTATGACTTAGTAAATTTATTAAGAGAGAGAACTTTTTTAGTAGTAAAAAATAAACTATTTTCATATTTATATTGACTATAAAAAATATTGTTTCTGCTAGATGTTTTGGGGACTCTGATGTAAAAACCAATGTATTTTTTTACCATTTTCATTCTAGTATGGGTGATAGTTGTAACATTCCATAATAATTTTATCCCTTAGTCTTATCTTATTGACAAACAAGGCATTTGGATATATACTCAGCAATATCACTTTTCATGTTTTCCCATCAGAAATATGCATTCATATTTTTATATATCATTTCATTTATAGTGGTAATAAAGAATGATAATCTTTTTGAATTTTCCACCAAGACCTTCTCCATCTATGGTATTGATAGGACACATACTTGGTTCCAAAATGTTTATATTCTATAATGCTAATGGCTGAACTCATGAATATTTCATGCCTTCTTCAATAACTCAAAATCTTCCCATTGTGGATTTATAATCATATTATGGATGGAATGATATAAATTCAAATATTAATGATATAATATTACCCTTTTACTCTGGATTTCATTATTCAAATTATAAAATTCTATAAAAATTGGATATTTTTCAATCCTAAACATTGAAAACATTGTATGGTATTTCTATCATAGAGAATCATCCACATTGTTCACCTTCCCAAGGTGGAAATGTATTGATAAATAATAATATATGGTAAAATATATCCATATATTCAGGAACATATTGTACTCTTTCTATGTAATTATATACATCCTGATTTTTTATCTATATAAATATAACAAAATTAACCATAAAGATAATTCCTCCTTATCATTAATGAATGCATTATTACAACCAACTCTAAATCACGAGTCAAGTAATTCAGTTCATGGGTTTCAAATTTTATTGAGGGATAATAAATCACAATATCATTCATTATGAGGACTCATACCGATCCTTTAATTGATCAATAATATGTTTCACAAACTCTTCTCCACTTCATGGAAGTATATACATTGTCTTACTGACCAATATTCTCTTCAGTTATATGAATGTATACTCACATTTATATGTCCATAATAACATAAGACACTTCTTATTAAACTTTGTTAGTGGATTATATTGACATGAGAAATACGTCACAAAGAATCGATAGTATCTATTCAATAATAGAGCACTATAGTTCTCGTTTATTTTGTATAATGTGGGCCATTTTCAACATCATCTATCTTTTTAAAGAACTAGACTCACTTGAGATTATATGAAACATGAATTAGAATTTTTATATCCATAATTATATCTTGCCAGATATGGAAAATTACTCCACATTACCAAGGTTCTTTAGCCTAATTTTAAATCATTATTTCAATCCATTACATGCTCATTGAATAGAAAAAATAAAATCTATAATGACCACCCATAACTAATCAAGGTAATATATAAAAAAATACATATTAAATCTATTATGATAATATAATAATTGGTATATCCAAATAATATTACTATAAATTCATAATGTCCATACATCGTATGATATGTTTTCCTGGGAACAACATCCTTCTTGGCCCTTAGATAATAATTTCTAGATTGAAGATAAATATTTTAAAAATATAGAATTCCTAAAAATTAATAAATTTTATAATAAATATGGTCTATATTATACTTGTTATTAACTAATTTTTTCAGTTTCTGTTAATCAATTCAATGACTCATCGAAACATATTTTTTTCTTAAAAAAATATAAGGTTAAACCCATGTTGATGCATTGGAAAAAATAAATCCAAAATCTAGATTCTCTTTGAAATTTTTCTTCAATTATGGAAACATAACTAGGGATATTTTTTATGGAGTCTGTGAAATAGGGGTTGTACCATATATGTGTTCAATTAAAATTTCAACATCATGGTTCAAAGGATGACTAAGAAACTCTTCTAGAATGACAATAATAATATCTTATGAAATAGGAACATCATTAATGTTGTGCTTCTCCCAAACAATATGAGATAAATATCCCTCATGAAAAAATTACTAAAACACATAATATATAATTAACTTATATTGGGAGTATAGGATCACCATTACATAGTAACATTAAAATATGTTTTTTTGAAAATAAAATAAAAATTCCCAGACAAAGGAATTTATATTTGAGGGAAATAATAAATTCCACAACTACCTCTATATTAGTCGCTCCATTAAAATATTGAGGATTATGAATCATAAAGTGATCCAAAAAAGGATATTCATGTTGTAAGTGAACAAATTTCTCTCTACAAGTTTGGTTATTCGTTATATCATAGGTCTTATACCATAATGTATCCATAATATACTCAATTACAACACTAGAAACATTGTCTTTCTCGACAGGATGATCTCTAATTTTTCTAAGGGTGTTTTCCCCTTATCCTATTATGTTCGATCACTATATAATGGCACATGCTGAGTATTTTTATTTTATTCATGCTTATAGAGCCATAAAATGAAAATATATTGAGTCTTAAAAAAGTTATTAAATACTATAAGGCATTATCATAATTATCATGTTATCCATATCCATTTAAAAACTATTTCCCCCACATTCTCTAAACATTCTCTGATACCATATTTAGAGATCAAAACTCAAATAAACCTAAGATAGTAGTTAATTTCTTATAAATTTATTAGACACAAAGGATATCATAATGAAGGTTTTTTCTATTCATTATTCTTGAAGAACCAGATTGATACATTGTTCGTAATGAACCAACACAGATACCCTCTTAATAATGGTACCTAATATAATATGCCACATTCCTGAAGGGTGTTCCGGATCCCCACGGGCTGGTGACTAGAACTCAAGCATCAACAGACAACCATAAGAAATTATTTCATCCAAAATGAAGAATTAAAATTCATATATACATGTAGTAGAGTGATATTGATGAAGAGTTAAATACTTTCTGTAATAGATAGAGAATGAAAAAGCTATTAAACTAAAAAGGATGCACCAAATTCTATAAGATACAATTCAAATAGCAAAGGATAAAAAAATATAGAAAATTTAAATGCTTCATGTTATATCATACAAGAACTCCCACCATCTCACTACTAGCTACCTAAAACGTATCCAATAGAGAACCTCACCACCACACTATGATGACTTTCATTTCTATACATTGAAAGACATACCATGGTCTCACCATAGAAGGGATAAAAAGGGTGTGAGATAACATGATCAGTAGTTTCTACCCTGGTATTCCATTATATTTCTCTCCACAAAAATCCAATCAATCCTACCATTAATGAAATCATGTATTGATATATAGTTTAAGAGTTTTATATAAAAAACATGGAAAAACAATTTAATTTACTATTTTTACCAAATTTCCAAATAGATATTCTTAAACAATTTCCAACCATTTAAAATACATACAATAAAAATAATATACCAAATAAAACCTAGTATCATATATAATTTCATATCAGTTACAATTCAACCAATGATGCATAAGACAAAACAACTCAAATCAGCCAAAAGAAAGGGTAACAGAAGGACATGGATCAAACAAGGTCTAAATAGATAGAAAAATTATTCATAAAAAATTAATCATGTTCCAATTGGTCCCGTTTTCCAAATATTTGAGTCTAGGGTTTATACTAGAACCCTATAAAGAAAACCCTTGACAGGTCTAACTAGTCCCCAGAATAGTAATCCCTGGGACGAGAGGAAATCCCCATGAGTAAAACCCTAGGCAGTGGATGAGGAAAATTATCATACCTTAAATCTATGTCCCCTGGATTCCCGTGTGATATATTTTATAAACTATTTCAGGAAAACCATTTCTTCAAACCATTAATTGAAAAGAAATTCGTAAACTATTTTACAATTACTTGAAGAAACTTTTTCTTTTTCGAAAACTAAGGGAAACCATTTTTTATGAAAATCCCATTTCCATACACATAAATACAATCATTAATTCATTCCATTTAATGTATAATTTTTTTATCAAAACTATAGAAAATAAATTTACTAACAAATGATAGGGATAAGAAAAACTACTTTATAAAAAGGGTGCACATACCTGTAAATGAGATCCACCAATATGGAAGAAAACACCAAGGGAAATGGTGTACTTAGAACCAATTTTTTCATCTTGTAATTTATGTAATTTAACAAAAAGGGTTATGGAATAGGAAACCTCATTACAAACCTCAATAATGAACAATTTACACAATAAAACCAATAAAGAATCAGTCCTTGAAACAAGGTCACACAACATATCTAGAAGAAAATCCATATAAATACCCCCATGGATCAACGTATTAAATAACCCAATGAAACTACACTATTGAGATCAGTGGACATAAAGAATCACAGATTGTTAATTATCTAGATATATGTAAAATAACCACCCTAATGATACAAAGCTGAACAAATCGATCCATAATTAGAAGATGATTCATAAATCACTAGAAGACACCTCTAGGTGATGAAAGAAGATGTATGTTGAGGAATTAATGAAATATCATCTATGTAGTTCCTAATAGTAAAAATCACAAAACATATACTTGGTGTAACCCATTTACACATTGTATAATGAACAAAGTCCCTATCTTTCATGAAACCAACCATATTTTTCATGAAAATATTATTGTTAACATTACATGGCATGTAACCTCTACACTACCTATAATATTTCATTTTTTGAAATCATCTCCCAATATTATCCTTGAAAAAATTATATGACATGTACTCCCATTATGTGCCATTTAGATTCCCATAGGATAAAAAAAGGATTCTTACTGGAACACCCATTCAACCTCGAGCATTATCTAAACATGGGGAGAATCCCATTAAGTTATTAGACATTTATACCTATGATACATTAATTTTTTAATAAATAAATCCCAAATCATTAGTTTAAATTCCCCAAAAATGTTTTCTATTCATGGGAGTCCCATGATACACCCAATTATATTGGAAACAAGTTAACAGAAGGGAATTTCCTAAACATATGGAATGGGTTGTTAAAATATCCCACCATATACTTTTACATCCCCAAGAAGTCACTTGGAATAATGAAATCATAATATTATATTATACCACTAATCCCACATCAAGATTTCACATTACCAAGTCTATGAGAATATGATCTATGACACCATAAAACTCTAACCAATATAATCGACATCCAATGCATGAATTTCAATTCAGAGTAGATGGTATCTAATGGATGATCCCCAAAAAAATATCTGGATCCAACTCAATCTCTTCCCAAATAAAAAATCTTGGAGGATTATTATCATATTTTCTAAGTAGTGATATGTCGAGATCACAATTAATTCCTATCAACTAAACCATCATTTTCAACCAATTGGAAACCATCACAGGTTTCACAGTGATCTTAAATAGTCAAACATATATCATAAATAAATTCCCTAATTTTCTAAGCTGAAGGTGAACCAAAAAGAGAAAAATTTTAAAATACCTGGTCACCTATGAAAAACTCCCACAAAAGACACTGTTAATCTAACAAATATTTCTATCCAATCTGTGCAGTAATGAGGAGATAATATATATCCTGAGTCCTCATATAATTATCCTAAACCAAAATTAATCCTATCAATGGTGTTTCTTATATATGTACCTAAAAAATAGTTTATATGCATAGACGAACGAAAAAATTAATAAAAAGTGACACTATGATTGATGATTGAGAAATATTTTAATAAGAAAACTCAACTAGTCGTAGATGGATATCCAAAAGTCTCACAAAATCCAAGACACCAAAATGATACATTTTATATATGATCTGAATAACATCCTCCATTTGACCGTCTGTTAGTGTATGATAATAAGTACTAAACATGAAATTAGTCCCCATAACATCACATAGACTCCTATATAACCTCAATGAAAACCAAGGATCCATGTATGAAATAATAGAATAATGAACCCCTTGCAACATGATAATCTCTTACAGATATAGATTTCATATATCATCAACTTTTATGGTATCTTTGATCAAAATAAAATGAGGTTAATTTTTCAACCAATCAATAACCACCAAAATGTAATTGAAATATAAGGGAGTCCATGGTAATTTAACAATAATGTCGATGGATATCTCATCACATTTCAAAACTAGCACCAGAAGAGGGTGGAGAAACATAGAAGTCTTTATATGCTCGACCATTATCTGTTGGAAGGTGTAATAATGATACAAATAATTAGAAATGTCATGATTTATAACCAGCAACAATAATGACCTTATCATGATATAATACATCTTCTTAGATCCCATATTAATTTACAATAATGAACTATGATAATAATAAAAATTGAGTTTCTCATAGGTGGTGGGATGAAAAAATAACCCACAAAAATGAAAATGTCTTCTAAAGAGAGGGAGTGGCCAACCATAAATAGTATCCCCACTATATAGGGTTTATTGAATCCCTATGATCTCTTCATCCATCTCTTGACTCTATAGAATATCCTTGAGGATAAATTATAATAATGAAATACTATTCAAAACCACACATAAAACATCATGTTGAGCATCAAGATGCTTCTCATCAAAAAGCCCCATAAGGTTCCACACATCATTCAATTCCAATATAGCTTACGATAAAAATTTCCTTATTATATATTCATCACTGAAATTCTCCTTCCTAGGGTTAAAGGTCATATCCAAGATAAACATATGATGATATTCCACCTAATTCCATTATATATGATTAAAGTCTTCTGAGAAAATATTTTAATAAAACTTTTATGGTCAAAAAAGACTATAAACCATTCGACAGAAATATATTTTCTCGGACACTAAAGAGAAAGAATAACCCAGGAAAGAACTAAATCATGTGTTGTGTAATTATTCTCATGCAGTTGAAGGTAATGTTATCCATAAGATACCATATAATCATCCCTCAAGAGTACACAACCGACACTAGTGCCAAATGCACCACTAAAAACCAGAAACAACTTGTTGGTCTTGTGAAAAATCATCATAGTAGATGTTTCCAAATGTATTTCTAGAACTATAAAAGAAGAAAAATATTTTTCTTCCCATGTGAATTTCACTCCCTTCCTAGTAACATTAGTCAATGTTGACACCAATTTTGATAATCCGTAATGAATTATTGGTAGTATCCCGCAATACCATGGGATATATGAACCTCAATGACATTTTCTAGATCTTATAATGACAAGATATCCATTACCTAATTAGGATCAACCTAAAATCAATGCTCAGAAATCCCATTCCCAAAGAAGATTACTAGATGATTCCATAAATTAGTTATCAAAAATTTTCCGTAATAATAGTGACACAACCGGATTTCAAAAACCAAACCCTAGTAGTTCCTATGATCACATTTATATATTGATTAATCTAAATTTTTATCAATTAACACTACAATGAAATAGACGAGATTATGATTTGATATCTGATTCATCATAGACATAAAAACAAAATGAGTGATACAATACGTGGAAAACAGGCTTTTGCGATAGGCTATTTACAACGTGAATAATTTCCGTCGCAAATAGTCCATCCGAGAGGTTATTTCGGACGGGGGGTTCGTCCCGTCGAAAATAACAAGTTATTTGCGATGGGTTTTGGGGTCCCGTCGCAAAAAGTAATGTGCAGTTTGGCATGGGATGCACAGTTTGGCATGGGATGTGCGGTTTGGCGTGGGATGCGCGCCAAAGCGCGGGAAGGTTATTCGCGATGAGGGGATCCCTGCGTCGCGAATAGTGTGTCAGTTAGAGGGTATTTTTTATGGGACTCGTAGCAAATATCGGCGGCGGTAAAGGGGTTTTTGCAACAATATATTGTCCTGTTGAAAATGGTGTGTCAGCATGTCACTTTATGCGACATGGCCTGTCGAAAATAACCTTTTTATGACCAGTCACTTTTCACAAATAGTGTATCAGTCAGAGGGTATTTGCGGCGGGACTCATCAGAAAATACCAGTGGCGGTAAACGGATTTTTATGACGGGATGTTGTCTCATTGAAAATGTTGTGTCGGTAGGTCACATTTTGCGATGGGCCCCATCATAAATACCCTTTTAACCATCGACAACAATTAATGCGGGCAAAGGTATTTGGGACGGGCCTCGTCGCAAAAAGTGCCTTTTGTGACGATAATCTCGTTGCAACTAATCTATCATATATATATCTCTCTCTTTTTTTTTCTTTCTCTTCCTCTCATTTCTCACTTCCACTTTCTTTCTAAACTCTTTTTTTAGAGTGAAAATCTCTCTAAGTTAGTTTTTTTATGGAGATGTTGTGAAGTCGCTTACATCAATAATAGATCAAGTTTCAATGTAATTTTATTTTACTTAATTTAGTATTTATTTTAATTTTTTATGTTAATTTTTATTATTGTTGATTAGTTGTAATTAAATTAGATTTAAATTGTTTTGTTATCTGTATTTAATTGTAATAATAAATTGAAATTATTAATATTAATTATTAATAATTATTAATTCTTAATAATTACTAATAATTAATAACTAGTAATAATTAATAGCTATTGATGAAAATTGGTATGGTCTATAAATAATCACTTGTAATTAGTTATTAGTAAATAGTAGTTGTAAATTGTAGTTATTAATATCAATTAACACTAATTAGTAATAGTTATGTATAATTAGTAATAGTTATGTTTAATTAGTAATAATTAAGGGTAATTAGTAATAAATAGGAATAATTAGTAATAAATAGGAATAATTATTTATAAATAGGAATAACTAGTAATAAACAGGGATAATTAGTAATAAATTGTAATAAATAGTAATAAATAGTAATAAATAGTAATAAGTAGTAACAATTAGTAATAATTAGTAATAAATATTAATAATTAGTTATAATTAGTAATAATTAGTAATAAATAGGAATAAGTAGTAATAAATAGTTTTAAATAGTTATAAATAATAATAAATATAAAAAATAAAAAAAATAGTAAAAAATATTAATAATTAGTAACAATTAGTAATAATTAGTAATAATTAGTAATAAATAGTATCAAATTGTAATAAATAGTAATAAATAGTAATAATTAGTAATAAATAGTAATAATTAGTAATAATTAGTAATAATTAGTAATAATTAGTAATAACTAGTAATAATTAGAAATAAACAGGAATAAATAGGAATAAATATGAATAAATAGGAAAATAATAAGAAAACATAAGAAAAAATAGGAATAAATGGGAATAAATAGGTATAAATATGAATAAATAAGATTAATTAGCAATAATTAATAGTAATTTGCAATAATTTGCAATAATTAGAAGTAAATATGAATAAATATGAATAAATATGAATAATTATGAACAATTCGTAATAATTAAGAATAATTTGAAATAAATGTTAATAAATATGAATAAATATGAACAAATATGAATAATTACAAATAATTAGTAATAAATAGTAATAATTAGTAATAATTAGGAATAACTTGGAATAATTGGTACTAATTATTAATAATTAGTAATAATTTGTAACAATTAGTAATAATTAGTAATAACTAGTAATAATTAGAAATCATTAGTAATAATTATTAATAATTAGTAATAATCAGTAATAATTAAGAATAAATAGGAATACATCAGAATAAATAGAAATAATAAGTAATAATTTGGAACAAATAGATTAACAATAATTTGGAATAAATATGAAAAAATACTAATAATTAGGAATAAATATTTTAGCTATAATTAGGAATAAATATTAATAAATATGAATAAATATGAATAAATATGAATAAATGTGAATAATTAGGAATAATTAAGAATAATTAATAATTATTAGTAATAATTAGTAATAATTAAAAATAATTATTGATAATTAGGAATAATTAGTGATAATTAGTAAAAATTACTAATAATTTGAAATAATTAGTGATAATTAGTAATAATTAGTGATAATTAGTAATAATTAGTGATAATTAGTAATATTTAGTTAAAATTAGTAATAATTAGTAATAATTACTAATAATTAGTAATGATTTGAAATAATTAGTAATAATTAGTAATAATTAGTAATAATTAGTATCAATTAGTATCAATTAGTAATAATTAGTAATAATTAGTAACAATTAGTAACAATTAGAAATAATTAGTAATAATTAGTAATAATTGGGAATAATTAGCAATAAATAGGAATAAATAAGAGTAATTAGGAATAATTAGGAATAAATAGACTAATAATAATTAAGAAAAAAGATGAATAATTGTGAATAATTATTAATAATTATGAATAATTAAGAATAAGCCTGAATAAATATGAATAATTAGGAATAATTAAGATTAATTAGGAATAAATATGAATAAATATGAACAATTCGGAATAATTAGGAATAATTAGTAATAATTAGTAATAGTTAGTAATAACTAGTAATAATTAGAAATAATTAGAAATAATTAGGAAGAAATAGGAATAAATACAAATAAATAGTAATAATTATGAATAATTAGGAATAATTAAGAATAATTAGGAATAATTAGGAATAATTAGGAATAATTAGGATTAATTAGGAATAAATAGTACTAAATAGTAATAAATAGTAATAAATAACAATAAATAGTAATAAATAGTAACAAATACTAATAAATAAGAATAATTAAAAACAATTAAGAACAATTTAGAATAATTAGGAATAATTAAGAATAATTAAGAATAATTAAGAATAATTAAGTATAATTAAGAATAATTAGTTATAATTAGGAATAATTAGGAATAATTAGGAAGAATTATGAACAACTAGGAACAATTTATAGCAATTAGGAACAATTAGGAACAATTGAAAATAATTAAGAAAAATTAGTAACAATTAATAACAATAATTACCAATTAGTAACAGTTAAGAACAATTAGTAACAAATAAAAACAATTAGTTATAAATATAAACAATCTAGAAGAAAATCAATTGTAATAAATAGTAATAACATTTAATGACTTGACATAATTTCTAGTGGATTGAAGGAACTCCTTTTGCTTGATGACTCTTCTCCTTTCAACATTCACTGTATCAAAACATTATTAAAAGTAAACTTCTACTTATGAATATCCAATCTCGTATGCACGAGTTCGAGTATACATTCATAGGAACACATTTTTCATAATGTTTTTAGGAAGTGAAATTTGCAAGAAGATGATTCATCAATGAAAAGGGGGATCTTTTGTACGACAACACATTTACATGAAACTTTCTCACACAGAAATCACAATGATGAATCTGATCTATGGTACACATATTCATTCTTTTATGCAAGGGTATGAATATGAGTACCTCAGAGCAGATTCTTAATTGTAATTTATGTGTGATAAAGTTTCATGTAAATAAGGCGTCAGGCAAAAGTGTAGCCATCAATACACTGGAAATTGTGTCACCTATAAGTAATGGTAATTATTAAGAAGTGGTTGTAATTATTTTTTAATTTTTTTCAGATAGTTTTTTTATAATTTCAAATAAATAAAAAATAATAATGATTTTATATTTTGTAGAAAAATATGGAACAAGGAAGTTGAAAAAATTATCTATTAGATGATCGTTCTTGGATAAATCAACGTAGAAATCCAAATGGTTCTGGTTTAAATCCTATATATATTAAGGGTGTTGATACTTTCTTATCATTTGAATCATCAAAACCAGAATATGTTTCAGAAGTCACAATAAAGTGTCCTTGTAAAATATCTGCTCTGAGAATGTTTGACACATTTGACAAGCTTGTGGGACATCTCTTGTGGTTTGGTTTTCAAAAAAATTATGTTTTTTGGTATCAACACAGTGAACGAAGTTCCAAATAAGATACTAATCACTGTATTCTGGATCCATCACAGTTTTAAAATTTAGTACAAGATGTTGATGGTCCATATGTTCAACAAACTGAATCTCAAGATGATATTGATTTAACTCCTGAGTTGGCACTATCCAAATTTTATGACTTATTGAGGTTTGCTGAGGATTAATTATATCATGGTTACAAGATAAGAAAATTAGAGGCAGTTGAAAAATTTATTACTATTAAATCTGATAATACAATGTCAAACAACTGTTCTGATAAGATATTTTCATTGGATAAAACACTATAACATAAAGAAAATGTGTTTCTTTCCAGTTACTATGAGATCAAGAGGTTGGATCATAATCTGGGCCTTAGTTATCTGAAGATTCATGCTTGTCTAAATGATTGTATCTTATATTCTAGAGAAAATTATTCGTTGGATAGTTTTCCCACATGTGGAAAATCGAGATATAAAGAAGCTCAACCAGGGAATTTTGTATCGTTTCCTGTAAAACAGTTGAGATATTTCACCCTTCAACCTAGGTTGCAGCATTTATTTATATCTCAGAACATAGTGTCAATGATGTAACGAACAAAACCAAGATTTTAACTGATAAAATCTGGAATCATCCATCTGATTGTGATTCATGGAAACATTTTGATTGTCTGCATCCATATTTATCTCTAGAAGCCTGAAACGTGTGATTGAGTATTTCTACTAATTATTTCTATCTATTTGGTTCTTATACTAGTCATTATTTATGTTGGCGTGTCATTATAACTCCGTAAAATTTACCTCCATGGATGTTGATGAAGGAGACCTATATTTTTTTGACCTTATTAATCTCAGGACATCCAAAAAATAAAATTGATGTTTATTTGAAACCATTTATTAATGAGTTAAATTCATTGTGGAGTGATGGTGTTAGTACATATGATGTTGCTGCGAAACAAAATATTATATTTAATGTTGCATTGATGTGGATGATTACTGACTTTCTGGAAAATGGTATGTTATCTGGCTAGACTACACATGGTCCGAAATCATGTACTTACTATATGAAAGACAATAAATCCTTTATTCTCATCAATGGGAAAAACATTGCTATTGTGACTGTCACCACATATTTCTTCCAACCAATCATCCTTTTTGGAGGAACAAATATCATTTCAAAATAGGTACAATTGAAAGTGTTGAACCTCCACAAATGATCTCAAGTGGAGAGTTAAAATCATTTGTATTTTCATTACCTCCCATCTAATTTCGGCCAATAGTAATCCAACAAAAAATTCATGGCTTTGGAAAGAACATAATTGGATAAAACGAAGCATTTTTCCATATCTTTAATACTGGTTTGAAGTGTTGTTCTGCCACATGTTGGATGTCATTCATATTGAGAATAACTATTTTGATAATGTATTTCATACAGTTTTGGATACACCATGTAATACGAAAGATACTATAATGGTACGATTATAAATTTCCTAAATTTTCAGGCGACTTGAACTTGAACTATTTGAAAATGTTAGATCATTGAGATTAATGAAGCCAAAATAAGCTTATACACTGTCCAGATAGAGTCACTTACTATTTTATTAGTGGATTTCATATTTGAGGCTTCCAAATGGCTATGCTTCCAACTTGGGAAAATGTGTTAAGAATGGTTATATTGTCGGATTAAAAAGTCAAGATTGTAATTTTATTTTGGAAATAAAAATGTCGATTGGGTTTAGAGGATTGTTTAATACTATGATTTGGGATTCGATAACCGTCATATCATATTTTTTTCACAAATTTGTGCAAGGACAATAGACTACGATGCAATAAGAAAAATGGAAGAAGATGATGCTGAAATTATATGTAAACTGGATTAACTATTTTTTCCTGTTATCATTGACTCAATAGAACAACCAATATTACATTTTCCACATGAAGATAAATGTGTAGGACTAATATAGTTTCTATGGATGTACCCATTCGAGAGATCGAAGTGGAAATTGAATAATAAAGTACATTAAAAATCATCAGTTGAAGGATCAATTGCTAAAGCTTATTTACAAGAGGAAATTTCTTTTTTCTGTACTCATTTTTTTGAATCTCAATATCCCTCACAACACAATCGCATGGGATGAAACAAGGGGAATTTAAATGAAAAAATGGAAAATGAATTATCAGTTTTTAATCATCCAAATCTTGGTTTTGGTGGAGTTCATGAACGATGGATTTCAAATGATGAAAATCACAGAGCTCATACATATGTTCTACTCAGCTGTGAAGAAATGACATCATTTGCACTGTGAGTGCTTCTATAAATTATTATATAATTTATGTTACAATATAGAAAATTATTTTATTGGTAGGAAATGTGATAATCATATCAAGAAAAAACATTCAGAAATTACAGAAGATACTCTTGAAGAACGTGAACAAATTTTTTTCCCATTGGTCTAAAAAACAGGTAACATAAATTATTGATGGTTTAATATCAATTCCGTTTATTATTTATCATATTTATAATTATTGTAAAAAATTTCAGGTGTCTAAACATGATGAAAAAATAGATAGGAAACTGTGTATATAGAGTAACCCAAAATCCAAAATGGTTAAACCTTATAATGCATACGTGGTGAATGGTTTTCGATTTCATACACGTGTATATAGGGAATAAAAAAATGAACATTGGAGTTTTGTTGAGAGGATTGCGTCACAGTGAAACTGAAGATTACTTTAATGGAGTTTGGGATGAAATTTTTGAGATGTGTTATCTTTGACAAAATTACATAATGATGTTTAAATGCAAGTGGTTGGATACTGAGAGAGGCTTGCATGTTTTTATGACTCATGGAATCAAGGATATTAAATATAAAAGTATTCTTGAATCAAATGAACCATTTTTCAAGCTCAAAATGCACATAAAAAATAATTACCCAATGTATTGTGCTACTTAAAGAGACTTGAGTGGTTGGTTGACCATATTAAAAATGATATTTTGGGAAAATTAGTTTATTCAAACTAAATGTGGTTTCTCTGAAGTGGATGGAATTAAAATTTTTAATGAGACTGCTCAAAATCCATCTTTTTCACAAAGATACTTGAATATCGATGATGACATTCCACAATCAAGGATCGATAATGAAGTTGATTTTAATAACATTACCCATGAATTTTAAATGACAAGAGATGGTGAAACGTAAACTCATATGGGTATTAATGATGCTATGGAGGAAGATGAAGACATTGACATTAATAGATATGAAGATGAGGATGAAGATAGACATTGTCATAGTTAAATTCTCAATATAATCATAAATATATATATATCTATATATATAATAGTTATTTTCTACTATCTACTAACAACAATCATTTTGTGTCTCAGATATATACTGATATATTTTGTGAGTTGCAGGAGGCTGATATATCTTTGGATGAGGGGGATTATGGACCATATGACCCTTATCCTACTGATGGTTCAGGGGGTATGTAGAGGGGGTGTGGTCTTGCACAATTGATGATTCCTGACCCTATACCTGAGTGATTTTCACGTCTTGGCTTTGATCCACGCACACAGAGGTATGGAATCCTATATATTTTAGTTAGCTTTCATTAATTTATTTATATATATACTAATTTTTGATTATTTATTACTTTTTCATAGTATTGTGCATATAGCTGTTGGACAGGGGAGCACTATCTTGCACAACCATTTTTCTCAGCCATGGATCACATGGGAACATATTCCTGTTGATTTGTGGTGTGACATGTTTGATCATTGGCTGGTACATAAATAAAGAATATTTATTTTCAAATTTATATTATTAATAATTTATATTATAAATTATTTGTATGTAATATGGTATCCAATCGATGATAGAATTCGTGACCCTATCCACGCAGCATGGCAGGTGTCTATGTGTGATTTTTTCCATCAGTTTTTGCACAATTTGAGATGAACAACCATTAATAAAGTAGGAGTGACATAATTTGATGATTTTTTTAGAGCCCACCGACCAGAGTTCATTTCATCTCACATTTGGGATGGATTATGTTTACACTAGATGGGTGGGGGATTTCAGAGGATATCTTCAGTGGGACAGAAAAACCGGGGGAGATAGGAGGTGACACTGTAAGCTAGTAGCCGTATATTGAGTACGCATAGATATCATCTGGTAAGTATATTTTTAAATATTTTATATAACATTAAATATAAAAAGTTTATTTTATATTTCGGTATTTAGTAGAGAATCTTGGTATTATGGAGTTCGATGTTTATCAGAGTTTGAATCGTGATCTAGCCACTATAGATATTAGAGGTGATTGCCAGCATCCGATTGTGTTTAGAATTATTTATTTCAGTTTGAAAATTAACTACATATATTATTTTTACCATTTTAATTATGAATTGGAATTAAAGGATTCTTATGAGGCTGCGACCTCTCAGACACAGGTTGAGAGTTAGGACAAGATGGCTAAGCAGACCAGTGCCCACCATTTCGATGAGGCGGCATGAATGCATGAGACTCAGTATGGATTTGTGAAGGGTCAAGTAGTTGGTATCAGCTCTAATTTGACTCATGGTACTTATAATGGTACTGCTGTGATGTCGACATCTAGCTCGAGAGGAGCTCATGGAGAGGAATCATCTAATGCCTCATAGTATAAGGAGCAGTTGCGAATTCAGTATGAACTTATAGAGTGTTTGTAGAAGAAGCATGAAGAGATGTTTCAGAAGCAGCAGTAGTAGTAGCAACAGCAAGCGGAGGAGATGCGTCTATGGCAGCAGTAGCAGCAGCAGCAGTATCATGAGACAATGGAGTACATGTGTCGTCTGACTCATAGTTTAGGGATGGAGTTTCCTCCACCATCTCCTACAGCTCCTCTGCCTCCTCCAAAATATGACACCCCAATGATTTGTTTTTTATGTTAAAAACATTTGAATTGAATATTTATTGTAATATGAACTATTTACAGTTTCTGTCTTTTATATTGGTGCAAATATTTGGTAATTTATTTTCTTATTTTCTTATTTTATTATTTATTATTATTATTGTATTTTTTAATATTTTTTTCTTAATAATAATAATAATATCTTAATATTTTTTTTATATTTTTATATTTTTTTGTAAATATTGAGAATTGTAATAATTTTTCAATTTTTATTATTTTAACAAAAATTAAAATTAATTTTTTAATAATCATAATTTTATTAAATATATTTTATAGTATTATATTTTTTAAAGTTTTTTATTTTACTAATAATAATATTTTTTGTATTTTTATTAATGTAATAATATTAATTTAATTTTTCATTAATCGTAATTTTATTAAATATTTTTTTCATAGGTTTTGTATTTGCGACGGGACATTTTGTGATGGGCTCCCATCGCAAACAATTTAAATATAATTTTTTATTAATAGTATTCATGACGGGCCCATCACAAAAGGTTTTTATGTATATAATTTATATAATCAGATTCTTATTTGCGAAGGGGTAGTTCTAGGTCACAAATAGAATTTGCGACAGGCCCGTCACAAAAGGGTTATTTATATATAATATATACAATCCGAGGATAATTTGCAACGCTGTTTTCTTCAACATGATATTTGGGATGGGGTACCATCACTAAAACATATTTTCAACCGGATCTCATTGCAAATAGCCCATTACAAATACATTTAATTTGTGTAGTGATGGTTATAACAAATGGAATCAGATGATATTTTTTGTGTCCATACCATCTCTGAAAATCCTTCTTCCCTATATCACACTTTCAAACTCTGAGATGATGATAACAAGACCAGTGACCAATCATAAAAACCAATTTTCCACTTTAAATTGATTAAAAAACATCCACATGATGAAAATGATACTCATTATTGACCATTAACCAAGTGATCTTTTGATAGTCCACACACAATCAGAGTGAATCATTTACCATCCTAGAAAGGATCATTGGAGAATCACATAGTGAAACACTGGGGTGAACAAAACTATTTTCAATTAGGTTGTCCAACTATATAATAAGATCTTTCAGCTCTACCGATTCCATAGGATAAGAAGGTATCAAAATTGGCTTTGTATCTAGAACCAGGTCAATTGTTAACTATAAATATCTCTTTATTGGTGGATCAGATAAATAGTCCAGGAAAATGCATATAAAATACTAAACAATAGTAGGAAGATCAACTACAGAAGAAACAACATTAGGTAAAACTAGTACATTAGAAAACATACATTAGAACTCTAGTTAGGAAGGTCAAGTACATCCAGAACTAATATCCCTCTCTCCATTGAACACCTGTAATCTTCCATTGGGTATAATGAATGATAAATGAGGATGTTTATATTCAACCTTTTCGCAATATGAAATATTAAAATCCATCCAAATTATAAATTCAAACAAATCTAGTCTGATAATAGGAAAATCCATGACTAACCCAGTATCAACTATTGATAGTAAATAAGAAGGCCACTCAAGCCACTCCTCTATCCTCTTCCTAGGAAATGTTAATAATTCTATATCAAAGGACATGTGCTCCATTGAAGTTTTAATAACATAAAAAATCATTGTAAATAAATTATTGGGAATTTCATGTACCAAATAAAGAAATTTCTTCTGAAGATGAAAAAATGATGACAGGTCAGACAATTTCTAGACCCATATCTACCTCCACTAGAAAATCATCTACTATATATATGCACTTCACTACAGAGGCATGTATGTGAATCCCTATATAATTTTATGCCTCTAGATTCCCCATAGTAACCATTGTAGTAAATTATCCCTAACTATATCGAGGTAAATAGATATCCAGTAAAAAATGCCATAGATGACCCTAAAATCAACAACTACACCATATATGTATAGGAGCAGGAAAAGTGTAATGGGTATTCCCATCATTTACACACTAGTAGCATGTCATTGGAACCCTACAAGATATAACTGAATGTTTAAAGGAGTCTTAATTTGAAATACCACATCCACCACTCATGTGATTATCTTGGTACATTATCTTCTTTCCTACAGCGCCATTGAAGATATCACTAGGGGAAGAGAAGAGGTATTACATAAAACATTTCGGTACATATTCATTTATTCTATTATTACCCTATCTAATATCTATACATAGGTAAAAATATTCATCTTAAATAGATTATAACTGATATCTAATCAGAAACCATATTGGTACTTATGATTATTCAGCTAGTCACTATTTAGCAAATATTGTACAAAATTCGTGCTCGAAAAATAGAATGGTGTATAATAACACCAAATGTTCTCTATGCTAAAAAGAGAGGAACCATAAATACTTTTCCTTCATTAATGACTCTGTCAAAACTGCTAGAATAAGAGAGTCTTGAAACCCTACCTATCAAAGCCCACATTCATTTTTTTATATACTAGGGAATTTGACCTATGTTGGGTCGGACCCTAATGTCTGAAAGATGTACACTTCACCATGAAACTCATTGGTGTATCTTGGTAATTATAGATGTGATCAATCTTGTTAATAAATTCATCCACCTCTTGAATTTCATTTTTACATTTAAAGGATAGTGGGTTCCCATGCAAAACACCAGTGATCGGTTTTTACCTCCTATAGCTCTTGGATTTACCACCTCAAATTAATTCTGAAAATTTAGCACATTATCATATATGGAATGAACTACTCACATAATATCCTAGATACAATTATAATCAAATAGACACTTTTGTTGAGGGGAATCAACTGTACCATTTTGTAGAACTCATAGAATCATTTTAGAGGCATACTGTTATACAACAAAATATAATTAACAATAAAATACTATAATATTCTCATTTACAACTAGAATAAACAATATTTTAAAAACTATTAATAATATCAATACTCAATCTTAACACCCACATCACAAAAACCCATGGTAACTTGAGGATCATCCAAGAAATTTCCTGCTATACACTTAAAAAACCATCTTCTAAATCCACAAAAATACTATCTCCAGTATATAAATCATGCTAGGAAAAATATTATTGAGGACATACCAATTTTGATACCATTTTTCAATGAACTGACCCTAATACCCTCACAATACTAATACCCAACCCAACATTCCACATTCCCATACGGCGTTTCAGATCTTTTTGGGCCGGTGAGAAGCTCCAAGACTCCAAACAAATATCTAGAGGGAATGATTCCGCCCAACCTATAAAAAAATAATTACATACTATAGGATGAAATAGGTGAAGATATAAATATTTATATAACAAAAAGAGAATAAAATATACTATACAATTAAAAAGTCACAACCAAAATCTCCAAGAGACAATTCCACTAGAAAAAAATTGAATATCTAACACAACTACTCAAACAGCTCTATCTGATCACACATAAAAACAACCACCATCCCACCACCAGTTACTCAAAACCCTACTAATAGAGAACCATGCTACCTCACTACATTTCCTTTTGGTTCCCCATATTAAAATAAACAACACGGTCAATGAAGATCTAAAGGGGTTTAAAAGGTGTGATCTAATAGGATCGTTAGTGTTTGACCTAGGTGTCCTATAACAAGTATCTATAAAATCATCCAATCATGCTAAGAATTAATGTAAACAATGTGTGATATATCGTTTAACTGTTTTATATTAAAAGCATAGACCAGAAATTTAATCTTATATTTTCCACCATTCCAAATAAATTAGTTAACTGGGTTTCAAATTATTCCATATACATATGTTGTAAATGATATAATAAAACAAATCAGGTATCGAATATCATATCAATTCCATTCCAGTAAAACCAAAAAATTACAAGACCAAATAACCAAATTCCACGCAAATAATAGGTAACATCATGATAAGGATAAAACTAGGTCAGAATAGCTTGGACATACAAGCCTTAAATAAAATACCATGGACTCATAAAGCCAAGAGAAATATTCACTGATTCTAAACTGAAATGAAACACCCTAGAAGATGAACCCACAACATTTCTAGTATGTCTATATAACAACATGACTATAGAGTAGTGGAATGTCCCATGAGTAGACCCCCACAACTGTGGATATAAGAACCTGATACATTCCTGAGGTAAAAAAATTATTTATTTCCATAAATAATGTTTATAAATTCAACATTATACCTTAATGAGTTTTCTGTTTCTGGTCACAAGTGTTTTTGAGGGTTTATAGGGCTTTTTAGGAGCAATGATACCATAATTTTGAAAATAAAATAGATAGGGAACATGGTGAGTAGAAACGATGTAGGGCAGCTCGCACAGTTACTCTTAAATGTCTTGGTATATACAATGGGGTTCTATAGGTTTCAAGGATTGAGAAAACCATGGAAATGGAGGCACAAGGCTAATGTTTGTGCTCTATAGTTTTTGATAGTGGGATGAGACACGAGATGGGAATGGATATTCAAATCATACAGAGTTAATGTGTGAGGTTCCCCTTCTTACAGAAGATGGTGCATGGTTGTCACACATGTTGGACAACCGTGTGGTCAATATATTAGACCTTAATATTTTTGGTAAAATTATAAATATACCAACACTAAATGTTACAACCCAATTGGTTTTATATTTTCCTCAACTTGTAGAAACAACCTATGTTGAATCTATCCTCATGATGCCTAAATTAAGAATCAATAGATCTTCTTCATCGAATCATAGAATCTAGATCTTTCGGAGGCCCCTGATCAATATGGGTATGATATCCATTAATTTGGTTCCATTTCTCATTAGTTTTAGTATCAACTGATCTTTTTTAGGTGTAATATAATTTTCCTCATTTTTAGGGTTTTCATTCGTTCTTCTTTTTCTTATGATATGAGTTGAATAGGGAGCTTATACTGGATGATCACTCAATTACAGACCCGTGGTAGGTGGAATCATTATTTTCCCTCAATGTATAAGTGTTAATATATATATATATATATATCTCTATGCTGGATTATTATTTTTATAAGTCATTCCTTTCAAATGGGATTCCTTGTTTAAATTGGATAGGTATGACCAATGTAATGAATTAGAAAATTGGAACAACCCCTTGGGTGTGAAGTACAATTAATAGTACCACCATGGGCGGAATATATTTTGAATACAATTTAGGTGATTCATTTACTCCATTCCATGGGATGTTAAATGATAAATGATAAATTTAAATTGAATTGATTAATGAAAGGGAATAGATGACCATGTCGCTAGTATTTTTCCTTGAATTTGATTGTGTAATCTTGAGTTTCCTCTTATAATGAATTTACCTGATGATTTAAATGATACTGGAAAATTTCTAATCTTATAATATT
This sequence comes from Viscum album, assembly GCA_963277665.1. Lineage (NCBI taxonomy): Eukaryota > Viridiplantae > Streptophyta > Magnoliopsida > Santalales > Viscaceae > Viscum > Viscum album. The sequence goes on along the minus strand of OY728163.1, from coordinate 1,309,737,945 downwards.
CCTTGAGAAACATTCCTGAGATGGGGTTTAATTGAGAATATTATAGTGATGAAATTGAAATATTTAAATAATGTTTTGTTGAATGTTTATTTTATGCCCTGGTTGACATATTTGTTCATATATGAACTCCATTGGTGAACTCATTTGGTAACAACCTTTCTTTCATCTGAGTGGAACTTGGACTCTTTACACAAAATATCAAGGATAGACGTAAGGGGGTTACTGTTATTCACTCGATTGACACTTAGACTACTTTTGTATATTTCCATGGAATGATTTGTTGGGAAATTATCATATATTCCATGGGTGACACAAAAGAACCCTTATCAGACTTATAAGGATAGAATCGGTGAACAATGATGTTTCACCACAAGCATAAAAATACCATGATTCCATTAAATAATTCCTATTATGATCTTGTAAGGTGATTGGTTCATGTACATCTTATGTGATACATATATTTCATATATAGATTTCTAAGGAATGTATTAGTTTCTAAATTGAATAATTAATGGAATGATATATATGTATGTGTGTGTGTGTGTGATTCCTAGAAATCCACATAATATGACTACAGTCAATCAGAGTCTTATATTTTATAGATGTTCAGGTTAAGCATCTCTTGATTACATATCCTTATAAGGGACTCTATTCTACGTGCTATGCCCTAAAATTTCATCTACTGAGACTAATTAAGTAAAAAAATAATATTATAAATTCATACATTACTGAGTTATAATTCTAGAAAAATCTGGCTAAGGCCGAAGTATGTAGCAGTTGAAGGGTGTCCATGGGAACCCTAACCTTTATGGGTTGTTTAATTTTAGTACATACTTCACATATTTTATTACCGCCTTTACACTATTGTTATTATAGATTATTTAACTGGATTGAACTAGAAAATTTGGTGGTTACCTATTATTATTATATCTTACAACCTGTTAGGAACACTATTTTTTACCAGACAGATTATATGACTACATGTATATACAAGGAAAATATCCCTAAAAAATGTTTTGGATTGCTGTATGGGAGCAGAATAGAAGAGGACGGATCTGATTCTCATGATTCTAGCTATGATAGTTTTTGATTTTTTTTATTTTGTTACATATATTATACACATTCCATACAAACTTATTTTGTCTATTTTGTAGAGATGGTACATGATAATAATTTTATATGAGACTACATATGGTACTATTTTATATATCTTTCATTGGTTTTTTTCTACTATCTGATCGATGTACTACTTCCATTAATTAATATGTGACTACTAATACTTTGTTACACTACAATAAGAGGTAATAGTCTCCCAATAGACATATTTTAGGCCCTCACTACTCGTCAGCACCCTCTGAAATTTTGGGAGATGTGCTTGAGGCCATGTTTAAAACCAAGACCAAGGAACATTATGGAGACGTCTGGGTCTAGAAAATCATAAATTTTATAAAGAGTTTCATTTACAAGATTTAATTAAAAATATGAAATAATGGATAGGGATATTAATGTATTATAATTTGGTAATGAGAATTTTTTTGGTGGTGTAAACCCATGTTCATGAAATAGTGAAATTTTCTCAAATAAGAACTGTTATTTCCTTGATATCGCCTATTATAGTTGATTTGATTCCAAAATTATGTGATGAACATGAAATGTGATGTTATTATTGGTATTATTGTGGGTATTATTTTTCATCAACCAAATTTGATGAGGGTATTTCATATCACATATCATTCTAGGCACATTATAGGATTCACATGTCTAGTATAATTCCACACTATATAAGATGTAATTTTTATCTACATGATATTTTAATAGGTGTCATGATAGATATACCTACTATGATGATATATTTCTATTCAAGGAAATAGGAAACATGGGTGGTACTCAGAGTTCCTAACATAACCTCACAAGTTTATTCCTGATTAGGCTACAATAGACACAATACGCAGCCAATTGTTGCATGTTGAGTCATATACCCTGAGTCACATAAACTATTATGTGTCATTGTGTTGATAAGGCGGAATCCATATTTCAGTTCATGAGGAGTGTGAGACCTTATGGATTGGAATTTGGTGAACCATTTGTTTCAAATATTTAAAATTAATTGTGATATAATGGGAAATTAATATGAAAATGAAATGAAAATGAAATTTCATATAGTAGAGAACATTACCCGGACCAGACCATAGAAGTGGGAAGTATGTAGCATATGTTACTTTTATATGATATGTATGTCACCCAGACCAAACTAATGGAGTTGGTAGAGATGTGTGATTTATATATATGAACTCTAGAACCTATCACATTTTATTATCTGTTTTTTTTTTGAACTATGAACTTTGATAATGTACTATCAGGGGGAATGTTTTTGTAATTATAGAGACATGCCATCATGACGTCCTCTATTTAGACACCAGGAGGTCGTTGATGGCCATCCTCTATAGGAAATGGTCCATGGGATTTCATTGGATCCATATATAGTGGATGTTTTGGAAATTGACATTTTACAAGACAAAGGTGTAGATGCAAAGTTCGGTGATGGGTTCTTCCACTTCATAAAGGCAGTTCAGGGAGCACTATGACCCACCTCAACTATGGAATAGTTGATGCATGTGTTCCCAGAGTAGAATCCAAAAATATTCCTAGAGGACAATGAGACACATGTTTTATATTCATATCTAGAGGCCATTCTATTTATTTTTGAGTATCTATAGATTCCTCTCGAGATGAGTTTAAAGATCCCTACATATATGTTGTGTGATTTTACAAAGTGACGGTAGGATGTTTGTAACACCCCAAGATTTTATGAGAAATATTATTTTTAATTTCATTGATATATTATGTTGTACGTTACACCAAGATTAGCATGTGCTATACACAACACCATAATAGCTTCTGTTATATGCTAACACTATTCTTGGCTTATGTTGCTTGCAAGAGCGACCTTCCTCAATAGTGTGTGTTTTACACAATACTGAGTTTCACTAAACGATGATATATTGTAATAATAATATTATAAACTAGCCATTATGAACAATATTAACCACAATTTTAATTTTATAACATTATCATTCATCTTAAAAATATTCTAGAGTGTAGTTTGAGAACAAAGTAAATTTTACTGGAATAATAAGTATTTTAAAGAAAATGTAGTTTTTCCAACTTTTGATGGCACATCCATTGAAAATATACTTTTTGACATTATTATAATTTCAATTTGAAAAATTAAACTTCTTCTTTTGAATCAGGATATCAAAATTTATGTAGGATAAATTATTGACATTATTCTTATAACCTTCATATTTTGAGGAATAATAAAAATACGGTAAATTTTAATAAAAAATAACTTTTTTCATCAAGATAATTTAAATTATTAAATTATAATATTGAATGGTTGTAAGGTATAAATCTAATATATTTTTATCATTTAATATAACTTAAGTCAGTTTTATTAATTTTACATTTAATTCGCTGATAAAAACATTTCAATGTTTTGCAATGTTTTAACTTGTAAAACCCATTTTCTCAACAGTGGGATTAATTTTAAATTAATTATTGAATCTTCTATGTATTAAATTTGAAAAAATGGATTCCATATTTTGAATTATTAGGTCCAAATAATGGTAATTGGTTTCTTTTTATTTTTAGGCATTATGAATAGTAACTACAGAAAATTTTATTTACTATAGTTAAAGGTAAATTTGGTAATTATGGGTAAAAATAATATTATAATATTACTATAACACTTATCTTAATATAACTGGATGATTATATTTTCCCTAAATCAAAATTCAGTCGAAATTTAATCTATTGGAACCCACATGTATGTGATTAAGACCTTTAATTTATTTTATTTAAAAAATGTGTAATATGTCTCACTCAAACTTTAATAATTAAAGTATTTTTAATATAAGTTTATAAAGAATATAAATTGGATTATAAAAACTCATTTTTAAGCTAAAGTTTTTTATTTGTCGTGGAAATTTATTTGTAATTTTTAAGAAATATTTAATTACCTAAATAGCTTATACATTAATAATGTAGAAATGATTTCATTAGTGAAAAATCAATAATACAGATTTTATTCAAATAATAAAACATATTAAAGGCCGAAACACCTGACCATAACTTATGGGTCATGTATATCTATACCATAGTCATCCAATGGTATACTTTTGGACCGTTTGGATCCTTATAAAATCAATTATGACACCTATATCACTTTATTTTAAATAATGTCAAAGTTGTCACCTTCATAATTTAGTAAATATAACAATTTAAATGTTGTAATTTTAAGATGATAAATTAGAGTAAAGGTATTTTTATGACATATATTAGATTTTTATATATCATAGTATTCTATTTTTAATTTTTATGCAACACATAAGAATATTAAATAATAATACAAAAATGTTGTAATTATTTTATTAAAGGGAAATATGAAATAAATGATATTATAAGTATTAAAATAAATATTATATGAACTAATTAATGTTCTAAAAGAATTTTATAGATTCATATGAATTGTTGGGAATCTATTAAAAAGTTTTTTTCGAAAATATATTCTGTTTAGATTTTATTTAAATTCAAATAAATGAATCACTTAAGAATTGATACTATTGATATTTTATGAATATAACATATTATTAAATTGTTTAAAAATCACAAAAATATTTAAAAATATTAAATTTCAAATTATATGGTCTAACATGTCCTAAATTATAATATTATGTCCAATTTATAACACATAAGTAATTATTTGAAACCATTTAATATTTATAACCTTATTACCACAAATAAAATTATATAGATTAAATAAGGATAAAATAAATTGATAAAGTTTAATATAAAATAAAAACATGTCTAAATTTGATTGGATGATGATATTACAACCTTATCCTATCTCAAATCCGAAATTGATTCACTTGGGATTTTTTTTATGTGGGGTTTGAGTTTATTATAAATTAATATTTTTGGGAGATTCATAATGTGCCCTTCTACTATCTTATAAAGGGAAACCTCCTCCCTCTCCACTTCACAGCATTTTGATCCTTCAAGATCGTCCATACCCTGCCAATTACTCTTAAAAATCTATCTAGTTACATTATATAGATTCTGGTCTTCTCAAATGACCATCCCTAGTCCCATAATAGAATGTTCAAAGGAGGTGAGTCGAAGAAGAGGTGATCTCTTCTACCGATTCATTCATGTTTCATTATTCTTATACTTCTTGTTATTTAGTTGTATCATTATAAAGTAAAATCATAAGTATAAATAATATACTGATATGTTATTATAAATATGAAACAACCATATTTCACCTTTTATCCATCCTATGGAAAATGAAATCTCTGTGCGTGCGTACGTACGAAATACCATCTCTACGCAATAGTTTAAACTGTTTTCCACCACCACCTTACATGGATGGGTATAATGGTATAAAGAATAAATATATATGGTTATTATGACATGATAATATTTATGAGATATTATATCATCCACTATAATTCCATTCAATAATTATGGGAACGATATCATCGCTCATGCTTACGTAAGGATTACTGTCTCCATGATCCGATGCGATTCATTCTCTGTGTTAACCAATAATGAATAATTATAAAGTATATATAATAAGTAATAATGAAATATATTACACAATAATGATAATGTATTTATGTATATATATATATATTTCATTTACTTCCATTGAATTTTAAAAGGAAACGAAAACATCGTTCATGCATATGTACGGCCTACCGTCTCAATTAACGGTGTATTTCATTCCATTTATCGATTTATTATATATACTATAATCTGAATATATATTATATATAAATCATGTTTTAAATTCTGGAATTAATTAAATCATGATATGTGTAATGATATGAAGAACAAAAAGTCCAAACATGTATGATAAAAGAAATGATTTTACCCAAAATGATGCTTTAACATGAAATTGAAAAAAGAACGGGTAATATAAAGTCATTAGAAAATAATATATGATATAATAAATATAATTATGGTTATATTAGGTGTTATATATATGTATAAACCACTATACATGAGTTTATAACATGTTTGGAAGAAATTGGACCTAAGGTAAGGGATTATTTCGTCCCACTTTTACTTTTGTGAGACATATGCCTTAATCACCATCAATTTCATTTGTATTGTGTTTATGATTACCATGAATGTTTTATGAATTTTATTATGAAGGATATGATATTTAAATATTAATGTATTTTTGTCTATTTTATGACGCATATTATTTCACTGATCATAAATGTTAAGGGATAAGTTTGCAATCTCATATTTATCCGTGATTGCTTATACGTGAGAATTTTTTGGAGTTAAATTTATCATTCATGTCCATGTTTTATAAAATGTATTCATAAATTTATTAATATTATTTTAGGTATGTTTAAAGAAATTTTTTCCCTTTTTTGACTTTTACCATATTTTATGGAAGGAATCATTCTTTTGTTTACCACACAAGTTACTTTTTGACTCTTCTGGAAAAAGTACGAGGATAATGTTTTTTTAAATTATACAGCATGAACGGATTTGTACAGTTTCATAACAACATATTTTTATGAAGAATACTCTAATTGATTTTGAGATTATTTTTATAAAAATACTTTTCTTTTAAAATTACATGTCATTTTGTGAATAGAAGATAATTTTGATGAAGAAAGGATATTTTCTTCAAGAATTCATTTCAAGTGTTTCATCAAAACTATTTCCCATCTAAGATGACATTATTTAGTATGATTATGTTTCATATATAATGTCTCTATTATATACATGGTTTATTTATTAGTATGATGAAATGATATCCATCTGTTTTATATGGATTATGATAAGATGTGATGATGTTTATGAAACCCATTCTATTCTTTATGTTATGATGAATGATTTATGATTGTTTTGTGGAACACGTAAGAATGATTTAAATTTGAGATGGGTTGGACCTATATCTCCATCAAATGCGTTAAGTAAATATTTATATCTCATGAGATAGACATGGCTATAATGGCAAGTAAATCTGGTTCAGTAATACAGGGCTGGAATAACAAGTAAATCTGGTTCAGTAATACAGGGCTGGAATGACATTTAAACCTGGTTCACTAATGGAATTTGTCCACTATGATGGTTTTGGCAAAAATTCCTTGGATACTATGGAAATAATATCATGTGTTTAATGTTTTTCCACAATTACATGTTTTATTCCAATGCTATTTTATCATGATTGATGCGCCTATATGATCTATGCCTTAAGTACTATAATGATTTAATTCACAACTCAGGATATTGGTGTTTAAACATTATGTTGATGTTTTTATGTTCAAATATATATGGTTTTGTGTTATTTTCTCCATGATTACCCTTACTGAGCATTTGAGATCACCTTTTATATTTTTCCTTTTACCTAGGATATAAAGGTATGTTTTAGGTAGGAAAAAAAGAGTGAAAGCTGTTTATGGGAGATGTTGATGATTTTTCACCAAGATTTGAAGATTATGTTCTGAGTTTCCAAAGATACTAAACTATTATGGTCTATGGGTGTTGGTTTTTGTTATGTATTAAGTATTCCACAAAAGTAATGTAATGTCTATGTACGTCAATATTGGGTCTCTATAGTTGCTATTAAAGGAAAGGTTTAGTTAAACTTTGGAAACTAGGATAAAAAAACATTAGTCAAATCCCTAGAGATATTTCTAAGGTATGTCTAGGGATGTCTATAAGGTTAACTATAAAGTATAGTTTATAAACCTAGAATTAATATAACCATCTTTAGTAACATAGGATTAAACCTTAGATGTTATATATTTAACATACTCCCCCTTGATTATGTTGTTTTTCTAGTATGATTTTTTCCTCTCACAATATTTTTTTTATGTTTTTTAAAATTCCTAGAAATAGGAAGATTCGCGATAATAGAGGATATGATAGACAATGTAATGATATTCTTCATGAGAAACCAAATTAAATGGGATTTTGAGGTCCAAACATCTTTATTATTCCTAATCAGAAATCTCATAATATGATCAATAATCTCAACATTGGTAAGTTTCTTGACTCATAAAATAAGAGAAAGATGGAGTATCATGATGATCATAGAGGAATGAATGTTCAATTTCCATCATGTAAATCATGTGGTAAGAGGAATCCGAGAGAATGTTTCAAAAGAACATGAAGATGATTTGGGTATGGAAAAGAAGGACACAAAGCCAGCAATTGAAAAGGAAAATGTTCAGTTAACACCATGGAGAAGGATAATGTTATTTCTAAGACATCAACAATGTTTAAATGTTTTAAATGTATAATGTACGGGAATTATGTAAACCAATACTATAAGAGAAAAATCTCATTAATAGAATCAACATGGTCATATGAGTAGTATTTATGTTGATGATTATGTAGAGACAACAAATGATATATGAGATGACAGAAGTGTTGAGGAATAAAATGGTGAATCTTGATCAATGGTTTAAGAAGGTAGTGGAATGATTGTATATCAAGAGTTATGTTGTATATGTAATTTAATGGTACTATGGAATAAAGAAACATCTAAGGATTGTTACACTATTCTTTTTAATAAGTATTTGAAAGTATATGTTGAATGGTGCCAGTAACCATGAATTGTTATTCATATATTTTTGGAAAGTAGATGATATGAACATAATTAAGGGTTAAATAGATAATGAGATTTTTGATAGTATTAATGATCTCATGAATGGTAAAAACACAAATTGATATCATGGTTTGAGTATATAGATTTTTTTGTGGATTTTGGTATGTGGAAGGAATTATCTTTTGATAGCATTCATGTTTTCATCAAGGTTTTATGGTAACTCGTGTTTCAAAAAAATACATGATTAAGGTATTAAAATGTTTGGAATGTGCCCAAATAGATATATCTTATGATATATGGGGATAAATTATGGTATTCAAATGATTTTTGTATGACATTTCTAGAAATTGTATTCTTTATACTATGAGTTTGGGAGGAAGTATTTTTGATAAGTTTAAGGATTGGAATGGATTAAGTTAGATATCTGATAGTATTGTTTAAGGATAGAAATTTTTATATTATTTCTGAATTTTTATAATATTATAGTTTTTGAAAAAGGACAACCCGTAGGATGGGTGAAAACCTGTCACATCGGACAAGGCTGTGGGAATAGAACCCATAACCGAAGTGCGACATGCCATTATCGCCTACCACTGGCCTACATGAAGTCCATGGTTAGTATAAATTAGTTTTATTTTATTATGTAGTATGATATATGAAGTATAAGTCCATTTTTGGAATCATATAAGGTAAATCTAACCATATATGGACATATGTATATTTGATAACATTTGAAAACACTGTGTTTGAGACAGATGGAATGACCCATAATTCTATCACATGATCTGCTAACACTTCAAGGATGACAAATTCAACTTCATTTCTTTAAATAAGAGATGATGTGGAAATTGTTCATGGAACAACCAATGATGATATTACATTGAAATGAATTAAGTATTTCTATGTATGTAAAAGAATTCATCAACATTTGGGAAATGATCTTGAAAAACAAAAATGTTGTCCTAGTACCCTCATATATGATGAATCGTATGGTACCATAGATCGTCACAAATTTATGGCTTTGTGATTGTTGGAATTTTCAAATCAATGTTCTCTACCACTCTCCATTCGAACATGATGATTAGATTTCTATTCCATATCCATATTTTCACCTATGTTCTCCTATTAGAAAACCTAGTGATGAGTTAATTTGGGTAACTGTTACATTTCATAATTTATTTTTAAAAATTATGTTTTATTATTCCTTTTTACGATGTGGGTTTCTATGAAAGAAACTTTCAAGTAGTAAACTATTTATAACCCTGACAAATTTCAAGGGTGAAATTGATTTTAATGGGGGTAGAATGTAACACCCATAGATTTTATGAGAAATATAATTTCTAATTTCATTGATTTCTTTTGTTGTATTCTAAAAAAAATTATCTTGCTCTATATGCAACACCGTATTAGCTTGTATTATATAGAAACACTATTCTTTTCTTGTGTTGCTTGCAAAAGCGACCTTCCTCAATAGCATGTGTTGTACGCAATACTGAGTTTTACTAAACAATGATATATTGTTATAATAATATTATGAACATGAAATTATGAATATTATTAACCACAATTTTAATTTTATAACATTATCATTTATCTTACACATATTATAGAATGTGGTATATAAACAAAGTAAATTATTCGGGTAAAATAAGTATTTTTAAAAAAAATGCAGTTTTGTTTCCTTTTGATGGTGCACCCAATGTAAATATATTTATTGAAATTTTTATAAGATAAATATGAAAAATTAAACTTCTTCTTTTGAATCAGGATATAAAAATTTACATCGGATAAATTATTGAAATTATTCTGATAACCTTTATATTTTGATGAATAGTAAAAATACGCTAAATTTTAATTAAAAATAACTTTTTTCATCAAGATAATGTATATTGTTAAATTATAATATTGAATGGGTTTAAAGTATAAATAGAATATATTTTTTTAACATTTAATATAATGAATGTCATTGTCATTAATTTTACATTTAATTCATATGTAAAAACATTTCAATCATTTGCAATGTTTTAACTTTTAAAATCTATTTTATCAACAGTGAGATTAATTATAAATTAAATACTGAAACGTCTGTGTATTGAATTTGGAAAAATTGAATCCTTATTTATAATTAGTAGGTCCAGATTATGTTTATAGGATTCTTTTTAATTTTAGGCATTATGAATACTAACTACAGTAAATTTTATTTACTACAGTTAATGGTAAATCAGGTAATTAAGGGTAAAAATAATTTTATAAAATTAAAATAACACTTCTATTAATATAATTGGATGATTATATTTTTCCCTAAATCATACTTGGGTCGAAATTGAATCTGTTGGAACCCACTTTGATTTGATTAAGACCTTTACTTTATTTTATTTAAAGAAAGTGAAATATGTCTCACCCAAACATTAATCAATAAAGTATTTTTAATATAAGGTTATAAAGAATATAAATTAGATTATAAATACTCATTTGAAAGCTAAAATGTTTTTCTTTGTCATGGTAACTTATTTTAAATTTTTAATAAATATTTAATTTTCTAAATAGCTTATATATTAATGATGTAGAAATTATTTATTTAGTGAAAAATCAATAATATATTATTTTATTAAAATATTAATACCCATAAAAGGCACAAAAAAACATGACCAAAACATATTGGTCGTGTATATATATAACATAATAATTTAATGGTCGACTTTTCGACCATTTGGAGCCTCATAAAAGCGATTATGACACTTATATTATTTTATTTTAAATAATGTCAATGTTGTCACCTTCATAATTAAATAAATATAAAAATTTAAATGATATAATTTTAAGATGATAAATTCAAGTAAAATTATTATTATTATTTATATTAGACTAATATTTATCATAGTATAATTTTTTTAATTTTTATGAAATAAATATGTATATTAAATAATTATACACTAATGTTGTAATATTTCTTTTATTAAGAGAAATATCAAATAAATGATTTTAAAAGTATAAAAATAAATATTATATGAAATAATAAATGTACTAAACGAATTTTTTATATTTATATGACTTGTTGGAAATCTATTAAATATTTTGTTTTTGAAAATGTATGTCGTGTATATTTAATTAAAATTAAAATAAATGAATTGTTTCAAAATTTATACTAATGATATTTTATGAAAATAACATATTAATAAAATGTTTATAAATTACAAAAATATTTAAAAATTTCAAATTAAAATTTATATAATCTACCATGTCATATATTATAAAATTATTTACAATTAACAACACACAAATAAGTATTTATAACCATTGAAAATTTATAACCTTATTACCACAAATAAAATTAAATAGATTAAATAAGAATAAATCAAAATGTCAAGGTTTAAAATAAACTAATAACTTGTCTAAATTTGGTTGTTTGATGACATTACAACCCTATATTATTTCATATCCTAATTTGAGTCACTTAGGATGTTTTTTATTTGGGGTTTTAGTTTATTATAAATTAATATTTTTGAGAGTTTCCTAAAGTGCTCGTCTCCTCTCTTATAAAAGGGAACCACCACCGTCTCCTCATCACACCATTTTGAGGCTTCAAGCTTGGAAAAAGCCATGAAAATTGTTCTTATCAACCTATCTAGTTACATTATAGAGGTTCTGGTCTTCTCAAAAAACTAACTCTAGTCCCATAAGAGGAAGTTCAAAAGAGGTGAGTCGAAGAAGAGGTAATCTCTTCTACCGATTCTTTCAACTTTGTTTATACTTATACATCATATTATTTAGTTGTTTCATTATAAAGTACTAACATATGTATAAATAATATACTGATATGTTATTATAAATATGAAACAACCATATTTTATGTTCTATCCATCCTATGGAAAATGAAATCACTACGCATGTGTACATACAGAATACGGTCTCCACAATGTGGTGTTATCTGTTTTCCACCACCAACTTACATTTATGGGTATAATATTGAAAAAAATAAATAAATATGGTTATTATAACATGATACTATTTATGAAACATTATATCATCCACTTTAAGTCCATTAAATAATTATGGGAATGATATCATCGCTCGTGCGTATGTACGGATTACCGTCTCCACGATGCGATGAGATTCATTCTCCATGTTAACCATTAAAGAATGATTATAAATTATATATAACAAGTAATAATGAAATATATGACATAATAATTCTACTGTATTTATGTATATATATATGTCATTTACTTCTATTGAATTTAATAAGGAAATGAAAACAACGTTCATGCGTACATATAAACTACAGTCTCCATGAACAGTTTATTTCATTCCATTTATCAATATATTATATATATTATATTATAAATATATATAATATATAAATAATGTTTTACATTTTGGATGTAATTAAATCATGATATAAGTAATGATATCAAGAACAAGAATTCCAAACATGTACGATAAATGAAACGATTTTACCCAAAACACTGCTTTAACATGGAATTGACAAAATAACTGGTAATATAAAGTCATTAGTGAATAATATATCATATATTAAATATTATTATGGTTATATTAGAAGTTAATAATATTTTTAATCCTACTATACTGGATTTTTCTACATATATGAATGAAATTGGACCTAAGGTAAGGGATTATTTGGTCTAACTTTTATTTCTGTGAGGCATATGCCTTAATCAACATCAATTTCTTTTGTATGGTGTTTAAGCATCGCATGACTGTTTTTGGATTTTTATTATTAAGGATATGATATTTAAATATGAATTTAATTCTCTTTATTTTATGACACATATGATTTCACTGATCATATATGGTAAGGGATAATTTTGAAATCCCATTTATCTCTGAGATTGCTCATATGTAAGTATTTATTGGGGGTAAATTTATCATCCATGTCAATGTTTTATAAAATGTTTTCATAAAGTGTTTACTATTCTTACATGTATGTTTATTGTAATTTTTACTCTTTTTTACTTATAGTAAATTGTAAGGAAGGAATATTTCTTTTGTTTACCATACAAGGTAATTTTTTACTATTCCAACAAAAGTACGAGGAGAATGTTTTTAAACTTATACAGAATGAACGGATTTTTATGGTCTCATAACACCTTATTTTCATGAAACTTCCTCTACGTGATTTCTAGTTTATTTTCAAAAAAATCATTTTCTTTTAAAATTACATGGAATTTTGTGAAAATAAAATGATTTTGAAGAAGATAGGGTATTTTCCTCAATAATTCATTTAAAGTGTTTTATCAAAACTATTTCCCATACAAGATGACATTATTTAGTATGATTATGTTTGAAGTATAATGTCTATATTATTTACATGTTTTTATTCTTTGTTTGATGAAGTGATATCCATTTGTTTTATATGGATTATATTAATAAGTGATGATGTTTATGAAACCCATTTTATTCATTGGGTTATGATGAATGATTTATGATTGTTTTGTTGCACACGTACGAATGATTTAAATAAGAGATAGATGAGACCTATATGTCCCTCCAATTGATTGGTTAATGATTTATATCTCATAAGATAGACATGGCTAGAATGGAAGGTAAATCTGATTCAGTAATACGGAGTTGGAATGACAAGTAAATCTGGTTTGGTAATACAGGGCTGGAATGCCAAGTAATCCTGGTTCAATAATTTACTTTGTACACTATGATGGTTTTGGAAGCAATTCATTGGCTACTATGGAAATCATATCATGTTTTTAATGGTTTGACACAATTACATGTATTATTCCCATGCTATTTTATCATGATTGATGTTCCTTTATGATCTATTCTTTACCTACTGTCACGATTTAATTCACAACTCATGATTTTGGTGTTTAATAATTATGTTCATGTTTTTAAGTTCAAATTTATATGGTTTTGTGTTATTTTCACCATGATTACCCTTACTGAGCATTTGATCTCACCCTTTATATGTTTTCTTTTCCCCAGTATAGAAAGTGTGGTTTTAGGTAAGAAAAAAAGATTTGAAGATATTTATGGGAGATGTTGACGATCATTCACCATGATTAGAAGATTATGTTCCGAGTTTCCAAAGACAATAAACTATTATGGTCCTTGGGTGTTGGTTTTTGTTATGTATTATGTATTCCAAAAAAGTAATGTATTGTCGATGTATGTTATGATCGGGTCTCTATAATGTTACTACTCTCAAGGATCACTATCATGATATGTATTGGACTGATTTTCATATGGAATTCTATGATTTATTCATTCCTGAGATATCAAGGACTGATAGAGCCCGAGTCTTCATTCACAGGGAGTAGAGCATATTATCTGTTATGGATTATTCGACATATTTAGCTAGCTCCATCACTTCACACCTATTCTAATGGGTTGTGATTTTTCTAAATCCAATAAATTCAGGTATGGTAATAGGTATGAAATTATATCATAAGAGAATAACTTTTTGAAGACATCCATTTTTGTTATAGTGAATCAAGAACTTTTCCCAGAGTATAAACTAAGAGAGGATGGGGGTGTGGGCTGGGGTGGTTCAACACCTAGAACTAGTACAACGTCGACCATTAGTATAAATAATCATCTAGATCTTCCTCATAGTTCTATTACAATAATTATCACATACTAAGGTAGATAGGTGTGGTTCCACCAATGCAGTAGACTCGGGAATACAATAACTCATTTCATAAGAGACCTAGTGTAGTTCCAATCCTGCTAAAACATCTGATATCTATAGAACATTTTCATAAATTTTCTTCTAACATCTAGTGAGAGAGGGCCTGAACTATATCCATATGTATAAGAATGTTTAAAATATTATCATCATAAAGGAATCTGGTGTACAAGAAATTGATCAAGATTAGGCGCTGTTTGTGGCCACAATATTTAGTGTCCATATTTAAATCAATAATAGAGCATATCTGTTTAGGGTTTCTAGGCTATATCACAGGGCTATTGATCATGCTACATAAACAAAGTACAACTGAACCGTGAGGAGGGGAGTCCCTGATCTTCTACTATGAGAGGTAATATTATAGTAGATTATACATTATTATGTACTCCTTTTGATGCAAGTAATTCTAATATATTTATATATATGCCCATTGGGGAGATCCTTGTGGTCAGTGTTCAATGTTTTGAAGGCTTTTTGAGGGTTTATACACTTTTAAGGATAGAAATGAAGGATGTACGCTTGTGTATGGAGTCCACTATTCTGAATAAAGGGTGTCAAATCATATTGTACCTCTATTTTCCTAGATATAACAAGTCTTGAAATCATTATTGGGATAGAATGGTTTGTTCAAAATCATGATTTCAACGATTTATAACATTGTAGGGTGACCTTAAAATCAGCATAGGGAAAAGCGTCTATTAAAAATAATGAATGGGATGTCCATAAAAGGCCCCAACCTTAAACCTTACTTAATCTTGAGTTATTACATGATTACACATTGAAGATCTTTTCATGTTTAGAGTTTTAGAGAATTAGATCCTGAAACATTCATTACATTCCACATTTAAACAAAGTGGTTACATAAAATACAATATTCATTCTTCCCATCAACGGAAACGTATTGAAAATAAAACATGGATTCTTTCTTGACACATCCTTGACACTATCATCACATAACGTACCTTTCCCTTGACCTGTGAAAAACATTTCAAAAACTTGGGATGAGCATAAAAAGCTCAATAAGAGTTATAAAAATATGGAAAGGAAACATGAGTTCATATATACATTAGAATGAAATCACACTTTACCCACAAAACATAGGCATATCAAATCATGAATAAATCATAGAAAACATAAGACATAAAGGTAACTTGAGGAATTCATAACATTCTTACGTAGGGAGTAACCCTCTTGGTTACGTTTGGAATACCCATCACAGTATATTCCCTAAATCTCTTCGGAGAAACCATAACATTTCACTCCTTCGCGTTACCCAATGCATTGGAGAGCTATATCGGGCTCACCCGCCCTTAGTTTATCACGGAACCACCCGTTCTCATAACAATGCCCAAGAACCATAACATAATTGTATCACATAAAACATGCATAAAGGAAACATAACATTTCCACATTTCAATCACAATATAACATTTTAGTATATTGAAATAATGAATCCAAAATAGAAACCATTTCCAAAACCATTTAAAACATTTAATAAAAAGATTTTTGAATCAAAGTGTCACATACCACCTTGAAGCTTAAAATTTTAAACCATTAATATCCATATAAATAAATCCTTAAAACCATTTTGAAAACATGGATATTAATAAGAACAAATAATTAAAACATTTAAAATGATATTTCGGTTAAAGGGGTTTTACCAAAATTAGAGACACTTGAATACAATAATTGAGGAATAACATTTAGTCAAAACATTATAATATCATGAGAATAAATGTATTAATGATATAATACTCCAAAGGATAGTATATATACCATATAATAGTGAATTGGTGCATAACAACAATAAACCCTCAATAGAAATGTCAAATGTGATTAAATCCCTTATAAACAAGGTATCCTTAAATTAAGGACAAATCAATCTCAAAAATATGTGTGACAAATATAAATACACCCAATATAATTGGATATTAACTGTAAAACAATAAATGGTCATTCACACATATTCAATGGATTACATATTCAATGACTACATGTTAAACCCAAAGAAATCTAAATTGGGTTAAAATGTTCCCTTGACAGCCTAACAGCATCACATAAAAACGAGTTGATGAGAGATAAAAATGTGTATCTCATAACTTGGAAATAAAATTAACATCAATAAGTATATATGAGAACATATCCCAACATAACAATATGTAAATTAAAAGACCCAACAGAAGAAGTCTTTTAAAAAAAAGGAGGGTGAAAGGTTCCCTTACGAACATGGGTATCTTTCAAAACATACACCCCATGAAAGAAGGAAAATAGATCATTGATGTAAATGCTCATAAAAAAAATTATATTACACAAAGAGTAGAATAATGTGCAGTACATACACCACTCAATGGAATTTCTGGCAAATGTAGCATAAATCTCACGGGAATAAAAGTGAGATGAAAAATCTCTTACGAAAACTCGGCAGCCTAACGGCGCCACATAAAACTTCCGAATATGGATTGATGAGATAAAATAGGGTATCTCATCACATTACAATAAAATGTAAATCAAGAGGAATATAAAAGAACATCCCCCAACATTACAAAGAGGATCTTAAAAGAAGTGACATAAAGGAGAGTACTTAAAAAGAAAGAGAGAGGTTAGATCTCTTACGAAAGTTCGGCAGCCTAACGGCGCCACTCAAAACATCCAAAATGGATTGATGAGAGAGAATTGGGTCTCTCATAACATGAACATAAAAATTACAGTAAGTGTAATATAAAAGATCATCCCAATAACAAGAAATATGAGCTTTAAAAGGAATGACATAAACGTGTGTACTTAAAAAGAAAGAGAGGAGTAGGATCCCTTACCTCGGGTCTGACTTGACTCGATCGTTCTTTAATCTCCTGAATAATAAACTAGAGTTAATTTATACTTCATTAAGAACCTTTTTCAAGTTCATTATTCCTTTTATATCACTTATTACCATGTTATAAACATTATTTAATCATTTAAGTTAATCATGTTTGTTTTGTCGATATTTGGTTCTTATGTCGAAAGTGGACTTCTTACAATTACATGTTGTTCGTGTGGTCAAAGGTTCTTTATATCCAGAATGAAATTCCTGATTTGGATATCATATATATCATATATATCCAGTATATACATGTATTTATAATATTACATAATCATTTAGAGGTAAGAAACGAAATGCACCGTTCATGGAGACGGTAAGCCGTACGTACGCATGAACGCTACTTTCATTTCTTTGTCATATTAATGGAATTAAAACTAAATGAGAGGTATGTATATTTTAATTACAGAATTATATTCATCATTTAGATGTATCATTAATCATATATATCCATTATATACATGTACTTATAATAGTACATTACATTTGGGGATAAGAAATGAAATGCACCGTTCATGGAGACGGTAAGCCGTATGTACGCATGAACGCTACTTTCATTTCTATCTCATAATTTAATGGAAAGAAATAATAATGATATAGATGTATATAATAATTCCAGTATAACATCATATATAATATCATTAAATCCATCCTTTATACGTCCCATGTATGGCATTAACGAATCACAACACTTTGAGGGGGCGGTAGTCCGCACTTCCTAAAATGAAGATATCGCGTATACCCATAATGGAAGCCATAAAGGTAAGACACAAATGAAAAATACAGAAGAATAAGTAAAAAATAAACATATTATATATCATATATAAAAATAGTTACATCATAATGGCCACCTTTGAAGGTGTTAAATGAGTATTGAACAATCATCGTTTCGGGAGGCAGAATTTCGCCATCCACGGAAACTGTATGTTCATTAACCGTTTGATGTAGTTGTGTGAGAGTGTAGCTCGAATAAATATTATAAAAACATCCTAGTATATTGAATATACCGGTGTTGTTTCAAAAGAAGTAAATAAAAAGAGTTTAGGGGGTTGGAGAAGCAAAATAAACCAAATGAACATGAGAGAATGAATTACCTTTAAAAGTGCAACTCCTTTTGATTTGAGCCTAAAGACTTCATTTGAAAGGATTCTTCCCAGAGTGAATCCTCTTGGATTAGGAGAGGGATGTGGAGAGAGTAAATGGGCAGGGGTTGGCCGAGCCAAAGTCTTGAGGAGTGTGTGAAATGAGGTAGAGGTGGGGGCCTTTTATAAGAGGAGAGGAGGGTCACTTTTGGAAAGTAAGAAATATTACTTTATTTGAAAATGTGTTTCGGTTTTAAAAGGTCCCACATTGATATAATACGTGGATAAGTTTTTAAAGGTTCGAAATCCACCCATCCAATAAGTTTTTGACTTGTGTAGTTCATATATGTTACATTATCTTTCCATTTTATTTAAATCGTTAAATAATGAGGTCATCGCTGCATCATCATGATGTCATAAATAATTTAATTTATTTAGTGTCTAAAAATTATAAAAAAATACTATGATGTAGGAAATCTTTTTATCTTTCCAATGACTATTTATAATCAAAAATAGGATCTTTATAACCCCATGTAAAAATTGTTTTCGTAAAACATATTATGTTTGTGTCATTTTTACTTTTACATTAAATAAAAAGTTATTTATGTCATTTCCCAACCAAAGTGGCTCCATGGGGTCCCCAAGTTGACCCATGGCTTTTCCTGGTCTGCCATTACACATCCAATGAGGTTAGGACATGTGTATAGTTCATTTCATATTATTAAAACATAATTTTAACTTAAACTACACTAATTACCTCTAATCGCGATTAAAACTTAATAAGTTACTATTCACCAAAAAATTATTTTTATCCCATTGAACCACATTTTACTTCTTAATGACAACCATGTATGTTGGATTTTCGAAATTCAAAACACAAAGATGGAAAAATTTCATTTAAACCGAAAAATCAGTTTTTATAAGTACCACTTAGTGGTTTCACTATTCATCAAAAATTGAAGTTTTTCAGAAAAATCCCAAAAATTCACCCTAAGCTATATTTGATATTCCGAATTCAAAAATTAATTATATTTTAAAAAATTCAAAAAATATAAGTCACATTAATTAATTTAATAATTAATTCCCGTTGTCAGATGAAATAGCGTGTTTTTATGAAACAATAAGTATCAAAAGATTGACACTGGTTTATGTCTGATTTCAAAGTGAAATTAATTCCAACGACCACTATTGGATTTAATGGTAAAAATATATTATAATTTCACTTTAAAACCAATTAAAAAGATAATCTAATCATATAAATAAATTAGATTAAAAAGAGGTTTTGAATTAAAATACAACATTTCACACTATTCATTAAAAAAATGAACTTTATCGGAAAGATACCAAAAATTTACACAAAGTAAATTTTGATGTCCAGATTCTTAATAAGAGTTCTATTTGGTCCAAAAGAATGTTTAAGAGTGAAAAAAACTATATTTAATGATGGTTCACCCTCAAAAGGGGATAAGTGAACCTTTAGTGAAAACTAGGGCATATACGCCTAAAATTGAATTCTTTCCGTATTTTAAGCCATTATCTTTTATTGGATAAATGTAAAAACATTTAAGAACATATATAATCATATTTTAGTTATTTATATCCATTCCCGCCAATTCAACAGCTACATGTTAACTACCATTTAAAATAATATTATTTTATTATTAGAGTGCAACGTAAGATTCCCAAGAAACTCATTGTTGCTTGTTGGGTAGACCATCAAGCATAGCGTCCCCTTTAAAGTCATATTAATATTTTATTCAAAAATTGGGATAAATAAGAAAATGTCATATTTTTTATTTACCTGGGGTGTTACAGTCCATGTTATTCAAGATGGACCCAATCATCATGGTCATGGTGATATGACAAATCATATTGTGAGATTATATGTGGATGATTAGGGGACATGATATCGATATTTACTTTCAGTGGTTGATCATCAATGTCACGACCCGTCCTCGGGGCCCGTGCCGTGACTACCCCAAGCCCGCCTTCCATAGGCCAGGGGCTGGCGACTAGCACCAAGGCGTAAAATCCCAGTAAACAGGGAAGGCATTGCCTTTATAAGTAACAACCACACAGAGTCAGCAAGCGGAAAGTAAAGTGCAGAAAAGTAAAGGGGCCGGAAATACAAGCCCAACTGTAAAGTACAACTGAAAAGAAAAAGAACAGCAACTGAAGAAAAGACGGCGGCCTCGTGTCGTCCACTGGCAATCCCACCTGAAGGGTGGGTACAGATAGCCTCCAGGCTCCTCGGGTCCCACGTCCGCTCCGAGCACGTCCCGTCCAGTGGTCCACCTCCAGGTACCGTCCTGCTCCACGCCCCAACCGCGATCAGCGCTGTCCGTCGTCTGCAACCAACACCACGAAGTGCGGGCATAGCCCGTGCAGGGGTGAGTACAACTACTCAGTAAGGACCCCGAGACCCCCGAAGGTCTCACGAAATCCACAAAGGATATAGCACAAAAGAAAGATGCAATCACGAAGTAACATCTGACTTGACTTAGGTATATGCCCATACATATACCTAAGTCCCCACTTCTAGCTCTGCTCACGAGCTCAAGAACAACTCAATCCACAAAGGAAAGCAAGACTCAAATCCACAAGGAGAGTAAACAGTAAATCCACATAGGATAGTTCAACATAATCCACAAAGGAGAGTAACATAAGATTCAGCTCAACCAGGTATACTTTTTCAGATGACGTCAAAGACGATCACTGATCCGTCTCAGTCGTCGGACCCACGAAGGATCGATAGGTACTAACCCCCGCAAAAAGACCCACGTAGGATCGGGCTCACACAGAACCTGTAGGCAGTGGCTCACACAGAACCGGTAGTAAGGACCCACGGAGGATCGGGCTCACACAGAACCTGAAGCACTGATCCACGTGGGATCGCTGAGTGCAGTAGTCGACGCAGTCCACTGAGGATCTCTGCACAGTCGTCGCCGCAGTCCACGAAGGATCTCTGCTCTGCCGTCGTCGCAGTCCACGGAGGATCTCTGCTCTGCCGTCGAGGTCACAGCCAGCGCTAGGGTTCCCGCACGTAGCGAGCTCGTTTAGGAGGGTCCGCTCCACGAGCCGAGGGGCTGATACATCAACTGACACGTAGTCCGAAGTTGATGTATCCAAAAGTTCCGTATCGACAACAGGATCTCAACGCGACAGACGGCGCGTCAATCGGACGCCCGGTCTGAGAGTTATTGGCATTTTCGTCCCAGGGGCCCGGTTGGTTTTTAGGGCAAAACCAACCCGACCGTACTCCGCCTGTATCCGATCCTCGGGCGGAGTATGCCAAAAGTTCCGTCTCACTTAGAGGAAACTACCACAGCTGACGGTACGTCGTTCGGACGTCCGTAGCTCAAGTTATGAGCGTTTCCGCTCCGAGGGCCCGGTTGGCTTCGTGTACGAACCAACCCGGCCGAACCCAAAGTCTTCCGAAACCTTGAGTATAATATACCGAAACGACCGTCTCGATCCAAGGATCGCGTAGCCGCTGACGGTTCGTCAATCGGAGGTCCCAGGCCCAAGATATGGGCGAAAGACCGTAGAGGGCCCGAAACGGGGGTACTGGGCCCGGGGCGACCCGGCCCGAACCCCCCCTGGGGTCGGCCGAACCGGGTCGGCCCGAACCGGGTCGGCCCGACCCGGCCCGAACCGGCTCGGCCGGGTCCGGTCCGGCCTGGGCGCGGCCCGGCCGACCGGACCGGCTCGGCTTCGGCCGAGCGGCCGAAGCGCTGCCGCCGCGGGTCAAACCCGCGGCTTTGGAGAAAACGCGGCCCGCGCGGGCCGCGTGCTGGAAGGCCGGACCGCGGACGCGGTCCGGCGGCTCGCCGCCGCCGCGGCTCGGCCGCGGCGGACTCCTCCGGCGGCGCGCCGGGCGCCGCCGCCCCCGGTCGCCGGCGCCGCCGCGCCGGCGACCCGCGCCGCCGCCTCCTTCCGCGGGCCGCCGGAGATGCTCCGGTGGCCCGATTTGCCTCCCGTCTGCGCCGTTGTTCCTCCCGGGATGCGTCCTCCACTGCGGAATCAACATATGGCCCTTGCGTCGCGCTTTTGCCGTCGCTTGCCAAATCCGCACACAAAGGAAGATCGACGGAGGGTTGCCGGGTCTTGTTCGTTAGACCCGCACCCTCCGCGTTAGTCATAATCAACGGGAGAAACAGGAAAGAAACCAATCAACAATTTTAAATAAATTAAAATTGTTTCGTGATCGGGTTCTATATTTCAAAAGAATAAACACGGGATTTTAAAAAGAATTCCAACATCCCTTACCTTGTCGTTGCCGAACGGGGGATCGTCGCGGAATTTGCTCGTCGCGGAAGATGGAGATCGCCGCGTCGTCGCGGAATCGCTCGTCGCGTCGCCAATCTCCGGATCAAGATCAACGGATTTAATTAGTTTAAATCCGTTGATATTGAAATTAAAAAGGGAGAAGAAAAGATCCGATTCTCACCTTTGTTGCCGAACGAGGATCGGCTGCGGAAGAAAGACGTCGCCGAAGAACGTCGCGGGTAGATCTCGTCGACGTCGCAGATCTGGGTGTGCGTCGTCGAATTCCGTTCGCCGGAGTTCTTCGCGTTCTTCGCGTTCTTCGCGTTCTTCGCGGAGAGGGTGGAGGAATGAAGATTCTTTCAAATCCTTTCCAAGGATTTTTGGGTTGGTCTTATTTTATAAACATGCCAACACACGAAACCGGTTAAGAAACGATCCATCAATTCGTTGAATTAATTCAACGAAAGAAACGACCCATTTAATTCACGAAGAAACAGTCCATTTAATTCACGAAATAAACCGCCCAATTAAATGGTCTGTTAAGAATTAAAGAAAACGCGTCGGTTGACTTTTCAGTTACTTTGACGGGTTTTCGCGGGTGCGTTACTTAGCGAAAGAAACGGCGGGGCTCGTGCGGGTCCCACCGCACAAATATCCTACCAAGGGGTAGGATATTTCTGGATAGCATCCTATCCAGTTCAACTCAGTTCAAGCCGTCTTTAAGTGACTTCAAGTGGCTTCCAAGCAGCTTAAGTGAAATAAAATAAAGTTGTCGCACAAACTTTATTTTATTTCTGACTTAAAGCCGTAAAATTTAAAAACCACGTCTGAGCAAACGCAACTCCGGAAGAGGCGTTTCTAAGCAAATACCGGCGCTGCGATTTCATCGGTGCCCTCAGAATTTGATTCCGGGCACCGGTTCAAAAGATAGAAAAACCCGCTCGTCCGTTCACTGAACGTACCCGAGCCAAACTTCGGAAATTGATTCCGGGCACACCGGGCCTCGGAATCAGGTGCCGTCTGAAGCTGCGCTCTTGTAAAATTCCAAAGAAAATTAAGAAAAAAATTTCCTTGAAATTTGCGGGTCTTTACATTACTCCCACCTCAAGGCTTTACGTCCCCGTAAAGATACATCAAAAACTAGGGGAACAAATGGGGGTACTGAGCACGAATCTGAGCCTCCCGCTCCCAAGTGCTCTCCTGGAGGTTCCCGTGCTGCCACCTGACGCGCACAAGAGGAATCGCCCGCCCACGTAGGACCCGCTCCTGTCGATCCTCGATCTCCACTGGAACCTCCGCAAAAGTCGCCCCATCGTCCACGTCCAGCTCCCCAAAGTCGATGATGTGCGTCGGGTCGTGCACGTATCTCCTCAGCTGAGACACGTGGAAGACGTCGTGCACCCGATGCAACTGAGGTGGTAGAGCCAGGCGATAAGCCACCTCTCCTATCCTGCTGAGGACCTGGAAAGGCCCGATGAAGCGGGGAGACAGCTTGCCGCCTCGGCCAAATCTCCGTAAACCACGTCGAGGTGAGACACGCAAAAAGACGTGGTCGCCATCCTCGAACTCTAGTGGCCTCCGCCTCCTGTCAGCATATGACTTCTGCCGGCTCTGAGCTGTCCTCATCCTCTCCTGGATGATCTGGACCTTCTCTGTCGTGGCTCGGACCATCTCTGGTCCCACGAGTGCTGACTCCCCAGGGTCTGTCCAGCACAACGGTGATCTGCAGGGTCTGCCGTACAACGCCTCGTATGGTGCCATCCCGATGGTGGAGTGGTAGCTGTTGTTGTACGCGAACTCCACCAAGGGTAGGTGGTCCTCCCAGCTGCGACCAAAGTCGAGAACACATGCACGGAGCATGTCCTCGAGTGTCTGTATGGTCCTCTCCGTCTGTCCATCCGTCTGAGGGTGGAAGGCTGTGCTCAGATGGAGCCGCGTCCCGAACGCCTCCTGCAACCCCTTCCAAAGCCTGGAAGTGAAACGAGCATCTCGATCGGAGACGATAGACGATGGCACACCGTGAAGCCGTACGATCTCCTGGACGTAAAGACGTCCCAAGCTCTCCACTGAGCCCTGCTCTCTGATGGGTAAGAAGTGTGCCGACTTGGTGAGTCGGTCGACAATCACCCAAATGGAGTCGTGACCTCTGGAAGTACGCGGAAGTCCAGTCACGAAGTCCATAGATATGCCGTCCCACTTCCACTCCGGGACCTCCAAGGGCTGTACCAAGCCTGCTGGTACCTGATGCTCTGCCTTCACCTGCTGGCAGGTGAGGCATCGTGAAACGAACTCTGCCACAGCTTTCTTCATACCCGGCCACCAGTGCTGTCGCCTGAGATCCTGGTACATCTTCGCCACTCCGGGATGTACCGCCAAGGGAGAAGTGTGAAACTCTCTCAGCACCTCCTCTCGTAGAGCGACTGGTACGAAGGTACGTCCTCTGAAAAGGATGTCGTGCTCTGCTCCAAGGGAGAAACCATCAGGCGCCTGACCTGAGGATATCAGTGCACGCCGGGTCTCACAGTCAGCGTCCCCACGCTGAGCCTCTCTGACCCGCTGTAGAAGTGGAGGAGAGACTGTGAGAGACTGAAGAAAGGCTGTTCCGTCTCTATCCACGAAGGATATCTGCAAGGAGGCTAGCTGCTCCGTCGCCTCCTCAAGCAGCTGAATGCCCGTCCTCCTGCTGAGGGCATCGGCTACCACGTTCCCCTTCCCAGGAGTATAGACTATCTCAAAGTCATAGTCCTGGAGGAACTCAAGCCATCTCCGCTGTCTCAGGTTCAGGTCCTTCTGAGAGAAGATATACCTAAGACTCTGGTGGTCAGAAAAGACTGTGAAGCGCTCGCCCATCAGATAGTGCCGCCAAGTCTTCAGAGCGAAGACCACTGCTGCTAACTCCAGGTCATGAGTGGCGTAGTTCTGCTCATGCGGCCTCAACTGACGTGATCCGTAGGCGATCACGGCCCGCTCCTGCATCAGGACGCACCCGAGTCCAGTCCCTGATGCATCGCAGTAAACTACGTACCCAACTCCCTCCTCAGGCAACCTCAAGATAGGTGCGCTGGTCAATCTCTGTCTCAGCTCCTGGAAGCTCTGCTGACATCTGTCTGACCACACGAAGGGTTTCCCCTTCTTCGTCAAGGCTGAGAGTGGTGCTGCAACTCTGGAGAAGTCTGGCACGAATCTCCGATAGTATCCCGCTAGGCCCAAGAAGCTCCGCACCTCTGTCACGCTCTTGGGTGGCTCCCAAGCTAGCACTGCCTCGATCTTCGCGGGATCCACTGCAACTCCCGCCTCAGAAATGACGTGCCCCAAGAAATGGACCTCACGTAACCAGAACTGGCATTTTGAGAGCTTGCCATAAAGCTGGTGCTCTCGGAGTGTGTCTAGCACAACTCGCAGGTGGTAGGCATGATCCTCCTCAGTCGTCGAGTATACCAAAATGTCGTCAATGAAGACAACGACAAATCGGTCGAGGTATGGCTGGAAGATCCTGTTCATGAGGCTCATGAACACTGCTGGAGCATTGGTTACGCCGAACGGCATAACCAAGAACTCATAATGGCCATACCGACACCTGAAGGCCGTCTTCTGTACGTCCTCGTCTCGAACTCTGAGCTGATGATAGCCTGACCGGAGGTCTATCTTCGAGAACCACCACGCCCCCTTGAGCTGATCGAAGAGGTCATCAATCCGTGGCAGCGGATACTTATTCCTCACTGTCACCTGGTTCAGGCGACGATAGTCGACACATAGTCGTAAGCTCCCGTCCGCCTTCTTGGCGAACAAAATCGGGGAAGCCCAGGGTGAAACACTGGGTCGGATAAACCCCTTGCTCTGCAAGTCCTCCAACTGTACCCGCAGCTCTCGAAGCTCGGCGGGGGCCATCCGATATGCTGGAGTAGATATCGGGGCTGTCCCGGGGTACAAGTCGATGTAAAAGTCTACCTCTCTACGAGGAGGTAGCCCTGGAACGTCGTCGGGAAAGACGTCCACGTACTGGTCCACCACTGCAGGAAAAGCCGGACTCCGCACGTCCACTGCTCCTAGGATGAGGCTAGCCAACTGATGTGAGATGGGCTGCACTCTCCTCCGCGGAAGTCCATCCTGTGCTGCAAAGGTTCCCTTCTCGCCGGTGAAGGTAAACCTGCTCCCGTCGGTACGAACACATCGCACCTTGCGCCTAAAACAGTCGATCTGGGCATGAACCGTGGATAGCCAATCCATGCCCAAGATGACGTCGTAAGGCCTCGACGCCGCTACAAGGAGATCCCAGCCGAAGCTCTCGCCTCCTAGAGTAAGCTCACACTGCCGGCACCAGTGCGTAATCGTCGAGTCTGCTCCCGTAGGAGTCTCTAGCCGTAAGGATCGAGCCAACGGCTCAGTCGGAATCTCCGAGCTCCGAACAAGGGCAGAGGCTATGAAAGAGTGACTCGCTCCTGTGTCTATAAGTACTGCAGCAAGGGTGGAATAGACACAGATCGTACCTCGAATCATCTCTGGCAAGTCGGGGTCGTAGGCCTCCACTGCCTGGAGCTGGGCCTGTCCCTGCCCGCCAGCTCCCTGTGGTCGAGGTGGCCCTCCTGGTGGTGGTGGGGGTAGAGCCTGGAAGCGTCGCCCACCACCCGCTGCTCGGCCAGCTCCTCTGCCTCGTCCGCCTCCTCCCTGCGGACCGCCACGATCGACCCTCTGCCTCTGCCTGGGTGGCCCCTCCACCGTCTGCTGCTCCTCTGATCGGCGAGTCGGGCAGTCACGAGCCATGTGACCCTGCCCGCCGCAAGAGTAGCACAGCCTGCCTCTCGAAAGGCTGGCACTCCGCTGTGTGCCTCGTACTGCTGAGCCGGTGTCCTGAGGCCGTCTGCGAGGGGTTCTGGTCTGCCTGGACCCGTGAGTCATCCGTCGGCTACCAGCTGCCGATGACTCAGCTACCTGCCGCCCTGCGCTAGGTCTCGCCGCTGAAGAAGGCTCTGCCAGGAAGCTCTCGATCAGGAGGGCTCGCTCCAGTACTCCCGCCTGGGTCGGAATGCTGAGGGAGATCAGCGACGCCCGAATCTCCTGTCGCAAGCCCTGCTCGAAGGTCCGGGCCCGGAAGAAGGGGTCCCGTACCATGTCGGTCGAGTAGCGAGATAGGTCCGTGAACCTCGCCGCATACTGAGCGACCGTCATGCTGCCCTGGCGCAGCTGGAGAAGCTCCTGGATGCGCACCGCTCGGAGGGTGGCCGGGACGAACTCAGAGCGGAAGAGGCTCTCGAAGTCCGTCCAGAGCAGGGATGCCTCATCGTGAACCTGGAGCATCAGGCTCCACCATCGTCCTGCCGCCGCCTGCAGGAGGCTCGCTGCGAGAATCACCATGAGATCCGCTGGTGTCCTCACTAGCCGAAAGATCCGTACCACCGCCTCTAGCCAGTCCTCGGCGGCCTGGGGGTCCGCCTCACCGCGAAACCTGGGCGGTCGCTGGCCCTGAAACTCGTGCAGTGCCCTGAGGCGACGTGCATCGTCGGCGTCTGGTACTGGAAGCATCGGTGGCTCGGCGGGTAAGGCTACCGCCGGTGCCACTGCTGGCAAAGGGCCCTGCACCGAGGCCTCGTCGCTCGGTGGGCTGCCGTCGCGCCCTACACTCGGAACCCTAGCTGGCAGTCGTCGCGGGGCCATCCTGAAAAGGAGAACAAGAGCACCACAGTCAGAACAGTATACCTGGTGAGCTGGCACAAGTAATCACAAGGAAAACTTGAGACTTTCATAAAGCAGATCAGTATACCCGGTGAGCTGACATAAGTAATCACAAAGAAAACTTGAAACACACACGCAATCAATGTTTTCATGCATTAAGTCGGAAATCAGGAGTCAGGGTCCTGGTGTACGGATACGTCGGCCGCCGCACCAACACTGGGCTCCCTGAACTGATAACCACACTCAATACACTAAACACTATTGCTTCACAAAGAAAGAAAGGACGATCAGAGTCTGCGGTAGAACCGACCGCCTCTGATACCAATTTGTCACGACCCGTCCTCGGGGCCCGTGCCGTGACTACCCCAAGCCCGCCTTCCATAGGCCAGGGGCTGGCGACTAGCACCAAGGCGTAAAATCCCAGTAAACAGGGAAGGCATTGCCTTTATAAGTAACAACCACACAGAGTCAGCAAGCGGAAAGTAAAGTGCAGAAAAGTAAAGGGGCCGGAAATACAAGCCCAACTGTAAAGTACAACTGAAAAGAAAAAGAACAGCAACTGAAGAAAAGACGGCGGCCTCGTGTCGTCCACTGGCAATCCCACCTGAAGGGTGGGTACAGATAGCCTCCAGGCTCCTCGGGTCCCACGTCCGCTCCGAGCACGTCCCGTCCAGTGGTCCACCTCCAGGTACCGTCCTGCTCCACGCCCCAACCGCGATCAGCGCTGTCCGTCGTCTGCAACCAACACCACGAAGTGCGGGCATAGCCCGTGCAGGGGTGAGTACAACTACTCAGTAAGGACCCCGAGACCCCCGAAGGTCTCACGAAATCCACAAAGGATATAGCACAAAAGAAAGATGCAATCACGAAGTAACATCTGACTTGACTTAGGTATATGCCCATACATATACCTAAGTCCCCACTTCTAGCTCTGCTCACGAGCTCAAGAACAACTCAATCCACAAAGGAAAGCAAGACTCAAATCCACAAGGAGAGTAAACAGTAAATCCACATAGGATAGTTCAACATAATCCACAAAGGAGAGTAACATAAGATTCAGCTCAACCAGGTATACTTTTTCAGATGACGTCAAAGACGATCACTGATCCGTCTCAGTCGTCGGACCCACGAAGGATCGATAGGTACTAACCCCCGCAAAAAGACCCACGTAGGATCGGGCTCACACAGAACCTGTAGGCAGTGGCTCACACAGAACCGGTAGTAAGGACCCACGGAGGATCGGGCTCACACAGAACCTGAAGCACTGATCCACGTGGGATCGCTGAGTGCAGTAGTCGACGCAGTCCACTGAGGATCTCTGCACAGTCGTCGCCGCAGTCCACGAAGGATCTCTGCTCTGCCGTCGTCGCAGTCCACGGAGGATCTCTGCTCTGCCGTCGAGGTCACAGCCAGCGCTAGGGTTCCCGCACGTAGCGAGCTCGTTTAGGAGGGTCCGCTCCACGAGCCGAGGGGCTGATACATCAACTGACACGTAGTCCGAAGTTGATGTATCCAAAAGTTCCGTATCGACAACAGGATCTCAACGCGACAGACGGCGCGTCAATCGGACGCCCGGTCTGAGAGTTATTGGCATTTTCGTCCCAGGGGCCCGGTTGGTTTTTAGGGCAAAACCAACCCGACCGTACTCCGCCTGTATCCGATCCTCGGGCGGAGTATGCCAAAAGTTCCGTCTCACTTAGAGGAAACTACCACAGCTGACGGTACGTCGTTCGGACGTCCGTAGCTCAAGTTATGAGCGTTTCCGCTCCGAGGGCCCGGTTGGCTTCGTGTACGAACCAACCCGGCCGAACCCAAAGTCTTCCGAAACCTTGAGTATAATATACCGAAACGACCGTCTCGATCCAAGGATCGCGTAGCCGCTGACGGTTCGTCAATCGGAGGTCCCAGGCCCAAGATATGGGCGAAAGACCGTAGAGGGCCCGAAACGGGGGTACTGGGCCCGGGGCGACCCGGCCCGAACCCCCCCTGGGGTCGGCCGAACCGGGTCGGCCCGAACCGGGTCGGCCCGACCCGGCCCGAACCGGGTCGGCCCGACCCGGCCCGAACCGGCTCGGCCGGGTCCGGTCCGGCCTGGGCGCGGCCCGGCCGACCGGACCGGCTCGGCTTCGGCCGAGCGGCCGAAGCGCTGCCGCCGCGGGTCAAACCCGCGGCTTTGGAGAAAACGCGGCCCGCGCGGGCCGCGTGCTGGAAGGCCGGACCGCGGACGCGGTCCGGCGGCTCGCCGCCGCCGCGGCTCGGCCGCGGCGGACTCCTCCGGCGGCGCGCCGGGCGCCGCCGCCCCCGGTCGCCGGCGCCGCCGCGCCGGCGACCCGCGCCGCCGCCTCCTTCCGCGGGCCGCCGGAGATGCTCCGGTGGCCCGATTTGCCTCCCGTCTGCGCCGTTGTTCCTCCCGGGATGCGTCCTCCACTGCGGAATCAACATATGGCCCTTGCGTCGCGCTTTTGCCGTCGCTTGCCAAATCCGCACACAAAGGAAGATCGACGGAGGGTTGCCGGGTCTTGTTCGTTAGACCCGCACCCTCCGCGTTAGTCATAATCAACGGGAGAAACAGGAAAGAAACCAATCAACAATTTTAAATAAATTAAAATTGTTTCGTGATCGGGTTCTATATTTCAAAAGAATAAACACGGGATTTTAAAAAGAATTCCAACATCCCTTACCTTGTCGTTGCCGAACGGGGGATCGTCGCGGAATTTGCTCGTCGCGGAAGATGGAGATCGCCGCGTCGTCGCGGAATCGCTCGTCGCGTCGCCAATCTCCGGATCAAGATCAACGGATTTAATTAGTTTAAATCCGTTGATATTGAAATTAAAAAGGGAGAAGAAAAGATCCGATTCTCACCTTTGTTGCCGAACGAGGATCGGCTGCGGAAGAAAGACGTCGCCGAAGAACGTCGCGGGTAGATCTCGTCGACGTCGCAGATCTTGGTGTGCGTCGTCGAATTCCGTTCGCCGGAGTTCTTCGCGTTCTTCGCGTTCTTCGCGTTCTTCGCGGAGAGGGTGGAGGAATGAAGATTCTTTCAAATCCTTTCCAAGGATTTTTGGGTTGGTCTTATTTTATAAACATGCCAACACACGAAACCGGTTAAGAAACGATCCATCAATTCGTTGAATTAATTCAACGAAAGAAACGACCCATTTAATTCACGAAGAAACAGTCCATTTAATTCACGAAATAAACCGCCCAATTAAATGGTCTGTTAAGAATTAAAGAAAACGCGTCGGTTGACTTTTCAGTTACTTTGACGGGTTTTCGCGGGTGCGTTACTTAGCGAAAGAAACGGCGGGGCTCGTGCGGGTCCCACCGCACAAATATCCTACCAAGGGGTAGGATATTTCTGGATAGCATCCTATCCAGTTCAACTCAGTTCAAGCCGTCTTTAAGTGACTTCAAGTGGCTTCCAAGCAGCTTAAGTGAAATAAAATAAAGTTGTCGCACAAACTTTATTTTATTTCTGACTTAAAGCCGTAAAATTTAAAAACCACGTCTGAGCAAACGCAACTCCGGAAGAGGCGTTTCTAAGCAAATACCGGCGCTGCGATTTCATCGGTGCCCTCAGAATTTGATTCCGGGCACCGGTTCAAAAGATAGAAAAACCCGCTCGTCCGTTCACTGAACGTACCCGAGCCAAACTTCGGAAATTGATTCCGGGCACACCGGGCCTCGGAATCAGGTGCCGTCTGAAGCTGCGCTCTTGTAAAATTCCAAAGAAAATTAAGAAAAAAAATTTCCTTGAAATTTGCGGGTCTTTACAATCAAAGGTAATTTTTCCTAGATGGCTTTTTAGAAATAACTCATGTGGGAGAGGTAGAATTTTCAATCAATCTAGTTCTAGCAATTGCATTGGTATCCATTAATCATTATTGGATAGATACTACTGAGATGCAAGAGCTTAAGAAGAAATAATATGATTTAGATTTAAATTTGTTTATTTGACTATGTACTTCCTTGTGGAGTTATCTACTTATTTTTAAAAAAATTAGGATGAAAATATCATGATATTTGTAGATTACTAGAAATTAAACCAACTAATAGTTACGAAATTTAATCCTATATCACTAATAGATGATCTATTTGATAACCTTTGAAGATATTTTGTATTCTCAAAATTTTATTTGAGACTAGGTTCTCATTTGCTGCATATTAAACCATCAAATATTACACTCAGTGCATTATTTATAAGATATGGTCTATATGGGTTTTTGGTTATGCAATTAGGTTTAATGAACATACCAACAGTTTTCATGGAACTAATGAATATAGTTATCAATTCATATGTGGATTCATTTTTCACGGTATTAGTTTTGATATCTTGGTGCATTCAAAGAATCGAAAAGGCCATTCCAAAACATCTTGACATTTTATTGGATACATTGAGAGATATTCAATTATATTTTAATTTGAAAAAGTAAATCTTTTGGATATATCAAATTCACTTATTAGGTCAAATTATCTCTGATATTGGAGTATAAATTGATCTAGAGAAGTTAATAATTGTAGTTTCCTGGTATAAAAGAATAAATTTCATTAATGTATTGATTTTATTGGGGATGGATGGATATTATAGGAATTTTTCAAAATAATTTTCATTCATAGAAGAGCCACTTATGGGATTTTTTAATAAGTGTATGGTGTATATATGGTTAGATTCATCAGAATCAATCTTTCTGGAGTTGAAAGTGGGATTGAATTTAGCATCTATACTAATTATTAAAAATAAATTTATGGGTTATGCTATATAATTTAATTAATTAGGTATTTGGATTAGAGGAGTTATTATATAGGGGGATATGGTTACGGTTTATGGGTCTCCGAAGTTGATTCAACATGAGATAAATTTCTTTATACAAGATCTAGAGTTAGATATAGTTTTTCAGTATTTATGTTGTTAGATACACTATTACCTGGGAGAAAATTTTGTGTTTTACATAGACCAAAAAAGAATCAAATACATATTTACATATATTAAGATAAATCTTCTAAAAATAATTTGGGTTAATTACCTAAAATAAATTTTGACTTTCAGGTTTCCTTTATTCCTGGTATATAAAATGTAATGACAGATGAACTGAGCAGGATAATGCAGATATAAGAAGTTCGACAGGCCAACAATGAGTAGAAGCTCATGGATTTTTACATTGAGATGCACATGGAGTTGATGGACATTTAAGGGTAGACTTATCTGTCATAATTATCTTTGATATACACTCTACTAGATATAGATGGGATGTGGTAGCTAATGGATTTTGATGACCACATCTTATGGGGGATTGTGGCACATGAGGATCATCCTCTTGGATGAATCATGGGGGAGGATGAAATTTTGTGAATACAAGGTCACATATATTTTTTAGTAGACATGTGTGAGGATATGATGTGATACATTCATAGATTATATTGGGAATCTCATCTTATCATCACAAGGATGTCTCAAGATTTACATCACCAGTACTGGTGGATGTGTATGAAAAGTTATGTAACTAGTTCTTTCATGAGGTATTCTTCTAATCAGCAGGTGAATGTGTAACACCCGTAACCCACCAGAAATTAACAATAACTACCCACTCCAAAGTGGAAATGGAGTGATGGTGTAATGGATTTTGTGACTGGTTTGAAAAGGTTTTCTCAAATAAATTATGTGGTTTTTGTTCCTTTGGACATGCTAAAAAATTATTAACATTTCCATCCAGTCAGGAAACCTTCAGTTTCGATGATCTTGGGAGTTTGTACATATATGATATAGTAAAACTTCATGGGGTCCCTAACACAATTTTTTAGATAGGGACTCTCAATTTACATCACATTTCTAGTAGAGTTATTATAAGGAACTTAGTAAATAGGTAATTATTAGAAAAACATTTCACCATAAGTCCGAATTCCATTTAGACCGCATGATATTTGTTCTTGAAGGCATGTTTCAGTCATCCGTCATTGATTTAAGGGGCTCATGGGAGAGGCGGACACCCCAATTTGAGTTTGTATACAGAAATATATTTCAGAAAAAAATATAGATGATTAATTATGAGGATTTTTAACATAGTCCATGCCGATATAACCTACATTAGTTAGAGGTAGGAGAGGCATCTATTCTTTAACTTTATCTCATATAGGACACTACATGGCAGGTTCAGTTGATTTAGATGTGGATAATTACTACATAGTCTCAACCAAAATCTTTTACCAATTGCCTTCAATGATATCTACAGTTAGAGGTTGGGGATCATGTATTTTAACATGTCTCAAAGAGGTTGGGATATAAACGGATCAGGAGAGAAGATAATCATTCATTGAGATATGTTGGTCCATTTGAGATTTTGGATATAGTCAAACAGGTATCCTATAAGTTGATGTTACCTCATAAGTACCAATCTGTGCATTATTTCATCCATGTGTCTTAGCTACATAATTATAATTCAGACCCATATTATTCTGTTCAGCCGTAGGAGGTTGAGTTATAGGTAAACATGTCCTTTGAGTAGAATCAAATTAGTATTGTGGATCATTGAATGAAGGTTCACTATGGTCAATTAGTTTCTCTATTATGAGTACTGTAGGAATAAATATGTTTACTTGATGACACATGGGAGTAGTAGTATGATGTATGATAATAATGGGTGGAGTTTTTCATAGATGATTATTCACCACACTTGGAAGGTCAATTTCGGGATAAACTTATTTAAGGTGGGATGATTTTAGGAACTTGATTTTTTCTTGAGTTAAAAAATATTTTTCTTTATATTAATTGTTGGAATAAATTATTAATTATTTCCTATGGTGTTTACATTTTTATGAAACAGTTTTTTTAGGGGTGTTCACATGATGTTTTGGAGCCCAAGGCACATATTTTAATAAAAACAAAACATATGGCATAGTTAAAAAAAACTGTATAGTGCAGGTCACATGATTACATCAATTCTTTTGAGGACTAAAAATGGAGTGATACAGGTTTCATAGTAATAGGAAACCATGTGAATGGAGGTACACACATTTTTGGGGGCTCTTCCATTTTTTATAGTGGTATAAGACATGGTTTGGGAACAGTTTGTCAAATCGTGTCCACTATCCGTGTGAGGTTCCCCTTCATAAAGATGATGGTGCACATTTGGCACGCGGTTTAGCCAAACAAGGGTCCAAACCATGAAACCAATGTTTTGGTAGTTAAATTTGGATATTAACATTACTAATATTTGTATCCCATTTCTTTTTCTCTTTTCTTTTACTAGTGTGAAGAACCATTATTTTATCCTTCCTCTTGAAGCCCAAACTAGGAATCATGAGATATTCTTCATCTCTGCTCAATATCATGATACATCAGAAGTATCATACCCATATCAGTAAGATATCAAATCCTTTTTGTGTTCAATGATCATCTAGGTATCAGATGCGTTTGTTAGGTGTTAGCTAATATTCAATATTTTCTGGGTTTTCATCCACTTTAATTTTTTTTTCCCGATACTAGTCATATAAATAACTGACAATAGATGTGCACATTACTACAGAACTAATGTAAGTGGTTTTATGATTTTATGTCTAAGTCAAGGTGTTTATATATATTTCATTGTTCTTTATGCCTAATTTTTCGAGTGGTTCCCATAAAATTATTTAAAATAGTTATTTTAAATTTGATATGGCTGACCTACGTAATTAATGAGATCAATTAATAATGATTAATGGTTATGAACATTGAATTAGGACAGCACCATGGGTGTTTTTTATAATTAATTGAACCTCCCTTGGTGGGATATGTTTTTAAAACCTTTTACGTGTTCCATTTACACATTTCCATGGAATGCTAAATGAAAAATTATAATTGTAAGTTGAATGGATTAATGAAAGGGAATAGCTGACCATGTCCCTAAGATTTGAACATGAATTTTATTTCTTGAACATGATTTCCCTCATATAATGAATTCCCTATGTGAGTTAAATAATTCAATAAGCCTTCTAAGCATAGCCCAGTCTATTACTACTAATCTGAGGTGATGTTTAACTATGATGATTGTGGTGATGACCCTTAAATAATTAAATGATGTTAGTGGAATGTGTTTTATATAACTTGGATGAAAAACGGGTTGATATAGGAATTCCATGGTTGAAATAATTTGAATAATACCATTCTTAATCCCTAGTAACACATAGAATATTTATTTGTACTGGAAAGGGAAAAATCACACGGACTACTTTTAGAATCCTGAGTGACACTTGGACACTTTATAAAAAAATTTGAAGGAAGGACAAATAGGGAAGTTGATCGTATAAGCCATGAGTGAAACATGGGAATCATTATTGGACAACCAATAATGGACCTAGTTAACGATGATATAATTCCACACCCAAAACAATACAAATATTTTATTGAGGAATTCCAAGGATGGGTTGCTACGGTTCATTATTCATGTACTCTAAGAGTGATACCTACATTACAAATAAGGTATTCCATGGATAATATAAGGTTAATAATTGATAAATAAATTGAATGATGTATATATATATATATATTAAATGTATTTTACCCCAAATAATAGGTTTGGATTTGGTCAGAGCTGAAACCCATATAAATGGCCAGGTTAGGTGCATATTGGTTACATGTCCTTATGGGGGTGTGAGGCTATGTGATAGACCCTTATAATTATTTAACAGTGACAATATAATTAAATACACATTATTATAAATTGATATATGACTAATTACTAATTAATTAAATCTCTAACAAATGTTTAAGTAGGTAGTAGTGGAAGGGTGTCCACGGGAACCCATACTTTTATGGGTTGTTTACATTAAATACTTCCTTTTTATATTCTATTACAGCAAGCACAATGTTATTATTATATATTTGCTAACTTGATGTCATTAAAAATTTAGTTGGTAAACTAATATGATTGTATCTAACACCCATTTATGTCTATTATTCGGTACCTGAATAGATTTTATGAATACATTTATAGACAACAAAAGTCACCCTACTATTGTTTTTTATTTATTTTTAGGATAAGAGTATAACATGAATGATTCGAGGTTCATGATTCTAGATAAGATTCTTTTTTTATTTTCTGTTATTTTGTTATATGTATGTACACCATTCATGGATACATGTTGTAGATATTTTTTAGAATAATTACATGATCATCATTGTACACAATGTTAGTTATGGAACTGTTATATATTTGTATATATAATTGGATTTATCTACACTCTGATTGATTTAAATATTCTCCAATTGATTTCATGAATACTATAAATATTTTACACTCATATAATATGGAATTGTAACTATTTGGACATACCCTAGGCCCTTTCATCTAGTCGAAAGCCTCAATCTTTTTGGGAGATGCACTTCAATCCATGTGTCCAATTGGGCTCTAGAGATTTTAATGTGGCATCATGACCTGAGATGTTTCAGAAAATGAGGTGTATTTATATGCCTTCCACCAAATTACATGAGGATTCTAATTTTATCGATTTTTGTATACATTTCACCAAATCCATTTAACCAAAACATTTTTGAAAACCATTTTAGATAACATTTCAAAATGAATTAGAGAAACCATTTCTATTAACAAAACAAGGTGAAAGAAAATTTTATAAAAAAAACATATCCAAACACACAAATCTAATCAATAATTAATTCAATTTCCTTTATATAACAATTTATCAGGACTGATGTATTTCAATTCAAAAAAAAGTCTACAGATGAAACCCCTACCTCAAAAAATAGGCCGAAAACACCTGTAATGAGTTACACTAAAAATTATTAACACAACAATGAAAATGGAGGCCCATGAACAAATATTAATATCTCCAAATTTATTAAATTTATAAAAAGGTCCATTTAAGAGGAAATATCACAAAATTCCTCAATAAAATATGATGATCGCATATTAGCCCACAATGAATCAGCCCCTGGAACATGATTGCAAAAATAAATCTTGATTAGAATCAAAAAAATATTCGCCATGGGTCAATTTATCTGATAACACAGTGTAAAATCACTATCAAAAACAAATTGAATGAAAAAGAAGAAAGTATAACATACCCATACAGATGAAAGGAAACCAATTTGATGGTTGAATATTGAATAAATTGTCCTAGAATGAATGGAGGTTCACAAAATCATCGAAAGAGAAACCTAGTTCGAGAGGGAATATGGATGGAGATAAATGAATGAAATATCATCAGTGAAATAATCTAAAAGTCAAACTCACATCCTTTACATGGTGTGTAACACCATTACACAACATTTAATCCATGAGGTTCCTATACTCTATGAAACCAAAAAAATATTAATGAAACCCTTATTTTTAACAATCCATGACATGTAATCTCTACTATGTATTTAATATTTCATATTTTTTACATATCTCAAAAAATGAGATTGGAGAACACTACAAGTCGTGTAATCACATTAAATAGTGTGTAAATTACTAACTAAAATAAAAAATAACATATATTTATATGAGAACACATAACACCATGGGCTTTCTCATAAAATGGTGAGAACCAAAATAATACAGTACAAATTTCTACACATACTGCATTACTACAAAATAAACTTACATCCCTAAACATTAGGTCATTTTCCCCAAAACAAATTCCATCCATCATTAGAAGTACCATGAAGCACCCAATTTAGGAGTAAAATCAGTAAAGTGTAGGGAATTACCTAAAAGTGGTTGGCAAGATGTTACTTGATTCCCATATTACATTTGAAATATAAAATAATGATTTTAAAAAATTATATCAACCTTGATATTATTCATAATATTTCTTATTGTATCCTTTTGGAATAAAAATAACAAAGGATGATCGTATATTATCATTAAGAGTTATATAAAATAAAGTATATCCTAAGAAAACTAGGAGTAATTTATATGTAATGGTATATAACTATAAACACATGCCATTTAATCAATAACAAGATAATGAAATGAATCGACAGTTAATATAAATTCAGTATTATCATGGATAGTAATAACTAAATTCACAACAAATTAAATAATTAATATTATATTTCATGATATAAAAAATCATGATGATTTACTATGAATCCCTTGTGTTAAGATAGTTTAATCGATGTGTATGTATACATAAAAAAATAGTAAGGCTGGACAACTAGTTTATATCATGAGACCTAATGACACATCAATGTGTTATATAATTTTGATCCCCACTTATCACTTCATATCCAATTCATTCTCATATAATGAATGATCAATGTAATTTATATATAAAATGTGTAATAAATACATCTTTATTGAATAAAGAATAATTAGTCTTAATATTTATCAGGTAAATTATTAAATTTTAAAGTGAAAAATCATTTATATAAATGCTATATGTTTTATGAAAATCTTATATCCATTATATGAATAATATGGATATTTATGATAAATTAAACTACTAATTATCAAAGTAAATTGATTTTTTTAATAAAAAGATAAAGACCAACAAATTATTAATAGATAAAATATAACCATAAATTCATTGGTAATATTATTTAAATAATAAGATCATGTAATTTGGATAAATATAGAAAATGGATGTGAAATATTTAAATAATCTTTAATTAATGTATTCCTATGTAAATATATCAAAAATATGTAGAGAAATCTATGATCCTAAAATGGTTAGGTGGACGACGAATCTATTGGTGGAATATAAATTAAAAAATTATCCTTTTTACTTATTGTAAATAAATAAGAAAATAAATATTTCAGAAAAAATTGAAAATATTACATTCAACCTTATAAACAATTTATGGAGAACAAAAGAAATCATTTGAGTCAATCAGAATGTCTTCTAAAACAATTTTTAAGAATCTAGACTTGGAAGGTAAATATACTGGATAAAAAAGTGATATAAGATTTTGTTTTATGTTAAAATTTTCTTCTATTTATTCAAGTGAAAATGAGGTAAACTAATTGATCAAAAACATTTACACTACATAATTATTCATATCCAAATACAATATATTTACTTTTACATATTTTCAATAATATTCCTTCATTTAATATACGATCAAAACCAATGAAAATGAAATTGTAAAATAAATTCTTACATTATTGGTATCTTTTAAATTGTAAAACCTTGAAATTATAACATGAATTTAATATTAAATACTCATGAATAAATATATATTAATTTTAGAAACATTAATTTGTATTATTTACACCACATAATTGATTTGGTGAACAATACCAAATATGTATCAATGGAGTGGAAATTAAGATGAAATCCTATATCTCAAAGTCGATATTACACACATGTGATTTTACCATCCTTTATAATAAATTTATATTAATTATAGTTACATAAAATAATAGAAAACATAACTTTAATATAATTTATCATAAATTTATACCATCTTACA
This sequence comes from Viscum album, assembly GCA_963277665.1. NCBI lineage: Eukaryota > Viridiplantae > Streptophyta > Magnoliopsida > Santalales > Viscaceae > Viscum > Viscum album. The sequence continues at coordinate 1,309,696,380 of OY728163.1, read as the reverse complement.
AACCATTTGGTATAAATCATTTATTATTATCATAGTTTTTGGTGTCAGTTTGTTCGTTTTTCATGTACATTTTGATTTGGTAGTTTCATTGATTGAACATTGATTATGTTTTTTTTAAATATATTATTCAAAAAATTGTATACAAATAATATTATATATATATATATAATTAGAGTCATCCATTACAAGTACATATAAAAAAATTAATTACATTGTTCATGGAGACACTAGGTTGTACGTACACATGAACCCTTCTTCCACCTTTAGAAAAATTCATTAAATAAAAGATAAATAATAATTTCAAATTATGGAAGAATTATTATATCATATATACAGACATAATATATTATTATTATCATCCATGTATATAATTAATTAAAAAATTAATCACATTTCTTTGTAGAGGTGGTGGTCCAAATATACGCATGTGAAACATTACCGTTTTCCAATAGATTGGAAGTGAAAAAGTTATATATGATATTATAATTCCATAAGAATAATTATATCAAAAATGTAATTTATAATCATTATATAAATCTTAATAAAAGTCTATGAGAATCATTAATGGAAAAAAATCACCGATTTGTGATAAGGTAGTCCATCGTACACAAGAGAGATGGATTTTTTTAACAATTTGATGGAAACGAGATGGTTAAAAATTATTCCACTAAAAGAAAAAATATATTTAAATATTATAAACTAGTTTTATTTGATTTTAATTGTTCGAAAAAAATATAAAGTGGAAAATGGATATGATAAATGAATGTGCTCGGTGAAGATGATTACATCATCTTTGAATAGCTGTTCTAGATCTCTTATTAGTTAACCTATGGAATATAATTCTGGATGAAAAGAACCTATATAACATGTATAAGTATTTTTAGAATAGTATTAGGTATTTTTTTCAATATATATGGATTAATATGGTGTAATTGAAATATATAAGGGGTTCTCTATTATAAATTATGGAATGAACACACTTTGAATTTCAAAAATAATAAAAATTAATGAAGTCATTTTAAATATTATTTTTATAAAATGGGAAGGTATTAAAATATAAAAGAATATATGGTCATTTTATACTAATACTATTAAAATATAGAGTTTATGTTATTATTTTTAACATTAAAAATTGGTTTAATCCCTTGGTTATTAAATTTTACCCTAAGCTATCGTAATGAATTTTTAAATAATAATGGGTTTTAATTTTAATTATATGGTGGAAATATGAATATAAATGTAAAATATGTGAAATTTTAGACTATATTTTACAATATGTAATCGTTAATCATTTAATTATTTTAGCATAATATAATAAAAAATAATTTTTCAATTTTTTTCATTTTTGTCATTTTTTAAAACTATCTTTTTTAATTTACTTTATATATATAAATAAAATCATGGAATTAAAATAAATTATTTTGAATCATATCAAATTATTTTTATGAGTCCTTAAAAATATTATAACTCCTTAATTCATCTGATTATTTATATTTTTATTATTCGTGAAATCATTTATTTTATTTTTATATTAATTTAATGAATATTATTTCTCTATTTCATAAGAATTTAAGGTGATTATTTAATAAAAAAATCAAAAACATTACAATGATAGGAAATTATTTTTTTATTTCAAATGAAAATTTAAAACAAAACATAACTTCTTATAATCTATATGTAAAATTATTATATATTTTAATTTAATAATTGTGACATTTTTCTTTTTTTACTTTCATAATGTATTATAATATTCAAAAAAAATATAAAACCAAGATGCAATTTTTTTCGAGAAATTGATGGAAATGGATGAAATACATTAATCAAATCAGATTATATAAAGTTATTTATAAATTTTAATTCCTTAATTCATTATTTTTAACATTATTTACTCAATTTACCATATGCTGAGGAGAAACAATTTACAACATTTACAATTCATAATGACAAAAAATAAAAGATAGATTTTTACTAAATATGAACATACTGAATCCAAATATTTAATATATATTTTTATATTCATTTCAAGTATTTTTTTAGAAATTAATTAATGATAAAATCAAAAAAATAGCAAAAATTAATTTTCATTAAAAATGAACTTTCAATTCTTATGGGAAATTATAGTAAAATTAAGAATAATGATGAATCAAATATAAGAAATAAGATAATTCACGAAATTATTGTGGTTATTTTAATATAATATATAGAATTATGTAGAATTATAAATTAAAATAAATGACATTTTTACCAAAAAATGACATTTTTCGCAATTCGATGAAAAATTAATCACTTTAAAAAGCCCAAAAATATCAACCTATGATATTATTGAAATGATAAATTTAGAAATGATATAAATTTTACCTAATAATATTTTAATATATTTTCCTCATATTTTAAACTTACTATTGTGTGAAAAAAAGAAATGAATTTTTTTAAGGAGAAATATATAATGAAATATCTGGTTATTACAATCATCACTTATAAAACATCGTGGGATTCATTAAATAATGTAAAACATGACTATTTATGGTTGAATTAGTCAATGGAGAAAATTTCATATTTTACATTTAAAATTCATTCACGTTTTTTAGATTTTGTGCATCTCTCTTCCCTAACATAAATTTTTTAGTAATGAATGTTTCTACCATGTTTATCAATATCCTTACATCTCTGAAATCATAGAATTGATGTTAGAGTTAGAATAAGAATTAAGGTTGAAAAATAGTTCAATACTCAAAACATTATATAATTTTATTATTATAACATTTCCCTTGATATATTGGGAAAACAATTTTTAATTAATTGAAGGATATTTCTCTTTATTTTTTCTTTAATTTATTTTTTTACTAGATTTGTCTTGTTCTAAAAAATTTATCCAAATTTTACTGAAGTTTTTAGATTCATACCCTATATAAAGAATTGTAATTTAATTTTTTCAATACATCATCAAATAATTTTCAATAGAATAAGTGAAGGACAAGTGTAGTATAGATTCCTGAAATCAATAGAATGTGGGGTGGGGAAAATAAAAGCAAGAAAACAAGCGATCTCTTCTACATATTATCATGCCCCACTCTAGAATATTTTATATAATATGAGTAATAAAAAAAATTCTAAAAATAGTTATATCAATTATTAATTAGAGATGTTATTTTATTATAGAGATGTGTATTTCTAGAATAAATATACCAATAAAATTTAATAAGGGTCAAATTCCATTAAATATTTATTGATAAATCATTAATTTTGCTTTAACAGATTATGTGATGAACTCATGGAATAAAATATTATTTTATTAGAATATCCATAAGATATTCCATCATTATATAACACTATGTCTACAGAGACCAATGATATAGATTCAAATTTAATATATCATGAGAGATATGAACATTTCTTGTTTATATTCGTGAATTTTTTTATTGATAAATATTATGGAAATAATAATGAATTTTCATTATTTAGTAAATACAAAACAATTTATGAAATATATATATATTAATAACTTATAATATAGAAACTCTAAATTAAAATATGATGAATCAAAGTGGTGAAATATGTTTTGAGGAAAATAAAACTTACTCTAAATGAGGCACACCCTTGAGGAAGAGGAAAATGATTGAATTGGATGAAAATATGAATAAATTATCCTTGATAAATCCCACCAATTTATATCTTGTATTTCTTAGATAAAAAAGAATTATAAAAAATAAATCATATAAACATATAATGGGAACAAATCCATGAAAAAACAGTATACTAATGATTAGAGTACATCAATTGAATCAAGGGTGAAATATGAAACTAATTTTAATAAAATTCAAATTGGAGAAAATATACACATAAAATATGTTGGGGACCAAAATTTAATAGATGTTTAAAAGAATCACGTTTTTACTAATGTTTTTGATTTATAGGGTTCATTTTGTGAAACTACAGGTGTAAAAATTATGTAGTGAAATTCAATATTAAGAATAAAAAACAATAGTCTTCATTGAAGGATGATGTGCCAACTTATCCTGGTTCACCCAAATATATTTTTGGATGGTGTAAAAAATTTGGACATACCTCTAAAACATGTATCACATGGATTTCAGAAAAATTAGAATAATGAAATTATTCTAATCACTACATGGAGTAGAGCCATAATGATGTTCTTTATATCATAGAATCGAAAAATGAAGAGGATATCACCAAACACAAGGTTGATCACTATGAGAAGAAAACAATAGGCTTTAAAAGTGTCATTAAATTTTTTGCTACTATTATGCACTACCAATGTGAATTTATAAAAAATATGAAGTTATTTAATTTAAATATCTATATTCAAAATAAAAAATTATTATTCATTTAAATTTACAAATGGAGAGTCTCATTTAGAGTTTTAAAAACATTAAGGTGAAGATGAATTCAATGTACTTTTATATGATATTAAAAAAAGTAAAATAAAATAATAATAATGTGTATGAAATTAAATAATGATATTGATTGAAAATAAGGAATTTCTAAATTGAAAAATCTTAGTTGTAAATCTATATATATATTAAACATGAAGTAATTATAAGTAGGATAACCCAATCCACAATAAAACAATTTTATGAGATGGGGAAAAAATTTCCTTATTTTTTATTGAATTAATTTTTGATATTTGGAATGTTTGGTAGTCTTACGTTGAAAAATATAAGATTATATTCAAAATAATTTCTTCTAAATGATACTTTAATGGGAAAAATATTATATATTGATTACTCTTATTTCATCCAACATGATTTCTCCCCAATTATAAGAGTCGTTAATTTATATTTCTATTATATAGTATTCAATACAATGTATTCTTTGATATTTTATAAATTACATTCAAGATTCTAGTTTTATAAAGTTAGTATTGAGATAGAGTACAAAAATATATCTATTTTTTAAATCATTATTTTTTAAATAAATTCCTTAGTATTAAAGGGAAGAAATTTGATAACGATTATTTTTTAATATGGAGTAAATATAAAGGTGATGAATGTTCATGTAGAAGAATAATGTTGGATAAGTCACCATCATTCAATGTTGGGGAAAATTTTCATACGCATCATGGTGTAAGGATCAGATATAATCACCACTACTTTTTAATATTTTTTGGATTATTTTATTATTATGATCTAATGATCATGACAATCTAATTTTACCCAATTTAAATGAATTTATGTGTTTTTTATTATTAATTTTGATTTTCATCTTCATATTACTTAAATTTATTCATTTTTTTATTGAAATTTCCTTAAGAAATACTATTTTTGAATGATTATCATTTTGTCACTACAAATTTTGAAGTCAGTATATATTCAGATTGAGATGTTCCCATTCTTGTTTCTAATAATTTGATTTGGATGTATTTATTTCAAAACATATTATATTATTTTGAAGTTTTTGATAGTTTTTTTACAACATTCTTACTAGATAAAATTGGGCTTCATTAAGTAGTGTGATATGATTTTAGAGATTAAAGTGTAAATTTCACTTTGGATTTTCCAATACATGTGAAGAAATAAGAAGAACATCATTATTTGAGGTGAGGTGAGGATTTTTTGATAGAATAAGAGCATTTAATATCTCTTCATCATATATGTGACCATGTTTTCTTTGAAGAATATATAATATGTTAGAGTCTATTAGTTTCCTCAGTTGGAAAATTCTCAATTTAATTACGAAATATCTCAGTATCATATAAAGAATATTTTATTGTTGATATATATAATATTGTTAATAAATATCAACAGTAAAATTGATGAAATATAATCAAGATTCAGTGAAGATAACATTTAAATAATGAAAGTGAAATCTGGCTCTCATGAACTGATCACCAACAATGATAAAGATTTATAAATGTAAAATATCTCTATTGAAGAATCATCCATGAAACTAGAAAACATATTGTGAAAATTTTATTTTTCTAGTTAGTATATGGATTGATAATATACTCATTTAATATCAATTTATATGGATAATAACATCTATTTGGATCATTATTAACAGAAAATAATAGTCCAAACCTACTCAACATCTCAGAAAGACTTTAGAAAGATGGATAATAGAAAACAGAAGTTATAGATATTACTAATACCTATTTATATCAAAGCTAATTTTAATTATCACTATTTTAATAATTCATGACTCTCCCCATGATCTATCTTTCATGTTGATAATCATTGTTAAAAAGATGATAAAATAGCCAACAAGATTATGATCAAGGTAAAATTAGGATTAAATAATATGATTGAAAATAATTTTCTAAACCATATAACCCATATATTATGTTTCATATATCTCTCATATCCTATCATGATCATTATAACCATCACATGATGACCATTATGTTATAAATTCACAAACTGGAAACACAATAACTTTTTTGTGGATAGTCTAAAAGGAGAAAAATTATATTGTAATTTGGCGACTGGTTAAACTATATTCTCAATGTTAAGTTATTTTTAATATAACACCCAATGTTTGATGAATTTAGTTGGATGCATTACCTATATGGTGATATGTTCAAATTAAATTAATTTCATTAGAGATTGACATGTATCTTCTCTCAATATTATTTTATCATGACGTAGTATGTACTAGTGTAATATCATTATATTTTTGATTTAATGTAATCATATAAACAATAGAAGAAAAATATTATCATAGATCACATGAGTAAAAACTATCAAGAAGTGGTGGAGTTATAGGATCAATAGAAATTTATTTGTTTGATATCGACTTTACATTAGGATGATTTTTAACTCTATGGTGGAATTATTTTACATATTATTAATATCACTTCTATTGTTATTTACCACATAAGAGATTGAAAAAGGATCCATTAAGATTTAAGATAACCCCTAAAAAAGTAAATGTTATTGATACCATATAAGTAATGTCATAAGTAGTGGACTCAAAACTCTAATTTTATTATAATGTAGTGTTTCTTAATGTATAATGAAGTATGTCATGGGTTCATTTCATAAATCATATTGGATTGTTTATCTAAGAGTATATAATATATATCATGAAATTATACAGTTTTTAGTTGGAATGGAAATAAGTTGGGTTTAACAGAGTATGCCTATTTGTGAATGACCTATATATGAATAATGGTGGACCATTAGTGACTGAGGGGGAATTATCATCAATTTCCATTATAACATAGAATCATAATTACATCAAGTTGGAAATCATGATTTGTGTCCTAAAATCACCACAATATTATCATGTTAAATGGGTTAATATATATTGACAAAAAAATTCTTCCATGTTATTACCTAATTGATATATGTTCTATTCTATAGACTTGTGTATGCTATATGTGGATAAATATATTTCTAAATATGGAGATCCTTTATTATCATGTTAGATATAGATCATTGATTTAAATATAGATATTGGAGACTATTTGATATGTTGATGGGTGACAAGCAAAATATGACTAAATCTTATCACCCTAGGATGAAATAAAACACATAATAGACTATAAAAATATTATATGACGTATGTCAAGAATGTGTGTTTAATTATGGTATTTATTAGAAGTATAAATTTCCAAAATCATTTTCTCTATAAAATTAGCTTCTAATAATTGATTTAGATGGATGCATTTGAAGTGTTAAATATAAGACAATGTTGGTCACCATTGTATTGTGTAAAATCAAAAGTGGGTACAATTTTGAGACCTAGCTTAGTAACTCAGTTTTTGAATAATGTTAAACTAATCTAGAATATTTTGGTGATATAATAGAGTAATCATAAGTATTATGTTGATTGTTGATGTTTTTTATTGTTGTTTATAGTTGGATATATGTAAAAAAATTATGTGTATTGTTTACCGGGATCATATGACTCCAAAATAAAGTAAAATTTTCAGAACTATATGTAGTTAAATTATAAATTATAGATAAATCTAGTGATATGGATTATAAATATAATTTACACTCTCATAGGTTACAATCTGAATCATGTTTCAAGAATCCCAACTAAACAGTACCAACCAGACCCTTATGATGTTCTATCATACAATGTAGTGGACTTGAATATATATATATATATATATATATATATATATATATATATATAACGACCATATAATGGCTAGTGAATATTTATAATTGGTAGAAGAATATGTTATATATCAAGAGTATTCATATAGTGTGTGTTCAGTGGTTTCATGGTCAAATTAGAAATGAAACCTATTATAAAGAGGATTAAATATAATATTATTAAAAAGTATTTTTTTTTCTAATTAAAAGCTTTAGTATGTTTTGTAGATTTTTGGTCTACATTGTGGGGAATTATAAATTTTTATATTTTATCAAATGTTTTACCCTTTTTGTTTTAATTATTTTTTGTATTTTTGGTGAGTAAGAAATGCATGGTCATAGGGTATGGTCATGTTGGTCATGAATCATGCCATTATGGTAACATAGGAAGGTATATTCAATTTTATGGATGATAAATAATTTTGAGTGTCTCGATACGATGACTGTGGAGATCATGGATATAATCATAGGTTCTTATATAGTAATTTCACAATCATTAATAATAGTTTATCCTAATATTGCATCCTAGTTCATATAATGATATTGTACTTTTAAAAACCTATCAAACTCTTGTATTTACCATTAATCACCCTAATTTTAGGTTTCTATGAAAACAAATTCATGGATTATTTATTGGAAAAATATAACATTATATTGATGATTAATCTAACCAAAACTAAATTTTTAGTTTGATCTTGATAGTATTATATGAAATTTGAGAAGTATCTTCCTTTTATGATTATTTATTTATTATTGTATAGGTCAATATAATTAGATTAGACGATGTTAATTTGATTGTATTATTTAATATTTTAACAGTTTAACCATTATTTTTTTCCTAATTGTAGTTTTTGAATGACTTGGTCATAATTTTTTATTTCATATATAGGGCTTTAGGATCTTAATGTAATTATCATCTTATATATGATCTCATACTCACTAAAAATGAAATTATGATTCAAAATTAGGTGTTTTGTTTAAATTTTAAAATATTTCATACATGTGATATTATTAAATAAATATTTTTCACTATTTAATAATGGTTGTCATTAATGTTTGACATACCTTGGAAAATTAAGGTTTTGGGAACTACCTGGGTTATTGTGTTTTTGATTGAAATCATTACACTTTATATTAGAAATGGTTTTTATGAAAAATATATTTTTTAATATCTTATGTTAGTAAAATCAATGTTTTTATATATTAATCTCTAATTTGGTAAATTATTTTTGAAATAGATAATTTTTTGGTAATTTAATATGTTTTGTATTCTTCCACCATTATTACTATAGCCACAGTAATGAGGCGAGTGAATCTATGAATTGATTTATCTACTAAATTAACCACTTCCACTCTATCAATTAACATATTTAGTGAATATATATCACTTATTATCACCATGGTTTCCATTCAAGTAATATTAGTATGTAATAATAAACACAAAAACATCCATTTCATTCATTATTCTCCACCGTGATGAATGATTTTATACTTGTTGTATGATGGATTATATCCTGCGGACAAAATATTTTTCATTTATTTATTAAAATAATCTCTAGAAAAATTCTATACATGAATCAATTATCCCCAAAAAACTAGTATTAATTCAATTACCAAATTTATATAGCATACCTTGGAACCAACAATGTCTTCCTTTAAAAAATAGAATATTAATTTAGCTCTTTTTGGAAATCATATCTGTAGTGTAAGCTCATATTTCTCATCAGTTCTATAAATATACCGTCCTCTAATATTTAGCAATCACCATGATGATACCAATAACCATTTGATATAGATACATCACCTGATTTTTTCCGCAAGATATCAAGATATTATAGCCTATAATTCTCACATATTTAGCATATTTGATAATTAATAGAAAATTTGTTACTTAATATCTATCCCACTAAATTTATTACTATTATTATTCTTTAACACAGAATAATGATCTATCACAAATATGTTTTTTCTCCCCTATGAATTAATACATTGATACTTCAACATAATTTCATTTTCACTTCTAAATCTTATTCTTCAATTTTTTCTTCTCCTTATTCTCTTTATATATATTCGAAATGTAATTAAAATATTGTATTCATACACATGATATGAAAAAAATCCAATATTAACACCATTATTCTCTTTTTCAATTATCAACATATTATATTCTAGTAAAATAATTAATAATTATCATAGTAGTAATATCATTTTCATAAATTTCATTATGTTTGGTTATTATCTTCAAAATTATTTCCTTTATATCAAGTATTCACTATTTGTGATATTATTTAATTATCATTAGCTTTTTCATTATTTTTAATTTCTCAATAAAATATTCATCTTCATAATACAATCTATAGTGAATGTTCACATGCCTAAAAAATATCAGTGTCCTATGAATAAAATTTCATAGTGCTAGTAAACTCTAACCTTTCTCATGATCAACATGGTTGCGATGTGAAATATCACTTTATGATGTGACTATAATATGAGAATCACATTACGTAACTCCCTAAAGTATAACTCTCTATTATTATCTTTAATTTATTCATATTTCTAAAACTATCACTATCCATTTCATGAAATTATATTCATATATTTCTATTATTCAAGTGAAAGATTCGTCTCTAATGAACAAATAGATATTTTCAAAATAATTTGGAATCATGATCTCCATAATAAATGGTGACATTTAATTAACTAATAAATGAACCATGAATTATTTAATTTCGATATATGTTATATGATATCCTTATATTGGAATATCATTTTGTATTATATAATGAAATCATACCCTACAATTCACATTTTTCATCACTTCTATACCTTAAAAATCTACATATACAAGCTAACATTTATATATCATGCATTGGAACCCTTACATATAATAGTTTTATAGTTAGTGTGATTTTATATGTTTTCACCCTATATACCGTTATTTATTTAATTTGATAACCCTTGAAATCTTATCTTAGATTTGTTCATTTTGAAATTTTAAAAAATCATCAATATTCTTAATATTAATAAAATCATTAAAATATCATGTAAAATTATAAAATATTTTCTTATCATCTTTAATAACTCCAATTTATCAACAAAACATAATTGAGTTAACGAAATTACAAAATATTTATAAATATTTCCATGACAATCTACAAATAAGTTTGATATAATATATTAATCGAAACTTTTCCAAATATTCAATGATAATTTTTCACTATTTTCACTTTAATGCATCTCCAGTTTTGACATTTATTTATTTTTCAATATCATTACGTATTATAAATAATTTATTCTTATAGATAGAATCTTTAATTAATCTTATTACCATGAATAAATATTCATTATAATAAAATTCGTGTTATATTATTCTCTAACCTCTACAAGTTTCAAATATTCTTCCTATATTTAGAATATATTTAATCATAAATAATATATAGAACTGTTCTTCGTAGATAAAATTCTAGAAATATTTTTAAAAAAGTTATTCACATGAGCATTCATGAATAAAATCTATCATCTTCTCAAACAAAATTTAAAATTTTTTGTTGACATGTAGTCTTCAAAAAATATTTGATTAAAAAAATTGGTGTACCTTACAAACTATTAATTCATTAAATAACCTTTGTTTTTTCTTCACCCATTTTTACAATACAATATTATCATTAAAATCACAACTCCAAAATACTTCAAAATCCAATATTCAGGATACTCTCTAATATACTCTAATAAAATAAACTTATCCCAAAATGATAAATTTATTAGTTAAATCACTCAATATTCTTATAAAAATTATTGGGTTAATCCCACATTTTATAATATGATATTCCTCAATAAATATTAACAACATTACTATTAACACCTTTCCTATTGAAAATTAATACATCTCACGACCAAATGAATTCCAAAAACCCCTTTATTGACATGTTTTCAATACCAATATATAAAATACAAGTTAATATATATTATATTATTTTATTCTCTATCCCCAATATCGAGAATAAGTGCATATAAATAAGATAGAGGTTATTATCAATTAAATTTAATGTATATTCATTCAATTATTCAATTGTCAGAACACATGATCAGTGATCTGTATGGAAAATAAGAGGGACAAAGTTGTATAATCGATTTTTTATTGTATAACTAAAGTATGATATCTCCTAAAAATAATTTATTAGGAAATAAAAAAACATATTTTAAGGAAAATTATTTTATAAAATTATATATTTGATATTTTTATAACATAATTCCAATATTGTTATCAATAATTGGTTAAATATAATAAACATAGCTTGGTTTTTTTGTTCCTGAAATTAGAATTAGAATTTTATAAATATAATTTTTTATATTAATCAATTTAAATCCACGACAAGTCACAAAAATATATTATTGAAAAACTAATATCATAGAATGTGAAACTAATGATATTCAATTTTCTATGACCTTTTTATAATAGTACATATTTTATCAAGGTAAATGGTTTCAGAATCATTCCCAAAATTTATCCCATAAATGGATATACGAAACACCACTTTATAAATCAAGATATATTAATAATATAATATTCAATATACAAATGGTTGTGATCACCCCGTGATTATTCCTTTTATCATATAGAGTAAATTTGATTTGGCAGGCTCAACTTTTAGTTCACCCCCTTAATCATGTGTCTCCTTTAATTACAAACATATAATGAAAAGAAATGTTATATGTATGTATAAGGCTTATCTACTTTTTTAATATTCTATAGCCACTAGGTTAATAGTTTGATCACAACCATGGTAATCTAACCTATATATTTAAATTTTATAGATAATTCTTTATGATTTCACCTAAGTCCAAAATTTAAAAATCTTGGGAACTGAAAACAAATCATGTTATTTAATTAGTTATTTATATTGAATTTTAATTCCTTTTGATTAGTCATAATACTGTATTATTACCTTTTATAATAAACTTTTTAATAATCTTCACATGGGTGGGTTTCATGATCAGATAGTGTATATAGTTGTGTTTATCCTACATTCCCATTCCACAAAACTCTTTATGAACATTTGTGTTATATTATTTAACAACTATCCATGAAATAAAAATTCTTATTAAAAACCTAATTCCTTATATATATTAATTTCATTTTATTAAGTGTCATATAATTTTTTAATTTCAAAACCATGATTTCATAATGGTGCACATTCCTTTGTAATATGCATAGATTTCAAGGAAATTTGACATTATTTTATAGGAATTTTCTCATACAAATAAATTCTCTTGTTTAATTATTATTTTGATTCATCGTATTTTTTTAACATTATTATATAAACTTTATCACATTAGGAATGTTTTCAAGTGTACATGGATTGGCCTTTTCTACTACAATAGAAGTGACCCCTTAATTTTTTTGTCAAATTATTTATGAAATTCTAGGTTTTAATTGATTGAACATTTTTATGTTATTTAACAGAAAAGGGTATCTCACCAAATTAAAACACTTTTTTCTTTGATTTTGGGGTAATTTTTATTAAAATTACCTTGACAAAATATTGGTATTTTTAACCAGCCTTATTTTAGAGACTCAAAATTCTCATAAATAAATTTTTCGTCTTTTAGATGAATATTATATAAATTTAGAAAATACACACCCATGGAACATATTGGTTAACTGTTATCAGAAATAGATGCATTATCTTATTATTTCATAGATAATCTTCATAGTATCCCATAAATATATTATAATTTGTCACTCCTTGTATAAATACCCTATATGAGACCATTCTTCACATCTTATGGAATAGAAATACAATAATGGGTGACATCATTTTCTCAGTGTTTGTAAAAAATGGTAGATATAATTATTAAATTAGCATAAGGGTATATTTACATTCGAATAACATTTAAAAAACATAAACATTATATCATATATCATAAACATGATAGATGGAAAAAAAATCATGGTAGTTCATAAGACATGAATAATAATAGATTTAATGAACATAAGCCATCATAGGAAGAAGACATCGATTTTTGTAATAAATATAATCATATAAAATCATAAATCAAAAAAAATCTACCTCAGAATTAATAATATGTCCCGATAGGCCTAATAATTCATGTACATGCTTTAGGAGTTGGATAACCCCTAATGTGCACTATTTCTTTCTTGGGATAAGCTTCCATGTACCCTCTTTTAGTCTTGGAATAACCTAAAATGTAATCTTTCAGAGCATACAAAATTAATCATTTCCCAATGAATTGGATTGGGATATAGGTAACACCCATCACTAAATTAACATTATACATACATATTCAACAAGATCATAACATTTCATCATATCATAACCCATGATGAAATGGTTTTCAAAAAAAATTTCAACATAGAAAACCCATAAAAAACAAATTTTTATCATAAATATTATTCAATAATAAACATAATCCATCTATAGATTGAATAAATATGGTATCAATGAATTATTTTCCAATTAATGTTTAAGTAACATCAAATGATGTAATAATAGATGGAAAATTATTTTGAAACAAAAATCACTTGGTAAATTTTCTCGGGGAAAATAAATTTTCATAAAAAATATCCTCTTGAAAACTATAAATCCTTAAAATATTGTGGGAATAATTTTCGAGAAAATAACCTTGAAAACATTTTAAGGATGACTTTAAAATTAATGAAAATATATATTTATGAAATTATCCTTTCCGGTTTGACAAAAAATATTATACAACCTAAAAAATGGTCAAAATTGTTCTAAATGAAAATAAAATTTCAAATATATAAAGGATGGTTTAAAACATATATTGGTGATTATGTCATAAAATTCCAAACATGTTAAAATAGTAACTCATTTCACATGTTTGGAAAAATTCATCCAAATCATTTTTTATAATTAAATAAGGATTATTTTGATAATTCTTTTAAAATGTATAAAAGGGTAAAGATGAATTTAAAAAATCCCATAGAAAATGTAAAATATTTTTGAAATTTTCTTTTTAAATATAATTATTATGAAATAAAAAAGGGTTTTCAATCAATGAGAGAAATAAAATCGGTATTCTTTCAAAAAAATATTCCTTTTGAATCGTGGTTATGAAAATAGGGGAAAATAAATAGAAAACAAGTATTATCCTAACATAACCAATGGAAAATAAAATTTAATAGTTTCTTTAGAGATGGAACTTATGATTTTAAAATCGGTATCATAATCATAAACAATCCAAATGAATAATGAGAAAGTAAAATTAAAGCCTTACAACATTGGTAGATTTGGAATCACATGACCATTAAAGAATAAAATAAAAATAATAAAATATATTTATATTAATTATATAACATGTCAAAAGGGATTTATATATACCTCATAATAGAATTAAAGTTTATAAGATAACGTATGTTCCAGAGAAAATAAATTAGGTGAAAAACTACTTATCGCATTGGAAAACATTGTACAAAAAACACCATGAAAGAGAAATCCTAAAATAGATATATGAATAATCATAATTTTTAAGAGAATAATAATAATAATAATAATAATAATAATTTACTTGTGGTTTGTACACCACATAAAATAAAAATATCGTAAATGTGTTATGTGTCTCTTAGAAAATAAAAGAGAGAATGAAGTCTATTACCTTAAGTCTTGAATTTATTTATACACATTAAAAAATACATTATAAAAAATACATTTTTATTATTCATAAATTCCAGATCCATAATTACATATATCATACTATATATAATTTACATACGAAATTTTCTTACAAATTGATTAGACAATTCTTTGTTTACATCATGTTTTGTATAATAATGACATTATTTTTCTTACATGTTCTCATTTGGAATATTTGATCCAATTAAATAATTCATGTTTTCATTATCTATACAATGTTATACATAATAAAAATATAATATTCCTTAAACTATTTTTATTTATAGTAATCTATAAATACTAGAGATAGAAAATGAATTACATCATTCCTATAAACGGTAGGTCGTACAATCATATGATAATTATTTCCATTTTTTTAATAGATAAAACCAAAAAATTATAAATAATATGTCACTATATATTATGATTATTTTATATATATATAAATAATATATATTTACCAACATCATCTCGACTACCTTATAGAAAAAACATTAGTGAAATATGAATCACATCTCTTCATGAGGAAGTTGTCCACCGAACACATGAGCTATGTTTTATTCACCCCAACAAAATGAAAATTAATAAGTTAGATATAAAATTTTATTTATATAGGTGTAATGATGTTAAAAAATTTATATATTTATTCCTTATATCCATAGAACCACCCATATAAAATGTTTATTGAAAAGAACATCACACTAGTTTGTGAGGTAATAGTTTTCCTTAAACATGAGTTTTACTATGGGTTTGAAGGTAATATTGTAGGTTTGATATTATAATATTTGTAACTTTTAAAATATAATATATATCATATATAAAAATAAAATCAATATTTATACAGAGTTGTGGGTGGTTTTTATGGATAAAGAATAACATCAGTCCGTGATGTTGTTTTCTACCATATAGACAATCGATGATTTTATTTCCCAATTGATGGAAGTGGAGATGGATATTAGTTATTGGATTAAAATAATGAACAATTATTAAATTTTCTATATTTTTTTATTATATATGAATAGTTTAAAAAATCAAATGAGGTGTAAGATGATATAAAACAAAAACAGAAGATTAATAATTTTATCTATCCTTCAGAAATCCTTGTTGGTTTTACACTGAAATCATTTATTTGAGAGTGTACATAAAAAAATAAGAACTAAATGATTTGTTTAGAGATGTGAGGAATGTATTTGGGATTTTCTAGGTCGAATCCAATGGTTTTTGAAATGTTGGGAGGGGAGGATATAGGGAGGTGTAGGAGAGGAAACAATGAATGTTTTGAAAATGTAAAATTACATCCATGTTTTTTTATAAAAAAAAGGATCAAATATTATTCATCAAAAAAACATCAATGGGATATGGTCGAAATATGAAGATATTTTTTTGGGAAAGTTTATATTTCATTTTAATATTTTTATATATTTTTATGTTTAACACCCATGTTAATAAAATTTGACGTTAACTATAGTAAATAATGTTTATTTTTTTGCTATGTATTATGGTTAAAACATTAGTTTAACATATTAAATAATATTAAATTTTTATATTTTAAATTATGGAATCAATTTGTAAAAATTTATTTCACATACGT
Organism: Viscum album; assembly: GCA_963277665.1. Taxonomy (NCBI): domain Eukaryota; kingdom Viridiplantae; phylum Streptophyta; class Magnoliopsida; order Santalales; family Viscaceae; genus Viscum; species Viscum album. The sequence goes on along the minus strand of OY728163.1, from coordinate 1,309,679,068 downwards.
GGTAAATTTGAATTAAAAATAAAACCCACATACGTGATGAGAAAGTAATATTCCAGATAAAAAATTTTCAAAAGATTAAAAAGTTATTTTATTAAATTTAAAAATTTAATTAATTTAAATTACATAAATTGGATTAATAGATATTTAATAGAACATATTTAACATTTCAAACTATCTATTTTTTTATGTTTTTAGTTGATTTTATAGAAATGAAATTCTTATTGAAAAATTAGTATTAATCAATATTCATAATTTTTTTGTCTTTGTAGAAAATTATAAAAACATCACCATAAGGTAGAATTTTAATCCTAAATTATAAAAATCATTTTAATTTATTCAGAAAAAATTTCTAGTATTAAATAGAAGGTTTTTTAAAAATAAGTGTGCAATATGTGTCGAAATGACTTTTTAGAATATCATAGTTGTCAATCAAAGAATTGCATATATTCATATCTCATTCTCAGAAAACATAAAAGATAAATTTTAAAACATTTAATTAAATACATAATATTTAAATTTCATTAAAATAATTCACAAGAAGTTATTTATTTACTATATTTAGAAAAAACATATTTTCACACAAAAAAAAATAATATTTTAAAAAATAATTTCCTTCATTTTTATATATATATTTTTTATTTTATAATTAATTTGTGACTAAATAATTAATTTTATATATTGGTGTAGAAAATATATTTCTATTATTTTCTTAATCTTATCCATAACCACCATTTTAAATTTTAGTGATATATCTATCATTTTAGATTATAATGTTTTTATAAAATATATGGTTCTGTATAATATATATGTTGCATGTAATAGAAGATAAAATTAGCGTTTCAAGTAAAATAAACTAATATAGCTATTGTGTATAAAAAAATAAATAAAATAATAATAATTTATTTGAAAAATGTTTAATAAAATATCAGGGTGTTACATTCTACCCCTTTAACTAAATTGGTTCCTCAAAATTTTAACATGGCTTTAGTAATAATGGGTTTAAAATTTTAAAAACCATTTATAGGAAACCCATATACAAATATTGGTTATAATAAATTAATATTGAAATTAGATTAGCATATGATAAGGTCATCTGGAATAACACATAACTATGTTTCCATGTAGTGGAACATTGGTTGGAAGTTAAAATATAAACATGAAAATGAAAATTAACACCTAAATACCAATATTGAGTGATATAGACAACATTCTAGAGAATGTTTATAACCAATAATCCGTAAAATTATGATAGGTGAAAAAATCATTCATTAATATAAAATGAATGTCAACATATGACAATTTATTTCAAGTTAATTTTTCATAAATTTGAAGAAATTTTAAGAGAAGTTATACATACTTTATTTCATTCCCTTTTATAAGCACATTCTCATTCCTTGGTTGTGCCTTGATCAATTTCAACATCATATCATACTATAAGATATTTTTTATTCATGAAACAATAATAGATAACGCTATCCTTAAAATAATAGTAATTAATTCCTTCTATCTCTGGTTATTATCAACTAAAAAATGGTTCGCACAACTCATCAAATATTTTAAATATTTATATGGTGAAATAATATATTAATCTTTAAAACTACATAAAATTATCAAAAAATTATATTCCAAAAATGGTAAACCTTATAACTCTTCCAAAATAGAAAATTGTTATATAATGTTAATAAATATGAAAAAAAATTAATATTAATCACACAAATACCCTTAATTATCACTTAATGATAACATCCCAAATATCATAATACCATGATCATATTTTACTCTAAATAACTATAATAACTAAAATTATCATGTATTCTAAAATAGAAAAATAATTATTCCCCATTGATCAAATAAAAACATCATTTTTTGTATATATTTTATAAATATAATAATGTTTCAAACTCAATCCATGATAACATATAGATACACTAGCTTTTTATAAAATCATTAATCAGTTCCAAGTTAATAATTACTATCCATTTTTTTATCTGAATCAATCATCTCATTAACAACCCCAAAAACCGTTATCTATACATTTGGAAGATATTAAGGGTTATCATCACTCAATCATATTTTGTCTATAAAATATTGACTTCAGATTATATAAATTTTCTGTGCCATCAGTACCATTAAACATATTCTTGAAAATCTTATATAATAAACTATTAAGGGATAATGCATTTATGTTTCACAATCATAATAATAAAAATATTGTTGACAATAATTAATCTAAAAAATTAATTAATTCCTAATAGATAATCACATCTATCATTAAACTTTCATCATAAACCAATAAAAAATATTCATCATATTATTCTTTAATAATTACTTCCATATGTTTTACATAGTCTCAGTACCATCAATAATACAAACATTACTCATAAAAACATTCTGATTCACTTAACTAATTTCCCCCCTTAGATAAATATCTTCATAATACCCATACATTAAATATTTTAAAATTCAACCATCAATTTTTCATTAGAGTGACCATTATTTCCATACCTTGAATTAACCACACATTTTAATTTTACTCTTTAATTTTATTCATTGTATATTTCTTTTAAACATTTAAAATGTCTACATATTTTTCTAAGAGAACCAATTTTGTAATTCTACCCATTTTATCTACATATATGAAACTCTTTATTCCATCATCCATGGTATCTACCACATTAGATCTTAGTTAGATCTTTCGTCCACTGATTTGGTGATTTCTTGAATTAACTATGAAGAAATTTACAATTCATATATTGTGATAACTAATTACTCATAATCATAATTTCCTGCACTCCCATATTTATCCCATTTTTCATATTAACAAATTTTCTATCACATTCATTGTAAATAATGTTTCATCTAGTTTCTATTATTTTCTAGATCCAAAATCAAATTTTGAAGAACAATTATCATATTGATAAAATATATAGTTAGATGAATCATTTATAGTATATCTAACCCAAGAATCTATCTTTTAAATCTATGATATAGTAGGTTCAACCAATGTTATCAATATTAATAATATATCTAAAAAATTCATGTTGATTGGTAATGAAGGTTTTTATTTAAAAAGAATATCCCGTTGAATTTTCAACAAAGTGAATAGTAAAATACATTTTTATTTAATATTTTATCTTGATTAAAAACTGAAAAACATTTTTTTGAGTTATTATCCCTAGGTACACCTATTCAAGAACCATGTACTCATGTAGTATATATATTAGGATGTATTTATAGAAAATATGCTCTCATTTAAATTCCCTAACATAGGATGTCCTCTTATACATATGTTTCACCTAAGGGATCTCACTAACATTTTCTCATCCATTCTTACAAAGGTTAACTAACATAATACATTGATACCAAATATAGAGACCAAAACATCCCATACCAAAATATTACATCTTTTTATATTAATAATAAATACATTTCAAAAAAAAATCCTATGGACCTTATAGGTTTAGTATCTCTTGGGAACGGATATTATATCATCTTATTTGATGAATGATCTAAAATATATCAAAAAAAGGGAATCTCATCTAGTACTCTTCACATAAACATCAAACTAAGATCATTTATTTATAACATTGGAATAAAGAACAAATTAAAGGGTTATCTCAAATACATATTAATGGTAAATATAGAGATATCAATATAACATGATAATAAGGGTATAAGAACATTATAATAAAATTTTAAAATCATAAAATGCATAACATGTCTCATAAATGTGATAGGTGACATAATTATTGGTGGCACATATGTGATGAATCATACTGGGAACAAAGAACATATGTAATCTTTTTCATAAGTTGTAGATTTATGGAAGACATTTTTTCATTTAAAATCATATTTTAAGCCTATCTATTGATACATTTAAAATATGTTAAGCTTGGGATAAAAACCCATGTTCCTTTTTTATGCTAGTGATAAATTACCTTGTACCCTCTTTTGAGCTTGGGATAACTGCCAATATACACTCTTTTGTTCTTAGGATCACCTCATGTATACTAATTGAGATCATATAACATTAATCATTTCACAATAAACTGGAGGGATATAGAGATCACACCCATAATATAATTAATGTCATGTATTGTTTGTCTATAATGTCATAAAAATTATTATATTAGAGCCTATTAAAGGAAATGTGTTTCGTAAAACATTTTTTCATAGCATAACCACTGAAAAAGAAACTGATTTCATAAAAGTATTCTCATCATAATCATAAAATATTTATACAATTAAATATAATTGAATGATTTTATCATATCCATATTAATGATTAAGTAACATAAATTTATGTTATGTTGAATGTCAAATGATTTCAAAATAAAAAATTATTTGAATAATTCTTGAGGAAAATAATTTTTTTAAAAAACATTTAAAAATAAAAGTCCCTAAAATATTATGGAGTCCCTTATCCTTGAAAATAATCTTTTCAACTCATAATGTTATATATTGAAAACTTTTCAAAAATTTCATGATGAAAATATATTTTCTACATTAATGTTTATTAAAAAATTAAACAATTTCAAATTCAATTTAATTAAAAATTAACAACGAAATATATGAAGTATTTTCTAAAACATTAAGTACCCATGACAGTTGGAAATAGTATACAATTAAAATCAGGACTCTTTTATTATTTTCTAAAGAATTTAAACAAGCCTTGTTTTTTTAATGAAATGATGATTCCTATAATTTTTTATATAAATAGTCAAAAAAGGGTAAAAATGAATTTAACCAATCCGAAAACATTATGAAATCATTTTGGAATTTTTCTAGAAAACATTGATATTAAACAAAAATGGGTTTCAAGCAATGATTTTAATAAATTCCGTTTTATTTGGAAAATATTATTTTGGAATCATGATTACATTATGAGAGTAAAATTAACTGGAAACATGTAATATCATGACATAAAAATAATATAAGAAATTCTTGAGTTTCGTGGTAGATATATTAAAATGCACCATCATTGAAACTCTAATCATAAACAATCCAGATGAATAATAAGTCAATAATGTCAAACCCCCACCACTGTGATAACATTTGAATAATAATCCCCAATAAATAATAAAATCAAAAAAATTATATATATTTTATAAAAGGATATTCATTTTAAAAAAGGAAAATGTGGATGTATATGCACCTCATAAATAATGACATGTTCATAAAATAACATATATCTCAAAGAAGAATCATTGAGAGAAAAATTCCGTTCCATTTTGAAACATTTCAACCAATACGCCATGATACATATGTCCAAAAATTGATATGTAAATACTAATAATTTCCATGATAATAATTATTTCAAAATTATTAGTGATATATAAAACCTATAAAAGAAAAATGTGGTGAATATGACATGTGTCCAACTAAAAATAAAATTTAGATGGAATTCCCTTACCATAAGTGTAAGGGACCAAATTTTATAGTACGTTATCTCTTTAATGTAATTCAATAACTTGTACTATACGCAATAATGAGTTCGAGCGCACCATGACTTACCAAACTAGCCATTAAAAAATATTTATGAATAGTATTAACTAAATTTTGAATTTTATATTTTTCATATAGTTTTTACTTATTTATTTTGTGTTTCTTAGAAATTTTTTAAGAACAAATTCAAATTTTCAGATAAAAAATGTATGCTTCAAACAAATGCAATTTTACCACCTTTTAACAGGGAACACTTTTTAAATCTAATATATAACACTTTTACATATTAAATTTTGCAAAATAAAATTCTTTTTGAAAATCAGGACATCAAAATTTACTTTGGATGAATTTTTTGTATTTTTCTAATAATATTCATTTTTTTATAAAAAATGAGAAATATTGTATTTTAATTAAAAACTACCTTTTAATCTAATTTATTTATATGTTTTGATTATAATTTTAAATGTATTTGAAGTGTAATTAGATTATATTTTTAGTATATAATCTAATTTTGGTCTTTGGATGTCATTTTACTTTAAAATTGAACATAAAGAAGTGTCAATCTTTTTATAGTTAATATTTCTTAAAAACACGCTTTTTGTTTTAACAACATGAATTAATTTTAAATTAATTAATCCATATTCTATGTATGGAATTTGGTAAAAAAGACATCATTTCGGAATTCGTAATATCAAATATATCATAGGCTTACTTTTTTGTATTTTTTTGAAAAACGTCAATTTTTTGACGAATACTGAAACCACTACGTAGTAGTTAAAAATCTGATTTTTTCATTTAAATAATGTTTTTCCACTTCTGGGAATTTAATTTCAAAAATCCTACATACATGTTTTTTATTAGTAAGTAAAATTTGGTTCAATAAGATGAAAATTATTTTTTCTGAATAGTAACTTTTAACTTTTATTTACCACAGATAAAGGTAAATAGGGTATTTCAAGGTAAACAAATATTATAATAATACTCAATTACGTTAAAACATGTCCTAATATTTTTTGATGAGTCATGGTACACCATGTGCTTCATTGGATTGATTTGGGAACCCAAGGGATGTAACACCCCAGGATTTCATAGTACATTAATTCTGCAAAGTAATTCAATAACTTGCACTACACGTAACATCGAGTTCTAGCGCACCACGACTTACCAAACAATTATTTCAAAAGTTTTTATGAATTGTATTAACTGAATTTTAATCTTTATATAGTACTTATAATTTTAGAGTCCATATTATGAGTTTCATAGGCATAATGCAAGAACAAAATATTTTTTTAGATTAAAGAAGTATTTTTCAAAAAATGCAATTTTACCACCTTTTAAGGGAAAACCATTTTAAATCCAATATTCAAAAATTTTATATATTCAATATGAAAAACTAAACTTCTTCTTTAGAATCTAGAAATAAGAATTTAGTTTCAATAAATTTTTGGAGTTTTTCTGATAACTTTCATATTTGGATGAATATTAAAAAATACTATATTTTAACTGAAAAAAACATTTTTAATCAAAATAATTTGCATTGTTAAATTATAAATTATATTAGTTTGGAAGTATAAATAGATTATATTTTTACCATTTAATCCAATTTTATTCATTGGAAATAAAATCACTCTAAAATTGAACATAAACAAATATTAATCTTTTGTTAATTATTGTTTCTTAAAAACACTCTTTTTCATTTTAACAACGAGAATTACTTTTAAATGAAACATATATGTTTTTAAATTGGTAAAATAGAATTAATTTTTGAATTTTTAATATCAAAATTATATTAGGGTGAATTTTTGGTATTTTTTCGAAAACATTCAGTTTTTTACGAATAGTAAAAATACTAAATTTTAATTAAAAACAAAATTTTTTAATAAAAACAATTTATTGTGATAAATTATACTATTTAGTGGTTTTAAAGTATAATTAGATAATATTTTTACTATTTAATCCAATTTTGGTCATTGGACTTAATTTTACATTTTAACTAGACATAAACAAGTGTCAATCTTTTTGTAGTTATTATTTCATAAAAACTCGTTTATTGTTTTGAAAATGGGAATTAATTTTAAAATAATTTCTTCCACTTCCATGTTTTGAATTTAGAAAAATGCATTCCATAATTGGAATCAGGATTTCAACATTATGTTAATAGGTATCATTTATTTTTAGACATTGTGAATAGTTACTTCGGTAAATATTTTATTTACTGTGGTTAAAGGGTAAATCAGGTAAATAAGGGTAACAACAAAATATAATAACAATCTTAAAATACCGTTAAACGTGTCCTAACCCTATTTGATGTTACATGTCCGACCATGGGCATATTTGGGTTGATTTTGGGACCCCAATGAGGAACATGTATGTGATAATGACACTTTATATCAATTAAGTTAATGTAAATATAAAAATGACATAAGCATATATCTCTTAGAAAAACAATTTTTACATAGGATTATATATGGTACCTTTTTTAATATAAATATTAATTAGAAATATAAAACTATTTCCAACATAATTTTATTTTATTTTTAAATTTTAGATATTGACTAATAAAATTTATATCTAACACAATGATGATGCGGTATATTCCTAATTAATAAAAGAATCAAATAATTGGTATTATAAATGTTACAATAAATATAAATAGAAACTTTTTATTCCATAAACGAATTTAATTGGTTAATATGACATGTTAGGATTAATTAAATGAATTTTTTTCGAATTAATAAATTTATTAAGTATTTAACAAAAATAAATTATTTAATAGTGTCAAACTGACATAAAGGTGTTTTTAAAACATATATTATATTATTAATTGATCTAATATTCCTAAATTATAAGGTTATTATAGTGACACAAACCTATATAAAACCTTTGGTTGGGTGTTTTGTGACCCGTCCCAACCTTATACATTAAATAATCCAATTTGGAGCCACTAGAAACCGAATATGAATTTCTAATAAAATAATACTTTATGTTTATTCTAAAGAGTCCCTCCTCCCCCTTTTAAAATGACACCAATTTTAACTAATAATTCATTCCTTCAAAGCCTTTTAGTTCGGCCAAATTCTGCCCAAATATCCTCTCAACTTCCCTCACTTAATCTTAGAGGCCTTAGTTTGATAAGAAATCCAGCCTAAGGAGCCCTTTTGATCAAATCAAAAGGAAGAACCCGAAAAAGAGGTAATGTTTTCACCACCCTCTTTCATGTTCATTTATTCTACCACTTCTTATTTCTTTGTTATATACATTCTAAAATAATAACTCCCATATCATGTAAATAAATTGATGTTATTATAAATATGCTACAACCATATGCAGTACTCTATCCATCCTTTGAATGACATGTCACCATACGTGCGTACGGCTTACCATCTCCACGTCATAGTGTAATTGTTATTCAAATCATTATTATTTGGATGGCTATGATAATGATGTGTAATTTAACTAAATAATAAATATAACATGATAATTATTCTGTATATATGATATACCATCAAATTATATATTATTTTAATATCAAAAGAATGATATTGTCGCTCGTGCGTACGTACAGACTGTCGTCTCTATGAACGCGATGAGATTCATTCCCCATCATATCCATTCAAGACTAATTTTCATTTGATGATTATAAATAATTTTTACATACTTGATATCATTCTGGATATGAATATGATTCATCCCATATATAACAAATATGACTCACATAACAAAGAATATAAAAGAAAACTAATTATTTAACACCCGAAACGACGATAATACTCAGATATTATTAACAGGAAAATGCTAAAAGATCATATATGATATCATATTAATGTATATGATTCCTATATAATTTAATAACAATTATTTCACCATTATAAAATAGGTTAACTTACCCCCAACCAAGGAAAAGTACAAGGTAATGGTTAATTTCATAATCTCATTATTATCCGAGGTTGTTTTTACGTAAATTTCTACTATGATCTCTTTATCATCCACATCCATGTTTCTTAAAAATGCATTAGAAAACATTATTACTATTTTATAGAATATGGGTTAAAGTAATTTATACCCTTTTTTGACATTTTATAAGATGTTTATAATGGAATCTTTTTGTCGTTTTCCAAACATGGTCCTTTTTAACCTTTTCGACAGAATTAAGGTAAGAATGTCTTTTTTTACTTATATGGATGGTGCATCTATATTATGTCGTTATAAAATCTTCGAAGCTTACCTTACAAGCTTAAAAGAATATTTCCAAAGAAATGTTTTATTTATAATTATGTGACTCTTAAATTATTTTAAAATATAAAGAGAGATTTCTCTAAAAAAGGTTTTGATTTCATCTATGTCAAAATTATATTATGGATATTAAGTTTATTTTATGTTGATTTATTATGATACAAAACTTTTAAATTGTATTCATGGTTTTGTGATATGTTTGAATGTGGATTTTATATTTTTATACCACTCACGGTCTATGGTTAAGGTATTGAAATTCATATTCTAGTTTTAATATGAATGTTTAGGATATGTTTAAACCTTTTCATATGAGGAATGTATTGGACTTAGTAAGTGATGAGTGGATCCCTCTATAGCTCCTCGATGCATCGGTAGGTCTCATGAGACAACAAGATGTGGAATTGGTCGAGGACCTTTCCCAATTTGATATGTGGTTTTGGCCGATGCCTTAATCATTTTTATAGGTCATGGTCAAGGCCGTGACAAAATGTTTCAGAATGTATGGAATTATACATTTCCGCATTATGAAAAAAATATTAATGGTTCATGTGGTCATTCAACTAGTAGAATACCAATGATTATGCTTTATTATATAATTACATACTCAGCTCATATTACTACCATAATATTATTCATGATTATTATTGGTAAAGGCATGTGGTTTAAATTATTAACCTTGCTTAATATTTATGTTATCCTCTGCTATATTTCTTACCCTTACTAAGCATTTGAGCTCACCAATTTCTTATGTATCATTTTCCTCAGATGTAAAGAAGTATTTTATGACTGACATACAAGGATAGTCTGAGGAGATATGTTTGTGGACTATGGAGACTATGTTGTTTTATTGTTCACATTATGATGTAATATAATACTTATGAATGTATCTAGTGTTCCCAAGGCTACTAAACTAATCGGTCATTCGAGACATGATTTCCTTATGATCATGCAAATGTTATATAATAATGCACCGACTATGGGTAACTGGGGTCGGGGAGTTACAGTTGATATCAGAGGATGTTTAGTACAATCCTTGGAAGCTATATTTAGATAAACTCATATTATATCACATAACCCTAAGATATAATTTGAGGTTTAGTATAAAATAACTTCCTAGAATATTGGTATTGTAGAGATTTTTTTAGTTTCCCAAGCAATACATCCATGTATAGACACAAGTAGGTAGAGGCAGATTTAGCATAGATGTACCTAGGGGTAAAACCTAAAAACAACGCTTTGAGCTAGACTCGAACATGAACTCGTGCACGACAACAGACCTTTCTCCACTCTTGGTTATGAAACTCCTGGGGTATATGCTTAGGATAATTCTCATTTTCATTAATAACCATTATTAAGGGTTTGTGAGTATATAATTTCTCAATGAAAACAACTTTTATCATTATGGATTATATCAATAAACCATTCAATTTACGTTAGGTATTTTAAAAGTTTGGAATTATTCATTGTAATTCATATAATGACCTAATTTATGTCATTGTATAGAAATGGCGCTCAGTAGAGGGAATGTGAAATCCAACAATACATATGATACAAAGTGTAATAAGGATTATATCTTTCACATTATTGAGCTAGTATTTAGAAGGGAAATAGTCTCCCATGTATTCTCAATATATGAAGAAATAGTATCATGTGTTAATAAGATAAGTAAGGAATTCTCTGAGTCCTATGTCTTTTAAGGGAAGCAAGAGAAGAAAATGATGGAATAGAGAAAGATGGATAAAGGGAAGAGAGAAAAGAATAATATTCCCATATGTGATCACTGTTGGAAGAAACACCCTGGAACTTTCCTGAAGGGAAACATAGTTTTTTATAAGTGTGGAGAAAAATGACACCAAGAACGTGACTGCAAGTGTATGAAAAAGATTTCAAATGTACAATGCTTCATCTGCAATGAGTTGGGACACTACGCAAACCAATGTTAAAATCATCATAGTATGCCCCAAATGATTCTATTGGATAATAATCATGTTATGATACTACCACAAATGAGGCGTAATGATTATAGTTCTTATGTTGTTATTGAAGAATTATCTCATTTGAGTGTTGTATCATTGATATATTGGTTATAGTTATTATGGAGCATATAAGGATTGTACTGTAGTGTTATTTCATTAAGGACATGAGATTGTGTGGAACCACGAAAAGTGACTCAATATTAGTTTAACATTTTGGAAAATATATGGTTGGGGGAAAGATAAACCATAATATGGTTTTGATACTAAGGTAGTGATTTTGGAATAATACAAGATTGATTTGGATAAATTATATAGCATATTATTGACTACCATGAAACTGATTAATGATTTGTATGTTCCATCATTTTGGAGTTTACAAAATTTTTGTATAGAAGGATTATATCTATTATTATATAAGGAATAAGGGATCATGAATGTAATCAATAAGGATTTAGTGTAATTCTGGATGTTGCAGTGTTTTAAATGAATACATGATGAAGATGTCCACATGTTATTATGCGGGAAAAAAGATCTTCATTGTGTTTACCTTCCTTATAAATTTTGGACTGTGAGTTTGGATAGAAGTATTTTGGATATTTCTAGTTTGAGATTATTTTTGGATTTCCATAAAAGGACAACACGGAGGTCGGGCAGCAACCCATCGTGCCTGGCAAGGCCACAAGACATGAACCTTCAACCGAAGGGCGACAAGGGTGTAACACCTACCACTGGCCAATGTGATGTACTGGATTGAATAATGTAGTTTTTTTAATTGCTCTAGTAGATAAATTATAAATTCATTTTTTGAACCCAATACGAATAGGATAAATAGAATATTTTTTTAAGTTCTATTATCTTTTAGAGTGAATGATGAGTTTGTGGTAGAAATTAGTTAAAGGATGGAAATCTATTTGTAAAGTATATAAACTTTTCTTCTATTATTCTATGATAAATTAATTCTTAAACTTTAAATAAGGGATATTAACACCAAAAATGTGATATCTTAATACCTTATGTTTTGTTGAATCTATGATATTTTAAATCATCATAGATTGATGGCATTGAGGTCCTCAATTCTACAATTTATTGTGACTGATGACCTCAATAACTCCCTATAAATATTTATTTTTTTCTCCAATTATGTTTCTTTAATTTCCACCAATGTTCTCTTAATCAAAATCATAATTTTGTGGTGACTTTTTCATTTCCCTTTTTCTCTTATTAAGACTATATTTTATAAACCCAATTTCCTATGTGGGTTTTCCCACAAAGGTATTTTTTTCATCCATTTATTTTCAAAGAACAATTTTAAATTGCGGGGATGCAATTTAATTATGGAGGGATGAATTTAACACCCCATGATTTCACAGTACAATATTTCTTCAAAGTAATTCAATAACTTGCACTACACGCAACACCGAGTTCAAGCGCACCATGACTTACCAAATTAGTCGTTCAAAAGTAGTTATGAATAGTATTAACTGAATTTTGAATTTTATATAATACTTATAATTTTAGAGTCCATATTATGAGTTTCTTAGACATAATGTAAGAACAAGGTCATTTTTTTCAGATGAAAGAAGTATTTTTGAAAAAATAAAATTTTACCACCTTTTTAGAGAAAACCATTTTAAATCCAATATTCAAAACTTTTATATATTCAATATGAAAAAATAAACATCTTCTTTAGAATCTTGATATAATAATTTAGTTTCAATAAATTTTTGTTGTTTTCTGATAACTTTCATATTTGGGGGAATAGTGAAAAATACTATATATTAATCGAAAACAACCTTTTTAATCAAAATAATTTGTAGTTTTAAATTATAAATTTTAATATTTTGAAAGTATAAATATATTAGATTTTTACCATTTAATCCGATTTTATTCATTTTAAATAATTTCACTTTGAAATTGAACATAAACAAGTATCCATATTTTGTTATTGATTATATCTTAAAAACACTATTTTTTGTTTTAATAATGGGAATTAATTTTAAATGAAACTTATATGATTTGAAAATTGTAAAATAGAATTTATTTTTGAATCCAGAATTTCAATATTAGCTTAGGATGAATTTTTTGAATATTTCTGAAAACATTCAGTTTTTTGACGAATAGTGAAAATACTAAATTTTAATTAAAAACAATTTTGTAATCAAAATAATTTGATTTTCTAAATTTTACTATTGAGTGGTTTTAAATTTTAATTAGATTATATTATTACTATTTCATCCAATGTTTGTCATTGGACATAAATTCACATTTAAACTGGATATAAACAAGTGTCAATATTTTGGTGGTTATTATTTCATAAAAACACGCCTTTTGTTTTGACAGCTGGAATTAAATTTAAATTAATTTCTGAGAAATTTGTGTTTTGAATTTAGAAAAATGGATTCCATATTTGGAATCAGTATTTGAAAATTTTGTAAATAGGTATCTTTTATTTTTAGACATTATGAATAGTTACTTCGGTAAATATTTTATTTACCATGGTTAAAAGGTAAGTCAGTTAAATAAGGGTAACAACATAATTTAATAATAATTTTAAATTAACCTTCAATGTGTCCTAACCATATTGGATGACACATGTACGACCAGGATCATCTTTGGGTCGATTTGGGGACCCCATGGAGCCTCTTGTATTTGATAATGACACATTATATGAATTTAGTTAAAGTAAATACAAAAATGACATAAGCATATATCTTTTAGAAAACCAATTTTTACATATGGTTATATATGTTATTGTTTTGAATATAAATATTAATTAGAAAGATAAAACTATTTCCTACTTAATGGTATTTTATTTAGAATTTTTAGACATTGAATAATTAAATTTATTTATGACACAATGATGATGGAGTATTTTCATTATTTATGAAAGAATCAAATTATTGGTATTATAAATGTTAACATAAATATAATTTGAAGGTTTTGATGCCATAAAAAATTTTATTGGTTAATATGACATCTTATAATTGATTAGTTGATTTTTTTTTGAATTAATAAAGTTATTCAGACATTAAAAAAATCAATTTGTAAATAGTGTCAAAATTGACACAAAGGGGTTTTTGAAACAAATATAATATTCTTAAAAATATAAGGCTTGGTAAAATGACATATATGATGATAGGTATGTCATTAATTAACCACTTGGGGTTCTCTTGGTTGTTTATATAATTTTTATTAACCAAATAATATAAAAATACAAAGAGACATGGTAAATGTAAAACTAATTAACTAAGAGTTAAATCTAAAAGATAAGGTTAATATAGTGACCCAAACCTGTCTAAAACCTATTCGTTGAGTGGTTTTCGATCCAACCCCACCTTATACTTTAAATAATCTAATTTTTATCCATTATAAACCCAATAGGAATTTAATATAAAATAATACTTTACATTTTTTCTAAAGAGCCCCTCCTCCCCCTTATAAAATGAAACCACTTCTAACCAATTCTTCATCTTTAAATCCTTCTAGTTCGGCCAGAACATAACCCAATATCCTCTCAAATTACCTAAAATTAACCTATAGGCCTTATTCTTCTCAGAAAGAAAACCTAAGAAGGAATTTTGATCAAATCAAAAAGAAGAACCCGTAGAAGAGATAATGTTTTCACCACCCTCTTCCAAGTTCTTTTCATCTTCCACTTCATCTTTCCTTGTTATTTCCATTCTAAAATAATAAATCCAGTATCATCTATATACTGTGATGTTAATATAAATATGGTACAACCATATTCATAATTATAACCATTCTTTTAATGACATGTCCCCATACGTGCATACGTACGGCTTACCATCTACACGTCGTGGTGAAATTGTTATTCAAAACATTATTATTTGAATTTGAATGATAATGATGTGTAATTGATGTAAATTATGAATATAACATGATAATAATTCTATATATATATATACGATATAACATCAATTTATATATTATTTTAATATCAAAAGAATAATATTGTCGCTCGTGCGTACGTACAGACTATCGTCTCCACGAACGCGTTGAAATTCATTCCCCATCATATCGATTCAAGACTAATTTTCATTTGATGATTAAAAATAATGTTTAAAAACTTGATATAATTCTGGATATGAATATGATACATCCCATACATAAAAAATATGACTCACATAACACAGAATATAAAGTAAAACGAATCTGTTAACACATGGAATGACGATAATATTACCATATTATTAACAAAACAATGTAAAATGATAATATATGATATCATATTAATGTATATGATTCTTTTATAATTTAATAAAAATTATTTAAAAAATATACAAGAGTTTAACCAACCCTCAACAAAGGAAATTTAGAAGGTAAGGGTTAATTTCACAATCTCTTTATTATCCGAGGTTGATTTTATATAAGTATCTACAGAGACACCTTTATCTTCCACATCCATGTTTTTTAAAAATTTATTTTTAAACATTCTTACTATTTTATAGAAAATTGGTTAATGTCATTTATACCCTTGTTTTACTTTTTATAAGATTTTTATAAAGGAAAATTTTTGTTGTTCTCCAAACAAGGTCTTTTTTAACCTTTTTGATAAAATTAGGGCACGAATGTCTTTTTTTTAACTTATACGATGGGTGCGGCTATATTACGTAGTTATAACATCGTCTAAGCTTCCCTTACCAGATTAAAAGAATATTTTCAAAATAAATGTTTTCATTATAATTATTTGACTCTTAAATGATTTCAAAATTTGATTGGATATTTCCCTAAAAAAGGTTTTGATTTGATCTATGTCAACATCCATTTATGGATCTTAAGTTTATTTGAAGTATATTTATTATGATAAAAAACTTCCATATTGTATTGAATGTTTTGTGATATGTTTGAATGTGGATGTGCTATTTTTATACCATTCATGGTTTATGGTTAAGGTATTTAAATATCATATTGTAGTTTTAATATGAATGTTTATGATATGTTTAAACATTTTTATACGAGGAATGAATTGGACTTAGTAAGTGACAAGTGGATCCCAATATATCTCCTCGATGCATCGGTAGGTCTCATGAGACTACTATACATGGAATTGGATGAGGCCCTTTCCAAATTGGATATGTGTTTTTGGCCGATGCCTTAATCATTTTTAGACACTTTGTCTGAGGCCTTGACGAAATGACTAAGAATGCCTGTCATTATAAATTTCCTTTAAAGACTTGGAAATTTCAAGGAATTTTTTTTCTAAATTTCTTTGGGACTTTAAAGGAACGCAGTTTCTGACGGTACTTGATTCTAAGGCCCGGTGTGCCCAGAATCAATTTCTGAATATTAGCTCGGGTACGTTCAGTGAACGAACGAGTGGGTTTTTCTATATTTTGAACCGGTGCTCAGAATCGAAATACGAGGGCACTAATGAAACCGTAGTGCCATTTTTTTATTAAGTGGACTTTTACCATAGGTACATTTTTTCTGGGAAAGAAGTTAAATTTTGTGGTTTAAGGAAGAAATAAATAAAATTGTGAACAATTTTATTTTTGATATTCAAGGAAGTTAAAATCTACCATTAGATGATGTTGGTGGGGTCCACAACCACCCAACATCCCATGTGTGAATATGTGGGAGGTGGGGCCCACACCCACCTAACCTCCCATAATAGTGTTTAGTGTGGTGGGACCCACACGATACCATAACCCCTTGAATTTTTTATAACCCCCTTAAACTCCCTTGGTTTTAAATGTGAGTTTTCACATACTCCTCTCTTTAATAAATTCTTACTAACTCACCTCTTGATTTAATTGGTAACCTCCTCTTAATTTGTGTAACTTCTCCTTTTCACACTCTCCCTCTTATTTATTTTAAGCCAACACACACCTTAATTAATGTATTGAGTCTCCTCAATTAATTAATTAAGTGTTGAGTTTTGAATTTCAAATGGAATGTGTTAATAAAATAATTGGTGATCCATTATTTTATTTTGGGACACACTTAGTGTTGGAGAATTTTGAGAGAGTTCTTGTGAGAAGAAGAAGAAGAAGAGAATTCCTCTCCGTTGAAGAACGACACATTCTCGACGAAGAACGATGCTTCTTTATCAATGAACGACACCCTTCCTCGAAGAAGAACGAGGCACCGACCAGGGAGATCAATGCCAACATTAACGTTCTTCTTCTTCTTCTGACGTTGATGGAATCAATAATGTTCTACCGTGACATTCGACTTCTGCGACTCGACGATGTGCGACGTCAATTTCAAGGTAGGGGATTGATCTCCGTTCAAGTTTTATTTAACGAACTTTGTTGATAATTGTTGGCTTCTTGCTATAATAATTACGGGAGGAGGTCAGCCCGCACAAACATGGACGACCGTCCTCCCCCTTGCTGTTATACTCGTTGTTGCTCAAACGAAGGTGATGCGGTGTCGTCGCACTGTGCGGAAACAAGAAGGAACACGGCGAAGAAGCACGGCGTCGTCGCGCCGCGCCATTGAGGCAGAACAAAGCTGTGGTCGGAGTAGAGGCCCTAGAGGCGATTCAAAGACTCCGCAGTTTGTTTATTGACGTGCGGATCAGTGGGTGATGATGAAGTGGGCCACAATGGCATTTGAATCCTTTCGCAGTGAAGATCGGGTTCTAGGAGGACCGCTGGTGAGGGCGATGAGCGAAACGGACCACTGGAGCACGTTCGGTGGTCCGCGGAAAACGGTGGTGGTCCCAGAGACTGGCGGCGGTGGTGTACCACAGGAGCAGAACCGTCGCGGCTCAGCCGCGTGGCGGACCAAACCATAACGGATTAGCCATTACGGAGGTAGGGTGGCGCGGCTTAATGCCACACTAGTTTCTTCAACCGGTGGGTTTTAACCCCCCGCTCCACGCTGGCCACACGGACAAGATACACCGGGCCGGGCTGCCCATGCCGGGCCGGGGCACGCCCTAATGGGCCGAAACGGGAACTGGGTCGGGTCAACCTGGTTCGGGCCGACCCAGGGGGGTATTGGGCCGGGTTGGACCGGGCCCGAACCCCCTATTTTCGGACATATCAATTCAAACACTGATAACATGGGATACAGACCTCTGATCGATGCACCATCAGTTGCGATGCGGTCCTTGGATCGAGCCGGTCGTTTTGGTATATTACACTCATGGTTTTGCAAAACTTTGGGTATGGTCGGGTTGGGTCGAACACGAAACCAATCGGAACCTCGGAGCAGAAACTTTTATAACTTGATCTCTGGACATCCGATTGACGTTCCATCGACTTTGTTGGATTTCTATTGATGATATAGAACTTTCGACATTCTTCTCCTGAGGTTTGGACGCAACTGGATTGTGGCCGGGTTGGATTGAACCCGGAATCCAACTGGGCCCCTGGAATAGAAAAGCTGATAACTTTCAGACCAGACGTCTGTTTGACAAACCGTCAGCGACGTTGGTGATCTCATTGAAAAACGGTCCCTATGAGTATATCCTATTAGAGTTCGGGGTATAGTTGAGATACGTCCAGGTTGGTTCGCACACGAAACCAACCGGGCCCCTAGGACGAAAAGGCTAAAAACTCACAGACCGGGCGTCTGATTGACGCGCCGTATGTTTCATTGAGACCCCTATGATGAGGTGGTCCTTTGAGATACTTCTTCATGGGAATTTGTGATACATGGAGTATCGACCTACAGCTCGTAGAGAGGACCCTCCCGGAGACGAGCGTACGGAGTACGGAGACCGTGTAGCTGGCTGAAACCTGATGACTGCTTGTCCGATTTTATTCGGAGTGACTTGAATAGCCCAGTGGTGAGCACTACTTTGTGAGTTGGTAGACCCATGGCAGAGGACCACTACGTTGTGAGGTAGTAGACCCACGGTACTCGATAGGAGGAGTACCTCTGTAGGCTATGAGGGGGAGCACTACTGTGTGAGGTGGCACACCCACGGCAGAGGAGCACTACTTTGTGAGGTGGCAGACCCGTGGTACTCGACAGGAGGAGTACCTTGGCAGTCTTAGGTTAGTGAGAAGTACCTCGGAGTCGTGACATGATCGATGTACTCGTCAGAGACGGAGCTCTTCAGTAGTTACGGTTTCGATAATGAAAATCCTGGTTTGAGCTGAGTCTATGAACTTTGTGTTTACCTCATGATTAAGATGGGTCACTTGATAATGTAGGTATATGTATGGGCATATGACTAGGTAGTGGTTATCCATTGATTTCATAACCTTTGTGTTACATCATGATTGAGATGGGTTACTTGATAACTTATGTATAAGTATGAGCTTATACCTAAGTATGGGTTATCTGTTGAGATCCTTTTTGTGGTTATCCTTGTTCGATTTAGTGGGACCATGAGAGTCTCGGGGTCCCTACTGAGTATTGTATACTCACCGCTGAATGGGCTATGCCCGCACCTCATTGTTTTGGTTGCAGATGACGGGCAGTGCTGACGGAGACCGAGTGTTCGAGGACTGGACGGTACCCAGTAGCGGACTTCACGACGAGATGATACTTGGAGGAGGTTGACGGGTGAGAGCATTGTGGAGGATATATGTACCTACCCTTCAGGTAGGATCCATGGTAGAAGATCCAGGAGCTGTGCTATCTATACCTACCCTTCAGGTAGGATCTGAGGTGGACGACCCAGGAGCTGCTTCTATTCTTCCAGAAGTTTGCCTTTTCTGTTGTACTTCTTTTCAATTGTAGCTGTACATTTCAGTTGGGTTTGTTTTCTGGCCCATTTTACTTTTTTAGCATTATCTATTGTACTTAGTGTATTACTTCCTCTTGTACTATGTGGTGTTTTGTTTACTTTAATAAAGGCAACGCCTTCCCAGTTATCGGGATTTATGACATTAGTGCTAGTCGCCAGCCCATGGCCTATGGAAGACGGGCTTCATGTAGTCACGACACGGGCCCTGAGGACGGGTCAGGACAAATTGGTATAAGAGGAGTTGGTTATATCGCAGAACATATAACTCTGATATTTTTTTTCTGTGAAGCGATAGTGTTAAGGGTACCGAGAGTGGTTTTCAGTTCAGGGAGTCCAGTGTTGGTGCGGGCAGCCAACGTATCCCTACACTAGAACCCTGACAAATGATTTCAGACTTTGTACATGAAAACACTAATTGTGTGTGTGATTTCATTGGTTTTCACTTTAAAAGACTCAAACCAGGTCAGCTCACCCAGTATAAATCGTTTAACCGTGTCACGTTTTTTTCTTTTAGGATGCCTCCCCGCGGACGACCAGCTAGATCCCTGAGAGTTGTATGTACTGACAGCCCGGTGAGCGACGTGGCCTCAGTAATGGGCACTATCCCAGTTGAGGAACTAGCAGTACTACCACCTGTTGGTCCACCAATGCCACCAACCCCAGCAGTAGAGGGTGCATGTCGCTTGAGCGCACTTCACGAGTTCCAGTGCCAAGGGCCACCCAGGTTCAGGGGAGAGATGGACACGCATGCGGATGAGGATTGGATTGAGGCTATGGTGAGATTCTTCAGGCTAGTGGGGATTCCAGAAGACTTCATTTTGATCCTTGATTCCAGCCTTCTTCAGGCAGCAGTAGGCAGATGGTGGAGCCTGATGCTCCAGATGCATGACAAGGATACACTTCTGTGGGCAGACATCGAGAGCATGTTCCAGGCAGAGTATGTACCAGCAACCCTTCAAGCGGTTCATATACAGGAGCTACTGCATCTTTAGAAGGGTATCATGATGGTGGAACACTACTCAGAAAGGTTCATAGACCTCTCGTACTACTCCAAAGATATGGTACGAGACCCGTTCTTCAGGGCCCGAACCTTTGAGCAAGGGCTTAGGCGAGCGATTAGAGTTTCTGTTGTTTCTCACAGCATCCCAACGCATACAGGGGTGTTGGAGCGAGCCCTCTTAGTGGAGAGTTTCCTTGCTGAGCAGTCTCCAGCAGTAGGTCCCATCACTAGCAGGCATACGACAGAGTCTTCTGCAGCGGGCAGTAGACAGATGACGCAAAGGTCCAAGAGGACCAGATCTAAAGGTGGTCGGTCGAATGACTCAGGGTTGGTAGGGTGAGACACCCAGGGGAGTGACCAAGCCAGACCTTCCATGTTGTGTTACACGTGTGGCGGACAGGTTCACATGGCTCATGATTGTCTGACACACCGCTTGGATGATCATCAGATAAATAAAGGACCTCCCAAGTAGAGGAAGTGGTTGATCGAGGAGGACCGCATGGAGGAGAAGGTCGAGGGAGGGGATATGGCCATGCTTTTGGAGGTGGATGACGCATTGAGGTGTTTCCACTACCACCACCAGGAGGTCCACCCCAACCGCAGGGAACAGGTGTACATGGAAGAGCTCAGCTTCTGGCTGTAGAAGCACATGACTACGGAGCTCTAGAAGCTGGCAGACAAGAGCGAGACTAGTTCCAGGCATGAGACCTTTGATCTTGGTGCTTCTAGTTTCTTTGTTGTCATTGTAGTGTTTCTTTGTACTTCGAGCTGCAGTAATAAAAGACACTTTTCCTTGTGACATTTGCTTCCTTCCTTTTTGTGTACTGAGGGGTCCCGGTTAAAACTGTTGACTTGAACCTCAATTTCGAAATTACTACTGGAGGAGACCGAGTTACATCAAGATGATGCCGAAAGTGTGACTCGATCCTTAGAGGAGAGAGTGACATTTGGATCTCTTGGTAGTAACGTAGAGTCCTTACGACGTCATCCATGGCATGAATGCATCATTCATCTCTGGATTGACTATATTAGGAAAAGAACATAGTTCATCCAGGGGATGAGACTTGATTTCTCTTATCGGAAAAGAAGAAATATTAGAATCTCTTGTGGGACAAGAGATGGTCTAGGCTATGATGGAGAAGGTACAGATCATCCATGAGCGGATGAAGACTGCACAGTGCAGACAGAAGTCCTATGTTGATAGGAGACAGGACCACTAGAATTTGAGGATGGAGACCAATTTTTCATACAGGTCTCACCTCGACGAGGTCTATAGAGATGTGGTTGAGGCGTAAAGTAATCTCCCTGTTTCAGCGAACCTTTTATGTTCCTCAGTAGGGTAGGCGAGTTGTCTTACCGTTTGACCCATCCCCCTCAGTTGCACCAGGTGCACGATGACTTCCACGTATCTCAACTGGGGAGATGCGTTCTTGACCCGACGCATATCATCGACCATGGGGAGCTGGACATTGGCGATGTGGTGACTTTTGTGGGCTTCCAGTAGAGGTTGAGGATCGACAGGAGCGGGTCCTATTAGGACGGTCGATTCCTCTTGTGCACTTTCGTTGGCAGCACGAGAACCTCCAGGAGATCACATGGGAGCGGAAGGCTCAAACGCGTGCTCAATACCACTTTTTTATCCCTAGTTTATGTTAAAGCTTTATTGGGACGTAAATCCTTGAGGTGGGTGTAATGTAAAGACCCAGAAATTTCAAGTAATTTTTTTTTCTTAATATCTTTGGGATTTTACAAGAACATAGTTTCTAACAGAACCTGATTCCGAGGCCCGGTGTGCCTGAAATCAATTTCCGAAGTTTAGCTCGGGTATATTCAGTGAACGAACGAGCTGGTTTTTCAAACTTTTGAACTGGTGCTCGGAATCGAAATTCGAGGGCACCGATGAAACCGCATAGCCGGTTTTTGCTTAAGTGGACTTTTACCGTAGGTATGTTTGTTCGGGAAAAGAAGTTAAATTTTTTGGGTTCAAGGAAGAAATAAATAAAATTGTGAACTATTTTATTTTTGATATTCAAGGATGTTAAAATCTACCATGGGAAGTTGTTTGTGGGGTCCACAACCACCCAACTTCACATGTGTGAATATGTGGGAGGTGGGGCCCACACCCACCTAACCTCTCATAGGAGAGTTTAGTGTGGTGGGGCCCATATGAGACCATAAACCCTTGAATTTTTTATAACCCCCTTAAACTCCCTTGGTATTAAATGTGACTTTTCACATCCTCGTCTCTTTAATAAATTGTTGCTAACTCACCTCTTGAAATAATTGGTAACCTCCTCTTAATTTGTGTTACTTCTCCCTTTCACACTATCCCTCTTAATTATTTTAAGCCAACACACACCTTAATTAATGTGTTGAGTCTCCTCAATTAATTAATTAAATGTTGTGTTTTGAATTTCAAATGGAATGTGTTAATAAAATAATTAGTGAGCCATTATTTTATTTTGGGACACACTTTGTGTTGGAGAATTTGGAGAGAGTTCTTGTGAGAAAAAGAAGAATGGAATTCCTCTTCATTGAAGAACAAAACCTTCTCAACGAAGAACAATGCTTCTTTATCAAAGAACGACACCCTTCCTCGATGAAGAACGAGATGCCGACTCTGGAGATCGACAACAACAAAAACATTCATCATCTTCTTCTGATGTCGACGGAATTAATATCGTTCTACCACGACGTTCGACTTCCGCGACTCGACAACATGCGAAGACAATTTCAAGGTAGGGGTTTAATCTTCGTTCAAGCTTTTTTAATGAACTTCGTTGATAATTGATGGCTGCTTGCTATCATTATAATGGGAGGAGGTCAGCCCGCACAAACACGGACGACCCTCCTCCCCCATGCTGTCATACACGTTGTGGCTCGAACGAAGGTGACACGTTATGTCACACCACACGGAAACAAGACGGAACACGGCGAGGAAGCGTTGCACCATCGCGCCGTGCCATTGAGGCCAAACGAAACTGTGGTTGGAGTTGAGGCCGCAGTGGTGATTCGAAGAGTCCGCAGTTAGTTTATTGATGTGCGGATCGACGAGCGATGACAATGTGGGCCGCAATGGTGTTTGAATGCCTTCTCAGTGAAGATCGGGATCTGGGAGGACCGCTGGAAAAGATAGAGATCAAAACGGACCACTAGAGCACGTTCAGTGGTCCGCGGAAAACGGCGGCAGTGTGCCGCCGGAGAATAACCGCTGAGGCTGAGCCGCAGCTTCATGTCGCGCCGGTTTTTGCAGCCGAGGGGGTTGTATCCCCTCGCTCCACGCTAGCCACGTGGACTGGCTGCACCCGGCCGGGCCGGGCCGGGCCACCCCCTAATGGGCCGGACCTCGACCTGGGTCGGGTCGACCCGGTTCGAGTCGACCCAGGGGGGGTTTCGGGCTGGGTCAGATTGGGCCCGAACCCCCTATTTTTGGACATATTCATTCAAATGCTAATAACCTGGGCTACGGACCTCCAATTTATGCACCATCAGTTTCAATGCGATCCTTGGATCGATGCGGTCGTTTTGGTATATTACACTCAAGGATTATGATAACATTGGGTATGGACGGGTAGGTTCGAACATGAAACCAACCGGGCCCTCGGAGTGGAAATGCTTATAACTTGAGCTCCGGACATCCGATTGACGTGCCTTTGACATTGTTGGATTAATCTTGATGAGACTGAACTTTTGGCATACTTCGCCTGAGGTTTGGACACAGTTGGATAGTGGCCGGGTTAGATTGGACCCGAAATCCAACCGGGCCCCTAGAACGGAAAAGATGATAACTTTCAGACCGGACGTCTGTTTGACAAACTGTCAGTGGCGTTGGTGATCTCATTGATAAAAAGTCCCTATGAGTATACGCTATGTGATTTCGTGGTACAGTTTAGATACGGTAGGGTTGGTTCGCACACGAAACCAACCGGGCCTTTGGGACAAAAAGGCTAATAACTCACAGACTGGGTGTCTGATTGACGCACCGTCTGTTGCGTTGAGACCCCTATGACGAGGAGGTCCTTTGAGATACTTCTTAGTTGGGATTTTTGATAAATGGAGTATAGACCTGTAGCTCGTGGAGTGGACCCTCCCGGAGATGATCGTACGGAGTACAGAGAGTGTATCTGGCTCAGACTTGATGACTGCTTGTCCGATTGGATTCGGAGTGACTTGCATATCCCAGTTGGGAGTACTACTTTGTGAGGTGGAAAACCCATGGCGGAGAAGCACTACTTTGTGATTTGGAAGACCAGCGGTACTCGACAACAGGAGTACCTCTGTAGGCTATGAGGGGGAGCACTACTGTATGAGGTGGCAGACCCATGGCGGAGGAGCACTACTTTGTGAGGTGGCAGACCCATGATACTCGATAGGAAGAGTACCTCAGCAATCTTAGGTTAGTGAGAAGTACCTTTGAGTCAAGACTAGATCACTGTACTCCTCCGAGACGGTGCTCTTTAGCAGTTATTGTTTCGATAATGAAAATCATGGTTTGAGCTGAGTCTATGACCTTTGTGTTTACCTCATGATTAAGATGGGTCACTTGATAACTTAGGTATATATATGGGCATATACCTAGGTAGTGTTTATCCGTTGATTTAATCACCTTTGTGTTACCTCATGATTGAGATGAGTTACTTGATACTTAGGTATAAGTATGGGCTTATTCCTATGTAAGGTTATCTATTGAGATCATTTTTTTGCGGTTATCCTTGTTGGATTTAGTGAGACCTTGAGGGTCTCGGGGTCCCTACTGAGTATCATATACTCACCCCTACACGGGGTGTGCCCGCACCACATTGTGTTGGTTGCAGACGACAGGCAACACTGACAGAGGATGAGTGTTCGAGGACTGGACAGTACCCAGTGGTGGACTTCACAACGAGATGATACATGGAGGAGGTTGACGGGCGAGAGTTTTGTGGAGGCTATCTATACCTACCACTCATGTAGGGTCCGTGGTGGACGATCTAGGAGCTGTGCTATATGTACCTACCCTTCAGGTAGGATCTGAGGTGGATGAACCAAGAGATGCTTCTATTCTTCTAGCTGTTTGTCTTTTCTGTTGTAATTCCTTTCCGTTGTAGCTATAATTTTCAGTTGGGTTTGTATTCTGGACCTTTTTACTTTTTCAGAATTTTCTATTGTACTTATTGTATTTTTTCCACTTGTAAACTATGGTGTTTTGTTTACTTTTATAAAGGAAATGCCTTCCCACTTATCGGGATTTACTCCTTTGGTGTAAGTCCCCAGCCCCTGGCCTATGAAAGGTGGGCTTGGGGTAGTCACGGTACGGGCCCCGAGGATGGGTCGTGACATTTCTGTGTTACAAAAATAATATTTATGGTTCATGTGGTCATTCAACTAGTAGAATACCAATGATTATGTTTTATTATGGAATTATTTACTCAGCTCATATTCCTGCCATAAACATATTCAAGTTTATTATTGGTAAAGGAATGTGGTTTCAATTATTCACCATGGTTAATATTTATGTTATCCTCCACTATATTTCTTACCCTTACTGAGCATTTGAGCTCATCCCATTATTATGTTTCATTTTCCAAGAATGTGAAGAAGTATTTTATGACTGACCTGTAGGGATAGACTGAGGGGATATGTTTGTGGATTATGGAGACTATTTTTTTTTATTTTTTTCACTTTATGATGTAATGTAATACTTTTGAATGTATCTAGTGTTTCCAAGGCTACTAAAATAATCGGTCTTTCAAAACAAGATTTCCTTGTGATCATGCCAATGTTATGTAATAATGCAACGACTATAGGTAACTGGGGTCAGGGTGTTACAGTTGGTTTCAGAGGATGTTTATTACAAACCTTGGAATATAGATTTAAATAAATAGTGATTAGATCACAAAGCCCGAAGATATAATTTGAGGATAATTATAGAATAACTTCATAAAATTTTGGTATTATAGAGATTTTGTGAGTTTTCTGAGATATACATCCATGTTTGGATACGAGCAAGTAAAGGCATATCTGGAACATATGTACCTAAAGGTAAAACTTGAAAACATCGCTTTGAGATAGACTCGAATGGGAACTGGAAAACGACAACAGGCCTTGCTTCACTCTTGGTTATGACACACCCAGGGGATATGCATAGGATAATTCTCATTTTCATTACAGACAATTATGAAGGGTTTTTGAGTATAAATGTCCTCAATGAAAACATCTTTATGATTATGGAGTATATCTATAAACCTTTCAATTTACGTTATGTATTTTACAAGTTTGGAACTATTCATTACAAATCATAAACTGAACTAGTTTATGCCATTTTATAGAAATGGTTCCCAGTAGAAAGAATGTGAAATCCTGCAATATGTATGATCCAAAGTGTAATAATGACCATATCTTTTTCAGTATTAAGACAACATTTCGAAGGGAAATAGTCTCCCATGTATTCTCAACATATAATGAAATAGTAATATGTGTTAATAAGATAAGTGAAGAATTTTCTGAGCCCTATGGCTTTGAAGGGAAGCAAGAGAAGAAAAGGATGGAAGAGGGAATGATGGTTAAAGGGAAGAGGGAAAATAAAAATTTTCCCTTATGTGATAACTATGGGAAGAAACACCTTGGAACTCTCCTGAAGGGAATGAGAGTTTGTTATATGTGTGGAGAAAAGGGACACCAAGTACGTGACTGCAAGGGTAAGAAAAAGGTTTCAAATGTACAATGCTTCATCTCAAAAGAGTTGGGAAACTATGCAAACCAATGTCAAAATCATCCGAGTATGCCACAAATTATGCTATTGGATAATAATCAAGTTATGATACTACCACAGATTATGAGGAATGATTATAGTTCTTCTGTTGTTATTAAAGAATTATATAATTTGAGTGTTGTATCAGTGATATACTGGTTATAGTAATTACTGATTATATAAGGATTGCACTGTAGTAATATTTCATTAAGGACTTGAGATTGTGTGGAACCAAGAAAAGTGACTCAATAGAAGGTTAAATTTTTTGAAAATATATGGTTGAGGGAATGATAAACCATAATATGGTTATGATACTGAAGTAGAGATTTTGGAATAATACACGATTGACTTGGAAAAATTATATTGGATATTCTTGACTACCCTGAAACTGATTAATTATTTGTATGTTCCATCATTGTTGGAGATTACATCATTTTTGGATAGAAAGAGTATATCCATTATTTTATAAGGAATAAGATACCATGAATGCAATCAATAAGGTTTTATGGTAATTTAGGAATTTGTAGTGTTTTAAAGGAATACATGATGAAGGCATTCACATGTTATTACGTGGAAAAAAGGATCTTCATTGTTTAACCTTCCTTATAAATTTTGGACTGTGATTTTGGACATAAGTATTTTGGATAATTCTAGTTTTAGATAATTTTTTGATTTCCATAAAAGGAAATCCCAGAGGTCGGGTGGCAACCCGTCCCGTCCGGCAAGGCCATGAGACTTGAACCCGCAACCGAAGGGTGAAAAGGGTGGTTCACCTACGACTGGCACAGATGATATCCTTTATTGAATAATGTAGTTGTTTTTAAAAGGTCTTGTAGATGAATTATTAATTAATTTTTTTGTAACCCTGTCCGAATAGGATAAATAGAATATATTTTTTAAATTCAATTTTCTTTTAGAGTGAATGATGAGTATTTGGTAGAAATTAGTTAAAGGATGGAACTCTACTAGTCAAGTATATATTTTTCTTCTTATCGTATTCTATTAAGAAATTAATTCTTAATCTTTAGTGAAGGTTTATTAAAACAAAAAATGTGTTATCCTAATACCTTATGTTTTGTTTAACCGATGATATTTTAAATCATCTTAAATTGATGGCTTTGAGACCCTAAATTCTACAATTGTTTTTGACTAATGACCTCAATCAGTCCATATAAATATTTAAATCTTCCCTCCAACTATGTGTCTCTAGTTTCCACCAATTTTCTCTTTATAGAGATCATAATTTTGTGGTGACTTTTTCATTTCCCTTTTTCTATTATTAAGTCTAAAATTTATAAACCCAATTTCTGATGTTGGTTTTCCCACAAAGGTACTTTTTATTTTGCACCTTTTATTTTAGAAGAACAATTTGAAATTACGAGGACCCAATTTTTTTATGGAGGGAAGAATTTAACACCCCAAGATTTCATAATACAATATTTCTTCAAAGTAATTCATTAACTTTCACTACACACAACACAGAGTTCAAGATCACCACGACTTAACAAACTAGCTGTTCAAAAGTGGTTATGAATACTATTAACTGAATTTTGAATTTTATATAATCTATATAATTTTAGAGTCTATATTATGAGTTTCTTAGGCATATTTTAAGAACAAATTCATTTTTTTCTGATGAAAGAATCATTTTTCAAAAAATGAAATCTTACCGCCTTTTAGGGGAAAACCTTTTTAAATCCAATATTCAAAACTTTTATATATTCAATATGACAAAATAAACTTATTCTTTATAAATTGGATAAAAGAAATTAGTTTCAATAAATTTTTGGTGTTTTTCTGATAACTTTCATATTTGTGTGAATAGTAAATAATACTATATTTTAACTGAAAAAAACTATTTTAATCAATATAATTTGTAGTGGTAAATATTACATTTTAATGGTTTGTATGTATAAATATATTTTATTCTTACCATTTAATTCAATTTTATTCATTGGAAATTATTTCACTTTGAAATTGAACATAAACAAATACCAATCTTTTGTTAGTTACTATTTCTTAAAAACACCCTTTTTGGTTTTAACATCAGGAATTAATTTTAAATGAAAATCATATGTTTTTAAATTGGTAAAATAGAATTAATTTTTGAATTAGGAATATCAAAAGTGTCTTAGGGTGAATTTTAGTTATTTTTCTTAAAACAATCAGTTTTTAACGAATAGTGAAAATACTAAATTATAATTAAAACAAAATTTTTTAATCAAAATAATTTATTGTGAAAAATTATACTATTGAGTGTTTTTAAAGTATAATTAGATTATATTTTTACTATTTAATCCAATTTTATTCAATGGACATAATTTCACATTTGAACTGGACATAAACAAGTGTCAATCTTTTGGTAGTTATTATTTCATAAAAACACGCGTTTTATTTTGACAGCATGAAATAATTTTAAATAAATTTATACCACTTGTATGTTTTGAATTTAGGAAAATGGATTCCATATTTTGAATCATGTTTTGGAAATTTTGTAAATATGTATCTTTTATTTTTAGACATTATGAATAGTTAATTCGGTAAATATTTTATTAACCGTGGTTAGAAGGTAAATCAGGTAAATAAGGGTAACAACATAATTTAATAATAATATAAAATTACCCTTAAACGTGTCCTAACCCTATTTTATGATACATGTCAGACCGAGGCCATCTTTGGGTAGATTTGGGGACCCCATTGAGCCCCTTGTAAGTGATAATAACACTTTATATTAATTAAGGTAAAGTAAATACAAATATGACATAAGCATATACCTTTTTGAAAAAAATATTTACATAGGGTAATATATGTTATATTTTAGACTATAAATATTCATTAGAATTATAAACATATGTCCTAAATAATTATATTTTATTTATAATTTTTAGACTTTGAATAATTAAATTTATTTATGACACAATGATGATGAAATATTTTCTTTATTAAAGAATGAATCAAATAATTGGTATTATAAATGTTATAATAAATATAATTTGAATGTTTTTATGACATAGACGAATTTTATTGGTTAATATGTCATTTTTTGATTGATTAGATAAAATTTTTCGAATTAATAATGTTTTTAAGACTTTAGA
This sequence comes from Viscum album, assembly GCA_963277665.1. NCBI lineage: Eukaryota > Viridiplantae > Streptophyta > Magnoliopsida > Santalales > Viscaceae > Viscum > Viscum album. The sequence continues at coordinate 1,309,647,918 of OY728163.1, read as the reverse complement.
AAATCATTTATTAAATAGTGTCAAAATTGAAATTAAGGAGTTTTTAAAACAAATATTATATTATTAATTGATAAAATATTACTAAAAATCTAAGGTTCGGCCAAAGTAATTATATGATGATAGGTATGTCATTAATGGGCCACTTCGAGTTTGATTGGCTATTTATAGTAAGTTTATTAACAAAATAATATAATAATAAAAAGAGACATGGTAAATGTCAAACTAATTAACTAGGAGTATAATCTAAATGATAAGGTTAATATAGTGCCACAAACCTCTAAAAAACCTATTAGTTGAGGGGTTTTGATCCATAACCACCTTAGACTATAAATAATCTAGTTTGGAGCCATTATAATCCGATTATGAATTTATTATAAAAAAATACTTTATGTTTTTCCTAAAGTGCCCCTCCTCCCCCTTATAAAAGGTCACCACTTGTAACCAACTCATCATACCTTAAAATACTTTTTTCAGCCAAACCCTCCACTAATATACTATCAAAATACCTTAAATTAATCTATAGGACTTAGTTTGATCATAAAACCATCTTATGGTGACCTTTTGATCAAATCAAATAGAAAAAGGCGAAGAAGAGGTAATATATTCACCACCCTCATTCAAGATCTTTTCTTCTTCCACATCTTATTTATTTTTTATTTACATTATAAAATAATAAATATATTATCATATATATATTGTGATGTTTTTATATATATGGTACAACCATATTCAGTATTCTATATATTTTTTGAATGACCTGTCCCCATACGTGCGTATGTACGGCTTACCGTCTCCACATCATGGTGTAATTGTTATTCAAAATATTATTATTTGGATTGGTATGATAATGATGTGTAATTGATGTAAATAATAAATATAACATGATAAATATTATTTATATATGATATGCTATACAATTATATAATATTTTTATATCAAAATAATGATATTGTCACTGGTGCGTACGTACGAACTACCGTCTCCACAAACGTGATGAGATTTATTCCCCATCGTATCCATTCAAGTATAATTTTCATTTTATGATTAAAAATAATGTATAAACACTAGATATCATTCTTGATATGAATAAGATGCATCTCATACATAACAAATATGACTCACATAACAAATAATATAAAGTAAAACGATTCTGTTGACAACCGAAATGACAACAATACAAAGATTTTATTAACAGAAAAATGTTAAAAGATCACATATGATATCATATTAACTAATATGATTCTTGTATAATTTAATAACAATTATTCAACCATTATATAGGAGTTTAACCTACACTAATCCAAGGAAATGTACAAGGAATGGGTTAATTTCACAATCTCTTTATTATCTGAGGTTATTTTTACTTAAGTATCTACTGGGACCTCTTTATCATCTACATCCATGTTTCTTAAAAATTTATTTGAAGACATTCTTAATATTTTATATAATATGGGTTAAATTTATTTATATCCTTTTTTGACATTTTATAATATGTTTATAAAGGAATCTTTCTGTCATTTTCCAAACAAAGTCCTTTTTAACCTTTTTGACAGAATTAAGGTAAGAATGTATTTTATTTAACTTATACGGCAGGTGCGGCTATATTACGTCATTATAACATCATCAAATCTCTCCTTATAAGCTTAAGAGTATATTTTCACAATAAATTTTTTCATTAAAATTATGTGACTCTTAAATGATTTCAAAATATAAAGAGATATTTCTCTAAAAAATGTTTTGATTTCATCTATGTCAACATCCTTTTATGGATCTTACATTTTCTGAAGTTGATTTATTATGATACAAAACTTCCATATTGTATTAATGGTTTTGTGATATGTTTGAATGTGGATGTGATATTTTTATACCATTCATGGTTTATGGTTAAGGTATTGAAATTTCGTATTCCAGTTTTAATATGAATGTTTATGATATGTTTAAACCTTTTCATATGAGGAATGTATTGCACTTAGTAAGTGATTGGTGGAGCCCGATATAGATCCTCGATGCATTGGTATGTCTCATGAAAAAACTATCAGTGGAATTGGATGAGTCCCTTTCTCAATTTGATATGTGGTTTTGGCCGAGGCCTTAATCATTTTAGACGTCTTGGTTGAGGCCTTGACAAAATGTTTAGAATTTCTAGCATTATACATTTTCTGCTTTTGAAAATAATATTGATGGATCATGTGGTCATTCGAATAGTATAATACCAATGATTTTGTTCTATTCTGGAATTATTTACTCAGCTCATATTCCTGCCATAAAATTATTAATTTTTATTATTGGTAAAGGCACATGGTTTCAATTATTCACCATGATTAATATTTATGTTATCCTCCGATGTATTTCTTACCCTTACTGAGCATTTGAGCTCACCCCTTCTCTTAAGTTTCATTTTCCTAAAATGTGAAGAAGTATTTTATGACTTACCAGTTAGGACAGTCTGAGGGGATATGTGTGTGGACTATGGGGACTTTGTTGTTGTATGTTTTTAACTTTATGATGTAATGTAAGAATTATGAATGTATCTAGTGTTTCCAAGGCTACAAATCTAATCGGCCTTTTGAGACCTGATTTAATTTTGATCATGCCGATGTTGTGTAATAATGCACTGACTCAGGATAACTGGGGTCGGGGCGTTATAATGGACCCACGTAAGTGTGATAATGACACTTTATATTATTTAATTTTATGTAAAGACAAAAATAACATAAAAATATATCTTTTAGTAAATAAATATTTACATGTGGTAATATATGTTATATATTTGACTATAAATATTCATTCAAAAGAAAAAAAAATTCCCACATCATGGTATATTTTTATATTTTTTATACCTCAAATAAATAAAATTATTTATGACTTAACAATGATGTAGTGTTTACCTCATTAATGAATGATTTAATAGATAGTATTATAAAGATTAAAAATATTTCCAAAACCTAACCAATTCTTATTGGATGCTTTTTTTGACCAAGAGTCATCTTACCATTGACTTTAATTAGTTTACGAACTTAAGAAACTGAAAATCATTGTATAATAAAATAATCATTTCACACTTTCCTAAAGAGACCCTCCCCTTATAAAAAGCCCTCACCACTAACCCATTACTCGTGCCTCTCAAGAACCTTGGATCAACCAACCACTACCAAAATAAGCTATCATGATCCCCTTCTTCCCCCTAGAAGACTTACCTTAGGTAGAAGGCACTTCTAAAAATCCATTTGGTTCAAACCAAATTGAGTTACCCAATTTTAAGGTTACATCTCCCCTAAAGTTCCCTTTATTTACTTATCCAACACCCTAAACTGTTTTTATAACTTTATTTTATAATAACACCAGTATAATAAATATATTAGGTTATTGTTATGAGAAGGATTGGATCTACACTTTCACACACCTCATGTTAATGGGAAAAGAACATACTATTTCTGTGGACAATGAACTACTACCTCACGAAACGATTATTGTTAAATTATCTCTTACTGCCTCTTATGGAGGACATTTTGAAATAACCTTATTTATATATTATATGTATTATGTTCATGTTTTACCTATTCTTCGATAATTTTCATTTACAAACACACCTTTATGCATTCCAAAAAGTGTGAACATTATAATTTCATTTGAGGAAGTGTAGACTACCATCCCCCTCAAGGTGATTTGACTCGTTCATGACATACATGGAACGTATAAAATATGGAATTAATTTAATTATTCAACACATATATCATATTATATTATACATTAATTATAATATACCAATGTAAAATTAATTTTTCATTTCATTAAATATGAATGATAAATGAAAGTAGCGTTCATGCGTACGTATGACTTACTGTCTCCATGAATGGTGCATTTCATTTCTTATCACCAAATATCATAAAGTAATAATAAATATATATAAATATATATATACTGGATATATATTTTATATATGATATTTAAATCATGAATATGATATTGGAGATAATCTACTTTTGACAACATGGACAATTTGTAATTATAAAAAGTTCATTTTTGTCTCAAGTACCAAATATCGACAAAATGACCATTATTAACATAAATGATTACATAATGTTAATAACATGGTAATAAGCTATATAAAAGGAATAATAAATTTGAAAAAGGATCTTAGGCATGTATAAAATACAATTATTTTATTATCCAGGAGATTAAAGAACGAACAATTCAAGTCGGACAGGAGGTAAAGGGTTTCTTATCTCACTTTTAATTCAGTGAGATTTCCATTATTTGACACTTATTTCTTACAGGTGTTTTTTTGTGTACTTCCATTTGATATATATTTTCATTATTAATTTTATATTCTTGGTATTCTATGATTCATTTCATGGTTATTAACTTTTGGTAATACAATCGATTTATTACAACGTGGTAAGGGGTTTTCAACTCATTTATTATTCCTGCGAGAATCATGTTATATTGCCACTATTTACTTTTGTGTGTTGTATGTACTACACATGATTGTATTATTTGTGTAATATATTATAATTTATGTGTATTTAAATCTTTATTTGATGATACTTCTTTAATGGTGTGTATTTTCGGTTAGTTACCCAATCGGTAAGGAAATTTCCAATTTTAATTTCCACTCATTGGGCTTTATATATATTTGATTGATTATATTAATCCATGATTATGTGTGAAATCAATATTTATTTAAATATATGTAGTAATATTCACTCCCCTTTTTGTGGACATACTTTTGATACACCTAATCACTCCATTGATAAATTCTCAATTCATCGATCTAAACTTGATAAAAGAAATTTTAACTCAATTTCTATACATTGAGTTACACATCCATGTCATTGGTGTTGTTCTTACAAGAAAATGTGTGAATATCCTATGATTGATTTACACTGAATATCCACGAATATTGTGTGTATTTATATTTTTCACACATAATTATGTAATTAATTTATCCTTAACCCAAGGATACGATATTTATAAAAGAAATCATCTCAACATACATTTTATTGAGACTTATTTGTTGTTATGCACCAATTCACTTTTATTTGGTGTATATACTATACTTTGACATAGTATATCATAAATAAAATTATTTTCATGATATTATAATGTTTTTATTACCTCAATTATTAGTATTCAAGCATCTCTCATTTGGTTTGGAACTCTAACTAAAATATATTTTTAATGGTTTGAAAAATTTATTATTTAAATATTTCCCATTAATGTCCATGTTTTAAAATTAGTTTTAAGGTTTTATTAATATGGAAAAAATGTTTTAAAATTGAAATTAAATTTAAAAGGGTTCAAACTAGTATGGGACACATTGATTCAAAAATCTATTTTAAATAACTTCTTGATAAATAGGGAAACATTTATATGTTTTCATAAAAAAATATTTCTCTCAAAGATTTTTACTGATCATTTTCAACTACATCCACATCCTTTACAGAATATTATTCTTGATCATGGTTGATTTATTATGATAAAAATCATTCATACTATATTGGATGTTTTGTGATATGTCTGACTGTGGATGTGTCATTTTTATACCATTCATGGTTTATGGATAAAGTATTAACATTTCAAATGATAGGTTTAATATTAATTTTAATGTTATGTTTAAACCATTTCATATGAAGAATGAATTGGACAGAGTAAGTGAAAGGTAGAGCCCACTATAGATCCTCGAGCATTGGTAGGTCTCAAGAGACAAACTAATGTCTTAGCATAAGGCCTTGAAAAAATATTATTTGTAATATTTTCACAAGGCCTTGAGTATGTGGTTATGAAGTCTTGAATTATGCATTCCATCATTATAAAAGTGGTTATTGATATTACATGTGATTATTCAACTAGTAGAATATCCCTGTGAATAATTAAATGGAATTATTTGATTTTATATTTTCCACATTATGCTGAAGTTCATGTTTAAAAAACTTTTTTTAGTCTTATACATTTCCATAAATGTTAATTAATATTTATGAATGTTTACACTATATTTTTATCCTTACTGAGCATATGATCTCACCCTCTTTCTATGTAATATTTTTCCCAGGATGTGAAGAAATATTTTATGGTTGACCTACAGGGATAAGCTAAGGATATAAGTGTTATTTAAAAGAGAAAAAAATGTTATTGATGTTTTTATTTCACGATGTAATGTATAACTTATGAGTGTATCTAGTAATTCAAAGGCTACTAAACTGATCGGTATTTCAGGACATGATTCTTTATATCATGGCAATGTTTTGAAATAATGCTCTGACATTGTGTAACTAGGGTCAGGGCATTACAATAAGTCTCAACATAAATCGTACACATATGAAACACCTTTATAATATATATATATATATATATATATATTATAAATATATTCTACAAAAATACCATTTAAAACTACACCGTATATAATTTACATTAAACCATTTATTACCCATTCATTAATTATTCATTATTAAAATCATGTTTTGGGTAGTAACTACAATTTTTTTCATGTATGTTTTAATTTGGTATTTTTGATCCTTCAAAATAATCTTGGTTCCTTATTATAATAAATTTAAACAATTATATAAATATCATTTATATTCATTATATATTTTTTTTAGTAATCCATAAAATTTAGATATATAAAACTAAATACTCCATTCATAGAGATGTTGGTCGTATGTACACATGAATGTTGTTTCATTATTTATTATAATTGAAATCATAAAGGTAAATAATAATTCACCATTATATTATTAACATGATTTAATATTTATGAAATAAATTTATTAATTTTTCATTTAATACCATCCATTTAAAGCATTAGTTTAAAACAAATCGGGCTATTTTGTGAGGTGGTAGTCCATCATACACACGAGCGACATTATCATAATATCCATGTAATGGAATAAAAGAAGATATATGTAATATAATAAGTCTAGTTATATAAAAATGTTTCAAATATCATATATATTAATTATATCTCTATTTATTATCATCTATGTAAAATAATAATGAAAGAACACATCACATTGGCACGTGAGATAGTAGTCCACCATACACATTAGCAATAGTATAATTTTCCAATATATTGGAATGTATGAATTTAGTTATAAATATTTAATTTCATAATTATTCTAATATCATATATATCCTATATAATAATAAAACCAATCATTATATCCATTTATGAGAGTTGGTTGTGGAAAATGATTAACATCAATTCATGAGGTGGTAGTATGTCGTACACATGATTTACATTTTAGTTTCCCATTTGATTAAAGTGGAGGTGGATATAGTTTATTAAATTAACACAATATCATCTCACTATATGGGATATAATAGTGTTATTATATCATAATACTATAATATTATAATATTATTTGTAACAAGAAATAAAAAACACATGTTTAATTAAATTTTATCTTATATATGGATCCTCATTAGGATTCAAGTAAATAATTCTTAGCAGTTCTTCATATCCAAAATAAGACCTATAAGATGAGGGGAGTTATGAAAAGAATTTATTTTTATTGTTTTTTTCTGAACCTAATGGTTTTTGATTATTTAACAGGAGAGGAGAGGGGGTGGCAATTTATATGTTGGGTATAATACACAGTTAGAATTTTTGAATAAAATATTTTGTATCCACATTTTTCACATGCCAATACTATAAAAATGTAATTACTGATTCTTATCAGTGATAATATCGACATATGTCCATAAAATTATTTTTTCAATGGTTTATAGTTTATTTTAATACTTATCCACAAAGTTTAACCCCATCAACCTTGATTTAACCATAACTAAATATATTAATTTATTATATTTTTACTATTCTTTATGGTCAACATTATTTTTAAATTATAATATAATAATAGTTATAAATATTATAAATATGGAATAAATTTTAGAAAATTAAATTCATTGATGTGGGGATTTATTATTAATAAAACCCATAGACGTAATGAGAAATAAGTTTTCTAAAAAAAATGTTTTTAATTTCGAGATGTTTTATATAATAATTCGATATGAATTTTTTTCAAATGAAATTAATTTGATTAATATGAACACAATTGATATTATTTTAAGTTTAAAATGATATAAACTTAGGGTTTTATGTTTTGAAATGATTTAATAGTAATAAATATTAATTATTAAGGTTATTATTTTTTTCTAATTCATTAAAAAAATTACCTTCTCAGAAAACTCTCAAAACATCACCATATGATAGTTTTGACATGATGATTCTAAAAATACATCTTATTTTTACAAATATATTTTCCATAAATGACACAAATAAAATTTAAAAATAAGTATCTAATATTTTAAAAACTTCTTTTTAGAAAAATATATTTGTATGAATAAAATTGGATTTATTCTTATCCCATTCTAACAAAACATATAAGATGAATGATGAATGTTTTATTTAATAAATTATACATAAATATTATTAATATCATTAACCAAAGTTTACTTAATAAATTTTTGGAGATATAAGAGGTTTGTGTACATAAACATTGTGTTTTTAGAAAAATGTTTCCATTATTTTAAAATATATTTTTATCTTCATTTATAATTAATTATTAACTAAAAATTAATTTTTATAGATAGGTGTAATGAGTAAATTTTCATATTCTATTAAACTCTATGAGTTCCCACACTTACAACACCCATTATACAATTTTTACCTTAAATAATAATATTGTAATAACATGTCGTGCGTAAGTTCCTTTTTTTTCAAGTACTTATCTCTCTTAGTATTTTGTTAAACTTATTTTTTATGTGTTTTCATCATATTTAAAAAATATTGTTTTTTTTACCATAGATGTATGTGTTTTTGAATAAAAAAAGGTATTGTTTTCTAAGAAATCTTGATGAAATGGAGATTATCCACAAAGAGTGCCTTTATGGGAAAAATAACCTATATTGTGGGGATGTATGTTTGTTGAATTAAAGGGAGTCTGGGTATAAATGGCTAATCTATTACCTTATGATCGTGGTATGTTTAATACCCTTAATGGTGGAAAGGTTTTTTATAACTACATTAGGATGAAAACACATATAAAAAACATTTACACTATGTGTGAATAGATTACACACCATGTAATGTTTGGTCAAATTAAATAATAATCTAATCCAATAAGTTTTTCAACGTACCCATATTAGAATAATTACACACCATTTTACTATATTACACTCTATGTAATTTTTAATGATGTAGTTTTAAAGTGTAAAATGTGGTAGATTTTTTATTACATCTCATGGGAAGAAACAACCCCTCGACCTTGGGTGCTCTCCCATGCAATTTTGTAGTGTATCACTTAAATTGGGACATCCCATTTGGTCGATCAAAATTTAGTATATTGTTTTTATATTGTTTCCCCTTATCCTACACCATTATTTAACCATTGTAGTGAAATATATATGAATTTTGCATTGTTGGTTTTGAGCTGGATTGCTTTTGATCTTGGTATTTTCTTGCAATCATCTTCACCTTCGTCCCCATGTGAATTTTCTGTTACAGTTGTTTTTTGGCCGTTAATTAAATGTAGGTTATTTAAACTATAAGCCTATGATTTTATATTTTAAGAATTTGAAATATTTAAATTTCACCAATATATCATGCACCTAAAATAATTGAATGATATATTGAATTATTCAATGAGTCCCTTTAAGAATTTTATGGAAATGGAATTTGTTTTGAATCAACTGAAGTTACTCATAATATTTATGGGGTACATTTTCACCATAGAATATAGGTGGATTCTGTTGAGTGAATTCTGATCCATAATACACCTATCACCCAGAGTTCCCAATACCCACATTCCTCATAGCTTAAAAAGTGTGGATTATTGCTTCATAATAAGGAGGATATATCAGATTAATTTCATTTGGAACTTTTCATGTAGCTTCCTCCATTAGATTTGGAAGTGATATTCTCTAAATAATTTTTTAATAACCAGAAGACAATATTCAATAAACTAATGAGGAAATATGAAATAATAATAGTAACATCCATAATCCATATTAATGCCTTCAAATAATATGAATTTAAAGAAATCATTGATTCTATATATCAATAATGAAACACTTAAAATTAATAGTTCTATTTAAATAAACTATAATTCATGTTTATTAAAACAACCCATACACTAATTTTAATGTTTGATAGAAATTTAATACCACCAATGGAACTCAAGATTAAACATGGAAGTAGGCTATCATAGCACCATCCAGATCATACATTATAAAACCTAATGGTCCTAAATCCTCACTACCAAATAATATAAGGCTATCCCAGGCTGTTTCATAACCCTTGATCCCAATTTTCCCCTTTGACATGATCTTGAATTGATCCCAGGAAGGTGAGAAAGATAAGTGAACCAAGAATGCAAGTCAAAACATGAATATCCTCAAAAAAAGAAAAAAATATCTCATTTATAACCTAAAGAGAAAAAAAGTACACACCAAAAGAATGTGTACATTAACATGAGACATATAATGTCAATCCAAAGAGGTAAAACTATAATAAAAAATAACACTATAATAATGAGCCTTTATGTGACCATCCCTGAACCCCAAAACATCATGCTAATTGAAATAAAAAATACACATGAGAAGTTAGAAAACAACAGGATTCCCATTCCATGACCTATATCTTATAAAACCACTTCTAAAAATAACAAAAACATAATTTCGTGCATGAAAAAATATCATAGTAGGATTTCACTAAATAATCGGGAAATATTTAATATCAAGAGAAAATTATTTTTAGATATAAAACAAATCTAAATTATAAATAATTTTCGTTAAATAAAACCATTTTTAAATCACTTAAAAGTTTCCTATAATCCATTTCCATATTCTCCTAATCAAGGAATATGAAAATAATGTATAAAAATAGGTGAAAAAAATCAAAAATGTACATGGATACACCATAATATAAAATTCTTGGAAACCAACCATGAAATATATCATCATGCATAAACTAAAAGATAAATTCAAAATTCAAAATAATAGGAACTATCCTATTGGAATTTTTTCTGGCCCTAAGATGAAAACATTAAACTATGAATTATATGAATCCAAAAAATCCTAAGACTAAATATATCCCATCAATATCAACTAATATAGTGGTCTTACACAAAAAATAATGTGACATGTCCATGTCACGACTTACCCAAGGTTCCAAATGTGAAATTCCTTTTAAAACCCATTTTAAAAACAAGATCACAATTTTTAAATAATCATCACTGTGTATAATTACCATCCTATTCAAGAAATAAAATGAAAATCAAAACCACTTTTATATAATTTAATTGAAAATTTTTCATATATATGAAATACTACTTCTAGGATTGAGAACCCATTATTTAATTGAAACCATTTTTTTATTAAATGCCCATTAAAAATAGAGCTCTCAGGAATATAATTCACTTTGATATCTAATAAATACTTTTTCATAAATGAAAAAATTTAATTTAACTTGAAGATGAGGTTATTATAGAGATAGAACCATTGCATAGGTACAATTTATTAATGAATAAATTGGAAACACCAATAATCAATTTTCAAATACCCGAGGTTGTTCTCGATCATAGAGGGACATTTAGTGCATAAAAATTCTGTTCATGAAACATATGTTTTAGGAGGAAAATATGGAAGAATAATTATTTTATATGGGTGTATGTGTATTAATACCTAGAGTATAAAACATAAAACTATGATGCATCCTAAAGGACCATGCCACAAGTCCCTCCAGACTATGCCTTAGATCCCCCAATCAAGCTACAATCACCCCTGGTTATCCAACCTCAAAAACCCACAAAATATTACATTCCCAGATCAGCTCCTCTTGAGTAATTATAAGGTCCCAGCGTAAATCCATACATAATATTGATTTATATCATGAATTAACAATGATTATATTTTTATGTTTAGTGTTTTAGAGAATTAGGCCATAAATATTTCATCTCAAATATTACAAAGTAGACACTTAAACTCTATCTAAATTTTTCACAACAAAAAAATCCTCAAATAAGAAAATAATTATTTTTTTGATATAAATCTTTCAGATTTATTACATTCTCTTACCCTTATTTATACCTGGTGAAAAACATTTCAAAACATGGGTTGAGAATAAAACTAATTGTAAGTAATATCAAATAATGAACGAAAACATTAGTCCATGAATTCATACTAATCAATTAAATCATACTTTTCAATCACAAAACATATTCTCTTTGACATACCTCATGAAATAATAATATTTTATAAATAACTCATAGAAATCCTTAATGTAACTTGTGTAATGCATAACAAACTTACTTTATCACTTTCACAGTTACCTACGGAGTAACCATCACTATTATGTTTATAATACTTATCACAGTATATTCCCTAAATCTATTTGGAGAAACCTTCACACTTACCTCTATCATGTTACCCAATTCATTGGAGAGCTATCCTACACTCACCCACCTTTACTCTATTATGGATCCAACCGTATACATAACCAATTCCCATGAACCTTAGAAAATAATAACACATAAAACAAGCATAAAGAAAAGATAACATTTCCACCTTTCAAAAACAATATATCATTTAAAGATATTATTTTAATCAATTCCCTATAAAAACTATTGTCAATTCCAAAATACATACAAAAGGGTATAAGGTATTTATTTTATATTTAAAAACATCATGGCTTGTTAGAAAATCTTAATATTGAATAATGTTTTCATTAACAGAAAGGTTATTGTCATCACATACATTAAAAAAGATACATTATATTTTTCATTTAGTAAAATTCTTCATAGAAAAATATTCCATTTAAAAATATTTGTATTGAATTAAATGAAAAATGGTATAATTATACACCATATATAAGAAAGGGATGTATATTATCAAAATATGACTCAATGAAAAGATATTGAGGATAAGTATTGTACAAAGATTGTATCATTAGATTAAGTGTAAATTAATAACATAACTAGGTTTTACAAATATAAATTCACCCAATGTAAGTGGATATTATGTTGAAAATAATAAGTGATAATTCACACATTTTCTTGGAAAGAAAACCAATGACATGGATATTTAACTCAATGAATGGTGATTGAGATATGATTTCCCTTACAAAGTTCATAAAAATGACGTAAGAATTTATCAATGGGGTGATTATGTGTTGAAATAGTAAATACACAGAAATGGAAGTGTGAATTATTACATAAATAAAAAAATAGTTATTCCACACATAATCTATTAAAAATATAATCAATAAAGTATGCATAAAACCCAAGGATTGGAAATACAGTTTAGAAATTCCCTTACAATGATAATTTTGTAAATAAAATAGATCGATTATGTGTATTCACTATAAGTATGCATAAATAAAATATAAATACAATATATTACATAAACATTTATTTCTCAAATAATCGTAGCATGACATAATCAATAATTAGAAGATTAACCCAAATAATGAAACTTGGGATAAGAATTACCCCTAACTTCTGTGTGACTTGCCTTTTTTGTTCTTTATCTCCCTGAAAAATAAACATAAGTTAATTTAAAACTTTATAAGAACCTATTAAAAGTTTATTTTTTCTTTTATATCACTTATTACCTTCATATAATAATCATATAACTATTCATGTATATATCATTCGTTTTGCTAATATTTGGTACTTGAGTCAAAAATAAACGTTTTATAATTACAAATTTTCCATGTGGTAAAAATTACCTTATCTCCAGAATAATATTAATTATTTAAATGTAATATATATCTAGTATATAATTATATTTATATTAGTACATAACAATTGAAGATAAGAAACGAATGGCACCGTTCATGGGGGCGGTAGGCTGTACGTACACATGAACGCTTCATTCATTTCTTTGTCATATTAATGGAATGAAAAATAAATTATACATAGGTATATTATAATTACATTATAATATAAATGTCATATATATTATATAATTTCATTAATTTCAATGTTTATATGTTCCATGTATGGAATGAACAACTCATATCACTTTGAGGGGGAAGTAGCCCTCATTTTTACAAATCAAATTATCGTACATACACATTATGGAATGAAAAAAGGAATGATTCAAATAAAAAATAAAAAATAATAGACATAATATAAATTTAATATATAAATATACTTCCATCATAATGTCCACCATGATATGTGGTAGGAGAAAATTTAACAATCATCATTTTTTGAGGCAGTAGTTCACTGTATACAGAAACTGTATGTTCGTATTCATTAGAAAGAGGTCTGTGTAAGTTTAGTTCAAATTATTATCATAAAAAAGTCCAAGTATATCTAGGATACTATTGTTGTTATTTATGTATTGAATTAAAAGATAATACGTAGTGGATAAGTAAAATAAATGAAATGAACATGAGAGAAAACGTTACCTCTAAAGAGGGTATGTTCTTTTAATTTGAGCCAAAAGGCTTTCATGAATTAATTTTTTTCCCAAGTTATGTACTATAAGAGGAATTTCAGAATTTTTGAAGATTATTTTGGAAAAATTTGGATGATCCAAGGTTCTTGAGAGGTTTCAGTTATGTGGGACGAGGTGGTGGATTTTTATAAGTGGGAGAGGGGCACTCTAAAAAAGTCTATAAATATTAATTTATTATAATTTAAGTTTCGAATAAAATGGTAAAAACTCATTTAATTCGAATATAATATTATTTTAGTTCTAATAACCATTTTCCAATAATTTTTAAACAAGTTTTAAATATTTTTTATCCTTATCATTTTTATTTAAACCTTATTTAAACCTTTTTAATCTTATAGTGACATCATGTTATTTACACATTGTTGGTTAATGTAATCACTATATCATGTCAAATGACCACAAAAAAGTCATTCATAAAATATTTAGACTTTTAATATCCATTTTGTCGATTCTAATATAATTATGGATTTAAAATCATTTAATAAACTATTTTATAATTTTATTTATAAATTATATCAATTTTATACCATATTCACCATTGACTTTTTTAGAAAATTCATAACATCTTAATTACATTAATGAATAGGAATTAAATCAAATATAATATGTAAATATAATCCAATAAATTCATGTAAGTAATCAATATAATAAAATTTTATTTATTTTAATATTTATAATATCATTTATTTCAATAATTTATTATTGTATCAATCACTTCATCATCATTGTGTTATAATTAAATTTATTTATATTATGTATAATACTTATAAATAAAGTACCTTAATGTAGGAAATAATTTTATACCTATACGGACTACTTATAGTTGATAAGATAACATACATAATCTGATAATAAATATTTTTAGTAAAAGATTCATGTTTATGTTATATTTATCTTTACATTAAATTAATTCTTATAAAATGTCATTCTGAAATCTAGTTGTCTCCATGGGGTCTGAAAATCGACCCAAGGATACCCATGGGCAGACACATCTAATTTAATACAATTAGGACATGTTTTATGGTAGTTTAATATTATTATAATATTATATTTACACTTATTTACCTAGTTTATCCTTTTACCATTGTAAATAAATATAATTCTTGAAGTTACTATTCATAATTTTTAAAAATAAAAGGTAACTATTCAAGATAAATTAATTTCTTATTCCAAATATTTAATACATTTTTCTAATCATAAATCAATGAAGGATCAATAATTAATTTAAAAATAATTCCAGTTTTCAAAACAAAAATGTGGATTTTTTAAAAGTAATAACTACCAAAATATTGGCATGTGTCTATAACCAATTTCAATGGTAAATTACTTCAATGACAAAAAATGGATTAAATAATAAAAACGTAATTCAAATATACTTTAAAAACAATTTAACTAACAATTTATCTATATTATACAAATTAGATGAAAATAATATTTTGAATTTAAATGTAGTGTTTTTTACTATTCATTAAAAAATAAACATTATTAGAAAATTACCAAAAACATAATGAAAGTAAATTTTAGTCCCTTTATTCTATATAAAAAGCTTAATTTTTAAAATATTAAATATAAAAGTGAAAGAAAATGAATTTTAAATGGGTTATCAGTCAAAAGTTAGTAAAACTTTTTTTTAGAAAAATAATTCTTTTATCCAAAAAATTGATTTTGTTCTTATATAATATCTAGAAAACATATAATATTAATTTAAAACATTTTATTGAATGTATAACATATGTTTTTCCTTAAATAAAAATCAATAAAGTGTTATGTGATTTTGTAAACACAATTAATCTCTTTTTAAATAGGCTTTCATAAAAAACACAACCATTATATTAAATTGTTATTTATTTCCATTTATAAAAAATTTGGTAATGAAGGAATCATTATTTTAACGTGTGTAAACTATATTTCAAAATTCAATTAATAAAATTCATTACAAGAATTCCAACGACTATGTGTCAACTTCCATTTAAAATATTAATAATATTATTTTATTATTTTTCAGTATAAAAAAACTTGATTGCAAGGTAAGATATCAGAGAAAACTGTTATCGTGTGTCAAGTACCCTATCAAAGAAAGAGTCCACTTTAATGTAAAATTAATATATTATTCATTAACATTAAGAGGAATACCTAATATCTATAAATACCTAGGTCATTGCATAAATACAATGGTGCATCCAATACCACTACACTATAGGGGTGCCACTTTTAGTAGAACTGACAATCTCACACCTATAGGGGTCGGTGTCATAGCCCCTACCTCTAAATAAGAAGGATCATGATAATAGAAGTGATATATTGTACCCCATACTCTATGGAGTAGTTGTGATTAAATTATCAATATCCCAAAAAATAGTCATTCTTAGTCGCTATAATGAAGTCTAGTGGACCACCAATAGCATGCACCCTTCATGGTTCAACCCTAAAAGTAATCCATTTGTCACTTGAAAACTGAAAAAATCCCCCAAAACATCCAGGACATATAATGCCAACTCATAAATCCTAAATTATAGTGTATCAAATCCAATATGGAGTCAAAAATTTCTTGGTAATTTCCAAAAATAATTATGAGAATTATGAAATATAAATGAATAGTATATCACACATAATTATAAAAGAAAAACATATTTGAATTCTAAACTCAATCGAAAATAAAAACCAATTTTAAAACATTTTATTACTATAATAAAATTACACACACAATCATTACAAAATAGCATTTCACATATTTAAATACATAGAATAATGTTTGAGAAATATTTTTTAATAATTATAAATAGTAAATAACATTAAATAAACAGTTTTAGATTATGTTAAATAAAATAATTTTCATATTTGAAATATTATATCGTTATTTTGTGTTTATACCCAGCCTTAGAAATTTGATTTTTTTAATAATTTTATAAAAATAAATTCATTAATATTTTTGAAATGCATAATATATTTTCAAATATTCATAATATATTTTTTTAATGAAATTTTGTGTGTTATATTTTTCTAATACATAGTAAAATTATATTTTGTTAAAATATTTGATTTGAAATAAAAATTTATAAATATAAAATATTAATTTTTAAATACAACTACTATACCACATTTTTCAAATGTGTGGGATCATCCACATAAAAAATGTACATGAATAAAAATAAGGCTTATGAAATGTATGGAAATCATTTTAATCCAAAAAAATTATAAAATTTCCATTCTACTTTAATATACTACAATTATTAAAATTCAAAAGACATCTGAATATGAATTTTTTTATCTCTATGAATGTAGAAAAGTAATAGACTATAATGTTCTGACACATTACAAAAATAATTAATCTAGACACATAAAATAAAATTTAATGAAAATATTTGTTTTAAAATTATATTTATGAAAATTAGAAATATAGGAAATAAAAATATTGAAAATTATATTTTAATAATGAACATTACGAACTCTTATCTAATTTAACAATATAATATTTATTATGTTTTTTAAATAATTATTTCCCATTATTAATGAAATATAA
The DNA here is from genome assembly GCA_963277665.1 of Viscum album. Classification (NCBI taxonomy): domain Eukaryota; kingdom Viridiplantae; phylum Streptophyta; class Magnoliopsida; order Santalales; family Viscaceae; genus Viscum; species Viscum album. Next base: position 1,309,629,932 of record OY728163.1, on the reverse strand, counting down.
TTACATTTTTAAACTATAGACTAAATCTAATAAAAAATAACTATAAAAAAATTAAAATGACTCATAAAACAAAATAAAGAAATATTATTTAAAATACCCAAATAGTTATATAAATATAGTATAGTTTTTCATCATACAATCTTCAAATTTACTAAGAAATATTAATAATTATTATTTTATGAAAAACTCTATTGACCCATAATATTATTGTTTTCTTTCGATTCAAAACTAACAATTAATAAATTTTTAATTACCTCATTTTATATTCCAATGAATAATTATTTATATAAACAAACATTAAAATATAAATATTTTTTTACCAAACAATCCAAAATAATGTTTGAAAATAAGAAAATTATTACACATCCCACATTCGAATGTTTTTATTATTTGGAATATATTTTAATATTATATTCCATTTTATATTTATAATGAAGACTTATTTTATTCTAGTGGTATATTATTAATAATAATACAAATAAATATTTTGGGAATGTGAAATAAATAGATATAATGTTTTAGTCTAATGACTATATAAGGGGTTAAAAAATGTTTAAAATTGTAATACTAACAATGATTATTTTTTTGACATAATTAGGCCCATCCAATAACCTGTACATAAAAATAACAGGAACCATTCTATAATAATGGATTGAAAACCTATGAAAAAAATATCACAAATTTATGTGAAATCACATCCCTAAGTTATCATAACATAATGTTCTCAACTCACTATAAATGATCTATACATAGTATATATGGATATACAAAATTAGGTAATGAATTAAAAGGTCTATAATTACTTTGATACCATCTAAAACAAAATGTAGAGTGTAAAATGTGTTTTAAATAGATGATAATTATAAATTAAATTATAATTTAATTCGATATTCAAATACTTGTCCCATTTGGAAAGTTAAATCAATAAAAAAAATTATTAATATATTATTTTATAAAGACGGTTAAAAAGAAGGTTGTAAAAAAATCTCTAGATAACTAATAATATTATATAAAAATTATTAAATTTTTTTAATGTAATATATATTGAAAATTATATTTCAGTGATATAAAATATTTAACTCAATGAGAAGATAGTAACATAAAAGGAGGATTAAAAGGAACTTTTGAATTTATTTGAGAGTGAATCCCTATAACATTGTTCATAACATGATATTTCAGAGTCTATGACCAAATTCAAATGAATATTTTTTAGTTACCTCTCATATAACCTCAAAATATACATTTCACCATTTTATTTACCATTTATATCAAGTATTATATATTAAATAAATATTATCGACATAAAACCTATATAAGATATCCATTTAAATGATCTATAGTTATTTGGTCATGATATATCAAATTGTATAAATTGTAATTTTTATTTAGATGGAATAATTGTATGTTCAATTGATAAAAAAGTTATTATATGTATTAATTTTCCATAAAAAATAATAATATTGAAAAATGATGTTTCCACATTGATATATAACAATGTTTGTATTTTACGTTTACAAAATTATAAAATGTATTTTTTTTAAAAAAGATACTAAAAATATAAAATATATCAGTTAAATTATTTGGAAATTATATATATATTTAATAATTAAAAAAAGGTTATATGATTCTAACAAAATATTAATTTCTTAATGATATAGTGATATTATAAACATCATTAGTTTGATAATCATACATAGAGAGGGGTTATAAGTTTCAAAATTCACACTGTAACATTGAATCTTTAAATATACTATTATAATGATAATATAAACAATAAGAAATTAATGTATTATCAATAATATCATTCAAAAAAATTAATCAATTTGGAAGGAAATTGATATTTTATTTTTTCACCCAATAATAAAGATGGGATAATACACAATGTATTTTTGATAAGTCACCACAATTTAAGAAAAAAAAAATATCATGTTTGTGATTATAAGATTTATCATTGTTTAATTATTGATTCCTAGGGCCACTTCATCTTCTTATCCCTATACTCAACACATTGGAAATAGAATGAATCATGAATTTTGAGTCCCAACCCATGTACATAAGAATGATTAATTAAGAAAAACACACATACAAAGAGTATTATTGGTTTTCTTACATTAAATGTTGCATATTTATTCTAACTAATGAAATTAATTACAATCAAATAAAAATAGTGTCACATCATGGCCACCTAAGTACAAATATATTAAAATAAAATCAATAATAAACTATTTTAATGTCTACATACCATGTTCCAAGGACAACCACTACATCCCTAGTATTGAGAACTCCTCAATTTATTAAAATACAAGTATAAAATATTACTATCATCTATTTTATGTAAATGTTCTTTCATTTGGGTGTTATATCACATTAATTTCATTTACAGGGTAATGGGATTATTTTCCCCACCTATAAATGGAACCATAATTCAATCACTCTATGAATTAATATGATCAGTTCTTTTCCGAAAATAACATAAAGTGTGAACCCCCTTATTGGTTCACCTAAATAATAATTGATATAATGGTCATGATCAAAACAAACCCTCATAACCACCTTATTATAGGAGGATTCTCTATCATGATTCAACACTTTAACAATCTTTTATACCATCATGGTAGATATATCCCCATCAAATTAATGAAATTATACCTCTATAGAGGGTAATGTTAAAGGTTGTAAATTTATAGTTGGAACATCACTAGAGGGATTCATGGACAGTATGACAGAAGAGGTATAATCATCATAATAAAAATCACTTATAGGATCATCATTGATTTTTTTTTTGATGTTTGAGTTGGGAAATAACTAATTTCAAAACATATACTATCTCTTCCTCCAAATATTTCAATTATTTAAAAATAAAAATTGTGAAAAGTGGAACTATTAATATATTAAAGAATCACAATGTTTATGGGATTGGTTTTCCTTTTCATAGACATGTAAGAGGTGGCCTACTACCCCTTGTAACCCACAAAATTAGCTGTCTAAAAAGTGAAATGATTACAATTTTATAATGATAAAACCTATTAATTCTGATGTATTCCACCATTTATAGAATAATATTTTATGTTCTCTATTTGAGTTGTTCCTAAAACTCTAGAATAGAAAACATGACATATAATATACCCTAAAGACTCTAGATTATTTTCTTTAATAGAGGTAAGTGGACCATAAGTGTCAATTCCAAACATTGAGACCTACTGAGAATGAAAAATAGACTACATTTTAGGATTCCCTTTATTATCTTCAAAACGAACTCAGGGAAATTGACAAGTTAGAATTTTTTTACAATTAATCCATGAATGGTTTCTCCATATTCTAGAAGTTATCAAGATATACTATGACCTTAAAAATAACAAGGTCATATCTTGTAGGGAATGTATTAGTAGTGTCTGTAGAATTTACCATGAAAATATCCTTCCCATATTGATCATTTATATCCTCTATATTTAAATTATGGAAGGACCCTTTTTCCCCAACAACACCGCGCTCAGAATACATGATTTTTTGTACCATTAGCACATAATTTATAAGTCATCTCAACTTTTATTTCTATGACATGTTGTTTAAATACATTAGATCCATAGTTCACCTTAACAAGAGAATTTATTTTTTCCATTCAGGGATAAAAAATCATTACTACTACAACATAAGAATTTGATTCCCTTTGTTGATCAATCCCATGATGTGATTAACCATCATTGATACGTATGACACCCTTTTACTATTCACCATTACCCATAAACAAAATGGGATCTTCCATCCCCTTATAAACCAATTCTATAAAATTATTTGAAACATTAAAACATTATTTTATTATAAAGATTATCAATTTCATAATGTTTTCACACAATAAATTTCCATGAAATCATTATATATAGATCCCATGATAATTAAAAATATTTACAAAATTTGGATGTTTCTCAAATTCTACATCTATATAAATCTCGAAATATATGGTATAAATGAGAATTTTTTCAAGAAAGTGGATTAGATATCATATTGTAAGAAAATCAAGAAAATAATTATATTTATATTGTTAAATATTTTTATCAAACATAATTGGGACCCCTTCCACTAAGGTAATATCCCAAATATCTCAAATCAATACTTATTTCGAAGGATATAAAATAAAATATTTAACATGAACATTGTATAATGATAATATTACTTTAAATAAAAATTGTATCCATAGAGATTATCATTTTATATCTATATTTCCATGAACCAAAACATCACCATCTAATGTAACAAAATATTTAATTCATTATAAATGACTCCTTAATCAATATGAATGGTATTCTATATAAATAAAACAATATTGCCACAAATAATAAAAATTACATGGAATTGTTTTATCGAATACATCCATATAAATATTTTTAACAATCCTCTAAATCTATTAAGAATATAAAATTGTTTTGAGTGAAATTTTTATTATATATATATTATTATATCAGGCATATAATTAATTTATTACCTATGTGATAAATTAGTTAAAAACATGAAATTTTCATACATATTTAAATTGAAATACATAATTATAAAAAACATTCATCAAATAATTATATAAAATATAAATATATTATTCTGTAATTCAAACAAAATATATAGGCATGTTAATCATTGATAAAATATTGCCTCTCAAAAATGTTCTCCATTGAATGTAGTATAAAAAATTCTAATAATATAATAATTCTATATCCTTTTTTTAAATTTAATGAATATATATATTTTCACAATCATGTTTTTTCTATGATATAATTGTTCAACTAGTAAATTAATTTATTTAATAGAAATAAATTTATGAATAAACATTCATAACCATTATTATATGTCATTTTAAACAAAACATTTTATTTTAAAATGAATATTTTTATTTAATTTATGAGAATCTAAGTGAAAATAATCTATCAAATACCCTATTAATTCTAATGTTTATATTCATTACTTTTCTTATTTATTTGTATGAAAAAAATTCAACTCTCCCATTTTGATCCATTCCAAAAATTTATGTTATTCTATTTTTATCCAATAGGAAACTTAGATCTATCCATTATAACAACCATGATTTTGATAGATAGATAATTTAAAATATATATCTATTTATATAAATTTAATCTCATTGATCTCTTATGTTACATGAAAAACTATGTTTAAACGAACCACGATATAATACTAAAATACAATTTTTCTAAATTTTACAATTATAACCTAGATGTTAAATTGGATTGTATGAAAAGATTTATCCAGATTATTTAATATATATATGGTTTATATATAATACAAATTTATTAATTAGTGATTATTAAATAGGAACTAACTTTTTAGTAATTTAAATTTTTTCATCACCTGTCCTAGTGCGGATTCTGCCACATCTACTCCAGCCCACCTCAAATAGACCAGGGGTTGGTGACAAGTGCTTAGTATGCATATCTCTGACATGGGAGACCTTATCCTAAGTACCTTCACACACAAAGAGACATCTCCCATCTTATACAATGTTGAAATGTAAAAACTGATCAACCATGAATACATACATCTAAATTTCGTAACCAGAGTATGATATGATGTAAATGGAAGTAAACTTGTAAAAATAAAAGTCAACCACATAGTGCCTAAAAAAATCCCAACATGAAATTAAGTACATTGACTACTATTATGAATCCACATGAACACACCATGATTTTTCCGATATCACTAGTCACTGTCCACTCTTGTTTCACCTAGGACTCTAGCTAATGTTCGATCATCTGTACAAGACCAGACACATGTAGGCAGAGCCCGTGCATGGGTGAGTATAAAAAAACATAGTAGGATATCCCAAAAAAATAGCATACAAAAAACTAAATACAGTTATATTTACACTGTTATATGTGTACAACACATATTACTAGAATATCTAGATATAATCAATAAAGGCACATATTTGAGAGGTAAACCCCAACCATTGTATACCAGTCTAGGAATCTAACTAGAGGATTCCTCAAAAATCACATCTGTGAGAACACACAGTTTTTTTGGATATCATTAGAGACATCCATCATAGGGGTTCTTCTCATAGAGTTTCATCATGAGAAATAATACACAAATTTTTGAAGAGAAGACGATACAAAAATGAGGATATTGTCCCAGATCATTGGGGGACACCAAAAAATAAATCTGGATTGACCCTTTATATAGTGTATTGAAACTCTCGTAGAGTTTGTCACAAAGATAATAAGAACTCCACCTTGGTAATGAATATAAATAAAGGTTCTAACTCTAGGCCTCATAGAGGGATTCCAATGATTCCATCCAATATGTTATGCTGAAGGAATCATTGTCCTAGGAGTTGGAAGCAATTCTGTACAAACCTTCAACAAAAGGAGATGTGGAACACAACCTAAAAATACATGTCCATGATATGAAGAATAAGATCTATAATCCATGTATAAAAGAGTGCCCTAAGTGTATTAGGGTTTAAACATCATGTCCTTTGACCCCAGGTCCAGCATATACAAAAGGTCAGTGTCATCATCATGTGTTCGTGTTGTACTACACAACATGTATGTTGCCTATGTAGTTCACATAGCTTTATCCAATTTACATTTGCTCATCTACGAGTACATGGCCTAGACCGTGTACTCGATTTAGACCATGTCCATGTGGGGGAATACACGACAAGATATAACCAATGTAGTCTACCTCGTATCTATGTACTTACCAAAGTACACAGTGAGTCACCCATGATAGACTATGCACCATGTGACATGGGTCACATGCTGTGTGATGTTTAAATTTTTTCAGAAACACCAGTCTCCACTCATGAGGTCCCACATGGCATATAGATATAATTTTCATGCCTTATTTATTTGGGATTTTATAGAATCATATATCTACTCCCATGTTCGATCTCGTACCTCCGAACTTCAATCCAGAAATCAATTTAATATCTTATTGAATTAAAAAACTCATAAATGCCTTTATTTTTTTTAGACAATGAATTCCAACATCAAATCTACTTAGAAAACATATCAAATCATCATTCTTTGTAGTGAGCTGAAGAACACTTAAGAACATGAAATCGGGTATCCACCAACATGTGAATAAATTTTTCTTCATTTTCACACCTCCAGCATGCCGTTTAAATCCTAGATCAAGGATATCAGATCATATAGTCATGAATCATGTGCACAACGATTAATTGATCGAGATTTGTTGAGTTATGGGCCAAATGAAAAATGACTGTAATGAAAATAGATATGATGGAGAGAAGTACAATAAAAAGTAAGAGGCACTGTCCTATAACGATGTTCATATTGATATAATTTCATTTTCAATAGAATAATTATCGAAATAAATAAAATTACATAGATATTATCCACTTAAAACCACACAGAAAAAACCACCTCACATGATGATATAAACATGGATCATTGTGTTTGTTCCTTGATTTATGTTGTTAAATAAATCCATAATGAGGAATAATAAAATCCAAAAAACACACTTTACCATGATTTGGATTGATCAATGATCAATAACAAAATCGTGTCACATTTGTTGGTGTGACCCTTTTAATTTTATTTTCATCGATCATCAATCCATGATCTCATCATCTTTTTTCGATACATAATTCACTGAATCTCTCTTCAACGACCCACCAATGTTTCAATGGTTTATGTGGCTAACCCTAGTCTTTTAAAAAACAATCTACTTAAATATTTTTAATCATTGCATCAGAAAAACTGATACAAAAAAAATTATTTAATTTATTTATTTATTACGGCACCGACGATGAATTTTCAACAAACATCCTACACTGACTAAATTTAAGTTTCTCCTTGGGTAAAACCTACATTATTAACTCAAAAGTGCCCTCTTATATCTAATATGGGAACTTATTTGGAATTTATTCCTCTTTTATATGAAAACTATTTTAATGTGTTATTTAATATATTTCATACATTTATTCCAAGAACATTTGGCCTTCAAATCACATAGTTTCTCATCTCCTGACCTAAAAAAATTTCCATATAATAAAAAAAAATTGCCTGTAAAAATCTAAGACATTATAGTTTTATTCTTAATTTTTTATTTTCAACACAAAATGAATTTTATTGATATTTTTGTGTAAATAGCCTTACTAATTTATTTATATTATAGAAATTTAAATGAAAAAAAAAGATATAATTTTTTAAAATATATCAAAATTGTTATTGGGTGGTTTTTTGTTATTTTCCTGAAAAAATGGATTTTTTATAAATTGTTAAAAATAAAGCATTCTATAAGACATCCATTTATTATAATTGAATGATACCAAAAATTTTATATTCTATATTCATATCAGTAACATACTATTATAAATAATATTAATAAATATATAGGAATCAATACTATAATTTATTAGGTATAAGTGAATTTTTGGGGTTAAAAAATTCATTTATTCTAAAAACCATTTTTCCATTGCATTTTACGCATTAATTTTAAAAGATATTTTTATAACTTATAGGAAATGGATTTAATTAAATATATATAATTTTTCATTCATAATTTAATATTTATTATAGTATTAATTTATGATATTTTTCAGAAGAAGATAATTCCTTATTAGTAAAAAAATAGTTTTTATTAAAGATGATATGTTTTATGATATCATCAATACATTAATTTGATATAGAAATTAATTAAACTTATTTTATGAATCTTAATTGAAAATATAATAATCTATCATTAAGAGATAATTCAATGAATGTAAATTAATATTTATTTCATGAAAATTTAAATATAATTTATTTTGCTGAAGTAGTGCGAACACATCATTGGAAAATAAAACTATTTTACTAATTATAATAATTGATAAATAAAATTTATATTTTGGATTTATTAATTAAATATTATATATCAATTATTATTTTTATTTATATCTTGGAAGTTTATTAATATATGACAATAATTTAATCCAAATTCTTAATCAATGCTTGCACAAGGTGTGAAAATTCAAAATAACATATTAAATAAATATTAAAGATAGGAATGAGATTACATATCACTTATGAATGTGTATATATAATAAAAAGGATGTAAAATATAACTTTTTTATGAATATATTTTAAACGTTAGTATTATTATACTATTGGAAAACACTTATGTTGTGATGGGGTTATTATTTTTTTGAAAACAATGAGAAAATTAAGTAAATAATTTTATAAAAAACTAAAACATTCATTATTTAGATTACTTTGTTTATTACATAATAATTATCAATATTTTTTATGTATATGTAATCATATATGAGATAATATTATAAATTGGTTGTTTTCATGTTGTTTTCAAAATAAAAATAACTAATAGTTCAGAAAATGAAATTAATGATATTATATAATCGAATATATTTGTTAAATGATTTTGAATTTATAAATAATTATTCACATATATTAATGATATATTTTGTAGAAAAACATCCATATTCCATTTATTGTTCATTGTTTCTTTTATGGTAACAATATTGACCCTTGAATTGTATAAAACATCAGATTTCCGATAATATTAAAAAGGGGTAGGGGTAAAACTAAAATATAATGGTGAAAACATAACAAAAATATGTTAATATTTTAATTTTATTTTAGTATTTTTAATCATAGTAATATTATGTTTTAATTGTTTCAATTATGATCCATTTGGACATGAAAAATATTTCATATTTTTTATATGAATGGCCCTCCCATCACTTTTAGAAGAAAAACCTTTCTCTATTATTTTTATAACCCTTGTAAAAAACTATATAAAAACACCACATATTTTCCTTCTATAAATAATTATCCATGTTCTAGTGTTTACGGTTTTTCCAAAATTCTAACCCTATGTCCCATGTGTGGAGGTCTAAATGAAGCCCACCGAAGAAGATCTAATCATCATTATTGAATCATTATTTCTTATTTATTATAATTATAATTATTATTAATGTGTTTTAAACATAATAAAATAATTATTATATTATAATAAATATATAGAGTTTTTATTATGATTACATTACAACCATTTTACATCACATTTCTATGTTATGGAAAACAAAATCATTGCCCAAGCATATATACATCATATCAACTCCATATAACGATGTAATTTTTTTTATAACCACATTAAGTGGATTTTTATATACTTTAAAATAATAAATATATATAATATTTATGATATGATTATTCTTCCAAAATTAAAATATCATATCTACCTTATTTCCTTCTAATTCATTGGAAAAAAATAACGTCACTCGTGCGTACATGAGGAGTACCATCTAGATGATAAAATGCATTTAATTTATAATTTTCTATTTAAAATGATGGTAATATGGATTTATTTAATATATATATAAGATATATATGATATAAAAATGTTCTTTTAAATGTGAATAATTATTTATCGTTTTTACACCATATACTGAAATGTGAAATCAATATTCATGAGTATCTACTGCCTATAGTCTCTATGAATGTTGTGGTTATTTTTTATATATTTATATTTTATGAAGGAATATATATATATAGAATATATATTTTTATTAATATCATGATTTATCTTATGTATTTTATGTAAGTGTGATCACAAATATAAGAAAAAAATATTCCAACTGAAACATACATGGTAATTAAATAAATTATCACTTGAAAAAATGATTTTAATAAAGAATTATTAATAAATAGCTCATAAAATACTATTATTAGATAATAAATTGTATTCTATATATTGTTATATTTCTATAATATATATATATATAATAAGTATTATTTATTATATTGAAGTTATGACTTGTATAAAAGAATTCGAACCAAACATAAAGGGTTAATTATCTCAAATTATTTTATTTGGGATGTATGCTTTTGAACATATTTTTTTTAAAAAAATTAATACTTCTCCATTGAATATTTATATCATGAATTTCCTTTTTTTTCCTGATATTTAATTTTTTCATTTAAATTTATTCCTCAATGAGGCCTATGTTTCAAAAGTTACAAATGTAGTAAGGATTTTATGTTAAAATTTATTTGTTTAGTAGTATTATTTATAATGATTATTAAAATTTTTAATTTCATGAAATACTTATTAATAATATAAATAATTTTCTTCTCATATATTTATTTATCTAAATTCCATATTTTTCTTTAATTTATTCACATTATATACTCGATATACTGGACACATGTTTTAATGGAAAATAATTTTTGTTTATAATAAATTGGGAATCCATATATTTTATATACATATTATCCTTAATGTTTCAAAAAATATTTTCTCTTAACTCCCATGATTAAATAGAGCCATTTTTATCCATTTATTATTTTTTTGAAAACATTTTGAATTGAAACTTTCCAACACCCCGAGATTTTATGAAAAATATTGTTTTTGAATTCATTAATGTCTTGTGTTGTACGCTACACCAAAAGGATCTTTCACTATATGAATCCCAGACATGTCTTGCATTACACGCAATCGCGACCTTCTTCGATAGTCTACGTCGTACACAATACCGAGTTTCACTAAACAACAATATGCTATTAAAATATTATTAAAACTAGCCATTATGAATAGTAATACCCACTTTTTGAAATTTTGTAAATTTTAATTTTCAAAATGGACTTCATTTTTGGATTTGGAATATCAAAATTATCCTAGGGTGAAAGTTTGGCATTTTTCTGAAAACTTTCAATTTTTGATGAATAGTGAAAACACTGGGTTACTATTTAAAAATCGTCATTTTATTTAAATAATTATTTATTTAATTTAAATTTATTTTTGGTCAGTATTGATACATTATACCTTTATATGTTCAATATCATTCATTGGAGTCATTTTATAATAATTTTAGATATATACAAATTTTATTTAACTTTTCACCATCTTTTACCCACCTCCTAGGAGAATTTCCAAATTTACATAAATCTAAATTTTACCGCTTCTGTGAGTGAAATTTCAAAAAACCGAGAGACACCGTTGATGCCAGTATGTAAAATGTTGTTCAATGAGATAAAAATAATTTTTGGTGAATATTAACTTTTTACTTTTTTATCACGGTGAAAAGTAAATAGGGTAATTAAGGGTAAAAATGATTTTATTACTACCCTAAAACATGTCCTAATTCAATTGGATAAGTTTAATTCGACCATAAACAACCATAGGAATAAAATATGACCATTTAGGCCCACTTGGATTAGATTAGGACATTTAATATTAATTTATTTAAACAAGGGTTAAAATAGTTAAAATCAATGTTTAATAAGTACATCATTTTTCGTATAGGGTTATACATATGATAAATTAGACTATAAATATTCATTATAAAGATAAAATATTTCCTCCATAATGTTATTTTATTTTAAATTTTTAGACTTTAAATAATTTAATTTATTTATGACACAATGATGATGCAGTAATTATATTATTAATGAAATATTGACATAATTGATGTTATAAATATCCAAATAAATGTAATTTGAGACTTTTTATGAATTACACTAAATTTAAAGGTTAATATGAAATGTTAGTATTGGTTTAATTAACTCTTTTGGAACTAATAATTCTATTATGATTTTCACAAAAATCAATTACCAAATAGTGTCAAAAATGACATAAAATAGTTTTTGAAAAAAATATTATATTATTAATTGTTATTTTATTATTAAAATTTTAAGGGTCGGCCAAATGACTTAGATAATGTTATATATATTAATAATAAACAACTTGGGGTTCTTTTGTCTTGTTATAGTATGTTTATTAACCTTATAGTGTAAAAAAACAAGAAGACACGGTAAAAGTTAAATTACCTAACTTAAAGTTAAATATAAATGATAAGGTTAAAATAGATACCTAAACGTGTCTAAATTCTATTGGATGAGATTATTTAGACCCATCCCCACCTTATTTTCAAAATAAATCAATTTGGAGCTATTAAAAACCGAATATGACTTTATAATAAAATAATATTTTTTGTTTTTCCAAAGGTGCCCCTCTCCTCCCTTATAAAAGGGCACCTCCTCCCTCTCTTCCTCACACCACTTTGATCCTTAAAGATCGGAAAAACCCTGCCAAATTCTCTTCTCCACTTCACTTGAAACATCCTAGAGGTCTTGGACTTCTTCAATGACCAATTTTAGTGCCCTAAGAGAAGATCTCAAAGAGGCGCTTGAAAGAAGAGGTAATGTCCGTTACCGATTCTTTCAACTTTATTTCTTCTTCTACTTATTCTTCTTTAGTTGTTTCATTATGAAGTAATAACATCAGTACAATTAATATACTGATATGTTATTATAAGTATCAAACAGCCCTATTTCACCATCTATCCATCCTACGGAAAACGAAATCACCGCGCGTGCGTACGTACGGAATATCATCTCCACTTCGTGGTGTAATCTATTTTCCACCACCACCTTACATGGACGGGTATAATGATGTAAATAATGACTATATAATTATTGTAAAGTGATATTTATTATGAAATAGTATACATACAATCCAACACAATTCCATGATCATGGGAATGATATCATCACTCGTGCGTACGTACGGACTACCATCTCTACGAACACGATGAGATTAATTTTACATAATTAACCATTCAAGAATGATTATAAAGTATATATAATGAATAATAATGAAATATATGACATAATAATGCTACTGGATTTATGTATATATATATTTATGACATCTATTTAATTTCCTTTAATTCATTAAGGAAACGAAAACAGCGTTCATGCGTACGTACGGCCTACCGTCTCCATGAACGGTGTATTTCATTCCTTTTATCAATCTATAATATATATTTATATGATGAATATATATTATATATAAATCATTTTTTACATTCTGGAATTATATAAATCAGGATATAAGTAATAATATCTAGAATGACAAGTAGAAACACATACAATAAATGAAACGATTTTACCCAAAACGCTACATTAACATGAATTTACAAAAGAACGGGTAATATAAAGTCATAAATGAACCATATATGATATCATAACGATGAAGATGATTATGTAATAATCCAGTGACATTATTTAAATTATTATATAGGATTTTTGGATACGTACGAACCATATCAGACAGAAGGTAAGGGATAATCTTGCAAATATCATTTTTATCTGAGATTGCTTATTCCTAAGTATTTTCTATGGTTATTTCTATAATCCATGTACATGTTTTATAAAAGTGTTTTCAGGTATTTTTAAAGTAATTTTTACCCATTCTTGACTTTTATCACATGGTATGTAAGGAATCGTTCTTTATTTACGTTACGAGGTACTTTATTGACTTTTCTGGGAAAAGTACGAGAAGAATGTTTTTTTAAATTATATGGCCCGAACAGTTTTTTACAGTTTTATAAAGCCTTATTTTCATGAAGCTTATTTCAAAATATTTCATGTATATTTTCAACAATATCCTTTTCTTTTAAAATATGCATGAAATTTTGTGAAAAGAAAATTATTTTAAATAAGAAAGGATATTTTCCTCAAAAATTCCTTTCAAATGTTTTATCAAAACCATTTTCCATCTAAAATGACATTATTTCATATGTGTATATTTCATGTTTAATGTCTCTATGATTTATATGGTTTCACTTTTCTTATTATGAGATGTCCATTTGTTTTATATGGATTATGAGATGATGGGATGATGTTTATGAAACCCATTTTATTCTTTGGTTTATACTGAATGTTTTATGTTTATTTTGTGGCACAATTAAGAATGATTTCATTATGAGATATGTGAGACCTATATCTCCCTCCAATTAATTGGGTAAAGATTTATATCTCATGAGATAGACATGGCTGGAACGGTATGTTAATCCAGTTCAGTGTTACAGGACTGAAATGAGGAGTGAACTCGGTTCAGAAAGGGACATTGTCCACTCAGATGGTCTTGGAAGAAATGCCTTGGCTACTATGGAAATAATAACATGTGCTTAATGGTTTCCACAATTACATGCTTTATTCCCATTCTATTTTATCATGATTGATGTTCCCTTATGATATATGCCTTACGTACTTCCATAATTCATGTCTTTGTTCAAGATTTTGATGTTTAGATATTATGTTCATGTTTTTGCATTCAAATGTATATGGATTGTTTTATGTTCTCAATGTTTACCCTTACTGGGCATTTGAGCTCACCCATTTTATGTTTTCTTTTCCCTAGGATATAAAGAATGGTTTTAGGTAAGAAAAAAAGTGGGAAGATCTTTATGGGAGATGTTGAAGATCTTTCACAATGATTAGAATATTATATTCTGATTTTCCAAAGACACTAAACTATTACGGTCCTTCTGTGCCTATATTTGTTATATACTAAGTATTACGAAAATGTAATGTAATGTACATGTATTTCAAGCTTCGGGTCTCTATAGTTTTTATCAGATGTAAAGGAGGTAGGAATGTATCCGATCCTTGGGAACTCTCACATGTGAGCGTTGGATGACGCATGGCTCTCCACCCAAGGGCTTCATGAGGAAATGGATGCCACTGGGGATGGTGGAGTGTCCCGCCCAGTGGGTGTAGCCTCCCATGGAGTTCCCTGATAGGTATCAATTATAGTTCACTGTATGTAATTCCAGACCGTTACAGTTGGTATCAGAGGAAAGGTTTAGTCAACCTTTGGAAACTTGGATGCGATAACTTTAGTGAGATCCCTGGAGATATTTCTATGTTATGTCTAGGGATTTCACTAAGGTTAAGTATAAGTATAGGTTATAGTAATAGAATTATGGTAACCTAAGATGTTAGATATTGAAGGTACTCCCCCATTATTATGTTGTTTTCCCTAGCATGATTTTTGCCTCTCACACTATTCTTTTTGGGTTTTAGACGATGGGTGAAACTCGAAGGAACCGTGTTGATCAATGTAATGTAAAATTCAATGATTGTCCTCCTGAACAAACAAAT
Source organism: Viscum album (assembly GCA_963277665.1). Taxonomy (NCBI): domain Eukaryota; kingdom Viridiplantae; phylum Streptophyta; class Magnoliopsida; order Santalales; family Viscaceae; genus Viscum; species Viscum album. Next base: position 1,309,614,015 of record OY728163.1, on the reverse strand, counting down.
GTTATGGGAGATGGAGTGAAAAATATTATTTCTATACTTTCACAAGCTATGAATCATTCTAGACTTCCAAATGAGCAAAGAAAGGAACAGTATTCTATTGAGTCCTTCATGAGGCAACGCCCACCTTATTTCAGTGGGTCTTCTGATCCACTTAATTCTGAACAACGGATCAGTACCACTGAAAAGATATTTTTAGTTCTTCAATGTTCTGAACAAGATAAAGTTATCTTATCACTATATCTTTTGGAAGGTGAAGCTGATCAACGGTGGAATCTTATCAAGAATACGAGGCCAAGGGATGAAATTGAGTCCATGGAATGGGACGAGTTGAAGATCATATTTTTCAATAAGTACTTCCCTCGTATTCTTCGAAAAAAGATAGAGAAGGAGTTTGTTGAACAAAAGAAAATGGATGATGAATCTGTTGGTATATACGAAGAAAAATTTACAAGTCTTGCAAGGTATGCATCTGGCTTTTTCATCCAACCTGAAAGTAAAGTTGATCGATTCTTCAGTGGATTAAAACCAAATTTTCGAAGGGAATTAGCTATAAGAGACTTTAGTAGCTATGAAGAAATTGTGAATTATGCTATTAAGGTAGAAATGGAAGTTGGTGTTACATATCCATCTCATGGTTTTGACAAGAAACGAAAGATAGAGTTCAAGGAGAAATCTCAGAATAATGGTGAAAAGAAGATGAATGTTTCCTTAAGCTCAAAGTGTGGAAAGAAGCATGGTGGAGATTGTCTTAAAGGGACTCGAAAATGTTTTCAGTGTGGAAAAGAAGGTCATCGATCAGCTGAGTGTCGATGTAATGGAAAAAGGGTTGCTAATGGTGTGAATAAAGAAAAGACTGCAGAGAACACACCACCAACACTTCAATGCTTCAAGTGAAATGAAATGGGGAATTATGCTAATCAATGCCCTAATCCAAGGGTTAATGATGATCGACATGAGAAACCTATTAAGGAAAAATACAAAGGGAAGTCACATGCGATCACTATTGGCGATGTTGAACATGACAACGATGTGGTGGAATGATTAAGTGTTTATATAATGGGATTCCAAAATAATGATGTATATAGTGTCGTGGAATATTGGAATATTTATGTATTGGAATATTGTTGTTTTAAATAATTTTATGGTACCGGTAACCGTGGAATGTGATTGAGATATTTTTGGAAAGAGGATGATATGTGCATAATGAAGGGATAAGGAGAAAATGAAATGTTTGACAGTATTCATGAGCTCATGACTGATATAATGAAATAGTTATATCATGGTTTGAGTATATATAATTTTTGGGTTTTGGTATGTGGAATGTGTTAACTTTTAACATCACTCATGTTTTAACTAAGATTCAAAGGGTATTAATTTTTAAAGAGAATACATGATTAAGGCCTTCAAATGTTTGGAATGTGACCAACAAGACATATCTTATGATATATGGGGATCAATGATGGTATTAACATGCTTGTTATATGAAATCTCTGGTAATTGTTTTCTCTATATTATGAGAGCGGACTACAGTATTATGGAGAAGACTAATGATTGGAATGGATTATGTTGTACATAAGTTAGTATTGTTTAAGGATATAATATTTTTTCAATATTATTGATGGGATGTTATAGTAATGTAGTTTTAGATAAATAACAACCTGCAGGATGGGTGACAGCCCATCGCGTCGGACAAGGCTGTGGGAATCGAAACCACAACTGAAGTGCGATTCGCCTTTATCGCTTACCATTGGCCTATAGAAAGTCCCTGGTTAGTAGAAAGTAGTTTTATTTTATTAACCGGTATGATATATAAAGTATAAGATCATTTTTGGAATCATATACGATTAACCTCACCATAGATGGAATTATGTATATTTGATAACTATTTCTAACCTTTTGTTCAAAATAGATGGAATGACCCATCATTCTATCACATGATCTGTTAATACTTCACGAATAACAAATTCAACTTCATTTCTTTAAGAGATGAAGTGGAAATTGTTCAAAGCATGAACAACAGTGAGATTTTACCAAAATAAAGTAAGTATTTATTCAAATTCAAATTCATCAACTTGAGGGAAATGATCTTGAAAACAAAAAATGTTGTCCTAGTGCCCTTATATCTGATGAATCAGATGGTACCCTAGATCATCATAAATTTATGGCATTGTGATTGTTGGATTTTTTCATAGCCATGTTCCTTACCAGTCTCCATTAGAACTTGGAAGTTAGATTTCTCTTCCATATCCATATTTTCACCTATGTTCTCCTATGTGGAAACCCAGTGATTAGTTAATTTGGGTAACAGTTACGTTTCATAATTTTTTAAAGACAAGTTTAGGTATTCCTTTTTACGATGTGGGTTTATATTAAAGAATCTTTCGAGTAGTAAACCATTTATAACCTCGATAAATTTCGAGGGAAAAATTCATTTTAAGGTGGGTAGAATGTAACACCTCGAGATTATATGAAAAATATTTCTTTTAATTTCATTAACGTCTTTTGTTGTACGCTACACCAAAAGGATCTTGCACTACATGCATCCCTGACTTGGATTGCATTATACGTAATCGCGACCTTCCTCGATTTCTTGCGTCGTAAGCAATACCGAGTTTCACTAAACAACGACATGCTATTAAAATATTATTAAAACTAGCCATTATGAATATTAATACCCACTTTTTGAAAATTTGTAAATTTTATTTTTAAAAATGGAATTCATTTTTGGATTCGGAATATCGAAATTAGCCTAGGGTGAAATTTTTGTATTTTTCTGAAAACATTCAATTTTTGATGAATAATGAAAACACTAGGTTACTATTTAAAAATCAACATTTTATTTAAATAATTACTAATTTTATTTAAATTTATTTTTGGTCAAAATTGATACATAATACCTTTATATGTTCAATGTAATTCATTGGAGTCATTTTATAAAAAATTTAGATATAAAAAAATTTTATTGAACTTTTCACCATCTTTTACCCACATCCTAAGAGAATTTCCAAATTCACATAAGACATAATTTTACCAATTCTATAAGTGTAATTTCAAAAATCCAAGAGACACACTTAATGTCAGTAAGTAAAATGTGCTTCAATGAGATTAAAATAATTTTTGGGAATAGTAACTTTTTACTTTTTTTTACCACGGTTAAAAGTAAATAGGGTAATTAAGGGTAAAAATGATTTTATTATTACCCTAAAACATGTTCTAATTCTATTGGATAAGTGTAATTTGACCAAAAACTACCTTATGAATAAAATATGACCATTTAGGCCCACTTGGATTAGAGTAGGACATTTAATATTAATTTATTCAAATAAGGGTTAAAATTGTTATAATCAATGTTTAATAAGTAAATCATTTTTAATATAGGGTTATACATAAGATAAATGAGACTATAAATATTAATTATAAAGATAAAAATATTTCCTACATAATGGTATTTTATTTGTAATTTTAAGAATTAAAATAATTTAATTTATTTATGACACAATGATGATGTAATAATTATATTATTAATGAAATATTGACATAAGTGATGTTATAAATACCCAAATAAATGAAATTTGAGACTTTTTATGAATTACAATAATTTTAAAGGTTAATATGACATGTTAGTATTGACTTAATTAACTTTTTTTTAAAAAATAATTCTTTTATGATTTTCACAAAAATCAATTACCAAATAGTGTCAAAATTGACATAAAATTGTTTTTAAAGAGAATATTATGTTATTAATTGTTATTTTATTAATAAAATTCTAAGGTTGGGGAAAATGACTTTTATAAGGTCATATATATTAATAATAAACAAATTGGGGTTCGTTTGGCTTGTTATAGTAAGTTTATTAACCTTATAGTGTAAGAAAACAAGAAGACACGGTAAAAGATAAATTATCTAACTTAAAGCTAAATATATATGATATGGTTAAAATAGATACCGAAACATGTCTAAATTCTATTTTATGAGAGGATTTTTCCCCATAACCTCCTTATCTTCAAAATAAATAAATTTTGATCTATTAATAACCAAATATGACTTTATAATAAAATAATATTTTTAGTTTTTCCAAAGTTTCCCCTCTCCTCCCTTATAAAAGGGCACCTCCTCCCTCTCATCATCACAACACTTTGAATATTAAATCTCGGCAAACACCTGCCATATATTCTTCTCCACTTCCCTAGAGACATCATAGAGGTCTTGGTTTTCTTTAAAGGCCAATTTTAGTGCCCTAAGAGGAGATCTCAAAGAGGCGCTTCAAAGAAGAGGTAATGTCTGTTACCAATTCTTTCAACTTAATTTCTTCTTCTACTTATTCTTATTTAGTTGATTAATTATGAAGTAAAAACATCACTATCATAAATATAATGATATGTTATTATAATTATGAAACCACTATATTTCACCATCTATCCACCCTACGGAAAATGAAATCACTGGGCGTGTGTACGTACGGAATATCATCTCCACGCCGTGGTGTAATCTATTTTCCACCACCACCTTACTTGGACTGGTATAATGGTGTAAATAATGAATATATTATTATATTAGAGTGATATTGATTCTATAATAGTATACATAAACACCACTACAATTCCACGATCATGAGAATGATATCATCGCTCGTGCGTACATACAGACTACCGTCTCCACGAACGCGATGAGATTCATTTTCCATAATTAACCATTCAAGAATGATTATAAAATATATATAATGAATAATAATGAAATATATGACATAATAATGCTACTGGATTTATGTATATATATATGTATGTCATCTATTTAATTTCATTTAATTAAATAAGGAAACGAAAACAGCGTTCATGTGTACGTACGACCTACCGTCTCCATTAACGGTGTATTTAATTCCTTTTATCGATCTATAATATATATGTATACGATGAATATATATTATATATAAATCATGTTTTAAATTCTAGAATTATGTAAATCAGGATATAATTAATAATATCAAGAATGACAAGTCGGAACACATTCCGAAAATGAAACGATTTTACCCAAAACGCTACATTAACATGAATTTACAAAATAACGGGTAATATAAAGTCATAAATGAACCATATATGATATCATAACAATGAAGATGATTATTTAATAATTCAATGACATTATTTAAATCATTATACAGGTGGTTCAGATAAGTACAAACCATATCAGACCAAAGGTAAGGGATAATTTTGCAAATCTCATTTTTATCCGAGATTGATTATTTGTAAGTATTTACAAGGGTTATTTCTATCATCCATGTCCATGTTTTATAAAAGTGTTTTCATGTATTTTTAATGTCTTTTTTACCCATTCTTGAATTTTCCTACATGGTATGTAAGGAACCTTTCTTTTTTTTACGTTACTAGGTACTTTTTTGACTTTTCTAGCAAAAGTACGAGAAGAAAGTTTTTTTAACTTATACGGCACAAACGGATTTTTATGGTTTTATAAAGCCTTATTTTCATGAAGCTTCCTTCAGAATATTTCATGACTATTTTCAACAAAATCCTTTTATTTTAAAATTTTCATGACATTTTGTGAAAATAAAATGATTTTGAATAAGAAAGGGTATTTTCCTCAAGAATTCATTTCAAATGTTTTATCAAACCCATTTTCCATATAAAATAACATTATTTCATATGTGTATATTTCATGTGTAATGTATCTGTGATTTATATGGTTTCAATTTTCTTATGATGAAATTTCCATTTGTTTTATATGGATTATGAGATGATGGGATGATGTTTATGAAACCCATTTTATTCTTTGGGTTATGGTGAATGTTTTATGTTTATTTTATGGCACAAGTAAGAATGATTTCATTATGAGATATGTGGGACCTACATGTCTCTACAATGCATTGGGTAAAGATATATATCTCATGAGATAGTCATGGATGGAATGGTAACTTAATCCGGTTCAGTGTTACAGGACTGAAACGAGGAGTGAACTCGATTCAGAATGGGACTTTGTCCACTATGATGGTCTTGGCACCAATGCCTTGGCTACTATGGAAATAATAACATGTGCTTAATGGTTTCCACAATTACATTATTTATTCCCATGCTATTTTATCATGATTGGCAATCCCTTATGATATATGACTTATGTACTTCCAAGATTCATGTCTTTTCTCAAGATTTTGATGTTTAGATATTATGCTCAAGTTTTTGCATTCAAATGTTTATGGATTGTTTTATAATCTCTATTTTTACCCTTACTGAGAATTTGTGCTCATCCCTTTTATGTTTTCTTTTCCCCAAGATATAAAGAATGGTTTTAGGTAAGAAACAAAAGGGGGTAAGATCTTTATGGGAGATGTTGAAGATCTTTCCCCAAGATTAGAAGATTATATTATGAGTTTCCAAAGACACTAAACTATTACAGTCCTTGTGTGTATATTTTTTTTATTTACAATGTATTCCACAAAAGTAATGTAATGTTCATGTACGTCATGCTTCGGGTCTCTACAGTTGGTATCAGAGGCAAAGGAGGTAGGAATGTATCCGATCCATTGGAACTCTCACATGTGAGCGTTGGACGAAGCATGGCTCTCCGCACAAGGGCTTCATGAGGAAATGGCTGCCACTGGGGATGGTGGTGTGTCATGCCCAAGGGGTGTAGCCGCCCATGGAGTGCCCTGATAGGTATCAATTATAGTCCACTGGAAGTAACTACAGACTACTACAACCTTGATTTCATTTTCTGAATGAGGTACCTTTTGAAATTTTACCAAAAATGTGAAGGAAATACTTGTTTTATCTTACAAGTCATTAATAAAATCACCCTCCATCATCACTTATGAATGTCTTGAAAAATTAAATTAAATCTTTTGATATTTATTTTTGAATGAAAATTTTTATCCTAATATTATATATATATATATATATATATATGTTTAAATGTGGATTTCCAATTTAAAGGTTATATTATTCAAGATTGGTTTTAATAATTTTGTTATTATTTTAATTCATTAACTATAATAAAAAAATTTATTTTACACTAGGGATATTTTGTAAAAATATGATCTTTATACATTATATTGATGGTGTATGATTTGTTTGAATTGTGATAGTATTAAAATTCTATATGTTAGTTCATCATGTGTGAGTAATTATTGATTAAAACATGTTTGTTAAGTTATATTTTTTATTCACATAACGAATGTATTTAGCATACTATGTGGCGGGTGGGGGATGTAATTATTTAGGTCATTGATGCATCAGTAGGTGTCATGAAACAAAATTTACTGTGTATTTGGATAAGGAATCACACTTTTATATCTATTTCTTAGCTTGAGGATTTTACTTTATTTTTAGATGTCTAGGCGCGAGGCCTTAATTGTATGTTTTACAAGTACGATAGTATGAATTAAATAATTATGGAATTATTCATTGATATCCATGTGATTATTTAATATTTGTGATACACATGAATGTGTTCCATGATCTTGCGATTATTTATATCACAGTATTATATCATCATTTTTTCCTTCCATATTATTTATTTCACTGATTTCATTGGTTAACGGAATTGTTTTCAGTAATTAAAATTTATATATTGATTATGCCTTATTTATTAATTTTATCGTCTTCTGTATATAACCCTCATTGATAATTTGAGATGAACCATATTTTGATACATTTACCATGATGATAGGAAGTGTACTATGATTGATATGAAATTATATTATTGTGATAATAATGTTATCCTAAATGAATGTACATTATTATATTTTATGTTTTCAATTATATGTCATATTAAAGTGTAAAAATATTATTTATCATTACATATAAACTATTTGATCCTTAGGGATGTGATCAATTTTTTGGAATAACAATGTAATAAACTAATAATCGAATCTATTCTACTATTTTCAATGTCTTTATAGTTGGTATTAAAGAATGTTTAGTATAACCCTTGTGATCCATATTTTGGAAAACATAGAATAGATAACATTACCCTATGACATACATTGGGGATATTTTGAGAAAAAAATAATTAAATGATTCCTATAAATATATTTTATGATTTTCATCTACCATCATGGTTTTATAACTCTAAGGACTATAATAAATATAAATTCATATATCTTTCTTCTATAGTTTTATGTTATGGAAGTACCATGGATAAATTCATTGTGATTTCTCATATGTTTAAGGTAAATTTAACCATTTTTTATAAAATCTGATTCTGTGAAAAGGTAATTTGAGGAATAATTATTTTATCTTATTTTTATAAAATATTAATGAAATATATAAAACATTGTATTAATATAATAGATAATGTTAATGTAATATTATCCTATTGAACATGACTTATTTTGGAAAAAATAAGTTTTATAGATTACCTTTGTCGTTAAAAAGTGATTTGATGATTAATTTTACCTATAGGGATGTTCATAATATTTTTGGGGATAATTAATAGAATTAAAAAAAATTTCAAAAATGATAAAACACATATTGTGAAATGCTGGTTTCATTCGTAAAGGTCTCAATAATTGAAGACACAACTAAATAAACACAAGGTTTCAATGCCTTCTACTGTCGTACGTGATGTATTGGTTACTGTGACATCTTTTTCATAAATTATTAGAAACATGATAATTATATTGATTTTGGGAAACATATTTTAGGATAATATTTTTTTAATTTTTTTTTGATTTTTTGATAATTAATGTTATTTCAAGAGAAAAGTTATGTAGTTGGTTTTGGGAAAATGATCCCTCAAGAAACCATTGTATTATCTTTTAGATTGATTGAGTTTGATGACAAAGAGGGATTCCAAGATAATTTTTGGAGTTCAGAGATATTTTTGACATGGTATATTGAAAAATATCCAAGACAAAGGAATAGATTCCCATGAACTGGTACATAAAATTGTGTACTCAAGGCGACATCATTTCCAGGAGCTTTCAAAATCTATGGTGTCAAAAAATCTGTATTTTGGATTGAGGTGTGAAAAGTGTATTTCCTTGAATTACACATTACAAGATGGTTAAGGCATGAGTTTAAAAATTTTGGATTCATGAATAGTTTTTTATGAAGGATCAAGGAATTCTTAATATTGATCTTTGCTAACAATGTCAGGTGTCACGAACGAAGAGGGTTAAGAGCATCATGGTGTTGCAATGGTTTTTCATGGAACACCCTCTGATTACAAAAAGCATAAAAAAATGTAAAATTTCTCTGTGGATTTATAAAAATGGGAGCACCATAAAACAAATTGAGATGATTTCTGAAATGGTAATGACATGGTCTGGATGGTTATGAAATCGGTTGAAAACCTAAAAATAGGCCTATACCCCGCTTTAAAAGGAGAAGAGAGATAAAAAAAGACGTTAAGTCTCTATAATCATAAATGTGGTTCACGATGGGTGGTTCATGAGGGTGATATGTGAATTGATTTTTAAATTCTATAAAATCTAATTGAATGTTTTGAGTTTCACTAATGTTTGTAAATTCACAGAGGCTAAGTAAGAATCATGAAATGAATGAATTTTGCGAAGGTTAGATGAGATTCATGAAAGATATGTGATTTGTTAAGGGTAATTGAGCTTTGAAAAAGGGTGGGAGATTCGCAAATGTAGATTGAGCTTTAAAAAATGTGGAGCTTTGTGAAGGCAGTGTGCATCAAGAAATTGTTTTAGAAGGTATTTCATAGTAATCAATGGTAAATTGGTATTCATCTATTAGATGAATGTGAAACATTAATAGTACATCCATCAACATATAAGGATGTATGAATTCATGATAATTTAGGTATGTATATGTCCATCAACTATGAGTAAACCCCTTCAAAGAGTATTGAGTGAAAGAAGAAGAAGACAACAATCATTCTCACTAGTAGTGAGACTAAGAAAGAGCCATAGGGAGTGGACCATGAGAATGCAGTAAGTATGCCCTAAAACTCATAAAGGTAGTGATCCTAGGTATAGATTATATCTAGCCTGAATAATAATTATTGGTGTTGAGGATTTGTGAATATGGTTCAATTGGAACATCGTCATTGTATGCTCCTTGGATGCAACTGAGTGAGGGTGAACCATGTAAATAATGATGTTTCATTATTCTTTATTTCCTACATTGCATTCAAAGAATAATCATCAGATAAATAAAGACATAATAATATTAGCATTTAAAATTACATGAAAACAAAGTTACACTTATAATAATGGTTTTAAGATGAATTGGAGAATGAATAATTCAAAAAATGATATCTATAACATGATTCAACTCCCTCTCATGGTATCTAAACCCATTTTAGGCCTCACAATTGGTATTAAAGGATAGGATTATTTTATCAAAAAAAAAATTTCTCTGACATGTATCAGTTAATTGTTGAGGTTAAAGATTAAATCAACTCTTATATTGGTGTACAATGGAAAAGGGAATAAAATCAAAGAATAAGCTGATGTTATGAGGTATTTCTTAGTGTTGAAGTGATTTTAGAAAAGTTATGATTTAGTTAATTTAATACAATAGTTTACTAAAGGAATTTTCGGATGGAACATACATGAAAAAATTAGACTCACTTAATGATGTTTTAGGAATGAGTGAAGAAATTAACATTCCAGGTTATGTTGAAACTATTGATGATGAAGAATTTCCATGAATTCCAAAAGTGGATTCTATCCATGAAAGAAAAGAATTAGATTAGAAATATGATGAAGAAATAAAATATATAGATATATGAATACAAGAACTAGATTTTTAGGTCAATAAGATAGGAGGTTAAAATCAATGGCTTCTTGATGTGGATACTAATTTAAGGGAGAAAATGAACCTCAAGTAGAAGAACTAAAAAATATGACTTGAATGGTAGAAAACCCAAAAGGTGAAGAAACTAAAGAGAATAAAATGTATGTTGTAATTTGGAATCTAAAATCCAGAAATGTTGATCATGCTATAGAGCAGTATAAACTAGTTTGTAATAACCAAATGCTACAATAAGGGAATGCATGTTGTTCTGATTCTATTTCTAAAGATAAATTTATAATAAATTAGTGAACTAACAAGTTTTATAATATCACATGTGTGTTTGAATATGAGATAAGTAGAGGTATGAATATATTTAAATTAATTAATTTTCAACATGAATAAATGGATATCAATAATCAACAATTGAGAGAAGAGCTAAAAGTAATGAATAAATAAGTAGAAATCTCTAATTCCAAAGGAAAACCCTAGTTGAATGATGCTCTACACTTACTATTCGATTATCTAGAAGTGGGTGATGATGAAATTAAAAAAAAATATTCTACTTTACAATAGAATCATAATAATATTATATCTTTTTAAATGCTTTCAAAAATTTCGATAAACTAATACTGGATATGATGAACCTACTCTCATGCATGAGAGGAAATGTTCTATGAAAAGTTCTGGAGATAAAAAAACTATTATAGGTGTTAGATATTGACCTAAAAAGAATTACATAGTAAGTAGTGTTTTCATGTGCTATTTTTTATAGCATGCATGGTCATTCATTTAGTTTTTCTTCTAAGGCCTTAGAATATATATCAAATTTTTATGAATAAATATTATTATTATTTTGAATAAGCAGACACCTATCGAAATGTCTTAAATGAACACCTATTATAAGAAATAATCCATAATATGCTATTATTGTGGATGATTGGGACACAACATTAATATATTTCATGAAGCCTAAGGAATTAATCATAGAAGAAGATGAATAAATTTGAATGCATCAACATCACTATCAAGACATGATGACACAAGGATTGTTTTTAATGGGAGATGTTTTATATTTTATAATAAGGGGAATATGGAAAGATATTGTGGTAGGAAGACAAAATTGAAGGAAAAGGAAATCAAAAGAAGATCCCCAACTCTAGCTATGTAATAAAGAAGGATAATATTGGATGACATATTGAAAAGTTAAAAAATAGGTTCACAACCTCAGGAGAATCACAATGAGTTCAATAAAGGAGTATCAATCACATAATCTGCAACACTCACAACAACTCTCTACGAATGATTGCGAAAAAACCTATAACAAAAATCCAATGGATACTTCATTTGTGATTACGAAGAATGTTCTTTCTATAACAAGCTCACAAATAACTATAAATAGTGTCATGACTCTAAGAAATGATAAAAGAAAAATGAATAAATATTGTCTCCACAATCTCACATATTACACATGGGGAGAAGTGATGTATGGAAAAATAGACCTCGAAGACAGTAATATGAAATATATGACAGCTATAGGAGAGATTCTTACACCTAGAAAAAGTTTTTAAAATGGAATATTAGTGGAGCATCGAAAATAGATATTTATAAAAACGGTTTCAACCCAAAAATTTGAAAAAATAATTTCCTTGAAAATAAAAATATTTGAAGAGTACTGTGCATGTGGGAAAATAATTTCTAGTCATTTGGTCATAACCGTTGAGGTTGGTTGACCAGTTTATATAACCACAGAAAGAGTACATTGGTTTGTAAGAAAGTATAAAAGGGATGATCCATCAAGACTAAAAAGAATCCAATTATTTAGGATTCTATAGTGTCCTCTCTACAAATTTTTATAAATTCTATTAACTAATGTTCATGTGTGGTATGTTCATGGGTAGATACAATACAACAGTAAGTGGCATCAAGATATGCATAATGGTGTTTTGATTTTCTCTAGAATTTAAACTAATTCAATTGACTCAAAATTTATGAATAATTAATATGGAAGAATTCCTTGAAAAGGGTTAATGGTTTCAAGATTCCAGAAATGTATGAAATTAATTGAGAGAAATATATAGTTATTACGTTAATAACAATATATATTGTTTCTTACATTTATTTATAACTCAATATGATTAAAAGTTTTGTTGAGGGCTCATTAAAAACTACCACATGGGATTAAACTAGAGTGATAAAGAGATAAGTATATCATGGTGAGTTGATGTTGAAAATAATGATTCATAAGAAGGTAATGATGATGAGGATGAGGAAGCAGATGGAGATGAGATTTGGGTTTATGCTATGAATGAAGAAATTCACCAAATAGAAAATAATCAGACCAGAGATATTGTTTCGTGACCAATAGATAAAAATGTCATCATGTCTAAATAGATTTTCACAACTAGATGAAAATATATGGAACTATGATTTGAGGAAAAAATATATATTGTAAAAATGGTTCTCCTATATAAATATTATTTATTTTTATGAGACATTTTCACTAGTTCCATGGAAAGAGAAAATTAGATTATTATTTTCCATAATAGTGAAAAGAAGGTTTTTAATTTTCTATATGGATATCAAATCAGACTTTTTGAGTGGGGTTCTAGAATTAGAAGTATATATTGAAAAACTAGATGGTTTTCTCATTAATTATGATGAGAACAGAGCATTTTAGTTGCATAATACATTGTATGTGTTGAGTCAGGCTTCTAGAGAATGGTAATCGAGACTATATCAGTTTTTTATGAATATGGGATTTTAGTGTGGTGGAGTTCAATAAAATATCTATGTCAATAATGATAGTAATAATAGTATAATGGTGATGGATTATGTTGATGAAATAACATTCATTGGATGAGATGAAGCATAATGTAGTGGGTTTTCTAAATACCTAAAAAGTGAGTTTGAAATGTCAATGATTGGTGACATGACATTTTTCATTGGTTTATAGGTGAAATAAATAATAAATGACACTTCCATTTCTATATACAAATATTTCAAAGTGGTTATGAGAAGAATTGGAATGTATAATTCCAAGGATATGATGAATCTTATGGATACCTGAATTAAACAATATCGTGATGATGTTGGAAAAGTGGTCAAGGTCCCAAAATATAGGAAGATCATTAGAAGTATATTTTACTTAATAGAGACATGACTAGATATTGTTTTTTCACATGTAAAGAAGCACTGTATCATAGTAATCCCATAAAAAAGACACATTATTTCAGTGAAAATTGTACTTTGTTATATCAACGTAATGGTGGATCTCATTTTGATTTTCAGTGAAAAATATCAGCAGGAGTTATTGAGATATACAAATATATATTGGGAAGGTTTATAAAATGATAGGAAATCAATGTTAGGATATTATTTCAATATTATTGTATTCGGTATTTCGTTTCTAAGAAAAGAACATGTTTACATTTCATTGAGAACTGCATGAGAAAAATAAATTGCTACTACTCATGCATGGACATAATTATTATGGATGAAGAAACATCTTGATGATATGGGATTTTATGTGATGTCTCCGATCATAATCCATTGAGATAATTAAAGTACTATAAATATGAGTGGAAATATATTCAATCACTAAAGGAAAAATCATATTGAATTAAATTTTCATTCTATTAAAGGGAATGGGGAGAAACTACTTATGAAGTTGGAGTATGTACCTACAGATCTATATGTTATATACATTCTATCTAAGGCCATTCCCAAAGAAGCATTTGAGGGAAATCAGCTTGATTTTGGAGTTTAGTCAACTCCCTGCACTTGAAAAAGTATGGATACCACAAATGAGTGATCATTGGGTTTGTTGAAAAAGGGGGATATATTGTGAATGTGAAAAAAGTGAATATGTTTTATTTATGACACGGGGAGAAGCTGATAGGTGGAGCAGTGAGATAGGGGGAGTTGCGAGATACGGATATTTTTAAATATAATAATTCTAGAAGTGTTCAATCAAAGGATATATATCATGATATTTGGTGTTCATGATATAAGTAATTGAATGGATAAGAATAAAGTTGTTCATTGATGAGCCTTGAATATTACTCTTGTTTCATACACTTAGCATAGATCATATCATCTGAGGGTTTGTGTTGATTAATTATTTGATTTCAATATACATCACGTGATGTGAATAGTGGTAGAATATAGATTAAGAAATAAATAGGTATCAAATTATGAATGTGTTGTCAATAAAACTAATATGGGATATTTTTGAACAAAAATACCTTAAGGAAACAACCCGAGATTATATGAAAAATATTACTTTTAATTTCATTAACGTCTTTTGTTGTACGCTACACCAAAAAGATCTTTTACAACATGCATCCCTTACTTGGATTGCGTTATACACAATCACGACCTTCCTCGATAGCTTGCTTCGTACGCAATAACGAGTTTCACTAAACAACGATATGCTATTAAAATATTATTAAATCTATCCATTATGAATAGTAATACCCACTTTTTGAAATTTTGTAAATTTTATTTTTCAAAATGGAATTCTTTTTTGGATTCGGAATATCGAAATTAGCCTAGGGTGAAATTTTTGTATTTTTCTGAAAACTTTCAATTTTGGTTGAATAGTGAAAACACTGGGTTACTATTTAAAAATCAAATTTTTATTTAAATAATTATTTATTTTATTTAAATTTATTTTAGGTCAAAATTGATACATAATACCTTTATATGTTCAATTTAATTCAGTGGAGTCATTTTATAATAATTTTAGATATATAAAAATTTTATTATACATTTCACCGACTTTTACCCACATCCTAAGAGAATTTCCAAATTCACATAAAACATAATTTTACCAATTCTATTAGTGGAATTTCAAAAATCAGAGAGACATGGTTAATTTCAGTAAGTAAAATGTGGTTCAATGAGATTAAAATAATTTTTGCGGAATAGTAACTTTTTACTTTTTTTTACCACGGTTAAATGTAAATAGGGTAATTAAGGGTAAAAATGATATTATTATTACCCTAAAACAAGTTCTAATTCTATTGGATAAGTGTAATTTTACCAAAAAAACCTTATGAATATAATATGACCATTTAGGCCTACCTAGATTAGATTAGGACATTTAATATTAATTTATTCAAAGAAGGGTTAAAATTGTTATAATCAATGTTTAATAAGTAAATAATTTTTAATATAGGGTTATACATAAGATAAATTCGACTATAAATATTAATTATAATGCTAAAACTATTTCCGACATAATGGTATTTTATTTTTAATTTTTAGACTTTAAATAATTTAATTTATTTATGACACAATGATGTTGCAAAAATTATATTATTAATGCAATATTGACATGAGTGATTTATAAATACCCAAATAAATGTAATTTGAGACTTTTTGTGAATTACACTAATTTTAAAGGTTAATATGGCACGTTAGTATTGATTTAATTAGCTTTGTTTTAACAAATAATTCTGTTATGATTTTCACAAAAATCAATTACCAAATAGTGTCAAAATTGACATAAAATAGTTTCTAAAGAAAATATTATGTTATTAATTGTTATTTTTTTAATAAAAATCTATGGTTGGGGAAAATGACTTTGATAAGGTTATATATATTAATAATAAACAACTTGGGGTTCTTTCGGCTTGTTATAGTAAGTTTATTAACCTTATTGTGTATGAAAACAAGAAGACACGGTAAAAGATAAATTATCTAACTTAAAGTTAAATCTATATGATATGGTTAAAATAGATACCAAAACTTGTCTAAATTCTATTTTATGAGAGGATTTCGACCCATACCAACCTTAGCTTCAAAATAAATAAATTTTGATCTATTAAAAACCGAATATGACTTTATAATAAAATAATATTTTTTGTTTTTCCAAAGGTGACCCTCTCCTACCTTATAAAAGGGCACCTCCTCCCTCTTTTCCTCACACCAATTTGAGTCTTAAATCTCGGCAAACCCCTGCCATATATTATCCTCCACTTCCCCAGAGACATCATAGAGGTGTTGGTTTTCTTCAAAGTCCAATTTTAGTGCCCTAAGAGGAGATCTCAAAGAGGCGCTTCAATGAAGAGGTAATGTCTATTAACAATTCTTTCAACATTATTTCTTGTTCTACTTATTCATATTTAGTTTTTTCATTATGAAGTAATAACAACAGTATCATTAATATACTGATATGTTATTATAATTATGAAACAACTATATTTCACCGTCTATCCACCCTACGGAAAATGAAATCATTGCGCGTGCGTACGTACATAATATCATCTCCACGCCGTGGTGTAATCTATTTTCCACCACAACCTTACTTGGAAGGGTATAATGGTGTAAATAATGACTATATGATTAGTTTAGAGTGATATTGATTCTAAAATAGTATAAATAAACTCCAATACAATTCCTCGATCATGGATATGATATCATCGCTCGTGCGTACGTACGGACTACCGTCTCCACGAACGCGATGAGATTCATTTTCCATAAATAACCATTCAAGAATGATTATAAAATATATATAATGAATAATAATGAAATATATGACATAATAATGCTACTGGATTTATGTATATATATATGTATGTCATCTATTTAATTTCATTTAATTCAATAAGGAAACGAAAATAGTGTTCATGCGTACGTACGACCTACCGTCTCCATTAACGGTGTATTTCATTCCTTTTATCGATATATAATATATATGTATATGATGAATATATATTATATATAAATCATGTTTTAAATTCGGGAATTATGTATATCAGGATATAATTAATAATATCAAGAACGACAAGTCGAAACACATACGAGAAATGAAACGATTTTACCCAAAACGCAACATTAACATGAATTTACAAAATAAAGGGTAATATAAAGTCATAAATGAACCATATATTATATCATAACAATGAAGATGATTATGTAATAATTCAATGACATTATTTAAATCATTATATAGGTGGTTCGGATAAGTACAAACCATATCGGACCTAAGGTAAGGGATAATTTTGCAAATCTCATTTTTATCCGAGATTGATTATTTGTAAGTATTTACAAAGGGTTATTTATATCATCCATGTCCATGTTTTATAAAAGTTTTTTAATGTATTTTTAAAGTCTTTTTTACCCATTATTTACTTTTCCTACATGGTATGTAAGGAACCTTTCTTTTTTTACTTTATGAGGTACCTTTTTGACTTTTCTGGAAAGTACGAGAAGAATGTTTTTTTATCTTATACGGCACGAACTGATTTTTATAGTTTTATAAAGCTTTATTTTCATGAAGCTTCCTTCAGAATATTTCATGACTATTTTCAACAAAATCCTTTTCTTTTAAAATTTTCCTGACATTTTGTGAAAATAAAATTATTTTCAATAAGAAAGGGTATTTTCATCAAGAATTCATTTCAAATGTTTTATCAAAACCATTTTATATATAAAATAACATTATTTCATATGTGTATATTTCATGCTTAATGTATCTATGATTTATATGGTTTCAATTTTCTTATGATGAAATTTCCATTTGTTTTATATGGTTTATGAGAAGATGGGATGATATTTAGGAAACCCATTTTATTCTTTGGGTTATGGTGAATGTTTTAAGTGTATTTTGTGGTACAAATAAGAATGATTTCATTATGAGATAGGTGGGACCTACATATCGCTACAATGCATTGGTTAAGAATATATATCTCATGAGATAGTCATGTCTAGAATGGTAACTTAATCCGGTTTAGTGTTACAGGACTGAAACGAGGAGTGAAATCAATTCAGAAAGGGACTTTGTCCACTAAGATGGTCATGGCACCAATGCCTTGGCTACTATGGAAATAATAACATGTGCTTAATGGTTTCCACAATTACATGCTTTATTCCCATGCTTTTTTATCATGATTGGCGTTCCCTTATGATATATGACTTCCGTACTTCCAAGATTCATGTCTTTCCTCACGATTTTGATGTTTAGATATTATGTTCATGTTTTTGCATTGAAATGTTTATGGATTGTTTTATGTACTCTATGTTTACCCTTACTGGGAATTTGATCTCATCCCTTTTATGTTTTCTTTTCCCCAGGATATAAAGAAAGGTTTTAGGTAAGAAAAAAAGGGTGTAAGATCATTATGGGAGATTTTGAATATCATTCACCATGATTAGAAGACTATATTTTGAGTTTCCAAAGACACTAAACTATTACAGTCCTTGTGTGTATATTTTTGTTATGTACAATGTATTCCACAAAAGTAATGTAATGTCCATGTATGTTATGCTTCTGGTCTCTACAGTTGGTATCAGAGGAAAAGGTGGTAGGAATGTATCTGATCCTTGGGAACTCTCACATGTGAGCGTTGGACGAAGCATGGCTCTCCACCCAAGGGCTTCATGAGGAAATGGCTACCACTGGGGATGGTGGTGTGTCCTGCCCAGGGGGTGTAGCCGCCCATGGAGTTCCCTGATAGGTATCAATTATAGTCCACTGGAAGTAATTACAGATCATTACAACCTTGATGTAATTTTCTGAATGAGGTACCTTTTGGAATTTTACCAAAAATGTGAAGGAAATATTTGTTTTATCTTACAAGTCATTAATAAAATCACCCTTTGTCATCACTTTTGAATGTTTTGAAAAATTAAATTAAATATTTTTATATTTATTTTGAATGAAAATTTTTATCCTAAATATATATATATATATATGTTTAAATGTGGATTTCCAATTTAAAGGTTATATTATTCAAGATTGGTTTTAATAATTTTGTAATTATTTTAATTCATTAACAATAATATATTTTTTTATTTTACACTAGGGATATTTTGTAAAAATATTATCCTTATACATTATATTGATGGTGTATGATTTGTTTGAATTGTGATAGTATTAAAATTCTATATGTTAGTTCTTCACGTGTGAGTAATTCTTGATTAAAACATGTTTATTACTTTATATTTTTTATTCACATAACGAATGTATTTGAACATACTATCTGGCGGGTGGGTGATATAATTATTTAGGTCATTGATGCATCAGTAGGTGTCATGAAACAAAATTTACTATGTATTTGGCTAAGGACTCACACTTTTATATCTATTTCTCATCTTGAGGATTTTACTTTATTTTTAGATGTCTAGGCACGAGGCCTCAATTGTATGTTTTACAAGTACGATAGTATGAATTCCATAATTATGGAATTAGTCATTGATATTCATGTGATTATTGAATATTTGTGATACACATGAATGTGTTCCATGATCTTGTGATTATTTATATCACAGTATTATATCATCATGTTTTCCTTCCATAATTTTATTGCCCTGATTTCATTGGTTAATGGAATTGTTTTCAGTAATTAAAATTTACATATTGATTATGCCTTATTTATTAATTTTATTGTCTTCTATATATAACCCACATTGATAATTTGAGATGAACCATATTTTGATACATTTACCATTATGATAGGAAGTGTACTATGATTGATATGAAATGATATTATTGTGATAATAATGTTATCCTAAATGAATGTACATTATTATATTTTATGTTTTCAAATATATTTCATATCAAAGTGTAAAAATATTATTTATCATTACAAATAAACTATTTGATCCTTAGGGATGTGATCAATTTTTTCGAATAACAATGTAATAAACTAGCAATCAAATCTATTCTACTATTTTCAATGTCTTTATAGTTGGTATTAGAGGATGTTTAGTATAACCCTTGTGATCCATATTTTGGAAAACATAGAATAGATAACATTACCCTATGACATACATTGGGGATATTTTGAAAAAATAATAATTAAATGATTCATATAAATATATTTTATGATTTTCATCTACCTTCATGGGTTTATAACTCTGAGGACTATCATAAATATAAATTCATATATCCTTCTTCTATAGTTTTATGTTATGGACGTACCATGGATAAATTCATTGTGATTTATCATATGTTTGAGGTAAATTTAACCATTTTTTATAAAATCGGATTCTGTGAAAAGGTAATTTGAGGAAAAATTATTTTATCTTATTTGTATAAAATATTAATGCCATATATAAAACCTAGTATTAATATAATAGATAATTTTAATGTAATATTATCCTATTGAACATGATTTATTTTGGAAAAAATAAGTTTTATAGATTACCTTTGTCATTAAAAAGTGAATTGATGATTAATTTTACCTATAGGGATGTTCATAATATTTTTGGGGAGAATTAATGGAATTAAAAAGAAATTTTTTTACAAAAAGAATAAAACACATGTTGTGCAATGCTGGTTTCATTCGTAAAGGTCTCAATAATTGAAGACACAACTAAATGAACACAAGGATTCAATGCCTTCTACTGTCATACGTGATGTATTGGTTACTGTGTCATCTTTTTCATAAATTATTAGAAACATGATAATTATATTGATTTTGGGAATCATATTTTAGGATAAAATAAATTTTAATTTTTTTGATTTTATGATAATTAATGTTATTTCAAGACAAAAGTTATGTAGTTGGTTTTGGGAAAATAATCCCTCAAGAAACCATTGTATTATTTTTTAGATTGATTGAGTTTGATGACAAAGAGGGATTTCAAGATAATTTTTGGAGTTCAGAGATATTTTTGACATGGTATATTGAAAAATATCCAAGACAAAGGAATAGATTCCCATGAACTGGTACATAAAATTTTGTACTCAAGGGAACATAATTTCCTAGAGCTTTCCAAATCTATGGTGTAAAAAAATTTGGATTTTGGATTGAGTTGTGAAAAGTGTATTTCCTTGAATTCCGCATTACAAGATGGTTAAGGCATGAGTTTGAAAATTTTGGATTCATGAATACTGTTTCATGAAGGATCAAGGAATTCTCATTGTTGATCTTTGCTAACAATGTCAGGAGTCACGAACGAAGAGTGTTAAGAGCATAATGGTGTTGCAATGGTTTTTCATGGAACACCCTGTTATTACAAAAAGCATAAAAAATGTAATATTTAGCTGTGGATTTATAAAAAGGGGAGCACCACAAAGGAAATTGAGAAGATTTTTGAAATGGTAATGACATGGTCTGGATGGTTATGAAATCGTTTGAAAACCTAAAAATAGGCTTATACCCCGATTTAAAATGATAAGAGAGATATAACGAAGACATTAAGTCTCTATAATCATAAATGCGGTTCACGATGGGTGGTTCACGAGGGTGATATGTGAATTGATTTTTAAATTCTATAAAATCTAATTGAATGTTTTGAGTTTCACTAAAGTTGGGAAATTCACATAGGCTAAGTAAGCATCATGAAATGAATGAATTTTGAGAAAGTTAGTTGAGATTCATGAAAGAGATGTGATTTGTGAAGGGTAATTGAGCTTTGAAAAAAGGTGGGAGATTTGCGAATGTAGTTTGAGCTTTAAAAAATGTGGAGCTTTGTGAAGGCCGTGTGCATCAAGAAATTGTTTTAGAAGGTATTTCATAGTAATAAATGGTAAATTGGTATACATCTATTAGATTAATGTGAATCATTAATAGTACATCCATCAACATATAAGGATGTATGAATTCATGAAAATTTAGGTATGTGTATGTCCATCAACTATGAGTAAACCCCTTCAAAGAGTATTGAGTGAAAGAAGAAGAAAACAACAATCTTTCTCACTAGTAGTGAGATTGAAAAAGAGCCATATGGAGTGGACCATGAGAATGTAGAATGTATGCCCTAAAACTCGTAAAGGTAGTGAGCCTAGGTATAGATTATATCTAGCCTGAATAATAATTATTGGTGGTGAGGCTTTGTGAATATGGTTCAATTGGAACATCGTCATTGTATGCTCCTTGGATGCAACATAGTGAGGGTGAACCATGTAAATAATGAGGTTTCATTATTCTTTATTTCCTACATTTCATTGATAGAATCACCATTAGATAAATAACGACATAATAATATTAGCATTTAAAATTACATGAAAACAAATTTACACTTATAATAATGGTTTTAAGATGAATTGGAGAATAAAGAATTAAAAAAATAATATCTATAGCATGATTCACCTCCCTCTCATGGTATCTAAACCCATTTTAGGCCTCACAATTTGTATTAAAGGATAGGGTTATTTTATCAAAAAAAAAATTTCTCGGACGTGTATCAGTTAATTGTTGACGTTAAAGATTCAATCAACTCTTATATTGGTGTACAATGGAAAAGAGAATAAAATCAAAGAATAAGCTGATGTTATGAGGTATTTCTTAGTGTTGAAGTGATTTTAGAAAATTTATGATTTAGTTAATTTAATACAATAGTTTACTAAAGGAATGTTTGGTTGAAATAGACATGAAAAAATCAGACTCATTTATGATGTTGTAGGAATGAGTGAAGAAATTAACATTCCAGGTTATGTTGAAACTATTGATGATGAATAATTTCCAAGAATTACAAAAGTGGAATATATCCATGAAACAATAGAATTAGATTAGAAATATGATTAAGAAATAAAATATATAGATATATGAATACAAGAACTAGATTTTTAGGTCAACAAGATAAGAGGTTAAAATCAATGGTTTCTTGATGTGGATACTAATCTAAGGGAGAAAATGATTCTCAAGTAGAAGAACTAAAAAATATGACTTGAATGGTAGAAAACCCAAAAGGTGAAGAAAATAAAGAGAATCAAATGTATGTTGTAATTTGGAATCTAAAATCCAGAAATGTTTATCATGCTATAGAGCATTATAAACTAGTTTGTAATAACCAAATGCTACAATAAGGGAATGCTTGTTGTTCTGATTCTATTTCTAAAGATAAATTTATAATAAATTAGTAAACTGACAAGTATTATAATATCACATGTGTGTTTGAATATCAGATAAGTATAGGTATGAATATAATTAAATTAATTAATTTTCAACATGAATAAATGGATATCAATAATAAACAATTGAGAGAAGAGCTAAAAGTAATGAAGAAATAAGTAGAAATCTCTAATTCCAAAGGAAAACCCTAGTTGAATGATGCTCTACACTTACTATTCGATTATCTAGAAGTGAGTGATGATGAAATTAAAAAAAATATGCTACTTTATAAGAGAATCATAATAACATTATATATTTTTAAATGATTTCAAAAATTTCAAACAACCAATACTGGATATGATGAACCTACTCCCATGCATGAGAGGAAATGTTCTATGAAAAGTTCCGGAGATAAGAAAAATATTATAGGTGTTAGATATTGACCTAAAAATAATTACATAGTAAGTAGTGATATCATGTGCTATTTTTTATAGCATTCTTGGTCATACATTTAGTTTTTGTTCTGAATCCTTTGAATATATATCAAATTTTTAAGAATAAATATTATTATTTTTTTGAATAAGCAGACACCTATCGAAATGTCTTAAATGAACATCTCTTATAAGAAATAATCCATCATATGCTATTATTGTGGATGATTGGGACACAACATTAATATATTTCATGAAGCCGAAGGAATTATTCATATAAGAAGAAGAAGAAATTTGAATGCATCAACATCACTATCAAGACATGAGGACACAAGGATTTATTTTAATGGGAGATTTTTTATATTTTATAATAATGGGAATATGGAAAGATATTGTGGTAGGAAGACAGAAGTGAAGGAAAAGGAAATAAAAAGAAGATCCTCAACTCTGGCTATGTAATAAAGAAGGATAATATTGTATGATATATTGAAAAGTTAAAAAATAGGTTCATAACCTCAGGAGAATCACAATGAGTTCAATAAAAGGAGTATTAATCACATACTCGGCAACACTCACAACAACGCTCTACGAATGAATGTGAACAAACCTATAACAAAAATCCAATGGATAATTCATTTGTGATTACGAAGAATGTACTTTCTATAAAAAACTCACAAATAACTATAAATAGTTTCATGGCTCTAAGAAATGATAAAAGAAAAATGAACAAATATTGTCTCCAAAATCTCACATATTACACATGGGGAGAAGTTATGTAAGGAAAAATAGACCTCCAAGACAGTAGTATGAAATATATGACAGCTATATGAGAGATTCTTACACCTATAAAAAGTTTTTAAAATGGAATATTAGTGGAGGATTGAAAATAGATATTTATAAAAATGGTTTCAACCCAAAATTTTGAAAAAGGAATTTCCTTGAGAATAAAAATATTTTAAGAGTACTGAGCATGTGGGAAAATAATTTCTAGTCATTTGGTCATAACATTTGAGGTTGGTTGAGCAGTTTATATAACCCCAAAAAAGAGTACATTGGTTTGTAATAAAGTATAAAACGGATGATCCATCAAGACTAACAAGAATCCTATTATTTAAGATTCTATAGTGTCCTCTCTAAAAATTTTTATAAATTTTATTAACTAATGTTCATGTGTGGTAGGTTCATGGGTAGATTAAATACAACAGTACGTGGCATCAAAATATGCATAATGGTGTTTTGATTTTCTCTAGAATTTCAACTAATTCTATTGACTCACAATTTATGAATAATTAATCTGGAAGAATTCCTTGAAAAGGGTTAATGGTTTCAAGATTCCAGAAATGTATGAAATTCATTGATATAAATATATTGTGATTATGTTATTTACATTATATATTGTTTCTTATATTTATTTCTAACTCAATATGACTAAATTTTTTGTTGAGGGCTCATTAAAAACTACCACATGGGATTAAACTACAGTGATCAAGATATAAGTATATCATCGTGAGTTGATGTTGAAAATAATGATTCATAAGAAGGTAATGATGATGAGCATGAGGAAGCAGATGGAGATGAGATCTGGGTTTAAGCAATGAATGATGAAATTCACCAAATAGAAAATAATCAGACCAGAGATATTGTTTCGTGAACAATAGATAAAAATGTCATCATGGCTAAATAGATTTTCACAACTAGATGAAAATATATGGAACCATGATTTGAGGAAAAAATAGATAGTGTAAAAAGGGTACTCCCATATAAATAGTATTTATTTTTATGAGACATTTTCACTTGTTCCATGGAAAGATAAAATTAGATTATTATTGTCCATAATAGTGAAAAGAAGGTTTTTAATTTTCTATATGGATATCAAATCAGAATTTTTGAGTGGGGTTCTAGAATTAGAAGTATATATTGAAAAACAATATGATTTTCTCATTAATTATGATGAGAAGAGAGCATTTCTGTTGAATAATACATTGTTTGTGTTGAATCAGGCTTCTAGAGAATGGTAATAGAGACTAGATCCGTTTTTATGAATATTGGATTTTAGTGTGGTGGAGTTCAATAAAATATCTATGTCAATAATGATAGTAATAATAGTATAATGGTGATGGATTTTGTTGATGAAATAACATTCATTGGATGAGATGAAGCATAATGTAGTGGGTTTTCTAAATACCTAAAAGTGAGTTTGAAATGTCAATGATTGGTGACATGAAATTTTTCATTGGTTTATAGGTGAAATAAATAATAAATGACACTTCCATTTCTATATCGAAATATTTAAAAGTGGTTATGAGAAGAATTGGAATGTATAATTCCAAGGATATGATGACTCTTATGGATACCTGGATTAAACAATATCGTGTTGATGTAGGAAAAGCTGTCAAGGTCCCAAAATATACGAAGATCATTAGAAGTATATTTTACTTAATAGAGACATGACTAGATATTGTTTTTTCACATGTAAAGAATCACTGTATCATAGTAATCACATAAAAAGAAACATTATTTCAGTGAAAATTGTACTTCGTTATATCAATGGAATGGTGGATCTTATTTAGATTTTCAGTGAAAAATATCAGCAGGAGTTATTGAGATATACAAATATATATTGGGAAGGTTTATAAAATGATAGGAAATCAATGTTAGGATATTATTTTAATATTATTGGATTGTGTATTTCATTTCTAAGAAAGGAACATGATTACATTTCATTGAGAACTGCCTGAGAAAAATACATTACTACTACTCATGCATGGACATAATTATTATGGATGAAGAAACATCTTGAGGATATGGGATTTTATGTGAAGTCTCCAATCATAATCCATTGAGTTAATTCAAGTACTATAAATATGAGTGGAAATCTATTCAATCACTCAAGGAAAAAGCATATTGAAAAAAAAAATCATTCTATTAAAGGGAATGTGGAGAAACTACTTGTGACGTTGGAGTGTGTCCCTATAGATCTATATGTTATATACATTCTATCTAAGGCCATACCCAAAGAAAAATTTGAGGGAAATCAGCTAGCTTTTGGAGTTTAGTCAACTCCCTGCACATGAAAAAGTATGGATACCACAAATGAGAGATCTTTGGGTTTGTTGAAAAAGGGGGATATATTGTGAATGTGAAAAAAATGTATGTGTTTTATTTATGACACGGGGAGAAGCTGATAGGTGGAGCAGTGAGATAGGGGGAGTTGCGAGATAGGGAAATTTTTAAATATAATAATTCTAGAAGTGTTTAATCAAAGGATATATATCATGATATTTGGAGTTCATGATATAAGTAATTGAATGGATACGAATAAAGTTGTTCATTCATGAACCTTGAATATTACTCTTGTTTCTTACACTTAGCATAGATCATATCTGCTGAGAGTTTGTGCTGATTAATTATTTGATTTCAATATACATCACTTGATGTGAATAGTGGTAGAAGATGGATTAACAAATAAATAGTTATCAAATTATGAATGTGTTGTCAATAAAACTAATATGGGATATTGTTGAACAAAAATCCCTCAAGGTAACACCCCGAGATTATATGAAAAATATTCCTTTTAATTTCATTAACGTCTTTTGTTGTACGCTACACAAAAAGGATCTTGCACTATACGCATCCCTGACTTTGATTGCATTATACGCAATCGTGACCTTCCTCGATAGCTTGCGTCATACGCAATAACGAGTTTCACTAAACAACGATATGCTATTAAAATATTATTAAAACTAGCCATTATGAATAGTAATACCCACTTTTTAAATTTTTTTAAATTTTGTTTTTCAAAATGGAATTCATTTTTGGATTCGGAATATCGAAATTATCCTCGGGTGAAATTTTGGTATTTTTCTGAAGACTTTCAATTTTTGATGAATAGTGAAAACACTGGGTTACTATTTAAAAATCATATTTTTATTTAAATAATTATTTATTTTATTTAAATTTATTTTAGGTCAAAATTGATACATAATACCTTTATATGTACAATGTAATTCATTGGAGTCATTTTATAATAATTTTAGAAATATAAAAATTTTATTGAACTTTTCACCGTCTTTTACCCACATCCTATGAGAATGTCCAAATTCACATAAAACATAATTTTACCAATTCTATGAGTGTAATTTCAAAAATCCGAGAGACACGGTTAATGTTAGTAAGTAAAATGTGGTTCAATGAGATTAAAATAATTTTTGGGGAATAGTAACTTTTTTTTACCACGGTTAAAAGTAAATAGAGTAGTTAAGGGTAAAAATGATATTATTATTACCCTAAAACATGTTATAATTCTATTGGATAAGTGTAATTTGACCAAAAACAACCTTATGAATAAAATATGACCATTTAGGCCCACTTGGATTAGATTAGGACATTTAATATTAATTTATTCAAAGAAGGGTTAAAATTATTATAATCAATGTTTAATAAGTAAATCATTTTTAATATAGGGTTATACAGAAGATAAATTCGACTATAAATATTAATTATAAAGATAAAAATATTTCCTACATAATGGTATTTTATTTGTAATTTTTATACTTTAAATAATTTAATTTATTTATGATACAATGATGGTGAAATAATTATATTATTAATGAAATATTGACATAAGTGATGTTATAAATACCCAAATAAATGTAATTGGAGACTTTTTATGAATTCCACTAATTTTAAAGATTAATAGGACATGTTAGTATTGATTTAATTAACTTTGTTTTAACAAATCATTCTGTTATGATTTTCACAAAAATCAATTACCAAATAGTGTCAAAATTGACATAAAATAGTTTTTAAAGAAAATATTATGATATTAATTGTTATTTTATTAATAAAAATATAAATATTGGGAGAATGACTTTGATAAGGTTATATATATTAATAATAAACAACTTGGGGTTCGTTTGGCTTGTTATAGTAAGTTTATTAACCCTATAGTGTAAGAAAACAAGAAGACAAGGTAAAAGATAAATTATCTATCTTAAAGTTAAATCTATATGATATGGTTAAAATAGATACCGAAACTTGTCTAAATTATATTTTATGAGAGTCTTTAGACCCATACCCACCTTAGCTTCAAAATAAATAAATTTTGATCTACGAAAAACCGAATATGACTTTATAATAAAATAATATTTTTAGTTTATCCAAAGGTGCCCCTATCCTCCCTTATAAAAGGGAACCTCCTCCCTCTCTTCCTCACACCACATTGAGTCTTAAATCTCGGTAAAACCCGGCCATATATTCTTATCCACTTCCCTAGAGACATCATAGAGGTATTGGTTTTCTTCAAAGACCAATTTTAGTGCCCTAAGTGGAGATCTCAAAGAGGCGCTTCAAAGAAGAAGTAATGTCTGTTACCAATTCATTCAACTTTATTTCTTCTTCTACTTATTCTTATTTAGCTGTATCATTATGAAATAATAACATCAGTTTCATTCATATAATGATATGTTATTATAATTATGAAACAACCGTATTTCACCATCTATCCACCCTACGGAAAATTAAATCACTGCGCGTGCGTACGTACGGAATATCGTCTCCACGCTGTGGTGTAATCTATTTTCCACCACCACCTTACATGGATGGGTATAATGGTGTAAATAATGACTATATGATTATTTTAGAGTGATATTGATTCTAAAATAGTATACATAAACTCCAATACAATTCCACTATCATGGGAATGATATCATCGCTCGTGTGTATGTACGGACTACCGTCTCCACGAACGTGATGAGATTCATTTTCCATAATTAACCATTCAAGAATGATTATAAAATATATATAATGAATAATAATGAAATATATGACATAATAATGCTACTGGATTTATGTATATATATATGAATTTCATCTATTTAATTTCATTTAATTCAATAAGGAAATGAAAACAACGTTCATGCGTACGTACGACCTACCGTCTCCATTAACGGTGTATTTCATTCCTTTTATCGATCTATAATATATATGTATATGATGAATATATATTATATATAAATCATGTTTTAAATTCTGGAATTATGTAAATCAGTATATAATTAATAATATCAAGAACAACAAGTCGAAACACATACGAAAAATGAAACGATTTTACCCAAAACGCTACATTAAGATGAATTTACAAAATAACGGGTAATATAAAGTCAAAAATGAACCATATATGATATCATAAAAATGAAGATGATTATGTAATAATTCAATGACATTATTTAAATCATTATACAGGTGATTAGGATAAGTACAAACCATATCGGACCTAAGCTAAGGGATAATTTTGCAAATATCATTTTTATCCGAGATTGATTATTTGTAAGTATTTACAAGGGTTATTTCTATCATCCATGTCCAGGTTTTATAAAACTGTTTTCATGTATTTTTAATGTCTTTTTTACCCATTCTTGAATTTTCCTACATGGTATGTAAGGAACCTATCTTTTTTTACGTTACGAGGTACTTTTTTGACTATTCTGGAAAAAGTACGAGAAGAAAGTTTTTTTTAACTTATACGGAATGAACGGATTTTTACGGTTTTATAAAGCCTTATTTTCATGAATCTTCCTTCAGAATATTTCATGACTATTTTCAACAAAATCATTTTCTTTTAAAATTTTCATGACATTTTGTGAAAATAACATGATTTTGAATAAAAGAGGGTATTTTCCTCAAGAATTCATTTCAAATGTTTTATCAAAACCATTTTCCATATAAAATAACAATATTTCATATGTGTATATTTCAAGTTTAATGTATCTATGATTTATATGGTTTCACTTTTCTTATGATGAAATTTCCATTTGTTTTGTATGGATTATGAGATGATGGGAAGATGTTTATGAAACCCATTTTATTCTTTGGGTTATGGTGAATGTTTTAAGTTTATTTTGTGGCACAAGTAAGAATGATTTCATTATTAGATAGGTGGGACCTACATATCTCCACAATGAATTGGGTAAAGATATATATCTCATGAGATAGTCATGGCTAGAACGGTAACTTAATCTGGTTCAGTGTTACAGGACTGAAACGAGGAGTGAACTCGATTCAGAAAGGGACTTTGTCCACTAAGATGGTCTTGGCAACAATGCCTTGGATACTATGGAAATAATAACATGTGCTTAATGGTTTCCACAATTACATGCTTTATTCTCATGCTATTTTATCATGATTGGAATTCCCTTATGATATATGACTTACGTACTTCCAAGATTCATGTCTTTGCTCAAGATTTTGATGTTTAGATATTATGTTCATGTTTTTGCATTCAAATGTCTATGGATTGTTTAATGTTCTCTATGTTTACCCTTACTGGGAATTTGAGCTCATCCCTTTTATGTTTTCTTTTCCCCAGGATATAAAGAAAGGTTTTAGGTAAGAAAGAAAAGGGGGTAAGATCTTTATGGGAGATGTTGAAGATCTTTCACCACAACTAGATGATTATATTCTGAGTTTCCAAATACACTAAACTATTACGGTCCTTGTGTGTATATTTTTGTTATGTACAATGTATTCTGCAAAAGTAATGTAATGTCCATGTACGTCAAGCTTCGGGTCTCTACAGTTGGTATCAGAGGCAAAAGAGGTAGGAATGTATCCGATCCTTGGGAACTCTCACATGTGAGTGTTGGACGAAGCATGGCTCTCCGCCCAAGGGCTTCATGAGGAAATGGCTGCCATTGGGGATGGTGGTGTGTCCTGCCCAGGGGGTGTAGCTGCCCATAGAGTGCCCTGATAGGTATCAATTATAGTCCACTAGAAGTAATTACAGACCGTTACAACCTTGATGTCATTTTTTGAATGAGGTACCTTTTTAAATTTTACCAAAAATGTGAAGGAAATATTTGTTTTATCTTACAAGTCATTAATAAAATCACCCTCTATCATCACTTATAAATGTTTTGAAAAATTAAAATAAATCTTTTGATATTTATTTTGAATGATGATTTTTATCCTAATAATATATATATTTATATATATATATATGTTTAAATGTGGATTTCCAATTTAAAGGTTATATTATTCAATATTGGTTTTAATAATTTTGTTATAATTTTAATTCATTAACAAGAATAAAATTTTTTATTTTACATTAGGGATATTTTGTAAAAATATGATCCTTATAAATTATATTGATGGTGTATAATTAGTTTGAATTGTGATAGTATTAAAATTATATATGTTAGTTCTTCATGTGTGAGTAATTATTGATTAAAACATGTTTATTAAGTTATATTTTATATTCACATAACGAATGTATTTCAACAGACTATGTGGTGGGTGGGGGATATAATTATTTAGGTCATTGATGCTTCAGTAGGTGTCATGAAACAAAATTTACTATGTATTTGGCTAAGGAATCACACTTTTATATCTATTTCTCAGCTTGAGGATTTTACTTTATTTTTAGATGTCTAGGCGCGAGGCCTCAATTGTATATTTTACAAGTACGATAGTATGAATTCCATAATTATGGAATTAGTCATTGATATCCGTGTGATTATTTAATATTTGTGATACACATGAATGTGTTCCTTGATCTTGCGATTATTTATATCACAGTATTTTATCATCATTTTTTCCTTCCATATTATTTATTGAACTGATTTCATTAGTTAATGGAATTGTTTTCAGTAATTAAAATTTACATATTGATCATGCCTTATTTATTAATTTTAACGTCTTCTGTATATAACCCTCATTGATAATTTGAGATGAACCATATTTTGATACATTTACCATGATGATATGAAGTGTACTATGATTGATATGAAATGATATTATTGTGATGATAATGTTATCCTAAATGAATGTACATTATTATATTTTATGTTTTCAAATATATGTCATATCAAACTGTAAAAATATTATTTATCACTACAAATAAACTATTTGATCCTTAGGGATGTGATCGATTTTTTGGAATAACAATGTAATAAACTAACAATAGAATCTATTCTAGTATATTCAATGTCTTTATAGTTGGTATTAGAGGATGTTTAGTATAACCCTTGTGATCCATATTTTGGAAAACATAGAATAGATAACATTACCCTATGACATAAATTAGGGATATTTTGAAAAAACAATAATTAAATGATTCCTATAAATTTATTTTATGATTTTCATCTACCATCATGGGTTTATAACTCTAAGGACTATCATAAATATAAATTAATATATCCTTCTTCTATATTTTCATGTTATGGAAGTACCTTGGATAAATTCATTGTGATTTATCATATGTTTGAGGTAAATTTAACCATTTTTTATAAAATCTGATTCTGTGAAAAGGTAATTTGAGGAATAATTATTTTATCTTATTTGTATAAAATATTAATGCAATATATAAAACCTAGTATTAATATAATAGATAATGTTAATGTAATATTATCCTATTGAACATGATTTATTTTGGAAAAAATAAGTTTTATAGATTACCTTTGTCGTTAAAAAGTGATTTGATGATTAATTTTACCTATAGGGATGTTCATAATATTTTTGGGGAGAATTAATGGAATTAAAAAGAATTTTTTTTGCAAAAAGGATAAAACACATGTTTTGCAATGCTGGTTTAATTCGTAAAGGTCTCAATAATTGAAGACACAACTAAATGAACACAAGGTTTCAATGCCTTCTACTGATGTACGTGATGTATTGGTTACTGTGACATCTTTTTCATAAATTATTAAAAACATGATAATTATATTGATTTTGGGAAACATATTTTAGGATAATATATTTTTTAATTTTTTTTGATTTTATGATAATTAATGTTATTTCAAGAGAAAAGTTATGTAGTTGGTTTTGGGGAACTAATCCCTCAATAAACCATTGTATTATTTTTTAGATTGATTGAGTTTGATGACAAAGAGGGATTCCAAGATAATTTTTGAGGTTCAGAGATAATTTTGACATGGTATATTGAAAAATATCCAAGACAAAGGAATAGATTCCCATGAACTGGTACATAAAATTGTGTACTCAAGGCAACATCATTTCCTAGAGCTTCCCAAATCTATGGTGTCAAAAAATTTAGATTTTGGATTGAGTTGTGAAAAGTGTATTTCCAGGAATTCCACATTACAAGATGGTTAAGGCATGAGTTTGAAAATTTTGGATTCATGAATAGTGTTTCATGAATGATCAAGGAATTCTTAATGTTGATATTTAATAATAATGCCAGGAGTCATGAATGAAGTGGGTTAAGAGCATCATGGTGTTGCAATGGTTTTTCATGGAACACCCTATGATTAAAAAAAGCATAAAAAATGTAAAATTTATCTGTGGATTTATAAAAAGGGGAGCACCACAAAGGAAATTGAGAAGATTTTTGAAATGGTAATGACATGGTCTAGATGGTTATGAAATCGGTTGAAAACCTAAAAATAGGCCTATACTCCACTTTAATAGGAGAAGATAGATATAAAGAAGGCGTTAAGTCTCTATAATCATAAATGCGGTTCACGATGGGTGGTTCGCGAGGGTGATATGTGAATGGATTTTTAAATTCTATAAAATCTAATTGAATGTTTTTAGTTTCACTAAAGTTTGGAAATTCACAGAGGCTAAGTAAGCATCATGAAATGAATGAATTTAGCGAAGTTTAGATGAGATTCACGAAAGAGATGTGATTTGTGAAGGGTAATTGAACTTTGAAAAAGGGTGGGAGATTCACAAATGTAGTTTGAGCTTTGAAAAATGTGGAGCTTTGTGAAGGCAGTGTGCATCAATAAATTGTTTTAGAAGGTATTTCATAGAAATCAATGGTAAATTGGTATTCATCTATTAGATGAATGTGAAACATTAATAGTACATCCATCATCATATAAGGATGTATGAATTCATGAAAATTTAGGTATGTATGTGTCCATCAACTATGAGTAAACCCCTTCAAAGAGTATTGAGTGAAAGAAGAAGAAAACAACAATCATTCTCACTAGTAGTGAGACTGAGAAAGATCCATAGGGAGGGGACCATGAGAATGCAGTAAGTATGCCTTAAAACTCATAAAGTTAGTGAGCCAAGGTACAGATTATATCTAACCTGTATAATAATTATTGGTGTTGAGGCTTTGTGAATATGGTTCAATTGGAACATCGCCATTGTATGCTCCTTGGATGTAAGTGAGTGAGGGTGAACCATGTAAATAATAATGTTTCCTTATTCTTTATTTCCTACATTTCATTGAAAGAATCATCATTAGATGAATAAAGACATAATAATATTAGAATTTAAAATTACCTGAAAACAAATTTACACTTATAATAAAGGTTTTAAGAGGAATTGGAGAATGATGAATACAAAAAATAATATCTATAGCATGATTCACCTCCCTATCATGGAATCTAAACCCATTTTAGGCATCACAATTGTTATTAAAGGATAGGTTTATTTTATCAAAAAAAATTTCTCTGACTTGTATCAGTTAATTGTTGAGGTTAAAGATTCAATCAACTCTTATATTGGTGTACAATGGAAAAGGGGATAAAATCAAAGAATAAGCTGATGTTATGAGGTATTTCGTAGTGTTGAAGTGATTTTACAGAAGTTATGATTTAGTTAATTTAATACAATAATTTACTAAAGGAATGTTTGGATGAAACAGACATGAAAAAATTACACACAATTTATGATGTTGTAGGAATGAGTGAAGAAATTAACATTCCAGGTTATGTTGAAACTATTGATGATGAAGAATTTCCACGAATTCCAAAAGTGGAATCTATCCATGAAACAAAAGAATTAGATTATAAATATGATGAAGAAATAAAATATATAGATATATAAATACAAGAACTAGATTTTTAGGTCAACAAGAAAGGAGGTTAAAATCAATGGATTCTTGATGTGGATACTAATCTAAGGGAGAAAATGATTCTCAAGTAGAAGAACTAAAAAATATGACTTGAATGGTAGAAAACCCAAAAGGAGAAGAAAATAAAGAGAATAAAATGTATGTTGTAATTTGGAATCTAAAATCCAGAAATGTTGATCATACTATAGAGTAGTATAAACTAGTTTGTAATAACCAAATGCTACAATAAGGTAATGCATGTTGTTCTGATTCTATTTCTAAAGATAAATTTATAATAAATTAGTAAACTAACATGTTTTATAATATCACATGTGAGTTTGAATATGAGATAAGTAGAGGTATGAATATAATTAAATTAATTAATTTTCAACATGAATAAATGGATATCAATAATCAAAAATTGAGAAAAGATCTAAAAGTAATGAAGAAATAAGTAAAAATCTCTAATTCCAAAGGAAAACCCTAGTTGAATGATGCTCTACACTTACTATTCGATTATCTAGAAGTGAGTGATGATGAAATTATAAAAAAATATTCTACTTTATATGAGAATCATAATAATATTATATATTTTTAAATGCTTTCAAATTTTCAAATAAACCCACACTGGATATGATGAACCTACTCCCATGCAAGAGAAGAAATGTTCTATGAAAAGTTCTAGAGATACGAAAACTATTATAGGTGTTAGATATTGACCTAAAAATAATTAAATAGTAAGTAGTGATATCATGTTCTATTTTTTATAGCATGCATGGTCATACATTTAGTTTTTTTTCTAAATCCTTAGAATATATATCAAATTTTTAAGAATAAATATTATTATTTTTTTGAATAAGCATACACCTATCGAAATGTCTTAAATGAACACATCTTATAAGAAATAATCCATCATATGCTATTATTGTGGATGATTGGGACACAACATTAATATATGTCATGAAGCCGAAGAAATTAATCATAGGAGAAGTAGAAGAAATTTGAATGCATCAACATCACTATCAAGACATGATATCACAAGGATTGTTTGTAATGGGAGATGTTTTATATTTTATAATAATGTGAATATGGAAAGATATTGTGGTAGGAAGACAGAAGTGAAGGAAAAGGAAGTCAATAGAAGATCCCCAACTCTGGCTATGTAATAAAAAATGATAATATTGGATGACATATTGAAAAGTTAAAAAATAGGTTCACAACCTCAGGAGAATCACAATGAGTTCAATAAAAGGAGTATTAATCACATACTCTAAAACACTCACAACAACTCTCTACGAATGAATGTGAACAAACATATAACAAAAATCCACTGGATACTAAAATTTTTATTATGAAGAATGTACTTTCTATAACAAACTCACTAATAACTATAAATAGTGTCATGACTCTAAGAAATAATAAAAGAAAAATGAATAAATATTGTCTCCATAATATCACATATTACACATGGGGAGAAGTGATGTAAGGAAACATAGACCTCCAAGAATGTAATATGAAATATATGACAGCTATATGAGAGATTCTTACACCTAGAAAATGTTTTTAAAAAGGCATATTAGTGGAGCATCAAAAATAGATATTTATAAAAATGGTTTCAACCCAAAATTTTGAAAAAGGAATTTCCTTGAGAATAAAAATATTTGAAGAGTACTGAGTATCTGGGAAAATAATTTCAAGCCATTTGGTCATAACAGTTGTGGTTGGTTGAGCAGTTTATATAACCACAAAAAAGGGTACATTGGTTTGTAAGAATGTATAAAAGGGATGATCCATCAAGACTAACAAGAATCCTATTATTTAGGATTCTATAGTGTCCTCTCTACAATTTTTTATAAATTCTATTAACTAATGTTCATGTGTGGTAGGTTCATGGGTACATAAAATACAACAGTAAGTGGCATCAAAATATGCATAATGGTGTTTTGACTTTCTCTAGAATTTCAACTAATTCAATTGACTCACAATTTATGAATAATTAATATGGAAGAATTCCTTGAAAAGGTTTAATGGTTTCAAGATTCCAGAAATGTATGAAATTAATTGATATAAATATATATTTATTATGTTATTTACATTATATATTGTTTCTTATATTTATTTCTAACTCAATATGACTAAAAGTTTTGTTGAGGGCTCATTAAAAACTACCACATGGGATTAAACTATAGTGATCAAGATATAAGTATATCATGGTGAGTTGATGTTGAAAATAATGATTCATAAGAAGGTAATGATGATGAGCATAAGGAAGCAGATGGAGATGAGATCTGGGTTTAAGCTATGAATGATGAAATTCACCAAATAGAAAATATTCAGACCAGAGATATTGTTTCGTGACCAATAGATAAAAATGTCATCATGGCTAAATATATTTTCACAACTAGATGAAAATATATGGAACCATTATTTGAGGAAAAAATAGATAGTGTAAAAGGGTACTCCCATATAAATAGTATTTATTTTTATAAGACATTTTCACTTGTTCCATGGAACGAGAAAATTAGATTATTATTGTCCATAATAGTGAAAAGAAGGTTTTTAATTTTCAATATGGATATATAATCAGAATTTTTGAGTGGGGTTCTAGAATTAGAAGTATATATTGAAAACCAGATGGTTTTCTCATTAATTATGATGAGAACAGAGCATTTCAGTTGAATAATACATTGTTTGTGTTGAATCAGGCTTTTAGAGAATGGTAATCGAGACTAGATCAGTTTTTTATGAACATGGGATTTTAGTGTGGTGGAGTTCGATAAGATAACTATGTCAATAATTATAGTAATAATAGTATAATAGTGATGGATTCTGTTGATGAAATAACATTCATTGGATGAGATGAAGCATAATGTAGTGGGTTTTCTAGATACCTAAAAAGTGAGTTTGAAATGTCAATGATTGGTGACATGACATTTTTCATTGGTTTATAGGTGAAATAAATAATAAATGACACTTCCATTTCTATATCCAAATATTTCAAAGTTGTTATGAGAAGAATTAGAATGTATAATTCCAAGGATATGATGACTCTTTTGGATACCTGAATTAAACAATATCGTGATGATGTAGGAAAAGTGGTCAAGGTCCCAAAATATAGGAAGATCATTAGAAGTATATTTTACTTAATAGCGACATGACTAGATATTTATTTTTCACATGTAAAGAAGCACTGAATCATAGTAATCCCATAAAAAGACACATTATTTCAGTGAAAATTGTACTTCATTATATCAATGGAATGGAGGATATTATTTTGATTTTCAGTGAAAAATATCAGAAGGAGTTATTGAGATATATAGATATATATTGGGATGGTTTATAAAATGATAGGAAATCAATGTTAGGATATTATTTCAATATTATTAGATTGTGTATTTAGTTTCTAAGAAAGGAACATGATTACATTTCATTGAGAACCGAATGAGAAAAATACATTGTTAGTACTCATGCATGTACAAAATTATTATGGATGAAGAAACATCTTGATGATATTGGATTTTATGTGAAGTCTCTGATCATAATCCCTTGAGATAATTCAAGTAATATAAATATGAGTGGAAATATATTCAATCACTCAAGGAAAAAGAATATTGAAATAAATATTCATTCTATTAAAGTGAATGTGGAGAAACTACTTGTGAAGTTGGAGTATATCCCTATAGAACTATATGTTATATACATTCTATATAAGGCCATACCCAAAGAAGCATTTGAGGGAAATCAGCTAGCTTTTGGATTTTAGTCAACTCCCTACACTTGAAAAAGTATGGATACCACAAATGAGTGATCTTTGGGTTTGTTGAAAAAGGGGGATATATTGTGAATGTGAAAAAAGTGAATATGTTTTATTTATGAAATGGGGAGAAGCTGATAGGTGGAGTAGTGAGATAGGGGGAGTTGCGAGATAGGGCTATTTTTTAATATAATAATTCTAAAAGTGTTCAATAAAAGGATATATATCATGATATTTGGAGTTCATGATATAAGTAATTGAATGGATAAGAATAAAGTCGTTCATTGATGAACCTTGAATATAACTCTTGTTTCTTACACTTAGCATAGACCATATCAGCTAAGAGTTTGTGTTGATTAATTATTTGATTTCAAAATTCATCACGTGGTGTGAATAGTGGTAGAAGATGGATTAAGAAATAAATAGGTATCAAATTATGAATGTGTTTTCAATAAAACTAATATGGGATACTGTTGAACAAAAATCCCTCATGGTAACATTGTATTATTTTTTGGGTTGATTGTTTTTGTTGAAAAAATGGGGTTCTAAGGTATTTTGTGGAGTCTATATATATTTTTGACAAGATATGTTGACAAAAATCCATGACGAATGAACGGATTCTGTGGATGTTTTATAGAAAATTTCATACACAATGTGACACATTTTATTATTGTTTTCTAAACTATTGGGGTCCAAAATTTGGAGTATGGATTTCATGGGGAAAAGTGGATTTTGTTAAAAACCATATTAAAATATGGTAATGGGATTAATTTCAAGAATATGTATGCATGAAGAGTCTTTCACGATGGATAAAATAATTCTGATGTTGATCTCCATGATCAACGACAGGCATCATGTACGACCAATGTGGGGGGCATCATGGCGTCGTGATGGTTATTGACATCATGAAGGTTTTGGATGGAACAAATTGCAATTACAACAAGCATAGAGAATGTAAAATTTAAGTGTAGCTTCGCAAAAAGGGGAGCACTGTGAAAAATATGAAGGAGCTTTACAAAATTTTGATGTCATGTCCTGAATGGTTCAGTAATTGGTGAAATTCTTATAAATAATCCACTACCCAATTCAAAAGAAGAAGTGAGAATTAAAAAATAACTTAACGATCCAGAATCGTGAAGGTGGTTCACAAAGGTGATATGTGAATATATTCATGAGGTTTATAAAGTCTAATAGAATTTTATCAGCATTTTGAATGTAAGGAAAATGAGAAGGCTAAGTAAGCTTTGATAAAGGAAGAATATTTGTGTAGGATAGTTGAGCATCACGAAATAGGTTTACTTTGAGAAGGCTAAGTGAGCTTCTTGAAAAGGCAATAGAATCATTATAGTTGTTAGAGTTCTATGAATGGAGAAGCTTAGTGAAGGTAGTGTTCATCATGAATGTGTTTGAGAAGGTATTTCCTAGTGAACTGTGGAAAAGTGGTATTCATCTATTGGATAATTGTAGAACATCAATCGTGAATACTTCTATAACTGAGTGTGCGTGACTTCCTGAAAATTAAGAGCCCTAAAATCCTATAAACTGTGGTTGTGTCCCTTCTAAGAGTAGTGAGCGAAGGAAGAATAAAATAGTGATCCTTTCCACTGGTAGTGAGCAAGGGATATATCCATAAAGGTGAACCTTGAGAATGTAGTGAGTAGACCCTAAAAATTTTAAAGAAATTTATACCGTGTATAGATGAGATCTAGATAGAACAATCATTACTGTCTCTGAGACTTAGTGATTTTTGTATAACTTTCACATCGTCGTTGTATGCTCTATGGTTGTATCCTATTGAGGGTGAACCAAGTAAAAATCATTGTGTCCATGGGCTTTACTTCCAACATTAAATTCGAAGCATAATCATCTGATAAAAAAAGATAGATTAAGATCATAATTAACACTTAATTTCAAACAGAGTGACCCTAATAATAAGAATGTGATCATTATCTATTAGGGATGGAAACATTAAGAAAAGAATATCCATAACCTGATTCACCACCTCTCTTGGGGTATCTTGGACCATTTTGGAACAAAAAGTTGATGTAAATATAAAATTTTGGTTTGATAAAAAGATTTATTTTGAAAGAATGATATTATGTTTTAATATAACTAGACGTAAGTCAAGGTGATTTCTTTGATGCATAATTATTTCAATAATTTGGATATTGTTTTTTTTATTTGGTATATATGGTTATGTGTTTAATTTATGATATATGTTAATCAATTAGTTTATTGTTGAATTTTAGTGATTAATGTATTATATTATGGTTAATTCAGTTTGGGAATTTTTATACATCATGGAATCAATTTTGATTTTTGGAATGACATGAGGAATAAATTGTTATTAATTTATGGGTTATTTTATCCATTATATGTTTAATCAATTGATTCATGTTTGAAAAATTGATCTTGAATAATAATCATCTAGATAAAAAGATTATATTGTTGTTGAAATTGATTAGAGGATGAAATTGTTCTTTTCCTATAAGTATATTTTCTTATGTTATTTATTTATATGGAAAAGTAATATCTCTACCCTAGTAAAGGGTCTTGAACTATGTATGATACCAAATAACCTTCATTTTTGATAAATTTATGTTCTCTTGCACTCACTCATTTACACTTTTATGGCTGTTATCATTCTCATGACCATTCCCTCCCTTACTCAATTTCAGGATTTATATTCTTGTTTTTTCCTCTGTGTCTGTATTTTTGCAACCTACCAATGTTCATATTATATTTGATATTGGAAATGTTATATTTCTTATAACCATTATGTTTCCCACTTTCATCTCTCAAATTCAATTTTATTATCCCACTATAAGATATTGGTTGTCGAAAAATGATGAACTTCTTATGATCAAGATAAATTTTATAAATAAAATTTAGTTAAGTGGTAAGAATTTTTAGCCCTATGTTATAGAATATATTTTAATTTAAAAAAATATATATATTTGACAGATTTTGACAAATTTAACACTTAGTATAAATGACCCACAATATACTATTACAATATTAATTTATAAATGTTTTAGTAATAACCTAAATTTTAATTTGGCTACTATGAATAATATTATCCATATTTTGAAATATATATAATGTTCATACGTAATAAAATATTATTTATTCTTTATTAGGAAATAATCATTAATTTTTATTAAAGTAATTTTATTCTTCAAAAAATCAAATTTTCTCAAAAAAATATTATTATTATTGTTTTTATAAATAATTGTTTTAATTACTTTATGGATGTTTTAGAAATTTATTTCCTATGAAAAATAATTTTCTTAAACAAAATATAGAAAATATCATATGCTAATGTGAGGGCATTTTTCTAGATGGATAGAATTCTTGTTGAAAAGTTAAATTGCTGATTTTGGTTAAAGTACCACTTATTTTTATTATATAAATCTCCATAAAATTTTATCCTAAAATAATATAATTCAAATTTAGTGATTTAAAATAAAAATCATCATATTTGAATCATTCATATACTTGATTTTGTTATAATTTCATTTTTGGTCATAAAAATATATTCTATTTTCTAAAAACTGTATTCGTTGGGTTATTTTCATTATATTAAAATTAAATTCTATCAATTAAAGTAATTTAATTTAAAAAAATGTAAT
This sequence comes from Viscum album, assembly GCA_963277665.1. Lineage (NCBI taxonomy): Eukaryota > Viridiplantae > Streptophyta > Magnoliopsida > Santalales > Viscaceae > Viscum > Viscum album. The sequence continues at coordinate 1,309,570,886 of OY728163.1, read as the reverse complement.
ATATTTTTTTATATGTAATTTCAATGTTATCTTATTATTAATTTATTGTAATTTTTAAAACAAGATAATTTTTTTGGTTAAAAATAAAAAATATGGTTTATAAAATGACATATATATTATGCTATCACAAATACTTAAGTATGATAAAAAAATCTATTAAAGAAATAGAATAACTAATATATTATAATATACTAAATAAATACTGAAAAAAATTAAAACACAAAAAAATGAATTTATTAGGTGATAATTATGGGAAAACATGTTAATAATGACAAAGTGCTTTCAAGTCTCTAATAATGATAAATTTGGTGTCCTGATGATATTAATGGATATATTAAAATAATTTTCATGAAATTTTTCAATATTAAGAATAAATTTTTATTTTTATTGATTTATTTTTATTTTGGAGTTATATAAAAATAATCTTACCCATATACTTGTATAATTCATGCATACGATGTGAAAATTAAAAATAACATTTTAAATATGTTCTCATCATAAAAATGAAAATAATATTTACTCATAATTTAAAATTAATAAATTAAATTATTAATAGTAATTTTATTAAATTAATAACATTTCATTAATTTAGAAAATTATTAAATCTTTATCGAATAGTTACGCCATGATATCATGATATATATAAAAATTGTAAAGAAATTAAGTAAATAATTATGAAAATTGTAAAAATTATAATATTTACAAAATTTTTTACACCGTGTTTTTATAGATATTTTGGAATTATTAGTGATTATTTAAGATATTATATTCAATGTCATTTGTTGTCTTTATGTTTTCAAACTCAAAATAAATTAATAGTTTTAAAAATGACATAAATTTATTTTAAAATAAAAATATTTTTCATCATTATTTTATATTTATAAATATACAATATTCTTCAAAATGAATGAAATATTGTTGAATATATAATCCAGGGTCTTTTTATTGTTCATTTTTCCTCTTATTCTACCATTAAGGGCATTTAGAGCATATAAAACATTATTATTTTGGTAATTGTTGAAAGGGATAATGCGGGGGGTGGGTGGGGGTGGTTAAAACAAAATAATAAAGATGAAAACAATATGAAAAATTGTATATATAATTTTTATGATATTATTTCAATACATAATAGTATAAAATTTAAACTATATGAATTTTGAGAAATTTGGCAAAAAAATATTAATTCCAATAATGTCCATATGATCACATATAAACGGACACCACCTATCTAATTTAATTACACCATATTCATAAATTTAATTAACAAAAACGCAACGTATTAAATTTTATAATATAATATCCAGTTTTTAGAGATATATTTTAAACAATAAATCAACCCTATGTCTTCTAAGAGGATATCTAAAAGAATTCTACCGAAGAAGAGGTAATTGTAATTACGAACTCTTTCAAGTTTATTAGTTGTTCCACTTCCTATAAGTTTTCAAATACCATCCTAAAATAATATCTATGGTATAATAAATATATTCTAATATTATTAATGTTATTTTCAAACCATTTTCTATATCATTTCAATCTTTCAAAAAATGAAAATACAGGTCGTGTGTATGCACGAATTATTATCTCAATGTAGTTTTGAAATTTATTTTTCACCCCCACTATTCTTAAATAGTTATAAATATGAGAATAATTTATATATATGTTATTTTTTAAATAATTATTCTTCTAAAATTATTATTTATTATCTGACTTCTTACATTCCAATCCCTTGGAAGTTCATATTGTCGCTTATGTGTTCATGTGGATTACCACATCCAGGAAGCGATGTTGTTTTTCCATTTAAAATTTAAATGAATTGTAATAAAGAAATATTTAATTAACATATAAAATATATAAATATATATATAGGATATAAAAATGACATATAGTTTAGGATTATTTTTTTCTATTATTCCATCTTCTGAATAGTGAAAACAGTAACTTTTATGTGATTATGACCTAACCTCTCCATGAATAGTGTAATTCATTTCTCCATATCTATAATTTATGGATGAAAATATATATTTATATAAGGAATAAATATTTTTTATATAATTACTTACCTTTTGGATCTAATGGAACTCTGATCAATGTTAAAGGACTAAAACTACTGAACCAAAACATTTGCGAAAAATGTAGTTGTTATCACCAGGAACCATTATTTTAATATATAATTTTAAAAAAAATGGGTGATCAATGGTTATAATTAAATCATATAAGAAATTATATTTATGATAATTATTACTTAATATATTTATCAAAGATCAAAATCTAATATACATGAGGATTGAGCTTGTATAAAGTAAATATGAATTATGTTAAGGGATTATTGTCTCAAATTCTCTTACTCGGGACATATGTTATGTTATTAACCTATATATTTTTTATAATGATTATGTGAAAAACATTCAAATTTTATATCAATAATTTAATTATTTTCAACAAATTTAATTTCTCTTATAATAATATTATTTCATGGTTTCTACAATTCAAAAGTAACCAAATCATTAATATTTTTATTCTATAATCATATTTTATATAGAATGATTTGGAAAAAGTTTCCAATAATTAATTTTCTATTATATATGTCAATAATCTAATGAATTATAGTTTACACTATTTATTTCTATAAATTATATCTTTTTCTTACATTTTCCTCTTTTTAAGTACCCAAGACACCGAAATGATGTTTTCCTGGAAAATTGAACTTATTTTTTTACTACGTTGGGGATTGTTTTCTTCCATATTTGAATTTCTTCAGTTTTTTTCAATTATAAATTTATTTAACAGATATATTTTTACCCATTATTTACAAATTTTTTAATTTTTTAAAAGGAATCATCTTGTTGTTTTCCGAACAAGGTATATTAAAAATTTTACCAAACATGTGAAGGGAATTTTTATATTTATATACTTATAATGAACATAATTTCCCTTGACCATTAATAAAAAATTATTTTAATATTATTTATGAATTCAAATTATTCAATTCAAATAAAATAACTTTCATAATATTTATGAATTTTTTAGATTTTTAAAGTGGACTTCAAAGGGAAATGATTTATTTTTCTCATGATATTTATAATTATACTTTAATTATATTGGTAATAATCAATGAAAATAAATATTTTATTCCCATCTAGAGTTATTTTCTATTGATTCAATACTTATTATTTATATTATTGATTTATGATTTGTTTAACTTGGAAAATTAGTGAAATTTTATGTGTTATTTATTCATATAGAGACATTATTTTAGTAACACATGTTAATGAAGTTTTATTTGGTATTCATATGATTGATTCATAAGACTTATTATGTTTCGGGTGGGGCCTTGGATTATATAGACCCTCAATACAGTCAATAGTCTCATGAGAATAAATATTTCATATATCTGGCCCAGGGCTTAAACATTTATGTAATTTTTTTAGAAAACTACCTCGATGGTATTTATTGTTTTGTTGGAAAACGGCGTTGACTACATGTTTCAAATGTTAAAAATTATGAATTCCATCATTATGAAATTAGTTAGATACATCCATGTGGTTATTTGAGTAATTATTATATCCATAGATGAGTTTGAAGATCATGTGATTTATAATATGGTATTATTTAATCATCAATTATTCATTACATATTATTTATAATTCTCATGTTATTGATTAAATGGAATATGTTTTAGGATATTTCAATTTCTATATTGATTATAATTTATTTAATTCTTATAGTTTTAACTATATGAAAGCCTTACTACGAATTTGAGTTTATCCTTATTTTTTTCCTTTCCCAAGTATCTATAAATGATACTATGATTGTTAAAAAAGTATATAATAGATAGAATAAGGATGTCCGCATATAAAAAAAATTATATTTTATTATTTCATATGTTAGTGAGATTAAAGTATGTATCTACTCTACCTAGAATACTAAACAAGTCGGTAATATTTGATGTGATTATGTGTTTCTAGTACAAATGATATAATTTAATCCCCAACTCTTGGATACTTAGGTTGGGTTATTTATAAATAACATTTCTAAATTTTATTTGGATGTGAAATCATTTATGAAAACAATTTCTCTACCTGTTCCAAAAATAAACATATAATGCCTTCACATTATCAAATTGCATTTGTAATGTGGAAATCATTGATATCCATCTATTAGTGTAAGATATGGACTTGATTAGTCCTTTTAATTTTTCTTTTTTTTCTAATCATATTTATCGTTCAGTGAAGAAAGTTATTAATTTTTTTGACAGTAATTATGAATCAAAATTATGCATTACAATTCATATTCAATATTGGTTAAAAATTATCCTCTTAAAAATGGTTCTACCGTCCTTCCTTTTTAGTTTTGTTGGAAATAATACAATTTTAAAAAAATCATTTCTATTTCCATAAAATTATTAATTATTGAAAAAAATAATTAAAAAAGTACGTATATTAATACTTGTATTACTTGAGTCCTATGTATTTTTTAAAAAAATTTGAATAAAAATATTACGTATCATATCTATATATTGACACCTATAACACCATAAAACTAAAATAATTGATATCAATTCACCATTAAATTATTTTTTATTTTATTTATTATTTTATATATATATCCCCCCTAAGAAAACATCAATTTAAAATTTTACATCGAGGTTTCTATATACTTATAAACATTTAATAATTTTAAAACACTGAAAAAAATATTTATTTAAACATATCTTGTTAACATGAGAGGCACGTTTTACAAATAAATAATATAAATAGAAAATAATCAGAAAACTCATTATATATAAGAATGTGTTGAAACTAAAAGAATAAATATATAATTCTAAAATTAAAGTTTTAGACGTTTTTAAAAAAAAATATTATTTAGATAATTAGTCCCTTTAATGTTATCCACATTGAAAACAATAATCTGTTCATTCACATTAATTAACTAATTAGTAGTTTCAATATATTTAGTGTAATAATGACATGGTATAATTTTTATAAGATCTACTATGATATTTTAATTATATAAAACCAAAATATTTATTTTCACTATAACCTTGATTTCCTATAACTATATTTTAGTCAAAATCATTTACGCCAAATCCATCATTGGAGAATGTGTATTTTTCATTAGTAATCCCAATATAGGTGCACTGTTTATTATTTTTACATAAAAATACACTTACCTACAATTAAGAGAAATCTAAAACTATCTAATTTTACATTGTCCACTTTTTCCTTAAAATTTTCATTACCAGATTCCCTTTATTCTTAATTTTAACTATAAAAACCAAGAAAGTTATTAATGTAAATTTGATTTGGATTATATAAATGCATCACATTTAGAAATTTATTATTATATCAGGACATGAAGTAAATTATATCACTAAAAAAGTTTATTATATTGTCTTGAACATTAGATTTAGTGAGTAAATATATAAATGAGAATTGAAAGTGTAACAGTGGGATAAAAAATAAATAAATATGATAAACATAATATAAAAATTTGGAAATACTCTATTTGATACAATGATCAATCATAAATAAATAGTAAAAAAATATAGTAGAATATTAGTCATGTATTATTAATTATTAAAATTAAAATATATATATCATTGAGAGGAAATTGAATTTATTGAATAATTAATGGAATATGTGGTAATTGTAGATTCTTGAAAACCCATATAAACATATTAAATCAGATAATTGGAATAATAAACTATCCATATGAATAGTAATTTAACTATTTGGTATAGTAACATGACTATTATAATAGAAACTACACCTATGTAACATTAAAATTATACCTATTTATCTTCTGAAAATAAAAATGTAGAAAATTTATGTAATTATAGAAATAAATAAATTTTGTAAAATGATAAAATAAGTGTTATTATTTTTATAAAATGCATACGTTTTATTTTAATATTTATTAAAAGTAAAAAATTTTAAAATAATGATTGTGTTTATAAAATATGTTTATGAAAAAATATTAATTATCTTTAACACACCAATATTTTATGGTACATTTCTTCTTAATAATTCAATAGCTTACTCTACATGCAACACGGAGTTCGAGCACAACATGACCTATCAAACTAGCTATTTAAAAAGAGGTTATGAAAAAATTAACAAAAATTTGAATTTTATATATTACATATAATTTTATCATTCATCTTAAGTGTGTCTTAGAAATAATATTAGTACAAATTTATTTTTTAGAAAAAATATTTATTTTTCTAAAAATGGTGTTTTTCAATCCTTTAATAAAAAACAATTTCGAAATTATACATTTTACATTTTTATATTTTAAATTTTATGAAAAGAAATTATTCTTTATATGTGGTACCAAAACATTTATTTAGGATAATTATTTGATTTTCATTATAAATTTCATATTTTAATGAATAGTGAAAAATACTGCATTTTAATTATAAAATGTTTTTTCATTAAAATTATATATAAAGTTTGATTATATTATCAATTTGGTTTAAAGATTATTTAAATTAATTTTTTTATCATTTAATCCAATTTTGGACATTGGAAGAAATTTCACATTGAAATTGGACATAAAAATATGTCAATCATTTGACAGTTTTTTCTTTTTAAAAACCCATTTTTGGTTTTCGCAAAAGGAATTAATTTAAATTATTTTTCTCAAATTCTATGTTTGGAATTTGGAAAACTAGATTCTATATTTGGAGTTAGAATATCCGATTTTTTTTAATTTTTACCTTTTATTTTTAGAGATTTTGAATTGTAATTTCAGAAAATATTTCTATTTACCATGGTTAATGGGTAAATCAGGTAAATAAGGGTAAAAATAATATTAAAATAATATAAAAATACACAAACACATGTTATAATCCTATTGGATGATATATGGTAGACCCTGAGAATCATTATGTCTTTTTTAGGACCCCATGGTTCCACTTAGGTGTGAAAATGACATCTTATATTAATTAATTTAATGTAAAGAGAAATATAACATACAAATGTGTTTTATTACTAAAAAATTATTAATTTGAGTTATATAAGTGATATTTCTAACTATAAAAAATTGTTATAAATTTCAAATATACTTAAATCATTTTTTTAATTTTTATAAATTAAATAATTAAATTTATTTATGACACAATAATGATGCATTATTTTAATTATTAATGAAAAAATAAAATAAATTATAATTTAAATATTAAAATAATTTTAATTTTAATGTTTTTATGCCAAAAAATAATTTTAGGGAATATTATGAAATTTTATCTTTGATTCCAGGCATTTTTTTCAAGGAATTTATTTTTTATGACTTGTAAATAATTGAATTACTAAATTGTGAAAAAATTTACATAAATGATTTCTTAAAACAAATACTATTTTACAAAATGATATAAAAATTATAAAATATAATAATTATGTAATTTATATTATTATGAATAACAAGTCGAAATACTAATGATAAACAAAGTGATTATTAACCAAAATGTTTCATTAACATGGAATTGTTAATAAACAAGTAATATAAAGTAATAAAAGAATAATATATGACATCATAAATATTATTATTATTTTAATATAAGTCAATAATATGTTTAATGACATTATAAATGAGTTTTAGACACATATATAGAGTATCATAGATATGGTTAGAGTTAATTCCTCAATCTCTTTATTATATGAGATTGTCTATGGATAGGTATTTACTGGAAAATATTTATCATCCATGCCCATGTTTCATAAAAATTTCTTAAAATTAATTCTTTTTTGGTTTAATTTAAGGGAATTTATATCTAGAACATAATATTAAATGTTTTAATATTTTATTTCACTAAATCATTTTAATTATTATCTATGTTCTGAAAAGGATTTTATGGATTTATTTATATGGACTTGACTTTTTTAAAATGTTAATTCATTTGAAAAGATTAAAAGTTGTCTGGGACACATTAATTAAAAAATTTCTTTTAAATGACTTCTTTTATAAATTTATTTATATTCAATTAATTTAAAAAAATGGATATTTCTCTTAAATAGTTTTATTTATTATTTTCATCTAAGTCAATATATTTTATTGTATTTTATTCTTTTTGGGGTTGATTTTCTATAATTCATTATTCCATATTTAAATTCCTATGTTAGGATATGTTGGATTGTGGATGTTCTGATTTTATACCATTTTTGGTTTTTGGTTAAATTTTTAACTATTCATATACTAGTTTTAATTTGAATGTTTCTGTAATGTTTCATTTTATCATAAGAAGAATTCATTGGACATAGTAAGTGATGGTCCTGGACCAATTTATCCCCTAGATGCATTGGTATTTATCATGATAAATACTAGATATGGACTTAGCAGAATCCATTTCCATTTATTTTTAGATATGTATTTTCTTGAGGCTATAACCATTTTTTTTAATTTTTTGGTTGAGGCCTCGTCAAAATTTTTTAGATGTTCGAAAATATGAATTGCATCATTACGAGATTAGTTATTGATATTTCATATAATTAATCGATAAGTAGAATATCCATGTAGATTTTTAATTCGAATTATTTGATTTATTGATTACGTATTATGCTAAGGATTATGTTTATAAATCTTGTGTTTCAATTTTATACCTTACATTAAAAGTTAATGCTTATTTATGATAGATTTAGTTATATTTTTTTTCTTTAATGACCATAAAAGAACACATATTCCTCATGTTTTATATTTTGAGGGTGCCAAAAGTGTTTTATAAATGATATGTAGTGTCAAGCAAAAGGAATAATGGAATTATTAAAAGATTATATATGATTTGTTTTATGTTAGAGATTGTAATTTAATGTTCATGTATGTAATCTATTTTCCAAGTCTACTAAACTGACTGGTACTTTGGGACTAGATTCCTTGTAAAAATGAAAATGTATTAAAATAATGCAGCAGATCTATGCTTATAGGGTTGGGGAATTATAGTTTTTATCAGAGGAAGTTTATAAAGAACCTTGGAAGTAGACTTAGAAATCCTAGATTAGGGATCATAACCCTAAGATAGACTTTGAGGATGAGTATAGAAGAAACCCCTTGAATTTTGGTAGTGGTAATGAATAACCTAGGATTAAAACTAAGATTTTATAGATTTAATGTACCTTCCCAAGATTATTTGGTTTTCTTCAATGAGATGTGTTTCTCACTGTGTTCTTTTAGGACATAGTTGATGGAGAAAACTTGAAGAAGTATCATAAATAATGTGATCTTTTATTACTTTTATAACAAATTGCATAAGAGGAAGCTGAAAATTTATAAATGTTCCAATTTTATAAAGCATATAGAGATGAATATTTAACATCTTACATTTCAAGGGGAATGGAAGAAAAACCTTGAGGAATACCTCAAATGAAGTGGAAGATGTTATATATGTGGGAAAAAGGGTAATAGAGTGACCAATTATTATGGAGTTCAATGTCTCATCTGTAGATATAATGGGCATTACCCAACTCAATTACAAGAAAAAATAATTTACCACTAAAAAATGGATAGAACTATTCCATTACAACCATTAAATTGGGTGGATTGAAGTATTCAGATATTTAGATCCCAGAATTATGAATGGTGAATTATATAAGGAGTATTCAGTTTACGTTTTTCACTATAGAATTTCATGAATTTATTGAATATTGATAATGGGAAATAAATCTGATTTAAAAGTAAGATAATATTTGGGGAAAATATGATTAAGGTAAAGGTAACCCTTAATATGTTCTTTTTGTTTTGATAATTATGTTTGGTTAATGATATTTTGGGTTAGAATAAGTAAATTGGATGATTCTAGATTCTCTTGAACTAATTATAGATTTGTCGACAAGAGGGTTATGATATAATGGATGAAGTTTGTGACTTTTTAGGCATAAAGAATAATCAACTATGTTTTAGAATAAGGAAACATGAATTTTTTCAATAAGGATATTTGATAATTCAGGTTGTTAGCATGAATCAATAGGATACATGATGAAGGTGTTCACATGTTTTTGATGTGATAACCAACAAATACCCTATGAGATGTGGGAGATAAATGTTAAGATTATTTGGTTCACTTCTTTCTAAAGATGTAGATTTTTAGTTTTTTGGAAGGATTGTACGGTAACCCATTTATGGAGAGTATTAGTTATACTGCAGTTGACATTTTTTAGATTAACATATTATCTCTCTATAAGTGGACTTGTGCATATTTGATAAATTGTGCTAAAACTTTTAATGATATGAATGGAATGACCTATAATTCTATTTATGGATTTCATGATTTTCCATCACTTCAGGAATGACAAATTAAAATTCTTTTACTTTAAGAATATATGATGATTAAATTGATCATGGCGTGAGTAGTGGTGAGATTGTATGAAATCTAGTAAGTATTTCTTCTAATGTTATTGTACTTTACATAATGAATCTTGAAAATTGAAAATATTTTTCTCATACTTTCTTTTGTGATGAATAAATTGGTCCCTTGAATAATGAAATATTTATGGTATTCATATTGTTAAATTTATCATAATAATATTCTCTATCACTCTTAATAAAAACATTTTGTTTAGATTATTATTTCATGTCCATGTTCTCCGACATGGAACCCCAGTATGTGTTATTTCCAGTAACCTTAATACTAACCATTCATTATATGAAAATATAGGTCTCATTAATCCATTTTTCGATATGGGATTTAAATTAAGATATTTTGAAATGTCAAAACACAAGTTTTCAATATTGAGTTTAAATTTATAAGACTCAATTTATTGAAGTATGGGATAATTTAACACCCTAGGAATCCATGATATTCTTCTTCTTAATAATTCAATAGCTTTTGTTACATGAATAATTGAGTTCGAGCGCACCATGACCTATCTACTAGCTTTTTCAAAAAAAGATATGAATATTACTAAATTATTTTAATTTTATATTTCTAATATAATTTTAACAATAATATTTTTGGATTCTTAGACATAATATATTGACAAATTCAATTTTTCACATAAAGGATATTTTTTTCAAAAATATGATGTTTTTTCCATTTAATGGAGGACCCATTTAAAATAAAATATTTGAAAATATTATATATTAAATTAGATCAAAATAATTTATAATTTATAATTGAGATATACAAATTTAGGTTTAATAATTTTTTGGTTTTTTTCTCATAACATTCATATTTTAATGAATAAAAAAAATAATGCATTTTAATTCAAAACTGATTTTTCATATAATATAATTATATAGTTAGATTATATTTTTAATTATAATTATAGTGTAATTTTAGTAATGTTTTATAATTTAATCCAATGTTGGTTATTTGATGTAATTTCACCTTAAAATTTGACATAAGTACTAGTAATTATTTTGAAAGTTTTTACTTCTTAAAGAACCACTTTCGGGTTTTGACAATTTGAAATAAATTAAAGTAAATTTATACCAATTCCATTTTTAAAAATTTTAAAAATTGATACAATATATGGAAAAAAATTTATAAATTGTTTGAATATGTACTTTTTATTTTTGGACATTAGGAATAGTAACTTGAGTAATTATTTTTATTTACCATGGTTAAAGGGTAAACCAGTTAAATAAGGGTAAAAATAATATTATAATAATATAAAAATACCCTAACACATGTCATAATCCTATTTAATTATATAAGTATGACCATGATTATAATTAGGTATTTTTTTAGACCCCATGGACCCACTTGTGTGTGAATATGACATGTTATAATAATTAATTTAAAGTAATGGGAAACATAACATTAACATTTTTCTTATTGATAAAACAATTTTAATTAGAGTTATATAAGTGATATATTCAACTATAAATATTAATTATAAAGATATAATAATTTAATAAATCATGGTAATTTATTTGTAATTTTTATACATTATATAATTAAATTTATTTATGACACAATAATGTTGTAGTTCTTTCCTAATTAATGAATGAATAAAATAAATGAAGTTATAAATATTATAATGAATGTAATATAAAATTTTCTATGACATCCACGAATTTTATGGATTAATATGACACATTATCTTTCCTTTAATGAAATTATTTATAAGTAATAATGTTTTTATTACTTTAAATACTAAATTAATAAATTTTGTCAGAATTGACTGAAATGAGTTCTTTTTAAGATAATATTTATTTTATTGATATAAAAATAATAATAATATATGATTCATCCATTTGACTCAAAATGTTAAAATTTTAATTGGTGATTCACTTCAGGTTCTATTTTCATTTTATAGTAACAATATAAACCCTATAGTTTAAAAATATAAGAAGACATGGTAAGAGTCAAACTGTTCAACTAAGGGTTAATCCGAAATGATATGGTTAATATCATAATGTAAACTTGTCTAAAAATAATTGTATAAGATTATTTCATCCCATAATAATCTTATAATATAAATAAATAACATTGTAGATATTATAAAATTGAGAGAAATTTATAATAAATTAATATTTCACGCTTTTCCTAAAGTGTTTCTCACCTATCATAAAAAGGGCATTTCTCCTTATCTTTTTTTCACACCTAAAAATGTCATTGTATCGGCCAAAACCTAACCAAATATCCTACCAAATTCTATAACTTAAACATTTATTCCACCCTTTGGTATGAAATCCAATTTAAGGAATAATTTTTTTCAAATAAAAAGGAGACACCTGAAGAAGAGGTAACCGTTTTATCCCTTCTTTAAATGTTCTTTTATTCTTCTTCTTTCTCTTCTTAAGTTGTTAACATGATTAAATATTCATTCCAAAATATTTTTTTGATTTGTTTTTATTATTTTTGGATAATAATATTCTTCCTTTTACCCAACCTATTAAAAATAATATCACTATGCATCTGTATATATGACTCACAATCTCCATGTTGTGGTGTAAACTATTTTTCATATATACATTATATTACTCGGAATAATGATGAATATAAATTAATTAAATAATAAATATAATATGATATTATTTTGGTAAAATTCATTTTACATCTAATTACATTCCATTTAACAATTAAAAAAATTATAACGTCACTCATGCGTATGTACAACTTACCATCTCCACAGCGCAATGAGACTCATCATCCACATCCTCCAAAAAAGAATGATTATAATAATATAAATATTATGAATACATATAAAATATATGTCATAATAAGGATAAAATAATAATATATATATGTGTACATATATTTCATTCACTTACTTCCATTCAATATGATAAGAAAATAGAAACAACGTTCATGTGAACGAATGGCCTAGTATCTCTATGAACGGTGTATTCTATTTCATATGTCTGTCTTTTTTATAAATTTTAATGATGAATTTAGAAGATATAAAAAAATATTATACATTTTGGAAGTAAGTAAATAATTATTAATGTAATATGATCAAGAATAAAAAGTAAAAACACTTACGATAGACAAAGCGATTATTACCCGAAGTGTTGAATTAATGTGGAATTATTAACAAATGGGTAATATAAAGTCAAAAATAATAATATATGAAATCATAAATATTATTCTAATTATGATATAAGTTAATAATATTTTTAAAAACAATATATAAGAGTTTTCTACATGTATATAGAGTATCACACCAAAGGTAAGGGTTAATTCCTCAATCTCACTATTATCTGAGATAGTTCATGTGTTTGTATTTAATGGGAAATATTTATCATCCATGTCTATGTTTCATAAAAATTCCTTCAAAATTTATATTTTAAGATTTTTTGTATGGTAATATTTAACTAGATCATCATTTTAAATGTTTTTAAAAATATATTTTTCTAAATCATTCTAATTAATTTATATGTTTTCAAAATGATTTTAAGGATTTATTTATATGGACATGTTGTATTAAAATTGTAATTACCTTCAAAATATTCAAATTGGTATGGGATAGATATATTGAAAAAATAAAATTAAATGAACTATTTTATAAATTGTGTTTATTTAAAATGATTTCATGAAATAAAGAGATATTTATCTCAAATAGTTTTATAAATTATTTTCAACTATGTTAATATACTTTATTGGATTATATTCTTGATTAATGTGGATTTCTTGCAATAAAATCTTCCATATTGTATTGAATGGTTTATGATATTCTTGACTATGTATATGCTATTTTAATACCATTTATGATTAATGGTTAATGTATTATCATTTTGTATGATAGTTTTAAAATGAATATTTATGTTATTTTTCACCCTCTTCCTAAGAGGAATGTATTGGACTTTGTATGTGACTGGAGAGGCCCTCTATAGCCCCTCGATGCCTATGTATGTATCTTGAGACAAACTAAGTATGTACATGGACAATTTTATCCCCATTTATTTTTATATATGGATTTGGATGAGTCTATAACCATTTATTATTAGATGTCATGGTTGAGGCCTCGAAGATATGTTTGAGATGTCCATCATTAAGCATTCCCTTGCTAAGTGATTAGTTATTGATGTTTCATATGATTAATTGACTATTAGAATATCCATTTAAATTTTTAAATGGAATTATTTGATTTATTTTTTCACATTAGGTGGCTGATTATGTTTAAAATGATTTTTTTTAGTTTTATACCTTGACTTACATGTTTGTGCTTATTAATGATAGCTTCTTCTATATTGTTTATCATTAATGAGCATCTAAGACCACCCCTTTATTATGGTTTATGTTTTTTGGATGCGTATAAGATTTTTATGATTGATATGCATGGTTAAACAATTGGAATAAAGTAATTCTTGATGTATTATTTATGATGTGTTTAAAAATACAAATTGCAATTTAAAGTTCATACATGTCATCTATTTTCAAAGACTGGTAAACTGATCGGTCCATCGAGATGTGATTCCTTGTAATCATTCCAATGTATTAATATAATGCATTAACAGTGAGATTTTTGGTTCTAGGTGTTAAATTATCATTATATATATAATATATATTATATTAGTTCTTTTGGGGTACACATACATTCAAACACACACACACACACACTCTAGACACACTGATGCCTAAAATTTTGGTCATAGACCCCCTAAGAGATAAGTCACCCAAAACGCTACTTTATTAAATTATATATTTTTGGCATGAAGGACCATTGGGCATTAATCAAATTACAATGTCTGTAGGCCCACCATTAGATGGCCCAAATGCCCTTCTTGTATCATTTTTGTTTCAACACCTACACGTCATGATTGTTTTACCACGTTGTTGATGGATCAAAGGCCAAGTGGACAAAAATCCCTTTTAGGATGAATATTACTACTATTACAATACCCTACTATAGTATATTCTAGAGTAACTGCATTGTTACGGTGCTACTATAATAGTTATAGAAATTTTCTCCCCCACCCCTGATTTGAACCTAGGTCGGATGGAGGATTATGGGGAGCCTTTTCCACTTAGGCAATCCCCAAAATTCATAATGATATAATTATTTTAGGTGAAAATAATTCACTTTATAAAGGGTCAGAAAATTTATCATAATATATTACTTTGAATAATAAAAAATAATAAAGATTTTATTAAAAAAATTAATTTAGCATATTTATAAAATTATATTCATAAAATATATTTCATTTTTTTAATCTTGAAATTGAAAAAAAAATTGGGGGATTATTTAGTATTACTCTAATATAATATTTTTTTTGAATTGTGAAATAAAACAATATACAAAAATTTTCATTAGAAGATAAACACATGAATCAATTAGTAATGAATTATATAAACAACCATTTTCTCAATGTCACCTCTACTAATTACTGAATATAGTCATAAGAGTAAATAATATTAGTATTTAATATCCAAAATAACAAACTAATGAATATTTTATATAAATACATCCTATAACTCCCCGTATAAATTCCACCCCTCACTACCCCAACTCCTCGCAATTTTCAAGCCTCCGAGATTGAAAAAAATCTATTAAATTATCTTCCCAACCCTCTTCCTTGTATATTTATAATGATGGTCTCACAAAAAAAAACTAGTTTCCTTACTCTGAAATTAAAAATAATACATTCAAAGAGGTAATGTTCTCAACTAATCTATCTCAATACATTTCCTCTTGTACATCCTCCATATATCTTCCATCCAATCATAAATAATGAATAAATTATAATTTATTAAAATTAAGGTTACTATGATAATGTAATTTCCATTTCCTTACATCTTTTAAATTAATTTTAAAATTAAAACATTGTTAAAATTATGGAATATTCACCACAACCATGAAAAATATACATTTTTTACATCGACCTTCCATTCTTATTTTAATATATTTATTATGTTTATTTTTAAAAAAAAATTATAATATATTGTTTCATATTTTTTAAGGGGTAAAGGTTCATATGGTTAAATAAAATATAATATGTTCACCATGGTCAGAAAACTCGTCTATGTTAATTAAATATAAAATAATAAAAATTAAATTCTATGAAATTCTTACCATTTCCATAATATTTTTATTTTAACAGAAGATTTAACTTCTAGAAAAAAATATTTATTATTTAACCACACATATAGATTAATAGAACAATTTTATAAAAAGATAACATAATTATCCAAAAGTGACGTCACCTAGAACCATAACCCAAATGACCATGAGAATGTAGAAACATAAAATATATTTCAGATAAATGACTTTAAAAAATAAAAAATTAGTAATAAATACAGTGTAATTGAATAAGGTTATAAACCATATATTTATTAAACCTAATTTTATTATTTAAAATATTATATGAATTTAAAAGGTGAATATAGATATAAGGTTATGAAACTATCAAAAGTATCCTCCATCTTTAGTGTTATGCATTTTTTAACTCTATCTCACATTCTCACCCAATATAAGTTCATGTATTTATTCTATATTAATTATATATATGAATCTTATATATATAAATAGATTATTCTACCATTATATTTTGTTTTTATGCTTTCCTTACATTCATTTATAATTCATTCATTAAAATTGAACCAGACTAAGTAAAATTTTGCAATCACATAATATAATCATTTAAGGATCCTTTACAGTATTTTATTGATAAATGATCACATAAAATGATAAATATTTTAAATTTAAACTATTTAGATTACTAGTGGTTTTAGAAAAATCTTTATTCTTACCTTATTTTAAAGTCTTTCTGAGAATCCTTAAAACCCCATTTAAAGGATGAAATCTTTAATCATCTCTCTATCATTTCTCTTGACTTTTTCTTAAAATTTAATCCCTATTTGAGACATATGACTAATTATTAAAATATTAATTTAAAAATATTTAATTCATTTTTACTTTATAAATCATTATAAAATTCCTTTTGAATATTCATGATTCAATATTTTTAACCATTTACATCCATGGATATTTATTATGCTTACGTGATATGTATGATTCCCTTATGTGGAACCAATATGCTTTTATATATTATGATGGGTTTTCCTAGATAGTTCCTTAATTCATTGGATAGGTTTGTATCCCATGAGATGATATGTATATGATCAATGGGTGAACCTAATCTATAATTGGTCACAATACAATATTTTTTGTTATCTTTCTAGTGAGCCATAAATTATTCTTATGACATATTTTTTTATGGTTTTATCATTCCTATAATTCGATGATTTAATGATTACATATTTTTTATGTCATGAAACAATCTGATTATTTAGATAACATTTCTGTAATAATATAATATTTTTTTTATTTGACTAATATGATATTCTCCTTTATTTTGATTATTACATTCATGGATTTATAGGTCACCCTAATTCATTATATATTCCTAAGGTTATCTAATATAGTTTTATAGCCTAAATAGGAATTATGATAAATTTCATTAAATTTAAATAAATATGTTGTATTTTAGATTCATGTTGATGTTCAATGAATATAGTCACCAAAAGAAACTAGTCTAATTGATCCATGGTATTATTATTTTATATTTATATTAAACATCATAAAATAATATGTATATGTGTACTTTGTCTCTAAAGTTTGTGGTAGAGTAGTTTCAAGTTATTTTAATTGATTAAGAAGACAATACATTTATAAAATCTATAGGGATAAGTATATTTATAGGAAAAAATACAAATTTTTTATAAATATTAGAGTAGCTGGTATCTACAAAATGAAATCTCTATCTTGATAGTAAAATGTGATGAGGGTATAACATAGATGTACCATAGCGTAATAAAAAATAAATTGATCATTTGGTAATAAATTTATTGGTACAGTATGCCTGCAAAAGAGGACACGCTGCAAATCTAGTTTGATACTCTCAAAGGATATTATTTAAGAAATTTCATTCTCTTTATAAACAACTATAAAGTAATTTAGTATATTTTTAGGTTTGAAATCATAATAAAACATTACCATAGACTTTGTATATTGAACCCTAATGATTCAAAAAAGTAGGAAATACATGTCATTCCTAAGTTTTTTCTTGTATGTTGATTGTTTCCATTTTATATGACTATTATTTTTAGTATTCTCATACATAATTTATCATAATTTTAAGTTAGTGACTACAAATCAGAGTAATCCTAAAAAAATGTGATAGAAAATGTGATGACTTATATAATAAGATTCATAACCTGATGGGTGTAACACCTGAGACTTTTATGAGGAATATTTTTTTTAAATCATCAAATGAATCTTTCACTTCACACAACACTAGATTGGCTTTCTTTACACGCAATCGTGGCCTTCCTCGATATCTTGCGTCGTACGCAATACCGAGTTTCACTAAACAATGATATGCTATTACAATATTATTAAAACTAACCGTTATGAATAGTAATAACCACTTTTTGAAATTTTATAAATATAATTTTTCAAAATGGACTTCATTTTTGGATTCGAAATATCGAAATTATCCTTGGGTGAAATTTTGGTATTTTTCTGAAAACTATAAATTTTTTATGAATAGTGAAACCACTAAGTGGTAGTTAAAAAATTGAATTTTTCATAAAACTTAATTTTACCGCTTCTATGCATGGAATTTCAAAAATCTGAGATACACGGTTAATATCAAGGACTAAAATGTGGTTCAATGAGATGAAAATAATTTTTGGTGAATAGTAACTTTTTTACTTTTTTACCACGGTTACAAGTAAAAAAGGGTAATTAAGGGTAAAAGTGTTATTATTATTACCCTAAAACATGTCCTAATTCTACTTGATAAGTTTAATTCGACCAAAAACAACCTTAGGAATAAAATATGACCATTTAGGCCCACTTGGATTAGATTAGGACATTTATTATCAATTTATTTAAAGAAGGGTTGAAATAGTTAAAATCAATGTTTAATAACTAAATCATTTTTAATATAGGGTTATACATAAGATAAATTCGACTATAAATATTCATTAGAAAGATAAAAATATTTCAAACATATTTGTATTTTATTTGTAATTTTTAGACTTAATATAATTTAATTTATGATACAATGATGATGCAGTAATTATCTTATTAATGAAATATTGACATAATTGATGTTATAAATACCCAAATAAATTTAATTTGAGACTTTTTATGAATTAAAATAATTTTCTATGTTAATATGATATGTTAATATTGATTTAATTATTTTTTTTCTAACTAATCATTTTGTTATGATTTTCACAAAAATAAATTACCAAATAGTGTCAAAATTGACATAAAATAGTTTTTAAAACAAAAAGTATATTATTAATTGTTATTTAATTCCTAAAAGTATAAGGATAGGACAAATGTCATATATAAGGTTATATATATTAATAATAAACAACTTGGGGTTCGTTTGGCATGTGATTGTAAGTTTATTAACCTTATAGTGTAAGAATACAAGAAGACACAGTAAAAGTAAAATTATTTAACTTAATGTTAAATCTAAATGATAAGGTTAAAATAGGAACCTAAACATGTCTAAATTCTATTGGATGAGAGTAAATAGACCCATACACACCTTAGCTTCTAATAAATCAATTTTGAGCTATTCAAAACCGAATTTGGCTTTATAATAAAATAATATTTTTTGTTTTTCCAATGGAGCCCCTCTCCTCCCTTATAGAAGGGCACCTCCTCCCTCTCTTCCTCACACCACACTTAGCCTTCAATCTCCGCCAACCCCTGAAAATTTCTTCTTTCCACTTCCCTAGAGACATCCTAGAGGTCCTGGTCTTCTTCAAAGACCAATTTTAATGCCCTAAAATTTGTTCTCAATGAAGCGCTTCAAAGAAGAGGTAACGTCCGTTACCGATTCATTCATCTTTATTTCTTCTTCCACTTCTTCTTCTTTAGTTGTTTCATTATGAAGTAATAACATCAGTATCACAAATATACTTATATGTTATTATATATATGAAACAACCCTATTTCACCATATATCCATCCTACGAAAATGAAATCACTGTGCGTGCGTACGTACGGAATTTCGTCTCCACGCCGTAGTGTAATCTATTTTCCACCACCACCTTACTTGGATGGGTATAATGGTTTAAATAATGAATATATATAATTATTTTCAATTGATATTGATTTTGAAATAGTATACATACACTCCATTACAATTCCACAATCCTGGGAATGATATCATCTCTTGTGTGTACGTACGGAATACCGTCTCCACGATATGATGCGACTCGTTCTACATGATCATCATTGCATAATGATTATATAAATGAGTTGAATGAATTAATATGATGTATATTACACTAATACCATTCTGGAAATGAGGTATCTATAACCTAAAAAGAAGAATAAGAATTTATTCGACAGAACACGCATAAGAACAAAAAGTAATAAACACCCGAATAACAAGTAGCAATGAAATATTACTAATAATAAGCTAATAATATGAACATATATGATATCATAACAATGAGTATGATTCTTTAATAAGTCAATGACATTATTTAAATCATTATACAAGAGTTTCGGACAATTACGAAGCAAATCGGACCTATGGTAAGGGAAAATATCACAATCTCATTTTATCCAAGATTGTTTATACTTTGGTATTTACTATGGTGTATTTTATCATCCACATCCATGTTTCCTCAATATGTAATATTATTTCCATCCACCTACAATTTTTTAAATCCATTTTTACCATTTGGTGTGTTTTTAGTAAAAGATATGAAATGAATCTTTTGATGTTTTTCGTACAATGTACATTTTGACTTTTCTGACAAAAGTACGGGAAGAATGTTTTTTTAACATATACGGCATGAATGGAATTTTAAAACATTATTTCGAAGAAGCTTACTTTACAAGTTTTCATGTTTATTTTTAATCAACTTATTTTAGTTTATAATTGCATGACATGTTAAGAAAGGAAAAGTGTTTTTGATGTAGAAATTATATTTTCCTCAAGAATGGAGTTCAAGTGTTTTATCAAAATTATTTTCCCTATAAAATAATATAGGGTTATATTTCTATCCCTATTATTACATTGATTTGATTATGTTGTGATGGAATTATTTTTATGAATTCCTTTATCTTATATTAATTGTTTTATGATGTCATTTTGTTTAAGAATCCCATTTGTATTACATGGGTTATGCAATGATGTACGATTAATGATTGTGTGGCACACATATGAATGGTATCATTATGATATGGGTGGGACCTATATCTCCCTCTAATGCATTGGGTAAATATTTTATATCTCATGAGATAGGAATGGCTGGAACGACATGTTAAACTGGTTCAGTGAAACAGGATTGAAATGAGGAGTGAACTCGGTTCAGAAATGGACTTTGTCCGCTAAGATAGTCTTAGAAATGAGTCTTGACTACTAGGAAATGATTCTCTATAATTATGTGTGTATTCCATAATGTTTCATGTTTTATGTTATTATTATTGGGATTACATTTCACTACTATGATTTATCCCATGTTATGAAATTATGATCTCTTTTCCAGGTTAAGATTTCCAAAAGATATGTTCTTATGAATATGATGTGATTGATATTTCTTTTTTTCCCTTACTGAGCATTTGAGATCACCCTTTTGTATATTTTCTTTCCCCAGGTTAGGAAGAATGTTATTAAGTAAGATATTCCAAAAGGGACTATTGATATGATGAAATAAATAGGAGACAGTGTAGACGCTTTATGAACCAGTTGCTTATGTATCCCAGTTTCTAAAGACACTATACCTATACAGTCCTTTCCTTGTTTTGTTATATGTTGTAATAAGTGTGCTTCAATTTTGAAGTAATAACAATATATGTAATGTATGGGTCGTTATAGTTGGTATCGGAGGAAAGGTATACTCAACCTTTGGAAACTAGGATGTGAAAGCCTTAGTAAGAACCCTAAGGATAAGTCTAAGCATAGAACACAATCTTAGTGTTTTAGAAATGTCCATGAATAACCTAGGATAAAACCTTAAGTGTGAAATTTTATTCTTGATTATGTGGTTTTCCTATTATTATTAGTGTTGCTCACACTATTCTTCAAGGTTTTAGTCAATGGCTGGGACCCTATGGAACCGTGTTAATGTGGAATGCGACGGGCAATGCAATTATTGTCCCCCTCAGCAACCAAACGTTATGGGAGATGGAATGAAAAATCTTTTAGCAATGGTCACACAACTTTCTCAAGATATGAATCATGCAGAACATCCAAACTAGCAATGGAAGGAGAAACATTATGTTAAATCCATCATGAGGCAGTTTCCACCTTCTTTCAGCAGGTCTACTAATCCATTAGTTGCAGAACAATGGATTAGTACTATTGAAAAGATATTCACAATTCTTCAATGTTCTGAACATGATAAAGTTATCCTATTAGTGTATCGTTTGGAAGGAGATACTGATCAATGGTGGAATCTTATCAAGAATACGAGGGAAAGAGATAAAATTGAGTACATGGAATGGGACTAGTTCAAGAACTTATTTTTCAATAAGTACTTCCCTCGTATTCTCCAAACAAAGATGGAGAAAGTGTATCTTTAACTGAAGCAAAAGGATAGTGAATATGTTGGTACCTATGAAGAAAATTTTACAAGACTTTCAAGGTACGCTTATGGTATTAATATCCCACCAGAGAGTAAGATCGATTGATTCTTTAGTGGCTTAAAACCAAGTCTTAGAAGGACCTTAGCCACAAGGGACTTCAATAGTTATGAGGAAATCGTTCGATGTGCTCTCAAAGTTGAGATGGAGATTGGAGTAACCCATTAGTCATATGGGTTTGATAAGAAGAGGAAAATGGAATTCAAAGAAAATCTAATGAGAACACTGAAAAGAAGATGAGCTTTTCCTTATGCTCAAAATGTGGAAAGAAACATGGAGGGAGTTTTCTTAAAGGGGCAAGTAAATGTTTCAAATGTGTAAAGGAAGGTCATCAAGCAGTTGAATGCCGAAATGATGGGAAGAAGATATCTAATGATACAAACAAAAGAAGGGATACACAGAATGATCCTACTACACTTCAATGTTTCAAGTGCAAGGAGATGGGGCATTATGCCAATCAATTCCCATATCCAAGGGTTAATGATGATGGTCGACATCAACAAACTCTTAAGGCTAAACCTAAAGGAAAGTCACATGAAATTTCTATCAGCGATGTGGAGTACGATAACGATGTGGTGAAAGGTACACTTACTATCCACTCTAAAGTAGCAAATGTTTTATTTGATTCTGGATCCACCCAATCTTTTATTTCTGAATAGTTTTCTAAGGGTATCACCATATTACCTCAATAATTAGATGTTGAGTTAGCTGTGACAACACCTAATGGCACAAAAGTCGCATCAAAAGTTTATAATTCTTCTCCGATTGAAGTTTGTGGGAAAGTGCTTCCTGCAAATCTTGTGATCCTTCTTATAGTGGAATTTCATGTGATTCTTGGCATGGATTGGCTTTATTTATATGGAGCTCATATCAATTTCCAAAGAAGGGAAGTCACATTTCATATTCCAGATCAATCTATGATCATCTATCGATACAAGGATGAACATAACCTTCCAGTGGAAATTTCTTCCATCTTATGGGTCTTGATTCCACTAAATGAAGGTTTTTTATCTCAAATGGTTGGTGAGAAACTAACAATTAAGAATATGCCCATTGTACGGGGAGTTTGAAAATATCTTTCCGGAGGAATTACTTGGTCTTCCACCAAATTGTGAAGTTGAGTTTTCAATAGAACTCGTACTGGGTGCTTTACCTATTTCAAAGACACCTTATAGAATGGCCCCAATTGAGTTGCAGGAAATGAAGAAGCAACTCCAAGAGAATCTTGATAAGGGGTTCATACACCCTATTGCGTCACCTTGGGGAGCACGTGTTCTGTTTTTCAAGAAGAAGGATGGATCAATGAGACTCTGCATTGATTATCGAGAACTTAACAAGATCACTATCAAGAACAAATATTCTCTCCCACGCATTGATGACTTATTTGACCAACTACGCGAAGCTCAATACATTACCAAGATTGATCGTCGTTTTGGGTATCATCAATTAAGGTTCAAAATGAACAATATACCAAAGACGGATTTCCGTACAAGGTATGGACACTATGGATTTATAGTGATGACATTTGGTCTTACTAATTCCCCTGCTATCTTCATGGATCTGATGAATAGAGTATTTAGAGACTATCTTGATCAATTTGTGGTAGTCTATATAGACGATATTCTTGTCTATTCAAAGAGAAAGGAAGAACATGAAGATCACTGGAGAATTATATTGAAGACCCTGAGAAAGGAGAAGCTTTATGCCAAATTTACCAAGTGTGAATTTTGGCTTCAAAAAGATTCATTTTTGGGTCACATAATATCAAAAGATGGGATATCTGTGGATCCAGCAAAAATAGAGGTTATAGAAATATGGTCGAGGGAAACAACAGTAACTGAGATCCGAAGTTTTTTTGGTTTGGAAGGATATTATCAATATTTTGTGAAAGATTTTTCATGATTATCTAATCCACTCACCAGGTTGACTCGGAAAAGAGTTAAGTTTGTTTGGACAGAGGAATGTGAAGAGAATTTCAAGGAGTTGAAAAGAAGGTTATCTAGTGCACATGTGCTCACACTGCCTTGTAGTGGAGAAAGGATTGTGATCTATAGTGATGCATCCAAGAAGGGATTGGTGTGTGTTCTTAGGCAAAATAAAATGCTGATAGGTTATGCCTCATGACAGTTGAAAATCCATGAGCAAAATTACCCAACTCATTATTTGGAGTTAGCTGTGGTAATATTTGCATTAAAGATTTGGAGGCATTATCTTTATGGAGAACGGTGTAACATTTATACTGATCATAAAAGTTTGAAGTATATTTTCACACAAAAGGATCTGAGTATGAACCAAATAAGATGGTTAGAGAAGATTAGGGATTATGACTTCTCAATCCATTACCACCCTGGGAAAGCAAACAAGGTGGCAGATGCATCATGTCGACAAAACCATGCCAGTTTATCCATGATGTGGATCACAAAAGATCCAATATTTATGGATTTAAAAAGGATGGATCTTGGAATTATAATGGAAAGGGAAAATTATGATCTTTCTCAGATGAATGTTCAACCATCTATACATTTAATGATTAAAGAGGCACAGAAAGAAGATATTGAGTTATAAAAGAAGGTGGGAAATGTTCCTGAATTCAACCTTGATTGTAATGGGATAATAAAGTTCATGAATCAGGTTTGTGTTGCTTCCATCCCCGAATTAAAGAAGGAGCTGCTGGATGAGGCTCATAGTTCTTCATTCTCTATTCATCTTGGAAGCACGATGATGTATAGGGACCTGAAAGAGTACTTCTGGTGGGATGAAATGAAAAGGGATGTTGCTGAATATGTCTCTCGATGCTTGGTTTGTCAGCAAGATAAAGCTGAGAGACAGAAGTCCAAGGGGCTGTTACAATCATTACCCATACCCGAATGGAAATGGGAAAATATCACTATGGACTTTGTCACAGTACTTCATAAAACATCCAAAGGCAATAATGCTATCTGGGTCATAGTTGATCGACTTAAAAAGTCCGCACACTTCATTGCTATTAGAGAGGATTTGTCTCTGGATCATCTTGCCAGGATATATGTGAAGGATGTGGTAAGATTTCATGGAGTACCACTTTCTATTATATCTGATCGGGATCTGAGATTTACCACGATTTTTTGGAGAAGTCTTCAGCATACTCTGGATACATAGTTGAGTTTCAGCACTGCTTATCATCCTCAGACAGACGGTCAGTCTGAGAGAACAATTCAAACTCTAGAAGATATGTTGAGAGCTTTCTCTATCGATTTCAATGGTGGTTGGGAGAAACACCTACCTTTTGTGGCATTTTCTTATAATAATAGCTTTTAATCTAGTATTCAGATGGCTCCTTATGAAGCTCTCTATAGAATAAAATGCAGGACTCCAACTTGATGGATGAAGTTGGGGAAAGAAAGCTATTAGGACCTGATCTTTTTGATGAGATAGCAGAAAAGGTCCGATCTATTCAACAACACATAAGAGCAGCTCAGAGTCGACAAAATATTTATGCCGACAACCGAAGAAAAGACCTAGAGTTTGAAGTGGGTGATAAAGTGTTCTTACAAATATCTCCCTAGAAGAGGGTCATGAGATTTGGAATGAAGGGGAAGTTGATCCCTAGATATATCGGTCCTTTCGAAATACTGGATCGTGTTGGGACGGTAGCTTACTGATTGGCGCTTCCACCGAATCACTCCCAAGTTCATGATGTGTTCCATGTATCTCTCTTGAAAAAGTACATACCTGATCCTTCACATGTACTCAGCTTAGAAGATGTACTGCTGGAGCAAGATCTTTCTTATGAAGAAATACCGACAAGGATTCTGGATCGTAGCAATAAAGTCTTACGAAACAAGACCACTCACTTGGTGAAAGTTTTATGGAGGAACAACCAATTTGAAGAAGCTACATGGTAGCATGGGGATATGATGAGGGAGAGGTATCCTCATCTGTTTGTTACAATGTGACGAATTTTGAGGGAGAAATTCATTTTAAGGGGGTAGAATGTATCACCCGAGACTTTTATGAGAGGTATTTTGTTTTTTAAACATCAAAGGAATCTTTCAATACACACAACACTAGATTGGCTTGCTTTACACGCAATCGCGGCCTTCCTCGATAGCTTGCATCGTACGCAATACCGAGTTTCACTAAACAATGATATGCTATCAAAATATTATTAAAACCAGCCGTTATGAAGAGTAATAACAAATTTTTGAAATTTTATAAATTTTATTTTTCAAAATGGACTTCATTTTTTGATTCAGAATATCGAAATTAGCCTAGGGTGAAATTTTGGTATTTTTTGAAAACTTTCAATTTTTGATGAATAGTGAAACCACTAAGTGGTAGTTAAAAAAAATTGAATTTTTCATAAAACATAATTTTACCGCTTCTGTGAGTGGAATTTCAAAAATCTGAGAAACACCGTTAATATCAAAGACTAAAATGTGATTCAATGAGATGAAAATAATTTTTTGTGAATAGTAACTTTTTACTTTTTTTAACCACGATTAAAAGTAAATAGGGTAATTAAGGGTAAAAGTGTTATTAATATTACCCTAACACATGTCCTAAATCTATTTGATAACTGTAATTCGACCAAAAATAACCTTAGGAATAAAATATGACCATTTAGGCCCACATGGATTAGATTAGGACATTTATTATCAATTTATTTAAAGAAGGGTTAAAATAGTTAAAATCAATGTTTAATAGCAAAATCATTTTTAATATAGGGTTATACAGAAGATAAATTCCACTATAAATATTTATTAGAAATATAAAATTATTTAAAACATAATGGAATTTTATTTGTAATTTTTAGTCTTAAAATAATTTAATTTATGATACAATGATGATGTAGTAATTATCTTATTAATGAAATATTGACATAATTGATGTTATAAATACCCAAATAAATGTAATTTGAGACTTTTTATGAATTAAAATAATTTGCTCTGTTAATATGACATGTTAATATTGATTTAATTATTTTTTTCGAATTAATCATTCTGTTATGATTTTCACAAAAATAAATTACCAAATAGTGTCAAAATTGACATAAAATAGTTTTTAAAATAAATATTATATTATTAATTGTTATTTTATTCCTAAAAATCTATGTTTCGGCCAAATGACTTATATAAGGTTATATATATTAATAATAAACAATTTGGGGTTCCTTTTTCTTGTTATAGTAAGTTTATTAACCTTATAGTGTAAGAACACAAGAAGACACGGTAAAAGTAAAATTATTTAACTTAATGTTAAATCTAACTAACAAGGTTAAAATAGGAACCTAAACTTTTCTAAATTCTATTGTATGAGAGGATTTCGACCCATCCACACCTTATCTTCGAAATAAATCAATTTGGATCTATTAAAAACAGAATTTGGCTTTATAATAAAATAATATTTTTAGTTTTTCCAAAGGAGTCCCTCTTCTCCCTTAAAAAAGGGCACCTCCTCCCTCTCTTCCTCACACCACATTGAGCCGTCAAGCTCGGCCAACCCCTGCCAATTTCTACTCTCCAATTCCCTAGAGACATCCTAGAGGCCCTGGTTTTCTTCAAGGACAAATATTAGTGCCCTAAAAGGAGGTCTCCAAGAAGCTCTTCAAAAAAGAGGTAATGTTTGTTACCGATTCTTTCATATTTATTTCTTCTTCCACTTCTTCTTCTTTAGTTGTTTCATTATGAAGTAATAAAATAAGTATCACTCATATAATGATATGTTATTATAACTATGAAACAACCCTATTTCACCACCTATCCATCCTACGGAAAATGAAATCACCCCGCGTGCGTACGTACGGAATACCGTCTCCACGCCGTGGTGTAATCTATTTTCCACCACCACCTTACTTGGATGGGTATAATGGTGTAACGAATGAATATATATGATTATTTTAAATTGATATTTATTCTGAAATAATATACATATACTCCAATACAATTCCATGATCATGGGAATGATATCATTGCTCATGCGTACGTACGGAATACCGTCTCCACGGTGTGATGCGACTCGTTCTACATGATCTTCATTGAATAATGATTATATAAATGAATTGAATGAATGAATATGATATATATTACACTAATAACATTCTGGAATGAAGTATCTATAACTTAAAAAGAATAATAAGAACTTATTCGACAAAACACGCATAAGAACAAAAAGTAATAAACACCTGAATAACAAGTAGCAGTGAAATATTACTAATAATAAGCTAATAATATGACCATATATGATATCATAACAATGAGTATGATTCTGGAATAATTCAATGACATTATTTAAATCATTATACATGAGGTTCTGACACTTACGAAGCAAATCGGACCTAAGGTAAGAGAAAATATCACAATCTCATTTTATCTGAGATTGTTTATACTTTGGTATTTACTGGGGTGTATTTTATCATCCACATCCATGTTTCCTCAATATGTAATATTATTTCCATCCACCTACAATTTTTTAAATCCATTTTTACCCTTTGGTGAGTTTTTAGTAAAAGATATGAAAGGAATCTTTTGTCGTTTTTTGTACGAGGTACTTTTTGACTTTTCTGACAAAAGTACGGGAAGAATGTTTTTTTAAATTATACCACATGAATGGATTATTAAAATATTATTTCCAAGAACCTTCCTTTACAATTTTCCAAGTTTATTTTTAATCAACTTCTTTTATTTTATAATTGTATGACATGTTAAGAAAGGAAAATTGTTTTTGAAGTATAAAAGATATTTTACTCAAGAATAGAGTTCAAGTGTTTTATCAAAATTTTTTTCCATCTAAGATAATATATGGTTCTGTTTCTATCCCTATTATTAAATTGATTTGATTGAGTTGTGATGGAATTATTTTTATGAATTCCTTTATCATATATGAATTGTTTTATGATGTCATGTTGTTTAAGAATCCAATTTTTATTACACTGGTTATGCAATGATGTATGATTTATGATCTTGTGGCACACATATGAATGGTATCATTATGAGATGGGTGGGACCTATATCTCCCTCCAATGCATTGGGTAAAGATTTTATATCTCATGAGATAGACATGGCCGGAACGGCAGGTTAAACCGGTTTAGTGAAAAAGGAATGAAACGAGGAGTGAACTCGGTTCAGAAATGGACTTTGTCCGCTACGATAGTCATGGAAATGAGTCTTGACTGCTAAGAAATGATTCTCTATGATTATTTGTGTATTCCAAAAAGATTCATGTTTTAAGTTATTATTATTGGGATTACATTTCACTACTATGATTTATACCATGTTATGAAATTATGATCTCTTTTCCAGGTTAAGATTTCAAAAATTTATGTTCTTATAAATATGATGTGATTGATATTTCTTTTTTTTACCCTTACTGTGAATTTGAGCTCACCCTTTTGTATATTTTCTTTCCCCAGGTCAGGAAGAAGGCTATTAAGTAAGATATTCTAAAAGGGACGATAGATATGATGAAATAAATGGGAGACAGTATATACGCTTTATGAACCAGTTGCTTATGTTTCCCGGTTTCTAAAGACATTATACCTATACGGTCCTTTCCTGGTTTTGTTATATGTTGTAATAAGTGTGCTTAAATTTTGAAGTAATAACAATGTTTGTAATGTATGGGTCGTTATAATGGGAGTGAGAGCTGAGATTTTTATTCAATTTTTATATCAACAAAATCATGTAATTAATATTGACTTGAATTTTATGGAATTATTTCCTTCTCCAGTGTAAGAAAATGTTACTGTTGAGTCCTATATTCTCCCATGGACTCCTAAATTTAGTAGATCATTTTATCTCCTCATAATATAATAATAAATTAATTCTGTTGAGAAGATATTTTATGTACATTAATTATCTAGATAAGATAACAAAACTTTTCAAAGTGGGGGATGTCAATTATTAGAGAAAAATAATCAAGATCCTAAATCATAATGACGAAATTGAATCCAGAAAATAGGAAAGATCAAAGAAATTAATTTTCAAAAAAATATCCCAAAACTCCCTTGAAGATAGTGAGGTAGTTACATGGACTTGAGTAAATGTTTATTGAGACTATCAGGGATAATGACTTAAAAATAATAAAAAATTTAATGTAAACCTTATTCTTTATCACTAATAAAAAAATTAATATTGAACATTTATTAAGTGGATTAAAACCATATTTATAATCTTATTTTATGATTTGAGACTTTTCAATATTTGATGATATTTCCCATAATTAATTTTAAGTCAATATAGAGATTTGAGATCCTTAGTGATCATAAGTGGGTAATGATAGAGAGAACAATATGTAGTTTAATTTAATAGGATAAAAAAATAAATCATATAGATGTAAGAGAACCCAAATTCTCCCATTTTATAAATTATGGACGAATTATCCTAAAATCGATCTAAAGGGAATGAATAGATTCTTCATGTGTGAAAATGAGGGTTATCAGGATAATAAAAATGCAAGGAGATATATAATCCTACCTATTTGATAGAAAAAAATAATTTTTTGATAAACCCTAATCCTATCGTCTAGTAATTCAGCTTAAATGAATACAGAACTTAAGAAATCTAATTCCCAAAGTCATGGGTTGCTAGAGATTATAACATTAAACAACCTCCGTAACCTTGTGAGAAATGGAGGGAAAATGAAATTAATACTAATGTGGTAGACCATGATGATGATATAGGAAAATGTAATCCAGATATTTATTCAATAATAGAAACCATATTATTTAACTACAGTTATATATATTATTTTACATCATGACATTTTTATAGAACTATTTAAACTCTGCCTCGAAATGTTGAGTTTTAGTTATCCATGATAACAAAAAAGAAGGAAAATATTTTTTCCCAAGAATATAACTCATATTCAAAATATTTTTGTGGATTTGAACTCTTAGAAAATATTTTTATTCCTCCATTTTTTGACTTATATTCTATATTGGGAATTTATTAGAAGTCCTTATATAAAGACAGAAACGAATTATGAGAGATAGAAATAACATTCAATATCCAGAGTCATACTTAAAATATATATAAGTTTTATGGGGGGATAAAACTCATTGAGATTCTTATTTTTCATGCATGATTATTATTTCCATACGAGAAAGAATATCTAGCTCAACTAATTCAGAACAATATAAAAATCATTCTTGATGACATGCACTTTGTGAGGGTCTATACGGATGTATTATGTAAAGAGTTTATTGTTCACCCTAAAAAATGAGGGTTTTATTTCTCAATTGAACTTATACCTGTATATCTATCCATATTTAAGACTAAAAAATGAATAAAACCCAATGATTTTGAAAACTAAATTTGTAGTTTAATGAGAATCTATTCAAGGGTTTTACACACATGAGTACTCCACTTTGGGAAGCATAGGTCTTCTTATTTAAGAAGGATGATTGTTCGATTCCCCTTTAAATTGATTATCATGAACACAAAAAAATCATGATAAATAAAATTTATCACCTTTTAGGGATGGTGTATTTTTCGATCTGCTATGTGGGGAACACAACTTCTTAATTTTGGACAATTGATCATCATATAATTAAATATTTGTATAGATGGATGATATTGCAAAGATTGACTTTGGTACAATGTATGAGCCTTATGATTTTATTATTATTACATTTACTTACACTAATGCTCTAGAATGATTTATAGAGTTAATGAATAGTTTCATTAAAGATTACCTTGTCAAATTTGTTGTTTTATTTATAAATGATAATATAATATTTTCTAAAATATAGGATGAGAATGATTATAATTTGAATAATATGTTAGGATTTAATGAAATGATATGTTATATAAAACAACAGTAATTTTGAGTTTTGGATGGGGAACGTATCATTCAGGGGGAATTTAATATATAAAAAAGGGAAAGATGTGTAAGATTAGAATAAAATGGTTGTTGAGGATAGGCACAAACCAAAATCTATAATGTAGATCCAAATTTCCCATAAATTATCTTTGTACTATAAATGGTCTATAATTTACTTCTCATAATCATAAAACCCATTGACTAACCGAACACTTATTAGAGTGAAGCTTACATGGAATAATTAATGTGGAGAGATAATCAATTAATTCATACACAGGTTTATCAATTCTGTAGTACTCAAAATACCCTCATGTGAGTAATATTTAGTTTTATAAAATGATTATTTAATGAATTATGTAGGCTTCATACTAATGATAAATGACAAATTTTTATCCTACCCCTCAATAGAGTTGATTTTTCATGTGAAGAACTATCCAACACATGTTCTAGTGTTAGATACTATTATCTTTACATTTAATATTTGGTGGAATTCTCTCTATGTGAAAATTATTATATATATACAAATCATAAGGGCCTAAAATATATAACCCCATAAAAGGATATTAATATAAGACAATTATTGTGGTTAGTACTCATAAAAGACTATAAATTTTTAAATCGATTTCAATCATGGGAAGGAATATAATGTGGTGGATTCTCTAAGTAGAAATAATCTTGCAATCCCATAAGTGATTGATAAGGATCCAATATTCTTAGACCTATAATGGATGGACATGGAAGTCATAAATGAAGGAACATTATGATACCTAGATCAAGCTATTTTTTAATTATCCATCATAGAGAAGAAAAATTTTTATCAAAGGGTTGATGTATAAATAATAGAAGAATTTCAGTGATATTTAATAAAGTGAAATAAAAGGATTTAAAATATTAAAAAGGAGTTATAAGATTGGACATTGAATATGTATTCCAAACAATAATGAATTAAAGAACGAGTTCTAAAACTATACACATATATCAAAATTATCCATCAATCAAGGTAGAATAAGCCCGAGGATATACCATTGAGAGAAACATTAGTTGTAAAATATGTTTAAGTATATCATAGAATATTCATCGATGCGCCTGGTATGTCAACATGTAAAGGGAAAAAAGGTAAAAGATGAAATGAATAATGGATAAGTTTCTATACTTACGTGAAAAATGAGAAAACATCACCATAAACATTTTTATATGTCTTATAACAACATATATAAGAATTAATTCCACATGTGTTATATTGCATCATCTTAAAGAGAATGACGACTTCATTTGAATTAGATAATACATCTCACTTGAATGATATACACAGATACACATTTGGGAAGTGGTGAGGGTATAAGGGAATACTATATGATAAAAATCATTGGTAAAACATGATGTTTGAGAATAGAGATAAATATTTCCTATACAAATATATATGGAAGAGAGTCATGATATTTGGGAGGAAGAGAAATAAAATCCTCAGATACAACAACCCCTTTGATGTTCTTGATCACATCAGAGTTCTGACCTATGAGCTTGAAATCCCACAACATATATCTCAAGAACATTCCATATTCCATGAATCCATCCAATGTATATACATATAATATCCCTCACATGTACTTAATTTAGAGGTGGTATACATGTATAATATTTAATATTATGAGGAGTAAATGGTGAATACCATAGACCAAAGATACAATGGTATATGAAATAATACAACTACCCTATTCAAATTAATATGATGGAAACATATGTTTTAGAGAGAAACAGAAGAACCATATGAAGAAATTAAATAGAATTACCCAAATCCATTTTCATCTTATTGATTGTAAAAAAAATTATAAGGAAAAATGTATTATGTGGGAAAATGTTTATTGATACATAATTTTATCTATTTAATTTTTAATATAATTATATTAAAGTGTCATATTTATTAGTGAAATATTAAATTATGAAAAAAAATTACAGTACAAATATGATTTTATTATATTGTGGAAGAATTATATTTATATAATATATAAGTAAATAATAATTTAAATTGTTTCAATAGGACCAAAAATAGAATATAAATGAACTATAATATGAAAATTTGGATATGATCCATCCCCTATAGTGATCTCACTCACAAAATAAACTGTAGAATTGAAAGAGATTATTAGTAATTAATGATTCATTCTGAAAATGAGAAAATATATAATCATGACTGCAAATATAATATAATTAGGAAATAATGGATATGAAGTATTTCTAAAAGGTTGGAAACCTATATTATTTTATTAAATATGAGTGTTATAATAATAATATAAGCATTTAAATAATAATAGAACTATTAAAATAGTATTATAACCATTTTAATTGTAACCTAAACTATTTAATCATAAAATAATATTTATTTTTTCTACCAAAATTGAAATATATAAATTTATATCATAAAAAAATTAAAATGATAAAATAAGTGTTTTGATTTTTTTAAACAATGTTTTATATAAATTTTTTTGATAAATATAAATGTTTAAAATAAATGTTATTTTGTTCATATGTTTTTATGAAATAATATAATGATTCATTATAATTAAAATATAATTTTATGAGACTATAATGGATTTTTCAAAGGTTTATAAAATTTATCATAATATTACAATTGAAAATTTTCAATTTAAAAAGTATTATATTCAAATATTAATATTGTCATATGTATAAAATTATTTTCATAAAAAATTTCATCTAATGTATACAAACATGAAGGAATTGTTAGGTTGAATTTCTTATAGTTAAATAAAATCATTAAATTTTTGTTGAATATTTAAATAAGAGAAAATATAATATTTAATATTATAATCCAAAAAAAAATTTGTGGGTCATCAATAATGTAAGAAAATATTTTCTCAAAACCAAATACACTAATAATTGTATATAGTAAATGGAATCAAAATTTTATATAGTGTAGCTGAAAAATATAAAACTAATGACTAATATATTCAATAATACAACTCTCATCTACTTGTAAATACCACACCTTCTATTAACACCTTATATGATTAAAATCACTCCAAATTGCATTCCAATTCTCTTAAAAAATACAATCCAAAAGTCTATATAGTGATGTTATATCCAAAAGAAATAATCACGGTGAGTTAAGATGTACTTCATGAGACAAATTTGAATAAGGTAAAAATCTCAACTCATAATTTTAAGTAATTTTCATGTTATACTTACATCACTCCTATTAAATCCAATAAAAAATAATTAATCTTTTGTAACAAATATACTAAAATATAATATTTTAAAAGGAATATCCATCATCCAAACACTTATTTAAGGCCCCATCCATACACATTATATAGTATCTAATTATTTTAATAATTCACATTGAGTATCTTTTTAGGTTTAGATTTTTACTGATTTAGGCCATAAATATTACATTACATCTCCAATATTACCATGTGGACACTTATAATTAGTATCCATATTTTCATAAAATAAAAAATCTTAAAATAAAATAAGAATTATTTTCATTATATTGATTTTATTGAATTATTTATTTCTCTTACCCTTCCTTATACCCTATGAAAATCATTTCAAATACATGGGATGAGCATAAAAAGATCAGTAAGGGTTATAAAATAATGAATGAAAACGTTAGTCCATCAATACGTACCAAACATAATCTGTTTAACATAACTCATGAAATCATAATATTCATGAATAACACATAGAAATCAAAAAACATATTGGTAACTTGTGGAATCCATAACATAATTACATTTTATATTTCACAACTTCATAGGCAGTTAAGATTGGAATACCCATCACTATATATTTCATAAATCTCATAGGAGAAACATTAACGTTTACACCGTCACATTACCTAATCCATTAGAGAGCTATCTCGGGCTCACCCACCCAAGGTTAATAACGAAATGACCCGTATACATATCTAATGTATAATAACCATAACATTTTCATAACACATAAAACAAGAAGAAATTAAAGATAAAATATGCACATTTTAATCATAATATATCATTTCAAGATGTTGAAATAATAAATTCCTTCTTAAAACCATTTTCAGTACCAAAATACGTAAAATATATATATGTTATTTATTTTCCATTTAAAAGCATTTCAACTTATTAAGGAAGCCAAATATAAAATAATTCTCATAGCAATGGAAAGCTCATTTTCACTGCGTATGTTAAAAATAAATATTCTATTTTAGTAGAACCCTATGTAGAAAAAGATTCAATATCAAAACCATTTAATATATTTAATAAATATATTTTTGAATAAATGTGTCCCATAACAAATTGATACTTATATATGAATTAACAAATTAATACATTAATGTCCGTTTAAATAAATCCTTAATTTTTTTTAAACATGGGTATTAATGAGAAAGGTATATTTTTTAAACATTTAAAATGATGTTTTAGTTGAAGAGTCCTTTACCACTTGAGAAAATAATTGAATAAAAATAATTAAAGAATGACATGAAATAAAACTTTAATATCATTAGACTACAAATATTCAAAATATAATATGTTATATTTCAGTATATACACCATATAAGATAATAATGGTTCACAATATCAAGATATGCCCCAAAGAAAAAAGATTAAGATGTATTCCCTTATGAATATTCGACAGCATAACAACGTCATATTGAAATTTATAAAATGAATTTATTTGAGATAAAATGGTCTCGCATCAATTGGAAATAAAATATACATTATTAAGGATATAGAATAATATATTCCAATATAGGAAAATGGAAATTAAAATACATAGCAAAGAAGAAGACATTGACTAAAAGAGGAGGGTGAAAGGTTCCATTAAAAAGATCATTTTGTAAATAAAATAAATCAATTTTTATATTCACAATAAATAAAAATAAATCAATTATAAATCAGGATATTACATAAAATTTTATTTCTCATATAATCATAGCATGAAATTATCCATAAGTAGAAGGTCAACCCAAAGAATGAAAATTGGGAAAAGTGGTTCCCTTACCTTCAGTCTGAATTGTCTCATATGTTCCTTGTTCTTCCTGAATAATAAATATATGTAAATTTATTATTGATTCAGAAATTTTTTCATGTTTATTATTCTTTTGGTATCACTTATTACCTTGCTATAATAGTTTGTTAATTATTTTAGTTCATATCGTACATCTTTTCGATGTTCAGAACATGAGTCGAATATAATATTTTCATAATTATAAATTCTCTGTGTGGTCAAAAATTCCATTATCTCCAGAATGATATTCATGTTTTAGATAAAATATATGTCATATATATCCAGTATATATGTATTTATAATATTCTATATCATTAGGAGATAATAAATGAAACACACCATTCATGGAGACGGTAAGCCATACTTATGCATAAACGATACTTTCAATTCAATTTCATATTTAAATGAATGAAAACCAAATGATACATATATATATTATAATTAACGTAGAATATAATATTTTATATATGTTACATAATTTCATTAAAATTATACTTTATAAGTTCCATGTATTGTATGATCAAATCATATCACTTTGAGGGGGTGGTAGTCTCTACTTCCTCAAATGAAATTAGCGTATTTATACAACATAAAAAGCTTAAAGTTATGTTCTAAATTAGAATTAATATATATATATATATATATCATAAATATAATATATTATTACATTTCCATAATAATGGCCACCATGATAGTTGGTAGGAGAACATTGTAAAATCATCGTTTCGTGAGAATGTATTTCACCATCCAGATAAACTGTATTTTCATATCCATTAGATGGAAGTGTGTGTAATATTAGTTCAAATACATATCATATAAAAAATATATTATAATTATAATACATTTTTTTATATAAATAAATAATATGAAGATAATAGGTTGTGGAGAAGAAAAAATAATGGAATGAAAATTGATAGAAGACGTTACCTAAAATTGGGAAACTTCTTTTGATTTGAGCCAAGGGGATCTATTGGATTTCCATATTCTAAGGTTAAGCTTTATAAGAGGAATACAGGTATGTTGGTAGGTTATTTGGTCAAAGGTTGGATGAGCCAAGGGGCTTGAAAGGTGCATTTAATGGGTTAGAGGTGGTGGCCTTTTATAAGAGGGAGGAGTGTCTATTTAAGAATAGTTGAAAGTATTATTTTATTATAGAATGATTTTCGGTTTTAAAATGTAAAAAACTCATTAAATTATAATATAAGAGGAATATAAGTCTAAATATAGTAATTCAATAATAATTTGATAGGTTTTGGATATCTTTTTATACTTATTGTTTTTTATTTAACACTTTGTTAACTTATATAACTTTTACCATGTCTTCTTGTATATTCATACTGTCTGGTCAATATATTTAATATAAAACAAAAATCAACAATAAATGGATCATTAATGAAAATATTAAGATCATATAAGTCATTTTTCTGAATCTTATATTTTTAGTAGTAATGTACCATTTAATAAATTATTAATTGATTTAAAAACTCATTTATTAAATTTTTTATACTTCTC
Source organism: Viscum album (assembly GCA_963277665.1). Classification (NCBI taxonomy): domain Eukaryota; kingdom Viridiplantae; phylum Streptophyta; class Magnoliopsida; order Santalales; family Viscaceae; genus Viscum; species Viscum album. The sequence continues at coordinate 1,309,531,563 of OY728163.1, read as the reverse complement.
ATATCATGAATTTTTAAAAATACATAACAACTTCATAAATTAGAAAAAAAAAATTAATAATTCAAAGATAAAACGTCATAATAATCCATAAAATTATTTTATGGAATTAAATGTTTACAAATAAATATTTTAATATTTATAATCATATATATTTAACAAATTCATTAATGAGTTAATCATTACATAATCATAGTGCCATAAATAAATTTATTTGTTCGAAGAATTAAAATTATAAATAAATAATCATGATTTATGAAATATTTTTATCTTTCTAATTACTTTTTATATCCTAAAATATCACTTATACAACCTAATATAAAAATTATTTTAATATAAGATATATTTTTATGTTACATTTTCATTAACATTAAATTAATTTTTATAAAATGTCATTTTCCCATACAAGTGGCTCCATGGGGTCCCCAAATCAACCTAAAAATGGCCATCTCCGGACATGTATAATACAATTGGATTAGGACATGTGTTACAGTAATTTAATATAATTATAATATTATTTTTTACCCTTGTATACATGATTAACCCTTTCACCATGGTAAATAAAATATTTACTAAATTTACAATTCATAATGTCTAAAAATAAAAGTTACATATTGACACAGTTTGGACCTCATGATTATAAATATGGAATCCATTTTTTCAAATTTAAAATAGAAAGGATAATGAAATCATTTTAAAATTAATTCCCGTTGTTAAAACCAAAAGGCTTGTTTTTACGAGATAATAACTATCAAAATATTGACAGGTTATTATCTTCAATTTGAATTTGAAATTACTCCCAATGACCAAAATAGGATTAAATGGTAAAAATATAATCAAATTACACTTTAAAAAAATCAAAATAACAATTTAACTATATAAATATATTATATTAAAAGGCAGTTTTGAAATAAAATGTTGTATTTTTCACTATTCATAAAAAATGTACTTTATCAGAAACATACAAAAAAATTACCCAATGTAAATTATTAAGCCCTCATTCTAAATATGATGTTTATTTTTTTAATTTAAATATTTAAAAGTAAAAAAATATATATAAAAAAGGTTCTCCATCAAAAGGCGTTACATCATCCTTTTAAAGAATATTAGAGTATTTCATGCTTAAAATTGGATCCATTTTTATTTTATGCCTCTGAATTTTATTTGATAAAAGTAAAAACATATGACTAAGATGTGTAATCATATTTTAGTTAGTTATTTTCATCTCTTCAATAAAAATTTCCAGGTGTTAACTACCATTTAACATAATAATAATATTATATTATTTTTCAGTATAACACAATGTTGTGTGCAACGTACGATATCAATGAAACCCATTATTTTGTGTTGAGTACTCTATCAGACATAGAATCATATAGAATGTAAAATTCAAATTTAATTCACAAATATTAATAAATATGAAAATGACGTATTCTTTATTTACCTAGGATGTTACATCCTTCCCCCTTTTAGGAATCACGTCCTTTCAATTTTAAAATTGTGAATGGAAATTTCATTAAAAGTCCCACATCAGAAGGAGAGTCAATAAAAATATCACTTAAAAAAAGAGAAGTACAAAGTTCACTCAAGATAAAACATTCTAGGATTACATGTATAAAAAAAATGGGTTTGGAGGAGAGAATACGTGACAATTTCAAATGGAGTGAGATATAAAACATTACTAGGAGATAATTAGCAACATGAAAACCAAATAATTATGAAATTTTAAACTATCTTTAATTAACCTGTCAGAAAAATACACATACAACATTTATTTTGTTTTATGTTCTATTTTGTAGTTTTGTAGAATTGATTTATGGTATTGACTAAGAATGTAATGAAATTTACATAATTTTAAAGTAGAGTTTCATCCTTTAATAAGTTTCTTACAAAAATTCAAATTTTCTCTAAATTATGAATATTTAAGATTACTTGGTCACCCCTAATGTAACACCCGAAAATGATAAATGGTTAAATGACTAAATGATAAGACCCATGTCAACAAGGCGTGCCTTCCTTTTCATGATCCTGCTTGATTTGATCTCCACAATTAAGCGTGCTTGGACTTGAGAAGTCAGATGATCCGTTCAGATGACCTGTGGGGACTATTATTAGTTAGATAACCCATTCAGACATGTGGGAGGGACCCTGGGTGGGGACCACATGTTGGTGGGGAAACTGGTGGTACCTGTCGGGCCAAGAGTCGACTACCACGTAATGACGGGGTGTCTGTGCTGTCACCGGGATCCAGGTGTCACATTTGGCACCAAAGGTGGTACATAGCCTTAAGTATGGTGCACTGACTGGGTTGAGATGTAGGGCCCACAATGAGGACGTTGTTCTCTAGGGGGGGGGGGGTTATTGTAACACCCCAGAATGTTAAAGGGTTAAATGACTAAATGATATGACTCATATCAACAAGGTGCACCTTCCATTTCAGAATATTGCTTGATTAGAACTCCACAGTTAAGCGTGTTTGACCTAAAGTTGTGATCAGGATGGGTAACCTTCAAGGATGTTTCTCCGGGTGTCTGAGAGTGAGGACAAAGCACATTTTAAAGGACATGTGTTGTCCAGTGGAGACTGTAATAAGTTAAATGACCCCTTCAGGCACATGGGTGGGACCCAGGGTGCGGATGACATGTTTGTGGGGCAACTGGTGGTACCTGGAGGGCCAGGACCTGACGACCATGTAATGGCGAGGTTTTTGTGTTGTAACAGGGACCCAGTTATTACACCTGAAGTTCTAGAATGAACTTATTGAGAATAACATAATCCAAAAATGGTTAACTATATATTTCTTTTGTCTTTAGACATTAAACAAAACCATGTTGGTTATTACAATATTATATAATCCCCAAAAAGGATAATCTTTAATAAAAATAAATACTACACTTAATCTCCAAAATTGTACAAACAATACCAAAAGTTCAAAAAAGACCATTCAATACCAAATTATCAATAAAACAATTATTCAAAATAATTCAACTATGATTGAAACCCAAAACTCAAAAGTATTTGATCACATATTCATCAACAATAATATTAACATTTATCTCTAAATAGCATCAGTTACTCTTATAGTCTCATCGTAAGAAGTAATTAACATAGTCATATATTATTTATGATAGATTAATCCATCCAAAAAATAACTCAAATAGCCATATATTAACAATGAAATCATAGATACTTCCCAAATGATATTTCAACCATTACTCTACAAATTAAATCCCATATTATTATATTTTCCTTAGGCATATATTGTTCTCAGAAGGGGGAATGTCGTCTAAAATAACATTTATCACTTAATCACCAAATAATTTTCCTATATTAAGGATATCAATTTAATAAAACATAAGTTCCCAAAATCAACTTATTCTTGATCCATATAATCGTTTAAATAAAAATAATAACTCATACTAACCCTCGGCTTCATGTAGGACAATGGTAGGTGATGTGACCTTGTCTCCCTTCTATTGTGAATTTGATTCATGTGGCCTTACTGGACGCGATGGGTTGTCACACATCTTTTGTGTTGTCCCTTTTTTATAAAACAAAAAAATAACCCTAATATGATTAATCCTCAATGGTTGTCTTATAACTCTCATTTTCATCCCAGTCTATAATGACCTCAATATCATAATTCATGATGTCTTTAATAAATTAACATTTTTTACCTCCATAAAATAACACTATTCCGAAAGAAAGAGCATCGTACCTTGATCATGGTGTCCATCTGGTTTCATCGTCATCTTGTTCACATAGAATAGGTTCTATTCATTGAAACATTGATTTAGAGATCCTTAAAATCATCTTTTTTCCTTTATCCTAATACACCTCGTAAAACATCGGTCATATGGGTGCTCACAACAAAATAGTTTTTTGGAAAATAATTATGTATGACATATAATTTCAAAACATCTGATAAAACATAATATCTATAAAATAGTCAGATCAAGTTTGAGTTGAAACATTCAATCAATAGTCCTTTTAAAATCACATATTTATGTTTTGAAATAATATCATTTAAAAGAGAATATAAATTTGTTGTTCAAGGTTATCCTTCTTCAGCACCTTTTTCCAAAATCATAATATGCTTAAAATCTTTTGATAATGTAAAATATTTGAAAATTTCTTGATAATATTAACCTATCTTGAAACTATGATAATATTAAGAAAATATGATTTGATTAAATATTGACCACTATCCACGATGATATCTAGGTATATAGGAGGTGTTTGATATCTCAAAAAATTGCTTGCAAGTGAGTTGTATGTTGTAACAATTTTCATTATCGTCTGGACATGAGGTAGTAATAATTATTACAAGAAATTCATCAGGAAGGGATATGAAATTTATTTGAGATCATGATCCTTCCATTTGTAATAGACCTTCCTTGATCCGAAAAAGTTTAAAAATAAGGATTTTACCTAAGGAGTAGACATAGAGACTAACCATGTGTCTATGAGAAACTCGTAATCCCTAAAGTTGTCTAAATCGACCTATGATACCAAAAGTAAGGCCCCATCCATAAATAGTACATAATCACAAATTAAGTAAATAATTCACATTGAGGATCTTTTCAGGTTTATTGTTTTAGAGAATTAGGCCCTAACTTTTACATTACATCTCAAATATTACAATGTTGACACTTCAACACAGATTCCAGTTTTTCATAAAATAAAAACTCTTAAAAGAAAACATGAATTATTTTCATGATATAAATTATCCAGAATTATTTTTTTCTATTAACCTTCCATAAATATTGTGAATATCATTTCAAAAACATGGTATGAGAATAAATATTACATTAAGGATTATAAAAAAAGAATTAAAACATTATTCCATCAATGCATAAAAAACATAATCTCTTTAACACACCTCATGAAATCATAATATTTATGAATAACAAACAGAAATCATTAATCACAAAGGTAACTTATAGAATCCATAACATACATACGTTTTATATTTCATAGCTACATAGGGAGTTATTTTTGGAATACCCATCATAGTATATTCCCTAAATCTCTTAGTTTAAACATTAATGTTTACCTCCATCGTGTTACCCAATGCATTGGAGAGATATCATAGGCTCACCCACCCAAGTTTTATCAATAAACCACCCATATACGTAACCAATTCCCAAGAACCATAAAATATTCATAACACATAAAACAAGCCTAATGAAAAAGATAAAAATTCCACATCTCAATCATAATAGATCATTTTACGATATTGAAATAATCAATGTCTTCTAAGAACCATTTTTAATAAAAAAATACGTAAAAATATTATATGGTGTTTAATTTTCTTTTAAAAAAATTTCACCTTGTTAAAGATTCCAAATATGAAATATTTCTCTTTTTAGTAAAAATTTCATTGTCATTGCATGTGTTAAAAATAAACAGTCCATTATTCATTTAATAAAATGCTACATTGAAAAAGATTCATTTTTAAAACCATTTAAAACATTTAATAAAGATATGTTTTTATAAATTATCCCATAACACTTTGAAACATTAATAGGAAGTCACATTTTAAAACATTAATTTCCATATACATAAATCCTTAAAAACATTTTGAAAACATGGACATTAATGAGAAAGATAAATATTGTAATCATTTAAAAAGATGTTTTATTTGAAGAGTCCTTTACCACCTGAGAAAATAATTGAATAAATATAATTAAAAGAATAAAATAAAAATATCTTTAATATCATGAGAATAAATAGATTCATGATATCATATGTCAAAGGGAAGTATTTAAAATTTATAAGATAATAATGCTTCACCGTATCAATTTACGCCTCAATGAAAGGAGATTGAGAAGTATTCCATTATGAAAGTTCGGTACCCTAACAATATCATATTAAAATTCATAAAATGATTTGATGGGATATGAAAGGGTCTCTCATCACTTGTAAATAAAATATAAAGCAATAAGGATATAAAAGAACATATCCCAACATATGAAAATGAAAACTAAAAGTTATAACCCAAAAAAGGTCATTGACTAAAAGAGGAGGTTGAAAGGTTCCCTTACAAAAATAATTTTGCAAATAAAATAGATCGATTAAGTGTATTTATAGTAAATAAAAATAAATCAAGTATAAATACATTATATGCATCAAAAATTATTTCTCAGATAATCATAGCAGGACATAACCCTGATGTAAAAGGTCGTCCCGAAGAATGGAAATTGGGTTAAGAATTAACTTGAGTCTGAATATTCTCTAATGTTCCTTGTTTTTCTTAATTAATAAATTTATGTTAATTTATAGTTTCTTTGTAACATTTTTAATTGTTATTATTATTTTTATATCACTTATTACATTTTTATAGGAGTTAGTTAATTATTCGAGTTTATATCAGAGATTTTGTCAATGTTAAAAACATGAGTAAAAAATGAACATGTTATAATTATAGATTCTCCATGTGGTCAAAAAGTCCTTCATATACAGAATGATATTCATAATTTAGATATAATATATTTCATGAATATATATATTATATAGGTATTTATAATAGTACATATCATTTGTATATAATAAATGAAACACATCGTTCTTGGAGACGATAAGTCGTACGTACTCATGAACGCTACATTAATTTATATTTCAAATTTAATGGAATTAAATTTTAATGATACATATATATATTATAATTCCAGTATAATATCATATTTTATATGTGTCCCATAAGTTCATTAACACTATAATTTATACATTCCATGTATTTTATGAACGACTCTTATCACTTTGAGGGGGCGGTAATACTCACTTCCTCAAATAAAATTATCATATTTATACAACATGAAAAGCATAAATGTATGTTCTAAATGATAATTGAATATGTATAGAGATAAAATAAATATCATAAATATCATATATAATTTTAGTTCCCCCATAATGGCTACCATGACATGTGGTAAGAGAATATTGAACAATCATCGTTTCGTGAGGCAGTAGTTCACGGTCCAAAGAAACTATATGTTTGTATTTGTTAAATAGAGGTGTGTGTATGTTTAGTTATAATTAATCTCAAAAAAACAACCTAGTATGTTGAGGATACTATTTTTGATATATATATAGGGAACAAAAAGATTATAGTGACTGGTGAAGGAAAAAAAATTGAATGAAACTTGATAGAAGACGTTACCTTAAGTCGGGTTACTTCTTTTGATTTGAGCCAAAGGGATCTCATAAATTGCCTTCTACCTATGACAAGGCTTATAAAAAGAATATAGGGAGGTTAGGATATTATTTTTTCAGATTTTGGATGAGACGTGTGGCTTGATAGGTGTTTGTAATGGGTTAGATTTGGTGGCCTTTTATAAGAGGGAGGGGGGGTTTAGGAATGTTTGAATGTATTATTTTATTATAAAATGTTTTTTGGTTTTCAATGTACCAGAAATGATTAAATTAGAATATAAGATGAATATAAGTCGAAATTAAATCATCAAATAAGAATTTTATAGGTTTGGAAATTTTTTTAATCCTTATCGTTTTTTATTCAACCAATTGTTAACTTTTTTAACATTTATCATGTCTCCTTGTATAGTCATACTATATGGTTAATATATATACTATAACATGAAAAGAGACAAAAAATGGATCATTAATGTCATATTTAACATAACAGAAGTCATTTTTTGGAATATAATATTTTTATAAAATATTTTATCATTTTATAAAATATTAATCGATTTAAAATCTCATTTTTTTAGTTTTTATAATATTCATATAATAAATTTTTAAGAAACCATAAGAACATGACACATACAAAAAACAACATTAATTAAAATATAACAAGTCATAATAATCTATAAAATTATTTACGGTGATAAAAAGTTTCAAAAATATATTATTTTAATATTTCTAATCTCCTTTTTTAAAAACATTTGTTAATGAGAAAATCATTTTATCATCATTGCGTCATATATAAATTTACTTATTTTTTGTCTAAAAATTATAAATAAAATATCATGATTTATGAAATATTTTTATCTCTATAATTAATTTTTATAGTTTAAAATATAACTTATATAACCCCATATAAAAATTGTTTTTAAACAATATATATTTTTGTTACATTTTCATTAACATTAAATTAATATTTATAAAATGTCATTTTCACTTACAATTGAGTCCATGGGGTCCAAAAATCGACCCAAGGATGCAAATGGTTGGAAATTTAGTATCCAATAAGATTATGACACATGTTAGTGTAATTTAATATTAATATAATATTATTTTGTACCCTTATTTACATGATTTACTCTTTAACCATGGTAAATAAAATATTTACTGAAGTTTCTATTCGTAATGTCCAAAAAAATTACATGTTTACACAATGTGGACCTCTTAATTCAAAATATGGAATATATTTTATCAAATTCATAACACAAACCTTTAAAAAATTAATTTAAAATCAGTTCATGTTGCAAAAACCAAAAAACGTGATTTTAAGAAATAATAACAATCAAAAGATTGACACATGGTTAAGTCCAATTTCAATGTGAAATTACATTAAATTAACAAAATTGGATTAAATGGTACAAATATAATCTAATTACGCTTTAAAACCAATAATTATAACAACCTAACTATATAAATTAATTATATTAAAAGGCAGTATTGAATTAGAATGTTGTATTTTTCACTATACATAAAAAATGAACTTTATCAGAAAAATATCAAAAAACATACCCAATGTAAATTTAGATGACCCTATTATAAATAAATAAGTTCATTTATTCAAATGGAACATATAAAAGTGACAAAAAGAATATTTAAAATTGGTTCTCCATCAAAATCCGGTAAATCAACCTTTTAATGAATTTTAGAGTATTTCATGATTAAAATTGGATCCATTCATATTTTAATCCTCTAAAATTTATTGGATAAAATTAAAAAAAAATTTAAAAACATGTTTAATCATATTTTAGTTTGTTTTTTATTCCCTACAATACAATTTCTAGCCGTTAACTACCATTTAAAATAATAATAATATTATATTATTTTTCAATATAACTCAATGTTGTGTGCAACATAAGATTTCAATGAAACCCATTGTTGAGTGTTGAGTATGATATTGGACATACCATCCCCTTGAATGTAAAATTAATATGTAATTAACACATATTAATAAATATAAAAATGTCATATTTTTTATTTACATAGAATGTTGCACTTATCATTTAATTCTAAAATAAAAAAAGAAATTGTCTACATTATAGTCAGTCAAGGACCTCTATTAGAAATCTTCTTTCTTTTTAATCCCCAATTATTGTTTTAATGCCTTTATTATTATGAAAAATAATAAATGTCAGTATATTATATATTAGTTCACATTCTATAATTGTTAAATTTTCATATGGTTAAATAAAACAATGTTTGTCATCCTTGATCAGAAATACTATTAAAGTCAATTAACCTTATAAGAATAATAATTAAATTCATTGAATAATTTTTATTTTTTATAGTATTTTAAGGTTACAACCATTTTAAACTAATATAATAATATAAAAATCATTTTATCATACTTCTGTATTTGTGAAAAAATGTCATAAATAACTTCCATAATTATCCACAAGTGAGGTGACTTTGGATCCATTGGATGAACAAACTAAAGATAGCATAAATAAAAGTGAAAAATAAATTAAATAACAATTTATTAACATAAAATTTTGGTACTAAATCTTATATATGTGAATAAGATTCTAAATAATAAATTCTAAAAACCTAATTTTCTAATCACGAATATTAACTCAAAGTCCAAAACAAATTTATACTTGGGTGAGGGGAACTCTCTAATCCACCCTTTATTCTTTATGATATTTATTTTTCACACTACCACATATTATCTCCCAGTTTATCTTGTATGAAATATTTTACATTCTATATATATGTCTCTTACGTATATACCTATCTTATTCTACCATTAATTTCTTCTTATATATATATATATTCCTTATATTCATTTATAAAAAAAATATTAAAATCAATCCCTTAAAAGGGTAATGTTTCTACCACTTAATAACATCATGTAACAATAATTTATATAATTTTACCCAATAATTATTTCATAATAGATTTTCAGGTTAACCATTTTTTATCCCACCAAATTTCAAATAAAATTAATATTTTGACCATCTTTTGAGATATTTTACTAATTTAATAAAATATGATTTTAGTGGTCTATTTATATACCAAATTCTCTACACCGTATCATGATTTATTTTATAATTAAAATCATATTTTAGATATAAACTTATTTAATCAAATATGAATGTCAAAAATTTATAATTAATTTATCTATTTGGAATCACTTTGAAACATTCATTGATTATTATTGAGACAATAATAAGGAACACATTAATTTCCATTAGGTCTTCCTATGATTATGAATTATGTTTGATATCTATATATTGCACAAATATACATATACATGTTATGATGGATTTTCCCAAATTGTACCCTAATCCATTGGGAAATTTTTATATCCCATGAGATAATATTTATTGGATTAAAGAGTTAACCTAATACATGATTAGAATTTTTCCATCAAGTTATGTTCTCTTGGTATTGAGCCTTTACTTAGGTTAAAGGCATATTTTATATTGTTTTCACATTCATGTGATTCCATGATTATTTGAATCCGTCATTTTTTCATCATGACTCCTTGTGATAATTCATTTCCTTTTACCATATGATAGTAGGTTTTTCTCTTTGACTCATATGTTTTTATTCTCTGTTATGAATATTATATTATTGGGATTTATAGTTCAACCATTTTTTATGTGTTACCCACGTTATCCTATAAATAATTAGAAGTTTAATTGGAATTAGGAGTAAATTATAGAAACTAAAATAGATATTATATATCTTAGATTTATTTTTATGTTTTATAAACCTTGTATCTCGAACATATATAGGAATTTAGATCCTTGGGTTGTTTTTATTTTATACTTATTTTAAAAATCATGTAATTATATATGTAAATGGATTGGGTAACTATTCATTAATTATTCTAGTAAAAACCGAAATCCAAGTGCCACAAAGACATATATTATAATCCTATTTAATTTTATAATCTATTATTTATTTAGATTTGATAGAATTTTTTGGGAAATAAGTTAAAAATATTGTATATTATTTTGTTTTAACAATCTATAGAAAATATCCTTTAATTATATAGTACTATATTGGATTTAAAAACATATAAGCACTTTTTGTTAAAATATTTATTCAAATAGTTATGGGAGATAAATTTTCATTTTCAATATTCAATTCAAAAAAATTCAGCAGAACAGTACATAGTTTTGTAATAAGATAAGAATATATAATGATTTATTACAAAATCACAAACCATGTTTTTGTATGAGTTCCATAATATTTAAAACTAATATCCGGATATAATCAATACAATAAACAACTCACATTAATTGTTTTAATTTTTTATAAATCTTATAATTTGATTAAAATATTTTAGAGAATTATTCTACCATACATATCTCAATATTAAAATTATGATAAAATCCACAACCCTTTAATAACTATTCTATTATGTTCTCATCTATCAAATAATTTAAAGAATGTTTTCTGTTATTAAGATATAAAAATCATTATTTGATTTATATAACTTTGTGAAACCATTTTAATGATAGAATATTGTAATTTTTTATTATACATCTTTCCCAATCACAACCATTCCATTGAGGTGAAATTCCTCATGCCCTCCACTGTGATCGTTGATCACCGTAGGCTGGAATTTTTCTTCAGTGTCTGATTATAATTATCAACGAATTATTTTCCGGCTTATAGATTATTATAAATAGTTAATATTATAATCAATTAAAAATCTAATAAAGTGGAAAATTATTACATACCTGAGGAAAAATAAATAAAAAATATTCCTTAATAGTGCCTTATATACCTTATAATAGGAATAGATAATAAACATATCCCAAACACGTTTAACAATAACTAATACATTTCAAATCAAACAAAAACAATAAAAAAATAAACACCAAAATATCTCACCTGATACCTCCTAAAACCATCACAATGATTTCAGTGTCCCACTAATAGATACTAAATGTCCTTATCTATAAATTTATAAATCTATTTAAAAAAAGAATTTTATGAGGTGGTTATATAGATGGCGTAACAAATAATTCAATGAATGATACCATCACATATCCTTAATTAATCCTCTAAAAAATCATTCTCATATGTTTTTCCTAAAATGTATGATATGAATTTAATATAAAAATTAACTATTAATTAATTAGAATCACCTATTTACCAAGCCACCATTAAATTATATTTTACACACATCGACCAATTAATGTTTAAAAATGAATCTTTTAAAATAAATCATTACCAAACAAATGGAATAATAAGTATCATTAAGAAAATGAAACCCTAAAAAAATCATAAAACATTTCCATTATATTGTAGTACACAACATATACACACTCTTGTTATATCACCTCTATAGATGAAATCATGACATATAAAATTTAACGGATCACATTATTAAATAATAAAACAAATAATATAACATGAATCAACCACAATCATGGTTATACAATTAGTTAACTCAATAAATTACATAAAAAACATTCCAACACACATATTTAAAAACTAATATAATCATATCATAATTTTATACAATAACTATAATATTTCCCACACAATACACAATTTTATCATAGGAATTTAATAATCCTATTATTCTAACACAATAATTTAAATTTCATATATAATATACTTTCCCCCTTATTAAAAAAAATATATAAACCATTACATATTATCATTTTCTCCTTATACAGATGGTACATGGTATGAATATTATATATATATATATATATATATCATAATGCTCCTTAATTACCCCAATCCACATGAAAATAAAGTTATCACTTTTTATTATCATCGTATTAATATTTAAAAAGAAATCATAAATAATATAATCAATTTCACCATATAAACAAAAAATAAATTCCCCAATTAATTTTTACTTAAATTGTTGTTGGAATTTTTTAAACTAAATAAATGAAGGAATAAAGTCAATATTCACTCTAAGTCACCTCAAAATAAATAATTATATATAATCCCACTTAAATAAAACCGGAATTAATCATTTCATATTATATCACTTATAAAAAGGTAATAATACATTCCTAATAAACAACTTCATTTTATAAATAAATAAGATGATTTAAATAATTTCTATATTAATTACTCCCTATGAATACATGTCATAAACTCCCTTAAATCGTTAAATTTTACAAATTATAATTTAATAAAAAAGAACATAATGTAACCAAATACCACCATTTAATATAAAAATTATTTCGATAAATGAAAACATTTAAAATATAATCATTTTCCTAATGTTTTATTTTGATCATTTCCATTATTTTATTTATATATATAAACACACACATATACACACATATATATATATTGATATATATATATATATATATTATAATTCATTATTTTCATTCCATTAATCATGAAAATAATTCCAAGATTAAAACATATGATTTCAATACTAAAACACTTCTTAAAAACAATAATCTTAATTTTAATACATATCACAAAACCATTTTAATTAAACACCACCATTTCATGTCCATTAAATTTATGATTTATTTGAAAAATACCATTTTATTCACGAAATGATATTATTATTATTATATAAATGGATAAGATTAATAGTCTAAATTATATATTATACACACATCTTGAAAGATTCCCAGGAAAAATAATACTATATTTCACCCTATTACATTTTAGTATATAATAATTTACTTAAGAAAAAAAATTACATTATATATCTTAAAAATATTCCTTTAACAACAGAATGTTGTAGTGTTTTTTCTCACTAGGACATCATTTAATACAATTTTCATATAATGAGCCTTTCTTGCACCTTATTCTTATTTTTTACAAATTTATAAATTTCATATATATATATATATATAATTAAAAATTCATCCAATTAACCTGAATTATATTATTTCATTAATGAATCTCTGAATTAGTAATTATATTCTTAAAAATAACCATGTTATATTTATATTTAACCCATACATTAATATAATACAAAAGAAATAGTATATTAAAATCCGAATGAAATCCAGTTTTTCTTTTACAATTTAAATTTATGGTTTATTTATGATGCTAAATACTAAAAAAATATATTTCAATAAAAAATATATAATTCCATCAATAAATATAAAATAAATAAATTTTATTTAAATTATATTAAAAAATAACCAAATTTTATATTTGACATCCTATAAAATTTCATTATCATAATGTAATTGAATAATCATAATTATAGAATGAAATGATAATTTATAATAATAAAGAATATATTTATAATTTATGTATGAGAAATATGGAGTAATGGGGAGTTGGTGAATTCCCTCTTTTTCAACATTAGAAATGAACAATATTGAAATGTGTAACATATTACCCTAATTAATTTTACCTTAAAAAATAGTACTATTTTTTTAAACATACGGACTTGATTCTTAGGTTTCGGGTGAATCATAGAAATAGGGGAGTCACCTGCATCTACTTCTATATTTAATCATTTTAATTTTATAAAATAATTTTTCACCTCACAAAAAAAATATGAAAGCATTTACCCTCACATAAATCACACTCCACCCATTTATGTTAATAATATCAATGACATTAATAATAATATCACAAACCAAAATTGACACATATACAAAAATATATTTCCACAAATTATTATCTATTAAACCATAATTATGTTAGAATAAATCCACTAAAAAATAGTGAAATGGTTGATAAGGAATATAATACCCCTAATAGGAAAAAACATGAGAAAGTCAATGAAATTGAAATGAATCGTATTTAGTTGGGATGGACACACCAACATCATCATTTTTGAAGTGAACTAAATTATGAAAGACAGGGTCATTAATTAAGTTCTATAATTTACAAGTGATGTTAGAAAATGATACATATGTAACATGAAATTTATAATGGTAATCAAATCACTTACCAAATATAATATTCCCTTTAATTGTTAAACATATTCTAGGATATTGGGATTTAAATGTTGATAATTAATTTTCTAATAATATTAATTCAAAAATAGGACTACAATATCCTCTTAATATACTATTAAAAGTATACCAATGGTTCCATAATTGTTTGAAAAAAATATTTGATCCATCTCTTTGCTGAGTTCATATAAATATAATTATTTTCTCATGAATTAGATGTTTTAGTGTTTTGGAATTAAATAACTATAATCACATTTATTTGCTGGGTATTTTCCACATTGAGTATTTTTAATTAATAACATTTTTTTGGTGGGGTGTAGTAATCAAAGAATTATATGGATGTATGATCCCATGGAACTTTTAACATGATCCTAAATATCACTAGGTGAGGAAAATCATAACGAAATTTTTGTTCATTTTCATGAGTTACCCTGCCTGGTAATCATCCACACTAGGGTTTCTAGTAGAGGTGGTCAAATAGTCAACTTGTATTCCTATACAACCATGTTCCCTAACAATTTAGTTGTGTTTTTTGTTATGTGATTTTACATTTGTATACCTAATTATCGTTCTATAAGACCCAATTGAAATAATAAATAAACATGGTTTTAATCTAGTGTTCCCTTAGAGAAAAATTAGTTATTATATAACTTTAATAGATGTATATATCTATATGATTTATTTATTTAACATCATATTTTTAATTTTAATACAATTATATATATATATATATATTAAATTTTTTAATTTTTATCTTGATATCTCTTTCAGTTTTTTCTTTTTATGACATATCATTCACTTAGGATACTATTTAGGATCATCATATCGTAACCTATAATTGTTTCATTATTTTATTATTTGGGTGTGATTTTAGGTTTTTATCCTTGAGTTATGAGCATTGTCTCCATGAAAATTTTATATTTTGAAAATACATTTTTAGAGACATGGTCATCCCATTAAATTAGTACAAACTATATGAATAAAATTAGATTGGTTCCACGACCTTCACAAATAGAATATCCATGGCTGGGATGTGGTTTTACTATATACATTACCAGACCATAAAATTCTATGTAACTTCAGTAATGGGTTTATGGTTGGCGTATGGTTTGGTAAACCATGTAAACTAATAATGTGACCTATCTTAGTGGATTCAAATTATATAAGTTGCTAGTTTTACCATATAAAAAAGAAAATAAATGTTTAATCTTCTTTTCCATTCCATCCCTACACCATGTGAACCCCGATAAATAATTACTACTAATATATGTTTATCCTTTGATATTTTATCATGATTTTTTTCGGGATCATCATTGGGAGGTCTCACATTACCCAATGTTCTTTCATCCCCTTTTATTCTACTTTTCCCCAAGATAATTCTCAAAGTATGAACTCCAAGGAGGGTTTTACAATAAATGTATTGTTTTTAAGGGTGTAAGTATGATATATAAGGCCTTATTACTTTCAATTAGAGGGTTCCATCACATTCATGCTTTTCCAAGGTAGGAATCTCTATCACTTTCCTCTTCATAGAATTCCATGATATGAAAAAAAAATTCAAAATAAAGTTTAGTTCAAATTATTGATGTTATTAAATAGATGAGTTTAGTTTTAAATATTTTTGAGTTATAGGTTTTATATAAAAGTTTTATTTTCCAATATTTTAAGATTCTTATTATTTTGTGTTGAAAATTTATACTAGATTTGAGTTTTATAAAATATCTAAGAGGAATTTGAACGTATTTTAGGTGTTTCGAGTAATGATTATCCTTTCATTACATTATTTGAGTTTATTTTTGGGTTTTTATTATTTTTAACTTATTTATTTCAATTTTGGACGTTTTTATTCTTTTATTTGGAAATCTTTATATCATTACATGTGATTGGAATGTGTAACTTCACATCGTCCTTTGTAATTCATTATTATTGGTTTTTATATGATATATGTATATAGATGTTTATATGTACATATTTAAAAGTATATATTTTGAAATTTTATAGAACATTATTGATCAGAACTTGTTCCTCAAATTTTTCAATAAATTCTAAAAATAATTTCAAAATATGTTTCAGTTGATGGTTTTCCAAATTATTGTTTTGTTTCCCTTTGGGTATTTTTAGAATACATTTTCACACTTGCATTTAATTTTGAAAATTTTTTTATAAGAGAAACATTTTCAATGAAAATTTACACTAGAAATAAATACTAATGATCCAATATTATCATGAAGTGGATTTGATATAAATGAAGCATCATTCTAGGGAATCCCACTTCTTTTTATTATTTTGAGAAATTTTGGTGGTTTTAAATGATATTCATTTACATGGATGTGTTTAGGGAGATGGGATGGGTGATCATGTTTGAAATTTATTGATTCTTAGTGTAAATTTTTTATATAAGTATAAATTATATCCCTTTACTTTTATCACCATTAGATACTAGGCATCTTTCTTAGAGATGAGTGACATTTAAATATAGTCATGATGAGAAAAACTTAAACCCCTATAGTATGGAATGGTTTTAGGGGAAATACCATGGTTAGTCAAGTTGAGGGAGTCTTGTTGGTTATAGACCTAAGAATGTATCAATATCCCTATAAATAGTTCCTCAATATGTACATCTAGGGAAAACTCATGGGATAATTATTAATTAACTATGATAATATATTTACTATTTTCTATTCATTACTAGAACATTAGTTAAAATTCATCATTTAATTTTACATTTTTTATTCTATTAGATCATACCATACAACATAAGTTATTTATTTGGTTATTCATGTTTAGTTATTTACCTTGTTTATATTTCTTTTGTCTATATTAAATTATTTATTTTTTCATATTGTCTCAAGGCTATTTTTCATAAAATGTGTATTCACAGAAATTTATTAAGGTGTTCTAAATATTTTTTTAGAATAAAATCTATTTCTTTAAGATAATGAATATTTATCTATTTACAATAGTTTATTTTAAAATTAGAATTTGAGGGCTTCTCAAAAAAATTGAAATGTATAGATTCTATTGTGTTTACATATTGAGATTTTTTATGTTCTCACTCTACTCAGGCAATTCAGAATTGATAATGTTGTGCTATTTATTCGGTTCAGGTTATTCCTCTTGATCTCTCGTGGGTGAGTTTGTATTGAAGATAGATTGTGACCTTTCTTGTTTGATAGAGGTCGACATGATAATTTTAGTTTCCTTTTTATTCAATTCTTTAATTGAAAATGTGGACAACTTGAATTCTGGTTTGTACCCTTTATATTTATAGTATTTATATATTTTCAATTTTAGATTTATATTTTTATTTATTATATTGAGATAATTTTGCATTCCAGTTCTGTGCTTCATATACTTATTTATATCAATTATCTATTTGTTTATTTTTTTGTGTATGTCAAATGTATAGACTGTTTAAGACCCAATTTTTAGATGAATGAAACGGTTTGGTTTATATGGTTTAGTAATGAAAAATCATCCATATTAATTTCTTTTTATGCCATTACATTTGATGATTGATTAATAATATTGGGGATATTCATTGAGTATTTGATAAGTTGACCTGGGTGCCTAATTATAAGGTTTCCTAGTGATGGTTTCTAAAGAAAAAAATGGTATTATATCCTATGTTCTTAAGAGGGATTAGGTTTTGGGGGAAACCTTTATTCTCTAGGGTGCCTCATAGATTGGATTTGTATTTTTAGAAGAAAAAAAGTGTGATGAACATTAAGAGTATATCTAAATATTTATTATTCAAAACCAGGAGTTACAATGAGAAGTCAATTATTGAGCCATGAATTGATATTTTTGTTATATTTTTGTTCATACTGGTGGTGTTATGAATTTTTCGAAATATTATTTTTATCACATGGGAAATAAATGGGAGTTGAAATAGTGTTACACAGTGAGTTTTTGTGGAATATAAATTTTTTTGTATCCAAATCTCAATAATTGAGAAGATTAACAATGGTGGTTGCATGATTTTAAAATGGTGCAAAAACCCATTTGACCATGTCATGAATTTTCATTTATCCCCCATGTAGATGATTTGGTTTTTTGGGAAATTATTTTTTTAGTTTGGTAGGTTTTGGGTAATAAAAATACTATTTTACAAATTAACTAAAAGTTATTTGAATTTTAAAAATTTGGAAAATGAATTTTGAGATGTGACTTTTTTTTGAAATGAATAATTGTGATTTAGAAAGTGATTGTCTAAAATGGGTCAAAATATGTTTATGATTATTATTGGGTGATATTTTTAAATAAATATTGGAGACTTTAAATTGGATTCCAATAATTATTTCAATGAGTATATATTAAAAAAAAATATTTTTCATTAGTGTTAAAAATAAATCCTTAATTTGATTGGTATTGTGATTGTTTGAATTGTGTTTGGGATTTATTCTCTATGAATAATGTATAATGTTTTTATTTTATTTTAGTTGTGTATTATTTGATTATTTGTATCATAAAAATAAAATTTTATCAAATTTTATTTATAGGGTCATACATAGGTAGGTCTTGAAGAAACAGAAAAGGTATGTCTCTTCGAGTTTCAATGACTTTTTCCTAGTTTTTGACTCTACCTAGACTCTATGTAGAGTGGTAGTGATGTAATATTATCATATATTAACTATATATCATGGATATAAATTTACACTATAGTTTGAAGTGTTTCTAGAGGATGTTTATAGGAAAAATAGGTCTCTAAGGACTCCATAATTCATGAGGGTGGGTGAAATATTATGTTTGTTTGGGCAAACAAGTCTAGATTAATAGAGATTTGTTGTTCCATACACATTGAATGATGTGATTATGTATGAATTCTATATGTACACCTTTTTATTTATTTATTCACGAAGAAATAAATGTGAGTAAAGTATTTTAGCTTATGGGTATCATAATGAAAAATGATGATAAATTAGTTTTTGAATGGATCCTTGAACAACATTATATTATGATAATTAAAAATATATACATAATTTAATTCATTTAAGATTAATGATACTTTTTTTGTGTGTTGAATAAATTTTTATTAACATTTATTAGATTATAATATTCCCTATTTTTAACTATAATTAAATTTCCTGTTTTTATTGGCCATAACATGTTGTACAAGGTCTATATTGTGTTTATTGGAAGAATAATTTTTTCAGACCCTAAAATATTATTTATTAGTGTTATTTAATATTTCATAAATTTGGATTCATGTACCCAATTGTGTCACATCAATGATTTACATATCCATTTCAGCAACATAGCTGATTTTTCTAATTCACATACCTTTTACATTCTGACCATAATATGTGATACAGAACCAAACAATGAGAGAATAATATTTAATTGGAATTATAAAATAATTATATTGATTTATATTGATTTAATTATGTTATAAATATATATATTTAATTTTCTAAATTTTGTTTTAATATATGTCATTCTTTCACTACGAAATATGCAATAGTTCAATACTAATATAATAGTGTATTTTTATGATTAATTCGAAAATAGAGGTCTGATTGTGGTGATTCGTGATTATATAGAAATGTAATGAAAATATATAAATACAATGCACTTGATATACATATAATTATTTATTTTGTAAGGTATATTTTAGAACTATTTTTTCAATATTTTTTCAAATTTATAGAATCTGATTCATGAGAGATTCACCAACATGATGAATTTTCCATTGTAAATCATGTTTATAGATTTGGATAAGTCTATTACCTTTGGTGGTGATACATGGATAGGTAGTGAAAATTGAATATGTGAAAATACCCTATGTTTATTTTCTATCATGGTTCTATGAATTTCCACAGGATATTGAATAACCAGAAAAATTTCTCTATTTTATGTAACACATGGAATTTTAGTTTACATAAAGTCAATTATGGATACAATTTGTGATTTTCTCTCACAAAATACTAACTATTTATATAGATGACATGTAAAATGGTTTTATGATTATAAATGGTTAATTAAATTTGATTTACATGGTAATAAATTTGTATTCATATTCACGCTAGAATTTTAGAAAATGAAAAAAACCCAAAATTAAGTTAATTGAAACAAAAAAGGTCAATATTGATTTATATCAAGAAAAATCCGAAGGATATTAATTATTCTTATTTACTACTATATTAATTTTTCTAATAAAATTCACTGTATCATTTTTATTTTTCCTGAGGCTATTGATATTGACATAAAAATAATATTTTTCCATATATAAAAGAAGTATATGTGGAATATCATTTGTGAAACAAGAATGGAAAAAACTGAAGTTGTTTATTGAAACAGTATTTGTGATTAATTAGTGGAGAAAATTAATGTTGAAATGGTAATTATATTTTAATGTTTTTGAGTTCAATGAACTACTTAAGTGAAACTATTAATGGTTGTTGAAATTCTTGAACTGTATAATGGTTTTATTCTATATAGTTACCAACTACTAATCCATGATAAATAAAAAAATTTGATCCTTTATTACTAGATAATTGTTTTTCTATGTTAAAATTAAACTCGTGATGCCTTCATCTTGTTATGTTTCTACACTTATTATTATTATATTTTTATATTAATTACTATTAGTGGTTACACTACATATTATATTGTAGGATTGTTTGTTATGAATACCAAAAAGTTGCATGGAATTGGGTTGTTTCTCGAGGGAAAATATGGACTATTCAAGTTGTCTGTGAATGTAGAAAAAGGAAGCTCTATTTAGGCTTAAAGATCCATTGGAAATATTATTTTTAATTGAATTATGACACAATTTGGGAAAACATCATTGTAGGACTCCATTATATTGGTCATAATGGGTGCTATCTGTAACACCCTGACCCCTCTAGGCTAGAGCCGGTGCATTACTTGTGATATTTTCCTGGCTAGAAGGAATAAAAATACTGATGGAATGATCAGTTTAGTTGTCTTGAAGAAACTAGATACATAGATGTAACTCAAATTACATTTTAAAAGGTTAGAAAATTGAATACCGAACAAGAACTAAAAACTGCAACCACACGAACTCAATAAATGATCACCTCTTCATCACCAATTGATGAAAAATAATGAAAGGGGAGAGATCTAATGCTCAGTAAGTGTTTCAAATAGAAGAATCATGAATAAAATAATAATTTAATCATAATCAATTTAACATAATCAATATGGCATGGTGAATAAATGAATAACTCACACCATTAATAAACTGTGAATGAAACCGCATCCATAGATTTTCTCCTAGTGAAATACTCATGGATAGTAAAAACTGATATTTAATAATGAGAATCATTATTGATTGGACTTAATTTATCAAGAATATGAAACCATAATACCATTAAAATGGTTTAGTTCTATGGGTAGAAACCAGTCTAATTTGCCGAAACAAACTCAAATGTTTTGTCACCAAACTGATTTGTCTCATGAGACCTACTGATGCATCAAGGGGTTATAGTAGGCCCCAACTCCCACTTCATGTCCAAATAATTGATTATACATTGATTCACTACATGATCAATATGAATTTTTAATATCCATTTAGAGTAAAGTATACGAATTCATCAATATTTCCACCATTTAAATAACATTCCAAACAAACACCATGTGTAAAATAGTATATGATTTAGAAAAAAAATATATCCATCATATAAGATTTTGTATATTTAAATTAAATATTATTTCAAAGGAAAATTAATCCCAAATGGGAAGTAGATACACCACATAAGGATTTTTAGGTGCACAATAAAAAGTTAGTCACAACAAAATAGTAGTTGAGACAAAGTCTCTTACCACAATTAATCGGTCGAATCATATGACCAGAACATAATAAACCTCGAATGAATAAATTAGTAACATGAATATAAAAATAATCATGTTATTTTATATCATGTGGAAGTACACATATAACACATACAAGATATAAGTGGTGAACAATGAAAATCACACAGAAATGAAAGTGAGATGAGAAACCCCTTGCAAACATTTCGGCATGATAACAATTGTTATTGCGAGGGCATAATGAGAGGTAAATGTCTATTACATTATTTATGTTAAAAATGAGGTATGGGGGAGGTTTGAATACATACCTGATCATTTATAATTAAAAATAACAGTGCACAACATATGTGAGATTTTTTAACAAAGGTGTGAGAGAGTATCCCTTATCTTATGCTTTAATGTGTTCTTGACTTGTTATTAAAGACATGAATAATCAAATTGGGATTATTAATTAATATGTAAAGATCATATAATATATGGAAACTATTTATTACAACAATTTTTAGTTCATTAAAGTACTTTTTTATTAGTTATAACGATCAATTTCATTGTTTGGGCTTGTTTGATTAATTGTTTTTAAAAGATCAGTTAACTTATAATAATGTTTAGATAAATATGAAATATATAAGTGGTTGTAAGAAAATGGTGTTATATGCCATTAGTGAGATTTAAGAAAATAACATGGTTTTAAATTTAATTTGGTTACTTAGAATAAGGTTGAATTATTACATATATATAACCTTAGTGACAACTGTTTTGGTTAAACAGTGGGTTTGATTACAATGAACATGTTTTTCTTTATAACAGAATACCATTTGTACAAAAGGATTACAGAAAACAAATGTATATATTACATATATAATAATCTGGTTAAACAATAACACAAATGGTTTCATGACCCGATTTCATGATTATAATAGAAATTGATAAATCGGTGTCCTTGAATGTGAAAAATTAGCACATCTCAGACGGTGCTTTTATTTCCTCCAAATAAGGGGTGGGGAAAGAAGAGAAGATAATGAAATATCCCATTAGCCTAGAAATATTCCATTACATTTATGTTACTGGATTTATCATACTATTTGGGTAAAGGGAGGTGAGGAAAGAAACTAAAAGAAAATAACATAAAAGAAATGAAGGAATTGGAAAGAGGACTTTACCTCTTGAGACTTCCACTTTTAGTACCTCTTAAGGGAAGAGGTTTGGGTATTTTGAAGAGGCTAGGAGATTTTGGACATGGGGTTGGATCTTGGGGAGCGATTTGGGAAGAATATTAGAAAATAAAAAGGCTTGAGAGGAGTTAAGAGAAGAGGTAGAGAAGGGGGGTTTTATAATGTAAGAGAGAGGAGTTTTCTTAATATAAAAGTCATTATTTTATTATTTCTCTATATGACAAGGAATAGTGAGTCTTCCATGAACAGGAATAGTAATGGTATCATGTGAATCCATATCAATTGGTCTTACATTAACGGATCATCGTCAATGACTCAATTAATCTATTTTTTATCATTTATTGTAAATTATCATATTTTACTATTCATAAAAAATTCAAGTATTTCAGAAAAATCCGAAAAATTCATCATAACTATTTTTTGACGTGTAGAATCCAAAAATGAAGTCCATTTTTCAATAATAATTTTCTAAATATGATTAATTAAATATTTAATTAAAATCATTATTTAATCGATAAATATCAACACTTAAAATTTTCATCTTCATTTTTAAGTTTCCTAAATTCATTTATACACTCAATGATATGGACACCATTAATAAGAGTCATATTGATATCCATAAAGGAACGTTACTATTCATAAGGGTAGGTTACTATTCACTGAAAATTGATTTTTACCCTATCGGACTCCAAATAACTTACTGATCACAACCATGTATGTCAAATTTTTGAAATTCACATCATATACGTAACAAAATTAGGTTTTCTTCACTATGTTATGGATACATAATATAAGTAAACATGTTTTGTTTTATAGAGGCTTCGTGATTCATGAAATCTAGGCTATTAGTAGAATGTATTTAAGGGAAACATACCATAAAGTGTTTGGGTGATACATTATTCACACCTTTAGAAATATCATCCTTGAAATTTTATGTATGAAACTCACCAAAAGACGTGGGTGATTCTTTTTCCAAACATCCTCAGGTTCGCATTTGCTTCCTCCATATTCTGGTTTCTCTAAATAACCTTTACTAGACGAGTTGTCCGATTTTTCAATACATGCTCCCTTGTGTCATGAATCCTTATAGGCATTTCACAGTATAACAAATCAGGTTGCAGTTCCATTTCACTATATGTGAGTACAAGCATAGGGTCTGGCATGCATTTCTTTAAAAATGACACAAGGAACACATCATGAACTCTGAAGAGATTTGGCGGCATCATTAAATGGTAAGCTACAGCTCCAATTATATCCAGATTTTCAAATAGTCCGATGTACCTGGGGTTTAGTTCCCCCTACTTACCAAACCTTTAGACACCCTTCCATGGGGATACATTCATAAATACAAGATCTACCACTTGGAATTACGTGTACTTTCTACTATTGTTAAAAAAACTCCTCTGCCTACATTGGGATTCATTAATATGGGATACTATTTTATTCTCCTTTATCGTGGTCTCTTCAATATATTCGAGGTCTATAAGTTTCCTCTCACCAACTTCATCCCAACAAGATGGAGTTTGACATCTCTTTCCATATAATTCTTTTTATAGAGCCATTTAAATACTAGAATGGAACTATTGATGTGGGAAAATTCCACCAAAGGTATGTATTGATCCAACATTCCTTGGAAGTCAAGAGAGCATAACCTTAGAATGTATTCTAATGTTTTAATAGTCCTTTTAGACTGTCCATCGGTTTGGGGGTGATAAGTAGTACTCATATGATGCTCAATATTCAATGATTTATAGTGACTTTTCAAAAATTTTGATGTAAACTGGGGATCTAAATCAGATAAATTTGATAGAGGTGCACCATGAAGTCTTAAAAATTAATTAATATAAATTCATTCCAAGCGATCAAGTGTAAAATGATCTCTAATATGTAGGAAATGTGCTGATTTTGTAAGACGATCAACTATTACCCATATTTCATCATTCCTTCTAGGTTTCCTTGGTAGTCTGGTAACAAAATCCATCATAATGTTATCCCACATCCACATAGGAATATGTAAAGGTTGCATCACTCTGTGGGATGTTGTCTCTCTGCCTTCATTTGTTGACTAACTAGACATCTTTACACATAGTTAACAATTTCCGACTTCATATTATCCCACCAAAAATATTCCTTCAGATCCCTTTACATCTTGGTTCTACCTGGGTGTATAGAGAAATTTGAGCTATGGAAAACATCTAATAGTTCCCTATTTAGCTCGGGTACTGATGGATCACATAAACTCTTTCCAAATTTCAGAACTCCTTCTACATACACAAAGTCATCTAGTCACCCATCGTTTACAACATTAATTTTATTCTCTAGATTCTCATCATCAGATTGTTATATTTTTATCTCTTTTATAAAGATGGTTTAAAAAACATTTGTTAGAGGAAATATGGTTCCCTTTCCATAACAATTACCATATCCAACATTAGTAGATCAAAAAATATAGGATATCTCTCAATCCTCATTTGAGTTAGAAGTCTGTGATCGTTCTTACTTACTTCATCTGTCACCTTATTTTCATTTCTCATGTGGTAGTGTATTGAACAAACATAATATTTGAGTTTCTCAAGCCATCTCCTTTGGCTCATGTTGAGTTCTTTTTGTGTGAAAATGTATTTCAAACTCTTTTGGTCTGTAAAAATCTCACATCTCTCTCCATTGAGATAATGCCTCCATATTTTCAGAGTAATGATTATGGCTGCTAACTCAATATTATGAGTTGGATAATTTCTCTCATGATTCTTCAACTTCCTTGATGCATAAGCGATAACATTATCGTTTTTCATTAGGACGCAACCCAAACCATTCTTTGATGCATCGCTGTATATTACAAATCAACAACTTCCATATGGAAGATTCAAAATTGGAGCATTGACCAATATTATTTTCAATTATTCAAAGCATTATGTACATTCTTTTTTGCACACAAACCTAACTCCTTTAAGTGTGATCTTGGTTAGCAGGTCAGCTAGTTGGGAAATTTTTTGAAAAAAACACCGATACTAACCTGCTATTCTAATAAAACAGTGTACCTTAGTTATGTTTGTTGTCATGGGACATTCTGGGATTTCCTTTGTCTTTGTAGGATCAGCTAGGATTCCATCCTTAGATACAATATGGACTAGAAAACAAACTGATTGAACGAAGAATTCACACATTTTAAACTTCCCATATAATTTTTTTCTTCTAAGCATTCTTAGAATAACCCACAAGTGATTCTCATGTTCTTCATAGAATTTTGAGTATTCGAGGATATCATCGATGAATACCACAGAAAAGTTATCAAGTTATTACCTGAAAACTATATTCATAAAATTCTATGAAAACAGAGGGTTCATTTGTAAGTCCAAAAGGCATCACTATAAACTCGTAATGTCTATAGCTAGTCTGAAATGCTGTCTTAGGAATGTATTGCTTCCCCACACACAACTGATGATATCTAGATCGAAGATATATCATAGAAAAGTATTGATCTCCATGAAGGTGATCAAATAAATCATCAATCTGAGGAAGAGGGTACTTATTATTTAATGTTATAGCATTTATTTTTCAGTAATCAATGCAAAGCCTCATGGATCCATCTTTCTTGTTGGAAAATAGGACTGTGGAACCCCATGGAGAAACACTAAGTCGAATAAATCATTTTTTCACTCAAATCCTCTGGTTGTTTCTTTAGCTCTACTAATTCCATAGTGTCCCTTCTATAGGGATTCATTGATATATGTCTTTCACCAGGAATTAAATCAATAATTAACATAACTTCTCACTCTAGAGGATGTCCATGTAAATCCTCTGGAAATAAATCAACGTACTCTTCCAATATGTGCACATCTTCAATTTGAATCTTTTTTCCCCACCCATATATATTTCATTATCTTACTCTCCAAGTATTTTATTTAGTAGAGCTACTAGGGGTGGTTCTAGATAAGAATAATGTGGAAAAGTGTCTTCCCTAAAGGCAAGGGATTATACACCATTTTTAAAAATTATAACTTCCTTCTTCTTATAATAAATCCTCGCATCATAATTTTACAACCAATTAATACAAAGAATTATATTAATTTCAGTCATTGGTATGATTACATGTTTATCAACTAGAGCACATTTTTGTGTCTAGAGGGGGACTAGTCTACATCCCTTTGTTGGAATGACACATCCCCTATGAGTTTTGAGAGAGAACTCCTTTATTTAATCAAATTGGACATATCTAATAATCTTGGAAAACTGAGAAGATATGAATGAATGTGATGATCCATAATCAAATAAAGTGTTGGATAAGTTTGAGGAAACAATTAATGAACCTGCCACCACATCAATAGATCATTAACCTCCGTGGTTGTAATCACATATGCTCTCCCTTTATCTCTTGGCCTTTTCTGAGTCAAGATTCTTGGGCGCTTATCACCCCCATTTTCATAGTGTCCCATCTCTCTAAAATTGTAGCATTGAATACCAATGAATTGTTTCTTCCCCTATCATTCATCATATCAATGACCCTTTTCTCCGTAGTTATGGCAGACTCCCATGCCTTTCAAGCATTTCCCGAGATGATTATTTCCATAGTAATCACATAATAATAATAACTTTGATCCCTTTCTCTTCATTGGTTCTTCTCCTTTTCCATTCTTATCAGAGTACTTCTTATGATCATGGTATCCTTTGAAAAGATTTGATCTAGAAAATTCCTTCTCTATTTTGATGGCAGTTGATACAATTTCATCACATGATGAAAATTATTGAGAAGCCAGTTCCCTTTGAATACATGGCTTAAGACCATCAATGAAATGATCAATATTATCTGCCGAGTCAAGTACATAATCTATAGAATATCTGGCCAGCCTTATGAATGTAGCCTCATACTCTGCAAAACTGAATTCTTCCCTTTGTTTTATGTTAAGGAATTTCAACATCATTTTAGTACATTTATCGTGAGGGAAGTATTTTTCAAAGAATATTTCCTTAAAATTCGTCCATTTAATGTCTTCTATTTATTCTTTTTTCTTGGTATTCTGGATCAAATACCACCATTGATCTATGTCACCCATGGGACAATATACTTCCAACACTACCATCATTTTCATCCCATCGTAATGCCAAGAATATCCTTTCAAGTGACTTGATCCACTACTCAGTTATTATCGGATTAGTAGTCCCACTAAAATATGGGGGCTTCTAAATCATTTAATGATCCAACAAAGGTGTAGCATGGTTATTCATCATGACCTGGGTATGTTGTTCCAATATGGCCATAATCTAATCTCCTCTGACATTGACCATGTTGACTTTCTCATTGGGGAAATCCCTTCATTGTCCATGAGTATTGATTCCCCTTCATCTATTAGGTACTATTTATAAATAATGGAATACACTAGATCAATTTATGAATCTAAAATAGAAAAAAATTAATATAGATTGAAATTATATGCATAGCTAATCTCATAAACATTGTTTCTATGAGGAAAAATTTACATTTCAATCCTTCATAATGTCTTGTAAAGAAAATGTGAATTATCCTAAGCATATACCTTAGGAGTGTCGTAACCAAGAGTGAAGCAAGGCCCATTTTTGTGTACAAGGATACCCTGGGTCAAGCTCAAAACTCCCTTTCAGAGTTTTCACTCCTGGGTACATCTATGTCAGAGCCACCTCTACCTGCTCGTATCCAGTCAAGGATGTATTTGGTAGAAAGATTCCATAATCTTTTTCTTACCAAAATACTAGGAAGTTCATTTAAATTTATCCTCAAATACTATATAAGGGATTTGTTCCATACTATATATTTCCTCCTCTAGTTTCCATGTTTTCCACTACTCTTCCTCTGATACCAAATGGAACACACCATCCCGTCTAGGATGAAGCTGGTGTATTACTTATGATATTTGAATGGTTTGAAAGAATGAAAATCCTGATGGAATGACCCGTTTAGTAGTATTGAAGAAACTAGATACATATATGTAACTCAAATTAAATTGGAAAAGGTTACAAAATACAATACATAGTAAAAACCAAAAACTAAAACCATAAGAACTCAATAAATGATCACCTCTTCATCACCTGTTGATGGATAAAATTGAAAGGGGTGAGTCCAAACGCTCATTAGGGGTTAAAAATAGCGGAATCATGAATAAAATAATATGTTAATCATGATCAATCTGAAATATTCAATATGGCATGGTGAATAAATGAAAAACTCATGCCATTAATAAATTGAAAATGAAACTGTACCCATCGATTTTTTCATAGTGAAATCCTCATGGATAGTAAAAACGGATAATAAATAAAGAGAATTATTATTTATTGGAAATCATATATCTTGCACATTATACTGTATTACCATTATAATGGTTATGTTCTATGGGTATAAACCAATCTAATTTTTGGAAACAAACTCGAGGGGTTTTTCACCAAATTGATTTGTCTAATGAGACCTACCGATTAATCAAGGGGATATAGAGGGACCCACCCACCACTGAATTTCCAAATCATTCTTTATAAATTGATTCATTACAAGAGAAATATGAATTTTCAATATCAATATAGAGTAGGGTATACATATTCATCAATATGTCCACATTTAAAATAACTTTCCCTATAAACACCATATGTAAAATGGTATACGGTTTAGATAAAAAATATATCCATGATATGAGATTATGGATATTTAATAAAAATATAATTTCAAATGAAAAGTGATCTCAAATGGGAAATAGGTATACCACATAAGGATTATTAGGTTCACAATATGAAGTTATTCACAACAAAATAGTAGTTCAGAAAAAGTCTCTTACCACAATGTAATCGATCGAATCATATGTCTAGAACATAATAACCCTCAAATGAATCATTTAATAAAATTAATATAAATAGAATAATGTTATTATATATCAAATGTCATAACAAATATACCACATACAAGATAAAAGTGGTGAACAATGAAAATCTCCATGATATGAAAGTGAGATGATAAACCCCTTACAAACATTTTGGCATGGTAACGAGTGTTATTGTGAGGCCATAATGAGAGGTAAAGGGGTATTCCAATATTTATATGTCACAAGGCTATTATGTGGTAGGTTTGAAAACATACCCCATAATTAGTAATTAAAAATTAATGAGAACAACATAGATGTGTTTCTTGAACAAAAGTGTGAGAGAGGATCCCTTACCTCATAGTTGATGATTTTCTTGATTTGTTATTAAAGACCTGAGTAAACAAATTAGGGTTATTAATTCACAAGTATAGAACCTATAATATAAGTAAATGATTTATTATAACCCTTTTTAGTTCATTAAAGGCCTTTTCATTAGTTATAATGATAAATTTCATTGTTCGGGCTCATTTGATAACTTTTTTTTAAAAGATCGGTTCACTTATATTCAAGTAAGGATAAATACAAAAGATGGAAGTGGTTGTCCAAAATTGAAGTTATATGGAATCAGTTAAATTTCAGGATATTACATGGTTTTAAATTTAATTTTTTTACTTAGAGTGAGGTCGAGTTATTATATATATATAACCTTAGTGACAAACATTTTGGTTAAACAATGGGTTTGATTACAATGAACATGTTTTGATTTATAACTTAATACCATTAGTTAAAAATGATTAAAAAACTAAAAATAGGATATATTACATATATAATAATATGGTTCAACCATAAGACAAATGGTTTCGTGACTAGAATTAATAATTATAATAGAAATTGATAAATTGTTGACTTTGAATGTGCTAAATTAGCACATCTCAAATGGTGCTTTCATTTCTTCCAAATAAATGTTGTGGAATGGAGAGAAGATAATGAAATATCTCATTATCATAAAAACATTATACCAGAGAGCTAAGAAATAGGCAAAAACACTCTTCCTAGAAAATTTTATTAAAAATAAAAGTCAGCAAAATCGGATAAACAGGAGGGACTAACAAAACCACGTGTACACATACCATGTGCATCCGCATCCACCAACTCACAATAGAGTGTTGGTGTGACAAAAGACAAAAAAGAACTAACCTCATCAATGGAATGTTTAGAGAGAGAGTCAGCGACCCAATTCTTCTCTCAATAAGCATGAGTGACAACAAAAAATAACTTCCCCATAATCTTGAGACAATCATCCCAATCCGAAATCATTCTCCATGGAACTTTCCTTGAACGATTTCGAAGGATATCAACCGCCAATGTAGAGTCAGATTCCAACCATAAAACATTCCAGCCATGAAATGAAGCATACTATATAGCCTTGATCATAGCCCATAGCTTAGCCTCAGTTTCCAAACCACTCCCAAGAATGTGATAGAAACATCCTTTCACAATACCTATGTAAGTTCAAAAAACACCACCACAGCCCGTAGGTCCTGGAGCACCCGAGGCAGCCCCATCAAAATTAATTTTCAGAAACTGAGAAATTGGGGGTATCCACCGAATATACTTCATCACACGAGGCTTCTTACATCTACCATAAATCCCAAGAGACCTCAGAATCACCATATTAGAAACATCATTCCGCATAACACCAATATCAGCCAGAGCAGTCGATAAAACACCAATATGAAGCTCCCAAAAGCCAACAGAAGTTGGGATAATATTGTTCTAAAAAACTAGGGCATTATGAGCTCTCTAAATAAAAGAGACAATCACTAAAACAATAGAGAGAAGCAAAGGAGTCACCTGAGTGCTGCAATCAGCCTGATATACAGACTCCATAAACTGACCAAAACCTTCCAAGTGCAACTGAGTTCCAAAAATTCCCTTCAAATGACTCCATAGACAGGATGAAAATTTACAGGAGATGAATAAATGATCAAAACTTTCATTTGTAGCGAGATAAAAGAGACAAACAGGAGAAAGAGAAAACCCATCCTTCTGCATAGTTCATTGCAAAGGAAGCCTGCACTTCAAAATCCTCCATAAGAGCAAATAATGAGCTGGTGGAATAAAGGCAGTGTGAAACGTCACCAACTAAGAGGGGACCAGTAAAGGATAGGCACAAATAGATCTGTAATCTTCCTTATTGTTAAAGGAGCCAAGAACGTTACACATCCAAACCAGAGTATCTATAACAGAGAAATGATAACAGTCCAATTCAGTCTTTGACAGACCTACAAGACGCTCATGAGCATTTCTAGTATGTAAAAAAATTTGAAATAGAGTGATTCTTCAACAAAGGGGGGATGTCAATGACATCAAAAATAGCAGAGGAAAGCCAAACAGTCTGCCAACAATTCAAGGTGGAATTTCTACAAACCACCCATTTGGAGGAAAGAGAGAGTTTGAAATAAGCATTTTTGATGGAAGACCAAATGGAAGAGGGTACATAAAGAGAATACCCCCTCAAAATCATTTAACCAAGTTTAATGCACCTGAATTCCAAAGAGAAATCATTAGAATTAAAAAGGGACCAGGTAAACTTCTTAATGAGAGATTCATTAAAAAATTATGATCTTTGATCCCCATACCTCCCATGTCAACATGGCCAATACAATCACTCCAAGAAACCGTAATAAGATTTCTTTCATTAACCGATCCAGTCCAAATGAAATTACGAATCAATCTCTGGAAATCTTTGAGAAGACCTATAGGCCATTTGTAAAGAGATAAGACATAACAAACATGGATTTAATCACAGAGTTTACCAGACATACCCGCCCTGCCTGTGACATAGATTTCCCTTTCCAGGTAGCTAACTAATTAATAATTTTGAGATTAATATTGTCAAAATAGCATCATTCAACTGCACCCCAAAAAATAGGAACCCCAAGATAATTAAAAGGAAGAGGTCCCCTCTTAACCCCAAGCCTCCGAGCAATTTTTTTTGCTTGCACTAGTGCAGAAAACATTTTTTACGTCGGTTATTTTTTATTATTTACGTCGGTTTTTAGGCGACGTTAATACGGACGACGTTATAAATAACATTTTTTACGTCGGTTATTTAAAACCCGACGTAATATCCCTAACATCACGGTGGTTATCACGTCGGTTCATATAATAACAGACGTGATAAATATGCGCGGGGGGGGGGGGGGGGGCTTTATCACGTCGGTTATTCCCTAAACCGACGTGATAAAACGCCTGGGATATCATTTATCACGTCGGTTATGTCATAACCGACGTGATATACCCTTCCCCTGGCCTATTATCACGTCGGTTATTTAAGAAACCGACGTGATAAAAAGGCCTGGGAAACGTTTTAGCACGTCAGTTATCCAATAACCGACGTGGTAAATCGATTCCCAGGCCTTTTAGCACGTCGGTTATATAAAGAACCAACGTGATAAAAGCCCCGGGAACAGTTTATCATGTCGGTTCTAGAAAAACCCGACGTGATAAACCCCTACCTATTTATTTACCACGTCGGTTATAAAATAACCGACGTGAAAGAAATTATTATTTTTTTAAATAATTGCACTGCTCTCACCAAAAAGAAACCAGAAACCAAACAAAAATAACCATGCCAGCCCTCCCCCAAGCCCAAACTGAACCCCACCCTCATCTATACCCACCTAACAACCTGGCCAGCCCTTCCCCACCACATTGGAGCCCCACCACAACCCTTGGACACCCCCACCCCTTGGACAACCCCCCCACCCTCATTTACACCCCCCACGACCCCTAGTAAAGCCTCAAACACCCATTGGAAACCCCTCCCATATCCCTTGGACACCCTCCACCCCTTGGACACCCCCCACCCCTTGGACAGCCCCCCCACCCTCATTTACACCCCCAAGACCCCTAGTACAGCCTCAAACACCCATTGGACACCCCCCCCACACCTTGACAGCCCTCCCAGACCCCTTGGACACCCCCCCGACCCCTGGACATTCCCCCGAGCCCTTGGACAGCCCCAAACACCCCTTGGACACCCCTCCCATATCCCTAGGACACCCCCACCCCTTGGACACCCCCCGCACCCCTTGGACAGCCCCCCCACCCTCATTTACACCCAACCGT
This sequence comes from Viscum album, assembly GCA_963277665.1. Classification (NCBI taxonomy): domain Eukaryota; kingdom Viridiplantae; phylum Streptophyta; class Magnoliopsida; order Santalales; family Viscaceae; genus Viscum; species Viscum album. The sequence continues at coordinate 1,309,496,601 of OY728163.1, read as the reverse complement.
CCCCTTGGACAGAACTCCCAAACACCTTGGACACCACTCCCATATCCCTTGGACACCCCCCACCCCTTGGACACCCCCACACCCCTTGGACAGCCCCCCCCCCCCCCACCCTCATTTACACCCAACCGGCCCCCTGGACAGAACTCCCAGACACCTTGGACACCACTCCCATATCCCTTGGACACCCCCCACCCCTTGGACACCCCCCCCCACCCCTTCGACAGCCCCCACCCTCATTTACACCCCCCGAACACTAGGACAGCCCCAAACACCCCTTGGACACCCCTCCCATATCCCTTGGACACCCCCACCCCTTGGACACCCCCCACCCCTTCGACAGCCCCCCACCCCCTGGACCCCCCCCGACCCCTTGGAAACCCCCCTACCCCTTGGAACCCCCCCCCCCCACCCCCATCCCCTTGGACAGCCCCAAACACCCCTTGGACACCCCTCCTATATCCCTTGGACACCCCCCCCCCCCACCACTTGGACACCCCCCACCCCTTGGACAGCCCCCCCCCCCCCACCCTCATTTACACCCAACCGACTCCTTGGACAGCCCCAAACACACCTTGGACACCCCTCCCATATCCCTTGGACACCCCCACCCCTTGGACACCCCCCCCCCCACCCTCATTTACACCCCCCCCCCCCCCCCGACCCCTAGGACAGCCCCAAACACACCTTGGACACCCCTCCCATATCCCTTGGACACCCCCCAAACACCCACCCACCCCCTTGGAACCTCTCCCCCCATACCAAAATCCAGACCAGAAAAACCATCAACAGTAGACCAAAACAAGAAGTAGAGAAAAATTAAACATTCACTTATATAACATTCAAAACTTACACTGTCAACTTCAAAAAAAACTAAATCCAACCTAAACGACTACGAAATACACAATTACATTGACAATATTCAAAATTACATTTTACATTACAAACAACTAAAAGTCAATCAAACCTGTAAAATAATTTGACCACTCCACTTGTAAGTGTTTGATATCTTCAGCAGTAAAGGGTTGAGGGTCATAAAAAAGCTACAAAGGAAAAGGATAGTAGTCAACGTGTATAATGAATAAATCAAATTGAAATATTATGAGAAAGAGGAAATCTTACCAGGTCAAAACTCAGAACTGTCCCAGTTGTTATTATTTCATACATAAATCTTAACATGTAATATCCGCATTCGATGATGCCTTGTTGCTCATGACATTTATGTTTGAATGAGTGTAAATTCAATATATTATTTTTATGTAATAAATCAAAATGTACAAATTATAAATGGATATTTACCTTCGCATGTACATATTTGATCTTGAAATTCCTTTTCTTTGCGCTTTTTCGAAAGTGGACCCATGCCCTGTTAGAAAATAATACGAATGGGGTAAATTTAAAATTCATTATAATATATAAAACTATTGTGAAATTGAAACTTACATTTCCAATATATTCTTAAAACTTTCTCGCACATCATCATGGAGAGAGCATATCCAATAAAGTGTTTTCTCCCTAGGGCAAAAAACCCCTAACATCCAATGATCCCTGATAAAAGGAAATTTAATGTTAGTGGTTTTTTATGTTAAAAGATAATTAACTCTTTGAGAGGGATGTGTTTCATACCTCTCACAAAAAGGCATCATCCAACACTGTGTGATTACATTCTTTTCAAATCTATCATCAATATAAAGCATTCTTTGTTCCTCATCCAATGCACATGCTTCAGGGGAAATCAATTGTGGGTCCACAAATCCATATACATCTGTCAGCTCATTCCTCTCACAAATTTTATACAGATACCTAATACAAAGAAGACATAAGTATACATTTTTAATAAATATAACGCAAGGAAAAGGTGTTAAGACTTACATGATAAAAATTTGCACCACGTTGATGCCCAACTTATCTCCAGTGACAAACTCCATGATATCAGTTTTCATAATCCCCACACATAGTTCACGTCCACATACATGAGCTTCCATTGTAAAGTCATAATGATCCGCCAACAAATTTGAATATCTTGACAATTTGTCAAGACTGCTAGTATCTGCATCTGATGTCATAGCTATCTGTCTTTGTTGTTGTCTATACAGTATTTCTTTACCTTTGAAGTATTCCTGTAAAAATAAATTGAAAAATATATTAGTTTTCAAATGATATAACATTAATAAAAATATAAAATAAAAGATATAACATCCATACCTCTATGGTAATGAGTCGAAGAAGTATGGATGGCCAAAGTAAAAAATGGCCGATACTATGTCCAACTGTCGTCACCTCATCTGTAGGTAATGGTATCTGAGCTGATCTATCTATAATATCCTGTACAGTGACCCTCTGATTCTCTACCTCTAACTGTTGATGATGAACTGTATCTCCTATACAATATACCATCCCATATGCAACTATATGATGTTGAGGATCATCAACATACAACTCACAATAAGTAGGTAGCTGCGGCGGAGGAGGAGGATCAAAAATGGGGTCCGCAGGCTGAGGTGGGGGAGTGGGAGCTACTGGGAGAGGTGGAGTGGGAGCTGCACCCTGAAATTGTCTTTGCAAGTCTGCAAACATTAACTGCACTGATGCTCTAATCTTGTCCTCTATTGTCGCATTAATATTATGGACTTCAGCCTCCAAGGATTCTATTTATTTTTATAAACTCCCTCAACGTTAGAATTTGAGGAACGTGGCAACACTTTTCTTACCGATACACCTGCCGGATATCCTCTTACACGGCCAGGATGTTCGGGCTTTCCCAATGCCACAGATAAAATATCTTCCCTCCCAGATGGTGTAAATGTCCCCTGTGAACTCTGCTCCTCAAGAGAGTCCTGTAATAATTAATTGAACATTCTATAATGATTGGAAATATATGACGAAAATAGTAAACTTAAATAAATAATATAGATATCTTACAATCCTCTCAACTACGAGTCTCGATTCTTCCGAAAGATATTGTCCTTTTTTCCCTTCCGAGCTCTTTTCCATTTCTCATGTCTAGATGGAGGGGATTGAGGGGCCACCTCTCCAGAGCTTGAAGACTCATCTCTTAGTTGTTGAAATTTTCCTGCCATCATTTGTTCTTCCAATAATGCATACCCTCCCCGAGATAAACTATGAGGGTATAAATTTTTAGATTGGATCTCTTGATGAGGTTTCCTTGTTTTCTGTAAATTAAGAATAAGTAATCATTAACAAAACAATAATAAGATCATTTATATATGAAATCTTATAAAAGTTTACATTGCCCTTACCAAAAATGATTCTTTTCTTCTACTTTCAAAAAATTGTCTCCATGTGTCTTCATCTATAAAAGGATATATACGACATGGATTCTCAAGACTCCTATGACCATAAATGAAATCAGATGAGAGGGTTGATTTGAAATCCCTCCATCTCCTAGCATCCAACGATAAGAATTTCTTCCTGACTCCTCCAGTGTCAGGAATATCAAATGTCATTTGATAAAAAAGAGGTTAAAAATATTATATATACTAGAAACATTTAAAGAACAGTCAAACAATAGCAAAAGATCTTACCAAAATGGTCTCCCACAGCTGAGAAATTATCGCCTTATCCACACTTCTCCAATCATCATAGAGAATGCTTACTTTGCTCTTAGCCTGAGTTGCTACAAAACCCTTAAAATCTTTAGCATTTGGACCTCTAGGAAGATCATCATCATCAAACTCCACGACTATCCTCTCCTCCTTCGTACGAGCAAGTGACAATTTTGGTAAACGTGTGCACCCACGCTTACCAACCTTTGAACTCTTTTTCGTAATAGGAGCATGTGAATGTTCCTCCCCAGATGTATGACCAATATGCTCATCTCCAGAATCATGTGGCTGATCAACTGATTGATCTGTCATTTTCCTTCAAATCAAAAAAACAAACATTAGTTCACAAATAGAAAAGTGTACTAAATTACATAATAGTAAACATTGGTAATATGGTAAGCATGTTAAACAATGATAAACATGGTAAACACAGGCAAATGGTTGCCAAGGAGTTGGCCCAAGAAAGCTGAAAAGTGGACTCACTGAGTCCACCGGTCAGCCGGTGTGAGCACACCGGCCAGCCGGAGGACCCAGGAAGTAGACTTGCCCACTGCCTGGTGCCACCGGCCCGCCGCTGGCTCACCACCGGCCGGCCGCTGGTGATCCAGACAGAGAGGAAGGCTCTCTGTCTGGTCCACCGGCCGGCCGGTGGTGATCCAGCGGCCGGCCGGTGGACCAGACAGAGAGCCTTCCTCTCTGTCTGAACCACCGGCCGGCCGCTGGCTCACCACCGGCCGGCCGCTGGTGATCCAGACAGAGAGGAAGGCTCTCTGTCTGGTCCACCGGCCGGCCGGTGCTGAGCCAGCGGCCGGCCGGTGGACCAGACCGAGCTTTGTTCTGGACCACCGGCCAACCGGTGATCCACCACCGGCCAGCCGGTGCGCCCAGGACTTCTCCTCTTTACGGTTTTTATTGTTTTATCGTTTTGGTTTGATACATGTTTTAATAAGTAAAAAATTTACAGTATCTAACATTATATGAAAAAACTAAATGTAAACAAGAAATAAACTTGTGTTACCTGTAATTTTAGGAATGTACAGTTGGATTGTTTTCCCAAATTCCTTCGTCGTGATCGTTCCTTATGGCACAAATCATGTCTTCAACATACTCATCATTATGTTCTGTTAATCTTTCCATGGAAGTAGGGATCTCACATAAATCAGCATCTTCATCAAATTCATCCTCACCAACATATTGGTTTTTCCCTTGTAAAACAACAGCCCACTGCATATCTGATTGATCTACTACATAGAAAAATTGTTTGGCATGTGTTGCCATTATAAAAGTATCAGATGTGTCTTCCAATCTATTCAGATTAATAAGTGTCATTCCAAATTCATCGTGTCTGACACTGTTGTTACCGATAAACCATTTACAGTTAAAAACGGGAAATTTAATTTTAATGTAATCAGCCTCCCATATGTCTTCAATCACTCCATAATATGCACTTGATGCCGAAATTGGATTTCTATCCTTAGCACTCGAAAAATGCATTGCTTCTGCAAACACCAATACACCACTATTCTGAACTGCACTTCTGTTGTCCTGAGCTTTCGTATGAAATGAATATCCATTAATGTCATAAGCGGACCATGTTATCACATTTAAAGATGGACCACCCACTATCCATTTTAATGTCTCTGATACATCTGATCTACCAAGAAAGGTCTTTTTAAACCATGGAAAAAAAATTTGTTGTGCTCATTCAAAATCCACATTTCTTTCTTCTTTGGATGACATTGTTTCAACTCATTAATATGCAATGTGATATACGGTTGAACATCAGCTATGTTATTCAAGATGTATGATTCTAACTTCTTCATATGTTCAGCTGACAGTGATTTGACTTTCAAGCCACAAATCCCCTTTCCCTCATTATTAACCAGTTCATGGCAAGATGGAGGAAAACCTATATGTTGCGCCGTAGCCAAGTAGCTCGTACAAAACTCTGCTACCTCCTTAGAAATATACTTTTCAATAATGGAGGCTTCAGGTCGATATGGATTTTTAACATATCCCTTTAATATTTTCATATACCTTTCAAAAGGATACATCCAACGAAGATATACAGGTCCACAAAGCCTTATTTCTCGAACCAGATGAATCATTAAATGCACCATCATATCAAAAAAAGTTGGAGGAAAATACATTTCCAAATGACAAAGTATAAAAATTGCATCCTTTTCCAAAATGTTCAAAGCATTCACATCAATCGCCTTGTTGCAAATTGAATTGAAAAAATAACACAACCTCATTATAGTCTTTCTGACATGGATGGGCAATATTCCACGCAGTGCAACTGGTAGAATTTGTTGCATCATGACATGACAATCATGTGATTTCATACCTATCAACTTCAAGTCTTTCAATGAGACAAAATTTTTTACATTTGAAGAATAACCTTGAGGCACTTTGATATCATGAAGACACTGACAGAAGCTACTTTTCTCCCTCTTAGATAATGTATGACAAGCCGGGGGAAGAAATGTTCGTCTTCCTTTAGGAGTGGGAGCTAACTCCAAAGGTATTCCCATTGACAGTAGGTCTAACCTTGCATTCAACCCATCTTTTGTCTTTCCTTTAATATCTAGCAATGTTCTGATCAAAGAATCACAGATATTCTTCTCCACGTGCATGACATCAATATTATGTTTGACTTCATGACACCTCCAATATGGTAGCTCAAAAAATATTGACCTTTTCTTCCAAATATGTCTATCATTACCAGATTTCTGTGTCTTTCCCAATGTCACATCAAGGTTTTTCACCCTCTCAAAATACAATTCTGGGGATAAAGTTTGAGGAGCAGTATCAAATTCTTGTGAGCCATTGAATGCCTTTTTTAGTCTTCTATAAGGGTGATCCATAGGCAAAAACTTTCGATGACCCATGTACACTGTTTTCCTCCCATGATGCAATTGACAATATGACGTCTGTTGTTCGCAAATTGGACATGCTTTATGCCCTTTAACACTGTATCCAGACAAATTTCCATATGCTGGGAAGTCATTTATAGTGAATAGAAGCATTGCATGCAGTTGAAAATATTCCATTTTATAAGAATCATACACCCTAATACCATCATCCCATAACAGTTTCAAATCATCAATCAGCGGTGACAAGTATACATCAATATCATTGCCGGGTTGCTTTGGACCAGAGATCATGATACTCAACATGACATATTTGCGCTTCATACAAACTTCAGGAGAGAGGTTGTAAATTACCAATAAAACAGGCCATGAACTATGTGTGCTACTGAGGGTTCGGTATGGATTCATTCCATCTGTGCACAAGCCTAGTCTCAGATTTCTAATTTCATTTTCAAATGTAGGGTACTGGGCATCAATTTTCTTCCATTGTGGACAATCAGCTGGATGACGTATTTTTCCATCACATACCCGCTCATCAGCATGCCATCTTAACCTTTTTGCATCATGTGAATTAGCAAATAAACGTTTGAAATGAGGAATTATAGAAAGATACCAAAATACCTTTGAAGGGAGCTTTGTAATCTCTACATCAGCTTGTGATTTTTCTTTCACCTTATACCGTGATGTCCCACATTTAGGACACTCTTTCAGAAATTCATATTCCTTCCTATATATAATGCAGTCATTCGGACAGGCATGTATTTTCTTGTATCCCAATCCCATCAGGCATAATATTTTTTTGGCCTTATAATGTGAATCTGGAAGATCGTTATCTTTTGGAAGAATGTCTTTCATCAATTGTAGCAGCTCTGTAAAACTTCTCTCACTCCATCCATGTTTCTCCTTCAGGTTAATCAATCTTAACACCGCCGACAAAACCGTAAAATCTGTACAACCAGGATATAATGGTTTTTCGGCATCACCATATAGACGTGCAACTGTCGGTTCTATCTCAATTTGTTCTGCTACAATATCGCGAATCATTTCTTCAATTCCATCGGAGTTACCATCTTGCGATTCATTATCATCAGTGAAATTCTGTCCAGTTTCGCCATGCCAAATCCAAGGGTTGTAACTCGGATTGAAACCATGACAAATCAGATGATCTTTTATCTCTCTACTTTTCAACTTCTTCATATTCAGACATTTCAGGCATGGACAGAAAAAAATGTCACTACTTGGAACATTTAATTTAGCAAATTCCAAAAAGGCATCAACACCTTCCTCATATTCATTGCTCATTCGATGTGCCGTAATCCAACTTCGACTCATTATTACCTATAACAAATAGCAAAAATATATATATTTTTTAGATAAGACAAATATATGTTTATATGAAAAAAATCATAATTTGAATGTAAACAATTCTGAAATATAAAACAAATCGATGTGTAAACCCCCCTGGACACCCCCCGACCCCTCTGGACAGCCCCCCACCCCTCCTGGACACAACCCCCCACCCCCGACCTGCTTGGACACCCCCCTGGACACCCCCCAACCCTCTGGACAGCCCCCCCACCCCTCATAAACACCACCCCCACCGCCGACCTGCTTGGACACCCCCCTGGACACCCCCAACCCTCTGGACAACCCCCCACCCCTCCTAAACACCACCCCCACCCCCTACCCCCTTGGACACCCCCCTGGACACCCCCAACGCCCACCCACACCCTTGGACAGCCCCCCACACCAACCCACCCCCTTGTAAACCCCCCTTGACACCCCCCGACCCCTCTGGACAGCCCCCCACCCCTCCTGGACACCACCCCACACCCCCTACCCCCTTGGACACCCCCCTGGACATCCCCCAACCCTCTGGGCAGCCCCCCCACCCACCCGGACAACCCCAAATACCCTCTGGAGAGGCCGCCACCCACTTGGACAGCCCCCCACACCCATCCACCCCCTTGGACAGCCCCCCACACCCATCCACCCCCTTGGACACCCCCCTGGACACCCCACCGACCCCTCTGGACAGGCCGCCACCCCCTTGGACAGCCCCCCACACCCACCCATCCCCTTGGACACCACCCTGGACACCCCCCGACCCCTCTGGATAGCCCCCGACCCCTCTAGAAAGCACCCCCACCCCTCCTGGACACAACCCCCCACCCCCGACCTGCTTGGACACCCCCCTGGACACCCCCCAACCCTCTGGACAGCCCCCGACCCCTCTGGATAGCCCCCCACCCCTCCTGGACACCACCCCCCACCCCCCTGAAAACCCCCCGACCCCTCTGGACAGCCCCCACCCCTCTTGGACACCACCCCCCACCCCCTACCCCCTTGGACACCCCCTGGACATCCCCCAACCCTCTAGACAGCCCCCCACCCACCCGGACAACCCCAAATACCCTCTTGAGAGGCCGCCACCCACTTGGACACCCCCCCCCCCCCCCCACACCCATCCACCCCCTTGGACACCCCCCTGGACACCCCACTGACCCCTCTAGACAGGCCGCCACCCCCTTGGACAACCCCCCACACCCACCCATCCCCTTGGACACCACCCTGGACACCCCCCGACCCCTCTGGACAGCCCCCGACCCCTCTAGAAAGCACCCCCACCCCTCCTGGACACAACCCCCCACCCCCGACCTGCTTGGACACCCCCCAACCCTCTGGACAGCACCCCCACCCCTCCTAAACACCACCACCCACCCCCTACCCCCTTGGACACCCCCCTGGACACCCCCCAACACCCACCCACACCCTTGGACAGCCCCCCACACCCACCCACCCCCTTGTAAACCCCCCTGGACACCCACCGACCCCTCTGGACAGCCCCCCGCCCCTCCTGGACACCACCCCCCACCCCCTACCCCCCTTGGACACCCCCCCTGGACATCCCCCAACCCTCTGGACAGCCCCCCACCCACCCGGACAACCCCAAATACCCTCTGGAGAGGCCGCCACCCACTTGGACAGCCCCCCACACCCATCCACCCCCTTGGACACCCCCCTGGACACCCCAACGACCCCTCTGGACAGGCCGCCACCCCCTTGGACAGCCCCCCACACCCACCCATCCCCTTGGACACCACCCTGGACACCCCCCGACCCCTCTGGACAACCCCCGACCCCTCTAGAAAGCACCCCCACACCTCCTGGACACAACCCCCCACCCCCGACCTGCTTGGACACCCCCCTGGACACCCCCCAACCCTCTGGACAGCCCCCCACCCCTCCTAAACACCACCCCCCACCCCCTACCCCCTTGGACACCCCCCTGGACACCCCCCAACACCCACCCACACCCTTGGACAGCCCCCCACACCCACCCACCCCCTTGTAAACCCCCCTGGACACCCCCCGACCCCAAATCCATGCACATATGCCATGGTTGTGTGTGAATAAAGTAGTAACAACTGTTAAAGGGCAACCCATCCAAATAGACACGCCCCAACCCTCTCGGGGATTTATAGAAAACGATGAAAAATTAGTGAAATCATAAAATTACTCAATATTGCAAGTCGAACAAATAGATCTAGGGATGATAAATAAGATTATGGTGCCAAAACGAGTTAAAAGGGTTCGCAATCGAAGAATCTTAGCTAGTTTCAACAAAAAAATCACAACACATATATATATATACTATCCGCGAAAAAAAACGAACGAGTGGGAGGATTACCTGAGTGCTGTGAGTTTAGATGATTGATACGAGGAGATTAAATATGAGAAACGATGATCGCAAAACGAATCTAAACCAACGAAATGGACGAGCCGATTCGGGTTTACGCGCGAGAGAGACGAGTCGCGACTGTCGAAGGTAAACTCGCGAATGACAATCCACAGGTCTGGGTAAATTTTTAAATGAGTTATCACGTCGGTTATTCAATAACCGACGTGATAATTGTTTTAAAAACATTTATAACGTCGGTTATTTCAATAACCGACGTAAAAACCTTCCTCCGATTCAGTTTTTACGTCAGTTATTTTATAACCGACGTTATAAAGGGCTCAAAATCCGCGTTTTTTTACGTCGGTTATGGAATAACCAACGTCAAAAACATCTGCGGATTCTTTTTTTACGTCGGTTATTTTATAACCGACGTAAAAAAACCTTCAAAAACCGCGTTTGTTACGTCGGTTATTCAATAACCGGCGTAAAAAGGCCTTCGAAAACCGCGTTTTTTACGTCGGTTATAAAATTAACCGACGTAAAAAACGAAGCTGCGCGATTAATAACATTGGTTATAAAAATAACCGACGTTAAAGGTGTACCGAACACAGGTTTTTACGTCGGTTAAGAAATAACCGACGTAAAAAACCTCGTTTTACATATTATGACGTCGGTTTTATATAACCGACGTAAAAAATGGTGACGTAAAAAACGTTTTCTGCACTAGTGTTGGAAATGATCAATCCCTCTCCAAAAAAACACATAGGATTTCCCCTAGCTGATAACTTGACAAGATACATCCTCATAATGCTGAAAAGTAGCCATGACATATCAAATGGTGATTCTGTCACCCATCCCAAACTACAGAATATCATCAGCATAATAAAGATGTGAATGATCAAAAATGCCTCTTCTGAAGCTCATCTGTTGAAACAAACTAGCATGCACAAAATCAGAAAAATAGAAACTCGGGTAATCCTCAGCAAAAGAAAAGAGAATACAAGACAACAGATCACCTTGTCTCACTCACCTTGAGCACCCAAAGAATCCTCTTGGAGAACTATTAACAAGAACCGAAACCATAGAGATTTTAAGAATACAACTAATCAACCAGATACACCCATTAGAGAACCCATGAATTCTCAAGACTGAAAGAATGAAATCCCACATCATTGTATCAAAATCCTTCGAAATATAAACTTTAAGATCCATATTACCATACCTCGCCCTCATCCTCCTAATGTTGACACATTCAGAAGTTGTAAACATGAAGATTTTACTGTTTCTACCAGGCATGAAGCCAAACTGATTGATGGAGATAAGATCTTTATCAATGGTTCTCAATCTATTAGCCAAAATTTTACTGATAGCCTTTGGGATAGTATTCCCAATATCCATAGGCTTGAAATCACAAATATCAAGAGCATTCTTCTTCTTTGGAATCAAGGCAATCAAGCTATAATTGGAACCAAATGGGAAGTAAACATGATAGAATAAATCTCTAACAGCATTAACAAACTCAGTATAAATAATATCCCCATAAGACATGAAAAACCTATTGGAGAAACTATCCGGACCTTCCACACTATCAACATTCATAGAGAAAATAGCATTTCTGACCTCCTCCTCGTGGGGATACTAGTGATCATGTCATTCTCAGAATCCTGAACCATATAAGGAATATTCCCAATCATTTTATGAGTATTCCTAGTATCTGAATCCTTGTATAGATTTTCAAAGTATTTTCTAGAATCACCCAAAATATCATTATTAGAACTGAAAAGAACTCCATCCACCATGAGGGAATTCATGCCACTTTTCACCTTCTTTTCACTAGTCATACAGTGAATGAATTTTGAGTTCCTATCACCATCTTTCAACCATCTGACATTAAATTGGTTCCGAGAGATATTTTCCTTTAATTCCAGAAGTTCATTAAATTTTAAAAGGGAAATAAGATTATCCCTAGAGATCACATCTTGATCCTTATTATGAATTTGACACTACAGAAGAGTAGCCTCTGCATTTTGAATATCCTGATCAAGACATGAGAAAGACTGCTTACTCAAAACATTAAGCTTAGCCTTCACAGCCTTAAGTTTCATAATCATAATGTAAAATGGACTTCCAATGATAGAGGTATCCCATGATTCAATAACAAGATGCCTGTAACCTGGGATAGATAACCATGCATTATTAAACATAAAATGCAAGGGAGAAGATCTGACCATGTCAAAGCACAAATCCACTAGAAGAGTATTATGATCATATTGAACTCTTGGAAGACTGATACCAAAAAGGGAAAAATTAGGACTTCCCTCATCCAAATGGAAAAAACACATGTCAATTCTGCTCACATGAATCCCATTTAGAGTGTATCTTCTCCATGTAAAATTAGCACCTGTAATTGGAACCTAAATAATATTACCAGTCTCAATAAAGGAGGAGAATTCAGTAGCAACAAGCCTATTGAAACTATTTCCTTTCTTATCCTCAGGACTGAACACCGAGTTGAAATCACCAATAATTATCAAACTCTGCCTCATTTCAAGAGATAGATTTTCCAGAGCTGACCATAAATCACGTCTTACAATATATTGAATCAAAGAATAATCAAAGGTGAAGGAAATAACATTACCATCAATATCAGCAGACAAGGTGATTGATTGCTGGTCATAATGAGAAGAAATCAACGAGATGTTGTCATGCTTCAAAACCCAAACCGACTCTGAAAAGAGATGTGAGACATCATGGGAAACCAAGGAGTATCCAAGATTCGACCATTTAAAAGCTTTCCATTTAAAGAAGGACATGCGAGGCTCATCAATTCCAATAAGACATGGTCATTTGGATACAAGAAATTCCTTAAGGGATATAAACATGGGAGAATTACCAAGCCCCTGGCAATTCCAAAATATAATATTCAAGGAAGTGAAGATTTGAACCTACTGTTAGGCCCACCATCCCGAAACATCATCACATTCTTGATATTTTCCTCATTTTTCTTCTTCTTTCCTTTTTCTGCAACAGATGAGGTAAGAGATGAGAAAACCACAGGGGATCCCAATGATTGGGGTAACTCTTCAGCAGAAGAATAATATTTGACATCACACAAAAATGAGCCACTCAATGGAGTGAATTTGTTAAGGAACTGAACCAGTTCCTGGACTCCCTGTGAAGGGGTCTTCCATGCAGCCTTAAACTGTGGGATCGGAGAAAAAGCACCCTCAACATCACTTGATCATGTACCCTTCACAACTTGATGAAGTAGATTATGGAAAATATACCCATTTTTATCTGTCACTAACACCTGTAGAGGAACTGTGATCACATATTCAGAAAACTCACTACCATCAAGAACCCTGCTCACAGACTCAGAAAGAGTAGTGCTAGAATATTCCAGACCTGAAACCATACCAGAACCAAGGTTGGCATATAATGTAACCTATTCTGTGACCTGAGAAACCATCTCCGAATGAGTGGTAATCGATTTCTCTGAGACCTACACTGGAACAAATTCATCTGAAACCTTCACAGGCACTGATGAATCTGGGACCTTCCCTGAGACCTGCATAGGGAACTGCACTGAAGCCAGCCTGGCTGAGACCTGAAATGGGATCCAGGCTTGCATTGGAGCCAAATAATAAGCTGAGACTTGCATTGGAACCAATCCAGCTGAGACCTGCACCGAGGATGACAACTGCACTAGAGCCAAATAATCATCTGAGACCTACAATGAAACAGAACTGGCTGGAACCTACACTGGAGCTGACACAGCTGGGAACTGTACTGAAGACTGAAAACCAGACCCGAGCTCTCCTTTGGCTAGTTCATGATCAGCATAAACAGACCTAGAGGTAGGATCTGCAGATGCCTTCTCCATATGAAAAGAATGAGTAGAACTAGGCTGTGAAGCAGGCTACACCGCGCCCCTAACAATGATCTCTACAGCCTGACAGGTGCTGTTGATTGGGTCACCAGAAGACCAAGGATCCATCGCCTTTTTCCTCCTACAGAATGCATCAGTTTTACCCTTAATTCTTCAAAAACCACAGACCTTAGTCCTATTATAATCAAGGTCCATATGGCCAAAAAATTACAATTCAAACAGAAGCTTGGTTTCCCCTCATACTGGATCTCCAAGTTGAACCGATCATCCCTAGTTGTCAAAACAGCCTCCTCAACCAATGTAGTAGCCATATCCACCTCAATTAGAACCCTTAAAAAGTGCCCAAAACTTGGATTTTAAGTTTTTTTATCTATACGAATTGGATTTCAAACCGATGAGGCAATATATAATAAAATTTGAGGGTGCCAATAAAACAAATTAAGATTTAGAATGCGAATCCATACCTGAGCAAGAGTGTCCTTGACATTAGCAGGATCAAAATTTCTATCTCACTCCTGGATTCGAAGAAGTCCCCGATTCATTGAAGAAGAGACGAAAATCCATGCCTTGTGCTTGGATTCTTCAGATGAAAAGATAATGTGGTAATACTCACGGCCCATAGAAATCATCTTCCAATTGGGAAACCCCCATATCTGTGATATGCGTTGCGCAAGATCATTGAATTTACATAGACTCCCCCCATTCAGGAGGAGAACACAAGCGTTGATGGAGAACTTACAAAAATTGACACGCTCTTTAATAGCACCGTGATCAGTGGAAACATGAGCAACACACCCCTTCTTTATGATACTACCAGGGGGAGGACACTCACACTCCAAGAAGCTACCTGAGGATTTAAGGTTGTCTGCAAAGTTTTGCCTCAATCCTGAAGACTATGAGACAGGAACCACCATAGGGCGCTTCTTAATCGCAACACCATACATCTCCTTATTACTAACACAATCAAATTTCACAGCCGATGATTGGTAAACCTTGTGCGGATCAGAATCATCATTCACAATCGGTTCAGAAACTCTAGGGCTAGGGTTCCCCCCCCCCCCCCGTGCCCCAACCTACGACTCCATCATTCCACCTAAAAACATTATAGTACATGTTTGTTATGGGAGTTGTCATATTATTTGGGTGAAGGTCGGTGAGGAA